>CM022298.1:464081294-464681294 GCA_011799875.1 Thinopyrum elongatum | reverse complement strand
GATCATCACACTTTTATTTACTTACAACTCGATATCTAGAACAAAGTATGACTCTATATGAATGCCTCTGGCAGTGTACCAGGATGTGCAATGATCTAGCATAGCAAAGATATCAAAAAACGGACAAGCCATGAAAATATCATGCTAGCTATCTTACGATCATGCAAAGCAATATGACAATGAATGCTCAAGTCATGTATATGATGATGATGGAAGTTGCATGGCAATATATCTCGGAATGGCTATGGAAATGCCATGATAGGTAGGTATGGTGGCTGTTTTGAGGAAGATATAATGAGGCTTATGTGTGATAGAGCATATTGTATCACGGGGTTTGGATGCACCGGCGAAGTTTGCACCAACTCTCGAGGTGAGAAAGGGCAATGCACGACACCGAAGAGGCTTGCAATGATGGAAGGGAGAGAGTGCGTATAATCCATGGACTCAACATTAGTCATAAAGAACTCACATACTTATTGCAAAAATTTATTAGCCATCGAAGCAAAGTACTAATACGCATGCCCCTAGGGGGATAGATTGGTAGGAAAAGACCATCGCTCATCCCCGACCGCCACTCATATGGAAGACAATCAGAAAATAAATCATGCTCCGACTTCATCACATAATGGTTCACCATACGTTCATGCTTCGGGAATCACAAACCTTAACACAAGTATTTCTACCAATCCACCATTACTCACTAGCATGACTCTGATATCACCATCTTTATATCGCAAAACTATTGCAAGGAATCAAACATATCATATTCAGTGATCTACAAGTTTTTATGTAGGATTTAATGACTAACCATGTGAATGACCAATTCCTGTTGACTCTCTAAATAGATATAAGTGAAGCAAGAGAGTTTAATTCTTTCTACAAAAGATATTCCCACGCTCTAACAAATTTAAGTGAAGCAAAAGAGCATTCTACAAATGGCGGTTTTCTATGTGTAGAGAAACAGGCAATCCAAACTTCAAAAGATATAAGTGAAGCACATGAAGCATTCTATAAATCCATACTCAAAAGATGTAAGTGATGTGCAAAGAGCATTCTATAAATCAACCAAGGACTATCTCATACCAGCATGGTGCATTATTAAAATAAAAATAAAAAGCACACGACGCTCCAAGATTTACGCATATCATGTGACGAATAAAAATATAGCTCCAAGTAAAATTACCGATGATCGTTAGAAGAAAGAGGGGATGCCTTCCGGGGCATCCCCAAGCTTACTTTCTTGGGAGTCCTTGAATATTACCTTGGGGTGCCTCAGGCATCCCCAAGCTTAGGCTCTTGCCACTCCTTATTCCTTTATCCATCGCGATCTCACCCAAAACTTGAAAACTTCAATCACACAAAACTTAACAAAACCCTTGTGAGATCCGTTAGTATAATAAAGCAAATCACCACTTCAAGTACTGTTTAAAACCCATTCATATTTTATTTTTGCATTGTAGCTATGGTATTATAACTTCTCCATGGCTTATACCACCGATAAAATCGATAGTTTCATCAAAACTAGCAAAACAATGCATCAAAAACAGAATCTGTCTTAAACAGGACAGTCTGTAGTAATCTGAACATTAACCGTAACTATTAAAATTATGAAAAATTAGGACAAAATAAAAAATTTGTATATAAATACTGTGAAAAAGTTTCAGAAGCTTTTGACGTTCCAGTAAAAAAATGTAAATTCACGCGCTACAGCCAAAGTTTCTGTTTTTCCACTGCACATACCAAACAAGCAATCTAATCATCCTAAAGGTAAATCTTGGCACATTATTTTTATAATACAATGGATTTGTACAAGGGGATAATTATTTTTGTTGAAAAGTTTCTGTAGTTTGATATTTGCAAAGTTTCCATGGGCATGAACAAAGTTCAAGGAGCTCTCCCACTTCAACGATGCTCGTCTTTCTTACTTTCACTTTTCTTTTTGAAAAAGTTTCAGGTTCCCCTCTATATTTTTTTGTTTTTAAACTTTTTAAAAGCACTCAACAGAAATAAATGACTCTCTAAAACTTCCAGTTTGTCTCCCTGGCAGCGCTTTCTTTAAAGCCATTAAGCTAGGCATATAGTGCTCAAGCAATGGATCCACCCGAATCCCAAGGTATATCAAAGCCAATTTTAATTAACAATGATTTGTAATTTAGTAGTGAGTACAAAGTAACATATATCATGCAACAACGAAGTCTAATTCTCTTCCTGTGCATCGGCATGTCATAAAAGAACAATTCATGCACACATAGTAAAGGCCGATACATAGCATAAACAGTTTCTTGCAATTTTATCTTATTGGAAACATAGAGAGGTGGAGATGTAGTTCCTCTCTCATAATAATTGCAAGTAGGAGCAGCAAGCAGCAATCACATGCATATTATATCTATCAAAATCATCATGTGTAACGGTAAAATGCAACCCATCAATATAATCCTTAATAAGCGCAAACTTCTCCGATATAGTGTAGTTGGGAGAATTCAAAAGGATAATAGGACTATCATGCGTGGGTGCAATAGCAACAATTTCTTTCATAACATAAGGAACTATAGCAAGTTCATCTCCATAAACATAATTCATATTGGCATCATGTCCACAAGCATAGCAAGCATCGATTTCATCAAAAAGGGATATTTCAAACGAATCCAAGGGATCATAGCAATTATCATAGCAATCATCCTTCGATAAGCATGAAGGGAAATTAAACAATGTATGAGTTGAAGAGTTACTCTCATTAGAAGGTGGGCACGGGTGATCAATCCGCTCTTCCTCCTTTTGTTCTTCGCTCTCCTCCTCATCTTTTTCATCCAATGAGCTCACAGTGTCATCAATTTCTTCTTCCATAGATTCCTGCAAAATATTAGTCTCTTCTTGGACAGCGGAGACTTTCTCAATAAACTCATTAATATCGGCATTATATTCATAATTCTCATAGCAATATTTAAGTATAGCATAATTTCCAGGTCTGTAAACAGCATCATCATAATTTTCACACTTTTCAAACAAAGATTCAATTTCATAAGCACCCTTAAAAGCTACAAATTCTTCTATTCATTCCACATCATAGTAATCATATATATACCATTAGCATAAGAAGCCAAGGTTTCATTATCATTAAATTTACATGAAAAGGGGAGGTGTGGAGCCTTCATCCTAGAGCAAAAAGTGTAATCATATCTCAAGCATAAATTCTGAGCATACCAATGCAACATATGAATTTGATCCCATAAGAGTTTCCCTTTTTGAGTCAAGCGATAATCCCTAAAGTTTTCACATTGATCCAACGTGTCTCCCATTATCAAGTTGAATGGGGTTTTCTTAGGATTATCAAAGTAGTGTTTAATATTTTCCACATAGCGAGCATCGAGGGTTTTAGGAGGTTCCCCATCTCCATGAGTAGCAAGTACACCTAATTTTTTTGGTATTTCGTGTTCCATATCCATAACTAAAGATAGAGAACAACTTAGAACAACAAATAAAATCTAATTAGTGATAAAGCAAACAAGCACACACGAGAATATTCACCCCACGCTATTGCTCCCCGGCAACGGCACCAGAAAAAGGTCTTGATAACCCACAAGTACAGGGGATCAGTTGTAGCCTTTCTCAATAAATAAGAGTGTTGAGCCCAACGAGGAGCTAAAGGTAGAACAAATAGTCCCTCGAGTTCTATCGACCACCGATACAACTCTACGCACGCTTAACGTTCGCTTTACCTAGAACAAGTATGAAACTGGAAGTACTTTCTAGGTGTTGTAGGATAGGTTTGCAAGATAATAAAGAACACATAAATAAAATATAGGGGCTGTTTAGATAAAGAAACAGCTAAGTTAGTTTTAGTGGAGAGCTTTTTGTCACAAGAAAGTTATTTGTCCCTAGGCAATCGATAACTAGACCGGTAATCACTATTGCAATTTTATATGAGGGAGAGGCATAAGCTAACATATCTCTACTTGGATCATATGCACTTATGATTGGAACTCTAGCAAGCATCTGCAACTACTAAAGATCATTATGGTAAAACCCAACCATAGCATTAAAGTATCAAGTCCTCTTTACTCCCATACGCAAACAACCTACTTACTCGGGTCTGTGCTTCTGTCACTCACGCCACCCACCATAAGCGAATCATGAACATATTGCAAACCCTACAGCGGGGATCCCTCATGCTTGCGCGACATGGAGAGCACCATAGGACAGCACCAATAATAAAACATACAACTCAAACCAATCACGATCATCAATCAACCCATAGGACAAAACAGATCTACTCAAACATCATAGGATAGCCATACATCATTGGGAAATAATATATAGCGTTGAGCACCATGTTTTAGTAGATATTACAGTTGGGAGAATGGGTGTTACACCGCTGCATAGAGGGGGAGAGAGTTGGTGATGACGGTAGCGAAGTTGTTGGTGTAGATTGTAACACCCTGGATTTTTCCCATTTCTTTTTCTTTTGATTTTGGTTCGGATTCGCTTTTTGTGGCTCAGTAGCCTCGCAACCTGGAGGGATCGCCCTTCATTCTTCTTCCCGAGTGGCTTGCCAACCTCAAAACCATCCCAAGACCTTGTCATTTTCATCTTGGACCAACCCCAATATTCTTTTCCTTGGGAATATTCCTTTTCTATTAAAGGAATAACCCTGTTTGCTCTGGGTTGTGAAGCAACCCACATTTCCATCATTTCCAAGATTCCCAAATAATTCTAATAAATTGTTTGGGTCAGATCTTCCACAAATATGTCAAACCCTTCCTTGCCATGTTTAAAAATATTTCACAAATATTCCTTTTCTGACTCTACCCTAGCTGCCAAGTTGAGAAGCAAGTACCCTTTATATTTGCTTGCTTGGTCTCAAACTTTTTGTGCACCCTTTCCAATCCATATCATTTGCACATGCCAAAATTCAACTTCATTTGGCTAGTAAATCTCCCTTGGCTAGTTTCCAAATTTTCTGGTCAACTGGAAGCTTTGTGAAGCAAGAGCTAGCTAGGTGTATCCAAATGAGTTGAAATTTTGCAAGCATCTTCATATGCTCAAATCATGACTCTTCACCAAGTTTCAACCCTATCAAATCATCTATCTGAGCACAGCCTCAAATCTTGGTTTCTGGTCAGATTTTCACATTGTGAAGCAACTATATTTTATATTGCTCCATAACTGCTAAAAATTTACCAGAGCATTCTAATACTTATATAACCTATCTCCACAAAATTTGGGCTCATTTAATCTTCCCAATAATTCCCTAGAATTTTTCTAAGATTCTGGTCAGAGAGGATAGCTGTGAAGGAAGTACCATTTTGGCTTGTCCAAATGGCATGAAATTTTTATGGCACTCTCATATGACCAAATCATCATGCTATACCAAATTTCAGCCCAAGTTGCTACTCCATGTGAGTGGCACATCAAGATTGGGTTTCTAGACCAGATTGGTCAGTTGCAAAGCAACTATATTAAATATTGGTCCATTTCTCTCCAAACTTCACAGGACTATAGTCCTTCCTACCCTACACCTTCCAGACATCTTGTTTGGCTCTTATCACTTCTCTTCTCCTCACAGCTTCATGCCCAAGTTTGCTACAGCAAACTTCAGATGAACACTCCCATCTAACCACAGTGCTTCTCATCGATCCATCACCTCCCTAAGACTGTGCCTTGGAGGGACTACCCACTGGACATGATTTTGCTGGTCAGGGTGCACCGCATGCACTAGTTCACGCGGTGACCACGCGGCTGGCATACCAGCCAGTGTGCTCTGGCGATGGAACCGCTCGGTTTTGTCCGTTCCCTTCCTCCCTCGCCACCTAACCATGTCCAGTAGCTTCCCCTTGGCCTTGTCGTCGCTCTGGAACCCTCTCCCCTCAAGTTTATTCCTCCTCACGCCATGGCAATCGCCGCCACTGTTCGGCACGTGACCCCATCGTCGTTTTCCTCTGCCCCCTCCTCCTTGAGCTCTCCCGAAGCTGTTGCTGCCTTCTCCACTCCTCCGCGAAGCTCCTCGACACCGCAAGCGGACAGCCATGAGCTCCAGTGTGCGGATAAGCTCGCCACGGTGGCCGAGCTTATCCGGCAAGCTCGCCGCGGCTATAAAAGGCCCCCGAGACCTCTCGTCCGCACCAGCAGCTCCACCACCCTCCACTACCCCTCTCTGGCTACTCATTTGGTCCCCGGAGCTCCCCCTCGCTCGCCACGGCCGCCACCGCCTCCGCCGACTGCCGCTCGAATTGGAGCAATGGCGACCTCCTTCCCTCATCCTAGCCACTCCAGAGCTCCCCCTCGACCTCCACGAGCCGCCCTGTAGCTCATCCCCTTCCCTCCACGGCCGTTGCTGCGAGCCCGCCATCGCCATCGCCGTTATCCACCGTGGGAAGCGCCCCGCTCTGATTTGAGGTCCCCGGCGGCCGTACCCTGCTCCTTCGGGACCGCCTTGGTTTCCCGCATCCAGCGGTGTGCCGGGCGCCCCGAAAGGTGGCCGGAGCTGGCCAGACGAGCGCCGGCGCCGTGTGCCCCGCCTCTGCCTCTCGGGCGAGAGCGAGTTGATGACGACCCTGGCCAGGTGGACCCTAGCCCCACCCGTCAGACACAGAGGCGAAGTCAACGTGGGCCCGCGCGGGATTAAGTGGAGACGGGTTTTGGGTAATACGTTTTCGAATACTGAAAGCGTATTCTACTTCTTCACGAGAGAATACGTCTTCTCAGTTGGAAAGCGTATTTCCAAAAATGCATGTTCTCTCTTAACTCAGCCGGCGCCGAAACCTCTATATAGTGGACGTTCATCGGTTAGCTGCAGAAAAGCACATTTTCTATTTGTTTTTCTGTCTAAACAACGAACGGCCACAACTTTTTACCCGTAACTCCGATCGAGGTCAATCCAACGCCCACGTCTTTGTCTCGACGAGCCCGTTCTGTTGATGTCACTTTCACTATGTGGTCCCATAGTGGAAATGACCATTTTTCCCTTGTCCGTAAACAGCCCCCTCCGAGAGAGAACTGTTTTCGGCAATCACTTTCGCGGACTCTCCGCACTCCTTCCCGATGGTTCCTTCATCCCTAGGCAAGCCACAACTCTCATCTACATAATTGCATTGCAATATCATAGTTTAACTATTTACTTTAACAGCAAGTATGAATTATTTGTGAAATGAATTGGATTATGCATTGCTTGAGTAATTTCCTGGATAGGTGACTACCATGTTGAGTACCGGATTGTAGTGACTAGTAGTTTACCCACTTGTTGATACTACGATGTTGAGATTACCATCTATGATTATTTCGGAGTTCATCCGGCAGTTCGAGAAGATGAATTAGTAGCAGTGGCTTAAGCATACTGGTTATCGGAGGTCAGCTATGACGGAAATATTAGTCGGTTGACCTTGAGTCACCTGTCCGGACTTATCCGTGCAACCACATTTGCCGGTATGGGACGGCCTTAACTTGGTCTGATCGCGTGCTCTTTCACCGGTACCGCCCGACAGGGAAGGTTATGCGTGCGCGCTACCCTGGCCCGGTAGGCGGCGATAACCTTGTGAGCCCAGTTGAGTTATATGGTACCAGGTCCCCGTTTGGGACAGTTTGTTAGCCACGACGGTGGCAGGTGTCACGCGGTGACACAGGGGCCACCCAGGGCTTGACTCCGGGGGAGGATGATTGCCGGTGGTACGATGGGAGAGTCACGGGTCAGGCGGGTTTCGTTGGAGCAACGCTGGTCCACCCGAATGGGATCACGAGGTCAGGTGCTCCATAGTGTGGGTAAAGTGCGCAACCTCTGCAGAGTGTAAAATCTATTCGAATAGCTGTGTCCACGGTATTGGACAGTCCGTCCAGACCTCTTTAGGTGGTCAACCATAGTAGTGATAATGATGGAAGAACTCGTCATAAGATCAGAAGTACTCAGTGGATCGTGAGTATTCTGAGGGTTATGAGACAACCCGGAAGAGAGTAAGTTTGTCAGATTTGCAGTGCAGATGGTATCAGGAATATGATATGTTAGCCATGGGATGGCTATGGGATGAGTGGTCGGATGACCACATGATTGGGATTGGACTTGGAACAGATTCGAATTGGACCCTGAGATTATTCGGAGTATGGATTAAATATGCTTTACTTTAGTGCATTTACTTCAGTAGCTATCTTGCTATGATGTTGTCTTGCTTTAATGCTGATGTTTGTTGTGAGCTTGCGAGTACATTCAAAGTACTCACCTGGCGTGTCATGCCAGTTTGCAGGTCATGCCATGATTGCTTGCTTGTCGAGGATCCCGAGTTTGCGACGTAGGATACGCGTTCTAGCCAGAGTCCCTGCGAAGTGGATTCCATCACCGCCGTCGCTGTTCCGCTGCGGAGAGAGTTACTCCGATGTTAGCATAGAGCGACCCGGGCAGGCGTAGTGTCGCCGTGCCGATGTAATCCTTGTACCCTTTGTAACTATATCCATTGTAATAAAGAGCTAATTTGTTCTATGCCAACAGTGCCGTATTCCAGAGGAATTGTCCCTGGGCTGGAATATGGGGCGTTCCGGTCTTCTCTGAGCCGGGGTGCCACATAGATCGCCTTCACGATGATGGCCCCAGCGGCGTTCCGGCGCCACCGGGAGAGAGGGGGAGAGAGCCCCCCTCCTTCTTCTTCTTCCTTGGCCTCCCCCCTAGATGGGAGGAGGGTTCCCCCTCTAGTCCATGGCTTCCATGGCGGCGGAGGGGCGGGAGGCCTCCGAGATTGGATCTCTCTCTCTCTGTTTCCTTCTGTTTCTGTGTTTCCAGATTCTGGCCTTTCACCGTTTCTTAAATTGCCGGAGATCCATAAATCCGATCCGGATATTAGCTTTCTTGCGGCCGAAGAAGGGCACCAACCGCCTTACGGGGTGGCCACAAGCCTCCTGGCCGCGCTCTGGGGAGGGGGCTTGCCTCCAGGGCTTGTGGGCCCCTCGGGCATCGTCTTGCGTTGATTCCAATTCCCAAAAATCACATATATTCCAAAAAAATCTCTGTAAGTTTTTATCATGTTTGGACTTCGTTTGGTATGGATATTCTGTGAAACAAAAAACATGCAACAAATAGGAACTGGCACTGGTCACTGGATCAATATGTTAGTCCCAAAAATAGTATAAAAAGTTGCCAAAAGTATATGAAAGTTGTAGAATATTGGCATAAAACAATCAAAAATTATAGATACGATGGAGATGTATCACCGCCGTACATGCTCGACGGGATGCGTGCGAGCAGTCCGCCGCGCAGGCTCGACGGAACGCGTGCGACCTGTCCACCTCGCAGGCTCGACGGGACACATGCGAGCAGCTAAGGCCGCTCATGCTCACCGGTAAGCGAGCTCTTTGACCTCCATCCACCAGCCGCCCGCCCCACTCACAACTTCTCCATTAATGGCGGCCGAGCCGCTGTTTAACACATGGTTAATTAATGCACCTGGACAGAGGGTGTTTGCTTGTGATCCCATGGCCCCGCTCAACGTTAGCATTTGCTTTGTTCGTGTTTTCAACTCCTATTCCAGATAATTTAAAATGCCACATAGAGCAACGGATAATACGACGACAAATAAAATGGCAACGGGTAATACGACGACAAATTTACAATGGTGCGAATAATAATTGTCTTACATATTCCGGATAATTTAAAATGCCACATGCGGCAAAGCGCGGAAGACACGGGGGCAAGAGAAGAAGGAAATTGCAGACAATGATCTGGGTCGCTACTGTCTCTACTCCTCCATGGATCACCGGGCAACGAGATCCTCCAGCTCCTTCTTCAATTCCTCACGACTTTGCTTGACAGCAGCCACGGATTCCTCCACCTCTTGCTCGCGCTCGATCCGGAGCTTCCTCAAGTCACCCATCAGTTCCTCGATGACCGCTTTCAGCGTCATCCCCGATGCACTGCTCTGCTCATGCAGCTTCTTCCAGCAGGCGGCCTCCTCCTCCGTCTCGGTGAGCGCCTTGAGGAGCTTCGCATTGTCACCCATGAGTTGCTCGACGAGGCCGGTCGCATTCTCAACCAAGGCATCACTAATCTCGAGGACCTTCATCAAGACGTCGACCAGCTCCTGCTGCTTAATTAGGTCAGTGAGAATGTCGTCATCGCTGGCCAAGGAGTTCAGCACCGCCAGCTTGTCACGATCGCCGATGTGGCGAGTGCGCTTTGTGAGAGCCCTTGCGTGCCGGTGAGAGCTTGTTCGAGGGCTCCGCGGCGTGTCAGGACATCTCTGCTGCGACTGCCGCGTAGCGGCGGGACCTCTCTAGTGCTTCCTCGGCCTTGGTCTTTGCTCCCTGGTTATATGTCGACCCGAAACTCCTCCTACCAGTCATGGCGGAATGACTTGACAGGAAAGACTTGTTTTGTGGGTGATGAGGAGAGGAACTGTGAAGTAATTTTCAAGTGGGTAGTTTTTATAGCCTGGTGCTAAGTGTGAACACATTTAGGTTTCATCGGTGTGAACATATTTGCAATTACTTATTGCGTTGTAATTTGGAATGTGATGAGAAACAAGGTCAAAATTTATTGATGGTTCTAGGCTCGAAGCCCGAAACACACCTTCATATGGCTGCCCGTTTATGTTGTTCTGGCTCATCGCAAATAGTTCTTATGGATCAGCCGTATGCCACCTATCGCACACGCATCGGAAGCCTAAAATGGTTCCTGGATGGCGTACGTGGGCCCACATTCTCGGATGTACGTGTACGTGTCTGCCCACTATCACACACAGTCCATATATCACCATCGTGTCTGATGGATGCACCGTCGCGCCTCCCACGGGGTGCCAGAAGGTTGACCAGAATTGCAATATGCAGGTGTGGTTGCTCGCCGTTGAGGCGTCCGCGGCGTGCTCTGCTCGCGTCAGTCTGTGCATTTTGCTCGCTATTGAGGTGGCCGCGGCGCGCTCCGCTCTGGCGTCCCTATGCGCGCTCTGCTCGCCTTTGAGGCAAATTTACAATGGCAATGGTTAATAATTATCTTACATATTCAGGATAATTTAAAATGCCACATGCGGCAACGCCCAAAACTCTCATGAACTACATATGCTTAGTGAATTAAAATGTCGATATGCGACATTTGCATACAATTATAATAAAATATAGGCTAAAAGGCTGAGCTGGCGGCCTTCCGGCGACGGTCTTCTCGGACTCCATGATCAGCATAGCACCCTTGCGGCCATTCATTCCAAGTGTCCCGACCCGCCGCCGCCTACAGAGTTGCTGGCACTGGGAGGCTCTTGGGGCTGTTGGGCCTCTTCCAGTAGAGCTTGACAGCGTGCAATCGCGCGCATGACATGCCCATCGAACTGCTCCATTTCCATGTCTCTGCCCTGGTAGCAAATTCTGTCCATCACCTGCATCCTCAAGATACCACATTTGCGATGTTCTACTTTGTCGATGACGTCAACTCCGCCAAGGGTGCGCTCGAGCCTGGCCACCACATCATCGGGATCGAGGTTGACACGGCCGCCGTGGGCAATGATGAAGCCGCAGACTCGCTGTCTCATAACTGAATTACAGAGGTCCTGTGCCCATTTCTGGCGGGGCATCAGGCTCTCGATGAGCACCGGTGACGGCGGCTCTTCAGGTGGGTCGTCGATCATGCCGCCTGGTAGCTTTGGATCTTTTGCATGGTGGATGGAAAACTGCTCATCACACTTCCTCTGCAATATGTCGATTGTGCGCCCAAGGACTGTCCCGGCGATATCGCTGCCGATGGGCCATGGTGCCTGCACCGGCCGATGAAGCTCTTGCTCCGCGACCTACTCCGGCTTGTTCTCCTTGCCAAAGATGTAACGCAGGTAGGGGTCGACGTCGAAGCTTTGGTCGTTGCCTGGCATGCTTGGAATAACTAATGGTAGATGGGTGAGGACTAGATCTGCGCACAATGTCGCGATGGTGCGTTGCCGCCTGGGTCATATGCAGCAAGCCATTAGCTGGTGGCGGGAAACCGATGAGGGAAGAGGCGGGCATTTAACAATTCACCCATGTGGAGCACGGGAAGCCTTCGCTGGAGTGCAGAAGCCTTCCCTGGAGCGCGAGAAGACTAAGTGGAGCACACAACCCGACAACTATATGCGGTGTCACATGTTATCTGTCACACACGTGTTAGCATAAGGAAACGTATGTGTAACTTACTAATCATCGCACACGAGTACTTGCAGACACATCATGTGCGATACTCCTAGCCACCGCAAGCAACTAGTTTGCATTTTTCAATTTTTTTGTACACACAGAATCGCACACAAATTAACTGTAGTAACCGTCTGTGTTATATTTTCTCATCGCAAACAGTTCATTCGAGTGGGCTGTTTGCCGCGTATCACACACATCTTGTTTACATGAATCGTTTGTGTTCTTTTGGCTCATCGCAAATAGTTCATATATGTGAACTATATGCCGTATATCACACACATCTTGTTAAGTTGAACCGTTTCTGTTGTGTTCCCTAATAAAAAACAGTTCGTCCGAGTGAACTGTATGCCGTATATCACACACACCTTGATCTGGCTAACCGTTTCTGTTGCATTCCCTAATAACATATAGTTCATCCGAGCGAACTGTATGCCGTATATCCCACACACCTTTATATAGCCGCCCATTTCTGTTGTTCTGCCACATCGCAAACAGTTATTATGGATTAAACATTTGTCATGCATCGCACACGCAGCTGTAATATGAACCGTGTTTGATGTATCCGCCATCGCAAATGTTTTGCATCTTTTTTGATGATTTTTTACATCATCGTTTGCAATTAATGCATCGCACACAGTTTCATCAAAGGGTCTCTGATCGTAGTGTCGCGTTAGCAGCATCCTGCAGTAGTGCCAAAGCGACCAAAATAAGGCATACATTCCCACCCTTATTAGCGGTTTGAACCTATTTGAAATACCATCCAACCAATGACCAAATATATTAGCAACACTTGTGGGCGGATACAAATTTGGCGCTATTTGGATTACTGACCATGTATAACGTGCAAACTTGCATTGAAAAAAGAGGTGTTTGATTGTCTCATCATGAGCACAAAAGCAACACTGCTTACTTCCTGGCCAGTTGCGTCATGCAAGGTTGTCTTTGGTTAGCACAACTCCCCTACAAATAAACCATATGAAGATTTTAACTTTTAGTGGAATCTTCGACTTCCAAATTTTCTTGTTATTATTCACTGGTACCTCAGAATGCATTAGCGCATGATACATAGAGTCTACTGTGAAATACCCTGATGTAGTAAGGTTCCAGCGAAAAACATTGTGGCCTTGTGTCAGGTTAATAGAATCCAGACAGGATAAAAGATTATGCCATGACATAAGTCGGAGGCCAATAAAATCCCTACTAAATGAACCAAATATTCCGCAGGGATGAACTGAGAACATGCGCAATAGTAGTATTTTCATCGCGAGCAATGGTGTATAAGGTTGGGTATTGTTCTCGGTAACTGGCATTGACTAGCCATATGTCCTCCCAGAAACGAATCTCCGACCCGTACTTTTTTGTGAAAGAGATGTTTCTTTGCTTCCATTAGGCCATCCCAAAAGTGCAAGTCGTCGGGTTTCCAATAGGCCTGAGCCACTACCTTTTGGCCTAGATACTTGTTGCACAACATGGTTTGCCAAACACCATCCTCGGTAAGAAGTTTGAACAACCATTTACTAAGCAGAGCCACATTCCTGACCTACAGGTCCTGAATTCCAAGGCCACCCTGGACTTTCAGCCTACAAACCATGCTCCATTTGGCCAGCTTGTATCTTTTCTTTTCACCTTCTCCTTGCCAAAAAATGCTGGATCTAAAATAGACCGGTCTTTGCAGCACTCCTTTTGGGAGTTGGAAAAAAGAAAGCATATAGCGAACCATATTTGTGAGGACAGAGTTAATCAAAAGCAGTCATCCTCTAGCTGAGAGCATCTTGCCTTTCCAACTGCTCAACCGTTTCTCTAAACGCTCCTCTACATGTTTCCAACCCGCAATGGTGAGACGCCGATAGTGAATCGGTATTCCCAGATATTTAATCGGGAACTGGCCATGTGTGCAACCAAACAAGTCAGCATAATCGGCAGCCGCCTGTTGGAAATATGCCCTAGAGGCAATAATAAATTAGTTATTATCATATTTCCCTCTTCATGATAATCGTTTATTATCCATGCTAGAATTGTATTGATTGGAAACTAAAATACATGTGTGGATACAGAGACAACAACATGTCCCTAGTAAGCCTCTACCGGACTAGCTCGTTGATCAAAGATGGCTATGGTTTCCTAGCCATGGACATGAGTTGTCATTTGATAACGGGATCACATCATTCGGAGAATGATGTGATGGACAAGACCCAAACTATAAACGTAGCATATGATCGTGTCAAGTTTATTGCTATCGTTTTCTGCATGTCAAGTATATGTTCCTATGACCATGAGATCATGCAATGCACTGACACCGGAGGAATACCTTGTGTGTACCAAACATCGCAATGTAAATGGGTGACTATAAAGGTGCTCTACAGGTATCTCCGAGGGTGTCTGTTGAGTTGGCATGGATCAAGACTGGGATTTGTCACTCCGTATGACGGAGAGGTATCTTAGGGCCCACTCGGTAATACAACATCAAAATGAGCTTGCAAGCAATGTGACCAATGAGTTAGTCATGGGATCTTGTATTATGGAACGAGTAAAGACACTTGCCAGTAACGATATTGAACTAGGTATGGTAATACCGACGATCGAATCTCGGGCAAGTAACATACCGATAGACAAAGAGAACTGCATACGGGATTAGCTGAATCCTTGACATCGAGGTTCGACCGATAAGATCTTCATAGAATATGTAGGAACCAATATGGGCATCCAGGTCCCGCTATTGGTTATTGACTATAGAGGTGTCTCGGTCATGTCTGCATGGTTCTCGAACCCGCAGGGTCTACACACTTAACATTTGGTGACGATATAAGTATAGTTGAGTCATTATGGTGGTTACCAAAGGTTGTTCGAAGTCCCGGATGAGATCTTGAACGTGACGAGGAACTCTGGAATGGTCTGGAGGTGAAGATTGATATATTGGACGAATGGTATTGGAGTCCGGAATTGTTCCGGGGGTACCGGGTGATGACCAGCATGACCGAAAGGGGTTTCGGGGGGCCCCCGGCAAGTGTTGGGGGCCCCATGTGCCAAGGGGAGGGGGCAAACCAGCCCACTAAGGGGTTGTGCGCCCCCCTCACCCTTTCCCACTTGACCAGGAGAGGTGGGGCGCCCCCCTCTAGGGTTTCCCTCCACCCGGCTTGGGGGGTAAGTCACCCTAGGGGAGATCCCATCTGTCCTGGCCGCCGCCCCCCTAGGGGAAACTCTAGGGGCGCCACCCCCTCCTCCCTTCCCCTATATATATAGAGAGGTAGAGAGAGGGCTGCTGCAACCCTTGAGAATGTCTCTACACCACGGCGCTGCCTCTCCTCTCCCTCGCATCCCTCTTCCTCTCCGTAGTGCTTAGCGAAGCTCTGCTGAGATTCCGCCACCACGCCGTCGTGCTGCCGGAGGACTCGAGCTACTACTTCACCATCGCTCACTGGATCGAGGAGGTGAAGGCGTCATCAAGCCATACGTGTGTTGAACGTGGAGGTGCCGTCCGTTCGGCGCTAGATCGGAGTTCGCGGGACGGATCATGATTGGATCGCGAAGACGTTCGACTACATCAACCGCATTTCTTAATGCTTCCGCTTAGCGATCTACATGGGTATGTAGATGCAATCTCTCCTCTCGTAGATGGTCATCTCCTAGATTGATCTTGGTGAGCGTAGGAAATTTTTTGTTTCCCTTGCAACGTTCCCCAACAGTGGCATCATGAGCTAGGTCTATGCATAGATGACATCATGACTAGAACACAAAGGAGTTTGTGGGCATTGATATTCAGATTGCTTCCTTCCTTGGTCTTTTCTTGATTCAGCGGTATTGTGGGATGAAGCGGCCCAGACCAACTTTACATGTCCATGTACATGAGACCGGTTCCATCGACTGACATGTGACTTTGTTGCATAAAGATGGCTAGCGGGTGTCTGTCTCTCTCACCTTAGTTGAATCGGATTCGACAAAGGCGGTCCTTGTAGAAGGTTAAATAGCAACTTGCATATCATCGTTGTGGCTTTGCGTAGGTAAGAATCATTCTTGCTAGATACCCATAGCAGCCATGTAAAACATGCCACAACAATTATAGGACGTCTAACTTGTTTTTGCAGGGTATGTTGTGATATGATATGGCCAAAGACATGATGAAATATATTTGATGTATGAGATGATCATGTTTGTAATCGTTTATATTGACTTTCATGTCGATGCATACGGCAATCGGCAGGAGCCATAGGGTTGTCTTTAATTATTGTATGACCTGCGTGTCAATCATTAAGCGCCATGTAATGCTTTACTTTATCGCTAAGCGGTAGCAATAGTAGTAGAAGCATGGTTGGCGTGACAACCCCGATGGCGACACGATGATGGAGATAATGATGATGGAGATCATGGTGTCATGCCGGTGATGATGGAGATCATGCCGGTGCTTTGGAGATGGAGATCAAAAGCACAAGTTGATGGCCATATCATGTCACTTATGATTTGCATGTGATGTTAATCCTTTTATGCATCTTATTTTGCTTAGGACGACGGTAGCATTATAAGATGATCCCTCACTAAAATTTCAAGATAAAATTGTGTTCTCCTCAAGTGTGCACCATTGTAAAAGTTCGTCAATTCGAAGCACCATGTGATGATCGGGTGTGATAGACTCTACGTTCACATACAACGGGTGCAAGCCAGTTTTGCACATGCGGAACACTTGGGTTAAACTTGACGAGCCTAGCATGTACAGACATGGCCTCGGAACACAAGAGACCGAAAGGTCGAACACGAGTCATATAGTAGATATGATCAACATGGAGATGTTCACCATTGAAACCACCTCATCTCACGTGATGATCGGACTGGGTTGGTGAATTTGGATCGTGTTACACTCGAACGGCTAGAGGGATGTCAATTTGAATGGGAGTTCTTAGGTAATATGATTATTTGAACTCATTGTCATGAACAATAGTCTAAGTTTTCTTTGCAAATTATGTTGTAGATCAATAGCTCACGCTATAGCTCCCTATTTTAACACGTTCCTAGAGGAAGACTAAGTTGAAAGATATTGTAAGCAATTATGCGGACTAGGGCCGTAGTCTGAGGATTGTCACTACAGCACAGAAGGCTTATGTCCTTGATGCACCGCTCGGTGTGCCAACCCCTCTAGTGTCGTGTGTGGATGTTGTGAACATCTAGTAGACACGTTCTGATGACTACTTGATAGTATAGTGCGCCTTGCTTTACGGCTTAGAATCGGGGCTCCAAAGGCGTTTTGAACGCCATGGAACATATGAGATGTTCCAAGAGTTGAAATTGGTATTTTAGGATCATGCCCGTGTTGAGAGGTATGACACCTCTGACAAGTTCTTTGCCTACAAGATGGAGGAGAATAGCTCAGCCAGTTAGCATGTGCTCAGAATGTCTGGGTGCTATAATCGCTTGAATCAAGTGGGAGTTAATCTTCCAGATAAGATAGTGATTGACAGAGTTCTCCAGTCACTATCACCAAGCTACTAGAGCTTTGTGATGAACTATAACATGCAAGGGATGGAGATGATCCCGGAGCTATTCGCGGTGCTTAAAGCCGCGAAGGTAGAAATCAAGAAAGAGCATCAAGTGTTGATGGTTGACAAGACCACTGGTTTCAAGAAGGGCAAGGGCAAGAAGGAAAACTTCATGAATGGCAAGCCAGTTGCCGCTCCAGTGAAGAAACCCAAGGTTGAACCCAAACCCGAGACTAAGTGCTTCTATTGTAAGGGGAACAGTCACTGGTAGCGGAACTACCCCAATAGATAAGAAAGCTAGCAAACTTCAACAATAGTATATTTGATATACGTGTTATTGATGTGTACCTTACTAGTACTCCTAGTAGCACCTGGGTATTAGATACCGGTTCAGTTGCTAATATTGGTAACTCGAAACAAAAGCTACAGAATAAATGGAGACTAGCTAAGGGCGAGGTGACGATGTGTGTTGGAAGTGTTTCCTAGGTTGATGTGATCACCATCACACGCTCCCTCTACCTTCGGGATTAGTGTTGAACCTAGATAAATGTTATTTGGTGTCTGCGTTGAGCATGAACATGATTAGATCGTGTTTATTGCAATATGGTTGTTCATTTAAATCAGAGAATAATGGTTATTCTATTTACATGAATAATACCTTCTATGGTCATGCACCCAATGTGAATGGTTTATTGAATCTCGATCGTAGTGATACACATGTTCATAACATTGAGGCCAAAAGATGTAGAGTTGATAATGATAATACCACTTTCTTGTGGCGCTGCCGCTTAGGTCATATTGGTGTAAAGTGCATGAAGAAACTCCATGCTGATGGACTTTTGGAGTCACTTGATTTTGAATCACTTGACACATGCGAACCATGCCTCATGGGCAAGATGACTAAAACCCCGTTTTCCGGAACAATGGAACGAGCAATTGACTTGTTGGAAATCATACATACTGATGTGTGCGGCCCGATGAGTGTTCACGCGCACGGTGGATGTCATTACTTTATCACCTTCACCGATGATTTGAGTAGATATGGGTGTATTTACTATGAAGCATAAGTCTACAACGTCTGAAAAGTTCAAGCAATTTCAGAGTGAAGTTGAGAATCATCGTAACAAGAAGATCAAATTCCTAGTATCTGATCAAAGGGGAGAGTATCTGAGTTATGAGTTTGGCAATCACTTAAGACAATGTGGAATTGTTTCACAACTGACGCCACCTAGAACACCACAGCGTAATGGTGTGTCCGAATGTCGTAATCGTACCTTATTGGATATGGTGCGTTCTATGATGTCTCTTGCCGATCTATCACTATCGTTTTGGGCTTATGCATTAGAGACAACTAAATTCACTTTAAATAGGGCACCATCTAAGTCCGTAGAGACGACACCGTATGAACTGTGGTTTGGCAAGAAACCTAAGTTGTCGTTCCTTAAGGCTTGGGGTTGCGATGCTTATGTCAAGAGGCTTCAACCGAAAAAGCTCGAACCCAAAGCGGACAAATGCGTCTTCATAGGATACCCAAAGGAGATGATTGGGTATACATTCTATCTCAGATCTGAGGGCAAAGTGTTTGTCGCTAAGAACGGGTCCTTTCTCGAGAAAGAGTTTCTCTCAAAAGAATTGAGTGGGAGGAAGATAGAACTTGATGAGGTTGTTGAACCTTTACTTCAACCAGTGAGTAGTGCAACGTAGAAAGATGTTTCTATGACACCTACGTCAGTTGAAGAGGAAGCTAATGATAGTGATCATGAAGCTTCGGATCAAGTTACTATCGAACCTCGTAGGTCGACAAGGATACGTACTGCTCTAGAGTGGTACGGTAACCCTGTCTTAGAGGTCATGTTGTTGGACAACGATGAACCTACGAGCTATGGAGAAGCAATGGTGGGCCTGGATTCCGACAAATGGTTAGAGGCCATGAAATCCGAGATGGCATCCATGTATGAAAACAAAGTATGGACTTTGGAAGTATTACCTGAAAGGCGAAAGGCCATTCAGAAGAAATGGATTTTCAAGAAGAAGACGGACGCAGACGGTAATATCACCGTCTATAATGCTCGACTTGTGGCAAAGGGGTTTTCACAAGTTCAAGGAGTTGACTACGATGAGACTTTCTCACCCGTAGCGATGCTTAAGTCCGTCGGAATCATGTTGGCAATAGCTACATTTTTCAATTATGAAATCTGGCAGATGGATGTCAAAACAGTGTTCCTTAATGTTTTCCTTAAGGAAGAGTTGTATATGATGCAACCTGAAGGTTTTGTCGATCCAGAGAATGCTGACAAGGTGTGCAAGCTCCAGCGATCCATTTATGGATTGGTGCAAGCATCTTGGAGTTGTAACTTTTGCTTTGATGAGGTGATCAAAGCGTTTGGGTTTATACAAGTTTACGGAGAAGCTTGTATTTGCAAGAAAGTGAGTGGGAGCACTACAACATTTCTGATAAGTATATGTGGTTGGCATATTGTTGATCGGAAATGATGTAGAATTTCTGGAAAGCATAAAGGATTGTTTGAAAGGAGTTTTTCAAAGGAAGACCTGGGTAAAGCTGCTTACATGTTGGGCATCAAGATCTATAGAGATAGATCAAGATGCCTGATAAGATTTTCACAGAGCACATACCTTGACATGATTTTGAACAAGTTCAAAATGGATCAGTCCAAGAAGGGGTTCTTGCCTGAGTTGTAAGGTGTGAAGTTGAGTGAGACTCAAAGCTCGACCACGGCAGAAGAAAGAGAAAGGACAAAGGTCGTCCCCTATGCCTTAGCCATAGGCTCTATACGATATGCCATGTTGTGTACCGCACCTGATGTGTGCCTTGCCACATGTCTAGCAAGGGGGTACAAGAGTGATCCAGGAGTGGATCACTGGACAACGGTCAAAATTATCCTTAGAAGAATAAGGAAATGTTTCTCAGTTATGGAGGTGATAAAGAGTTTGGCGTAAAGGGTTACGTCGATGCAAGCTTTAACACTAATCCGGATGACTCTGAGTAGAGTTTCTCGGTTATGGTGGTGATAAAGAGTTCGGCGTAAAGGGTTACGTCGATGCAAGCTTTAACACCAATCGAGATGACTCTGAGTAGCAAACCGGATACGTATAGTGGAGCAGCCGTTTGGAATAGCTCCAAGTGGAGCATGGTAGCAACATCTACAGTATGACATAAAAATTTGCGAAGTACACGCGGATCTTACTGTTGCAGACCCGTTGACTAAAACCTCTCTCACAAGCAAAACATGATCAAACCCCAGAACTAATTGGGTGTTAATCACATGGTGATGTGAACTAGATTATTGACTCTAGTGCAAGTGGGAGACTATTGGAAATATGCCCTAGAGGCAATAATAAATTAGTTATTATCATATTTCCCTGTTCATGATAATCGTTTATTATCCATGCTAGAATTGTATTGATCAAAAACTAAAATACATGTGTGGATACATAGACAACAACATGTCCCTAGTAAGCCTCTACCGGACTAGCTCGTTGATCAAAGATGGCTATGGTTTCCTAGCCATGGACATGAGTTGTCATTTAATAACAGGATCACATCATTAGGAGAATGATGTGATAGACAAGACCCAAACTATAAACGTAGCATATGATCGTGTCAAGTTTATTGCTATCGTTTTCTCCATGTCAAGTATATGTTCCTATGACCATGAGATCATGCAACGCACTGACACCGGAGGAATACCTTGTGTGTACCAAACGTCGCAACGTAACTGGGTGACTATAAAGGTGCTCTACAGGTATCTCCGAGGGTGTCTGTTGAGTTGGCATGGATCAAGACTGGGATTTGTCACTCCGTATGATGGAGAGGTATCTCAGGGCCCACTCGGTAATACAGCATCACAATGAGCTTGCAAGCAATGTGACCAATGAGTTAGTCACGGGATCTTGTATTATGGAACGAGTAAAGACACTTGCCGGTAACGATATTGAACTAGGTATGGTGATACCGACGATCGAATCTCGGGCAAGTAACATACCGATAGACAAAGAGAACTGCATATGGGATTAGCTGAATCCTTGACATCGAGGTTCGACCGAAAAGATCTTCATAGAATATGTAGGAACCAATATGGGCATCTAGGTCCCGCTATTGGTTATTGACCGTAGAGGTGTCTCAGTCATGTCTGCATGGTTCTCGAACCCGCAGGGTCTACACACTTAACATTTGGTGACGATATAAGTATAGTTGAGTCATTATGGTGGTTACCGAAGGTTGTTCGGAGTCCCGGATGAGATCCCGAACGTGACGAGGAACTCTGGGAATGGTCCGGAGGTGAAGATTGATATATTGGACGAAAGGGTATTGGAGTCCGGAATTGTTCCGGGGGTACCGGGTAATGACCAGCATGACCGAAAGGGGTTTCGGGGGGCCCCGGCAAGTGTTGGGGGGCCCCATGGGCCAAGGGGAGGGGGCAAACGAGCCCACTAAGGGGCTGTGCACCCCCCTCACCCTTTCCCACATGACCAGGAGAGGTGGGGCGCCCCCCTCTAGGGTTTCCCTCCACCCGGCTTGGGGGGCAAGTCACCCGAGGGTAGATCCCATCTGCCCTGGCCGCCGCCCCCCTAGGGGAAACCCTAGGGGCGCCACCCCCTCCTCCCTTCCCCTATATATATAGAGGTAGAGAGAGGGCAGCCACAACCCTTGAGAACGTCTCTACGTCACAGCACTGCCTCTCATCTCCCTTGCATCCCTCTTCCTCTCTGTAGTGCTTAGCGAAGCTCTGCTGAGATTCCGCCACCACCACCGCCACCACGCCATCGTGCTGCCGGAGGACTCGAGCTACTACTTCACCATCGCTCGCCAGATCGAGGAGGTAAAGGCTTCATCAAGCCGTACGTGTGTTGAACGCGGAGGTGCCGTCAATTCGGCGCTAGATCGGAGTTCGCGGGACGGATCGTGATTGGATTGCGAAGACGTTTGACTACATCAACCGTGTTTCTTAACACTTCCGCTTAGCGATCTACAAGGGTATGTAGATGCAATCTCTCCTCTCGTACATGGCCATCTCCTAGATTGATCTTGGTGAGCATAGGATTTTATTTCCCATGCAACGTTCCCCAACACCGCCTTGTGGCACCCCGGCTCAGAGCAACCAGATTAACTTGCATTGCCATCCCAGAGATCAAGTCTTCTGGCAACACACAACAACTTGGTATAGAAAAATAACCGCTTTATTGATCTCTTGTGGATACATAGGTTCAGATATTACATGATAATCGAGGCCAAGCGGCACACACTGTGCGGCTGCACTTATGTACATTATTTAGTAGGCATCTCAGGGGCCTCGACGATAAGGGAAACTCCTACTCGGCGGCGGAACGATGAAGTAGCAGGACTCCACTCCACAAGGACACAACTGGGACACGGCCTAGAACACAACATACCAATCGAAATCATCCCCTTGCACGGCTTCTCCTGCATCTGACATGACACGCCAGGTGAGTACTTTGAATGTACTCACAAGCTCACATCAAAATAGGCAAATACGATAAAAAATAACAAGGCATTTAACAAGTTAATGCATGAGCATGAACATGATACTATCTTTCATGGAGTGTACGTGGATTATGATCATGGTCCCTCAGACCAACTTACCATCTCGGGGTTACCTCGTAACCACCATCAACATCTTACCATCGTGATCATCACTCGATCACATCAAAACCAACCGTAGTGATCCTCACAAGATCACCAACTTCTGCATGTGCAATCTTGTTGTTATTAAGTGTGCAGGTTATTTATTTCTGTTGACCCACAGTGTGACCTACTACGAACTGTGTCCATATCCGAGGACGCACCTATCGATAGATTATACACTCTAAAGAGGTTAGTACACTATACCGACACCATGGAACTCATGGCCTCGTGCTCCCATTCAGGTGGACCAACGACATTCTGACAAAACCAATCTATTGCATGACACTCTCCCGGCCACTCCGACAAACTCCCCTTTGGGCTATGTCATGAGTGGCCCTGATGCCAACTCTTGACATCCGCCACATTCGTGGCTGCCACCGTCGTGGCAAAACTAAAACAAACTCATCCCAAACAGGGACATAGGTACTGTACAACTGGGGCACACAAGGTTATGCCTGCCTACCGGGCCAGGGTAGCGCGAGCGTATAACCTTCCCTAGTTGGAGGCACCAGCGAGAGGCATGACAATAGACCGAATTAGGGCCTCCCCATCCAGGCAAGTGTGGTTGCACTAATGAGCTTGATTTGGTGGCACTATGACTCGATCAACATTTTGTTCAAGTTGTATTAGCATTAGGTTTAACTTGAATGAAAAATGATTCGAGCCATAGTAAGCAATGTGGTGCACGGGTCATGATAACATGAATACAAGTAACTAATGCATCATACTCAATCATAGCATATAACATGATCTCTACTGCACACAATAATAATACGACTATGAGTAAAACTGATGCAATAAGTTTTATAAAGTAAATCATTTAAATAATGAAGGATATAATGAATTTAATTCAAATAAAACCATTGCCATTGCAATGCCATCCTTGCATATGAATGTTGTGGCTTGCCTTAGTTCAGAGGAGTGTCACAATACTCCTGGTCTTCTCCAACACAACTAGGACCTTCTGAAAATAATTTAAATGCAAAAGGAAAATGTCACATAAAGCATTTTATTGCACCAGAAATTCTACACAGCAAGGAAAATTCTGAAAATTTGCAAACAGAAACTTTAGCTCAAGACAAAACTGTTGCAAAAAGTTTCAATTCATTTGGACTTATAGAATAGGATTTATAGCTGGTTAAAGTTCTGGTCAAATATGAATTTAAATTGATTTAAACAGAATTTCAAGAAGAGGCCACATTTAAGATGTATTTGCCAAAGGCGCCTCCACTAGAAAAATAGTTCGGGTAAGAGAGAGAGGCTGACAGGTGGGGTCCCTTGTCAGGGTTAGAGAGAGAGAGAAATAGAGCATGGCGGGTGAGGGAGTTATGGACTAAGGGGTCCTCGGGGCGACGGCCCATTGTATAGGGGCCGGACTAGTGGAGCCGTATAGTGACAGGAGATCTATGAAGCCGTGGTGTGCCCTCCAAGTCAAGAAGGCGCAGGATCTCCTTAAACCCTTATTGTAATCTATCTTCGGTAACTCTAACCCTATCGGTGTCTATATAAACCGAGGGTTTTTAGTCTTAGGGCTAGAGCTACATTCATCACCTCATCGCCTTAGGGTTTAGCTCATATGGATCCCGAGGTAGATCTACTCTGTAAACCACATCATACATCCAATACAATCAAGCAGGACATAGGGTATTACCTCTTCGAGAGGGCCTGAACCTGGGTAAACACTGTTTTCGTCATCCCTTGTTCCCCATCGATCCTAGATCCACAGCTCAGGACCCCCTACCCCGTGGTTTGCCGGTTTTTGCACCGACATTAGTGCTTTCATTGAGAGTTCCGCTGTAGGGTCGCCCAAAGAATCGATGGCTCGCATGATCATAGGAGAGGGCATCGGATCCGGGGACTTCTTCGTCCCCGGATAACTCTTTGCGTTTGGCAGCATCGTGCTGCACGCAGACCCGACCGGTCATCTGGGTTAGGTCTACGCCTTCGCCCCCGGACACCGGATTTGATTCGGTGGTCTGGAATATGTTGCGGACGCACAGGGTGATATTGTTTTCACCGGATTCACTTCCCCTTCCTGCACCCTCGCCACGCCCGCTCCGGAGTTCCTTTCCGATCCAATCGGCAGATCGGCCTCGACAGCTTCAAGCCAGGAGAGCTCCGCTTCGAGCAGGGGCCGAACTCCACCTCCGTCCGGTCACGTCATGACGGTGGAAGACCTATCCTCGACCTTTGAGGTAGAATCAGGAGGCAGAGGCCAACAGTCGATCTCGGCCGAACCTTCCTTTCTCAACACTCGCCTGGCCTTGAGCCCTTATAACAAAGCAGCAACTGACGACTAGGGGTCACCCCCAGCCCAAAGCAGCTCGATCTCGAACCCCGACAGGGAAGCCACAAACAAGGACCAGAGCCTGTCCGTGTCCTCCAATGACGGCCCAGACCCCCTCAAGGATCCGGCCCCGCACCCCAAGCTCAGCACGGCCAGCGGAAATCAAGGACCGGCCAGGGCATTGATCGCCCCCCACACCATTACAACAAAATTTGGCTCGGAGCCCTCGAGCTCGGCGACCCTCGCAATGTTAAATGAGGCGCTGGACCAAATTCAGAACATGACCATCCAGGAGAACCTGCCCTCCGCCTTCAATCATCAACCCTTCGAGGCGTACCATAGGGAATTTTGCGTCCCACCCACCACCCACTTGGTAGCCACTATCGACGATTTAACCGATATGCTAGACTATAATTCAGAAAATACCGAATACATGGGCGAGGAGGGCGGACCGACGGTCAATACCGATGTCACCCCCCGCCACCGGCCGCTGGTCGGCCACATCCACCTACGATATTTAGATGGTGGACACCCCCCAGGACGGTGATGGCACTCCTGATCAGGACCGGGGTAAGCCCAGAGACGAGCCGTCCAAACGCCAAAAACAGTGGCGTCGATCAAAGCCACGTCAAAGCCATGCGAGCAACATGGACTCTGCGGAGAATGGCACCGTAAATAATACGGATGACCTCACCAGAGACACAGCCTTTGAACATCATCAGGATGACCCCGCGGGGCAGGAGGACCCGCTCAATTCAGAAAACCCCGACGACTCCGAGGATAGCAACTACCTCCCACTCTCTGAAGAGGGCGTCAGTCTTGGGGAGGACGATTTCATCGTCCCCGAAGACCCTCTAGAGCAGGAACGGTTCAAGCGGAGGCTTTTAGCCACCGCCCGCAGCCTAAAGAAACAAAAACACAAAATCAAAGCCGAACAGGACACCCTCAACGACCGATGGACTAAAGTCCTAGCTGCCGAAAAGGGGTATGGCCGCGAGCAGCCAACCAAGAGTTATCCCAAGCAAAGGCTATTGCCCCAGTTCGATGACGAGGCCGTAGAGCCAACACGCTCGATATATACAAACACCGATAAGCCGTACCGTCCCCCTAGAGGGCGGGACAGGGAAGCTGACGAGGCCGAACACCCAGATGCCCCACCTCACCATCACGGCAAGGATCAAGTGTGGCCCACTTATGAGTACAACCTCCGCCATGACCTAGACGCTCGAGGAGGCCGTGCCAGATCCATCTACGGACCCAGAGAAGACCCGCCCGCTTACCGGGAAGGATACTACGATCGGCTAAACCGAAACGATAGAATCCGGGAGCAGCAGCAGATTCGGAGGGCCGAAGACCTCCAACGCGATGTAGCCCGAGTTCGGGGCACCACACACCCCTGGTGCTTCATAGAGGGGGTAATGCAACACCAATTCCCGGAAGGCTTCAAGCCTGTGAACATCGAATCATATGACGGAACCACAGATCTAGCCGTATGGATAGAGGATTTCCTCCTCCACATTCACATGGCGCGAGGAGATGACCTCCATGCCATCAAATATTTTTCGCTAAAGCTTAAAGGTCCAGCTCGACACTGGTTGAACAGCCTTCTCGAAGACTCAATAGGCTGCTGGGAAGAGCTCGAGGACGCTTTCTAAGCAAACTTTCAAGGCACCTATGTCCGGCCTCCGGATGCTGACGACCTAAATCGCATCACACAACAACCCGGAGAATTTGCCCGACAATTTTAGAACCGATTCCTGACCAAGAAAAAATAGATCGTTGACTGTCCGGATGTCGAAGCCTTGGCTGCCTTCAAGCATAATGTCAAGGATGAATGGCTCATCCGACAGCTCGGCCAGGACAAACCAAGAACAATGGCAGCCCTTACTTCCCTCATGACCCGCTTTTGTGCAGGCGAAGACAGTTGGCTTGCTCGCAAAAACACCAACCCAGACACACCCGGTACCTTCGAGGTTCGGGACAGAAATGGAAAGCCCTGACGCAGCAAGAATAAACATCGCCACAATGATGGCGAGGGCGAGATTACGGCAGTAAATGCCTGATTCCGAAACCAGAAGTCCGGACCTGAAAAGAAAGCCCCTAAAGGCAACAATGACGGCCCATCCGGACTAGACACAATTCTGGATAGGCCTTGTCAGATCCACGGCACATCAGAGAAGCCCGCCAACCACTCCAACCGAAATTGTTGGGTGATCAAACAGGTTGGCAAACTCACAACCGAAGACTCGGGCAAAAGCCCACGAAGCGAGGACGATGATGAGCCCCGCAGGCTGAATAGTGGAGGCCAAAAACCCTTCCCTTCCAAGGTCAAGACGGTAAACATGATTGACGCAACCCATATGCCGAAGAAGTAGAGGAAGCGAGCACTACGAGATGTATACTCCATCGAGCCAGTAGCGTCGATGTTCAATCCATGGTCAGCTTGCCCGATCACGTTCGATCGCAGGGACCATCCCACCAGCATACGCCATGGAGGGTCCGCAGCCCTAGTGCTAGACCCCATCATCGATGGATTCCACCTCACTAGAGCCCTAATGGACGGAGTTAGTAGTCTCAATCTGATATACGAAGATACAGTGAGGAAAATGGGGATCGATCCATCAAGGATTAAACCCAGTAACACCACCTTTAAGGGGGTCATTCCGGGAGTGGAGGCCCACTGCACGAGCACTGTGATGCTTGAAGTAGTGTTCGAATCTCCGGATAACATCCGAAGCAAGTATTTGATCTTCAATATTGCACCTTTTTGCAGCGGCTATCACGCCCTACTCGGCCGAACAACGTTCGCCAAATTCAATGCCGTCCCGCATTACACATACCTCAAGTTGAAGATGCCTGGTCCCTCAGGCGTCATAACTATCAACGGCAACACAGAACGCTCACTTCGAACCGAAGAGCACACTGCGGCCCTAGCGACCGAAGACCACACCAGCCCATATAGGCCTGGATGCCGACCCGCCGTAAAGGCCGGCGACAATAGTAAATGGGTTCGAACCCGTTCCCCGTCATGGGAACCCGCATGCATTCGCCGCAAATAGGGATACGCGTCCCACGACATGCCCACATTCTTCACGCTCCACGTGCCTCGTTAGCACAACCTCGCACTCAAAATACCATGGGCAGCCGTGAGGCATATATTAATAAATCCGAAGTGCATGTTCGGTTAAACCAAACTTCAGAATCACTTCGTCTTCGAACGACCCGGGGACCAATTCCGGATATCCTTAAGCATAAAGCTTCATCGGCAGGGTCCTCGCCCATCAAGGTCTCATCGAAGGTCCCAACCCCCACCTATCAGAAGCAACGGCACAGACATGCAGCAGGGCACAGTGAAGGCTTCAACTCATGCATCAAGGCCCTGCGTCAACCTTTACTATGTAAACTTTTTTTTCTCTTTCACGAGTATTGCCTTCGCAGTTTGAATTGTACGGATAGACGTCCCGAGCTTGCGAGAAATAATAAAAATACCCTTTATGGTGTTCGGATATCCACATTTTGCAATTTGTCTATTCCCTTTCCGATTCTCCCCTCGCTCTTCGAACAGCCCGGCATGAAAATATATTAACTAGTCAAGAGTTCAATTTATATATCATCTCAATATCTTCAAGTCCGTCACCGCTTTCCGCTAGGTGTTTGGCGTCTCGGATATTGAACTATATGAACCTGTTCCGAACTATGTCTTGGATCAATAGTTGGGTTGCCCGGCTCCTGTGCTTGCCTCTTATGTTCCGCACGTTCGGCTAAGAGAGCAAAGGGAGAACCCCTGCGATTGTACTTATGGTTTGCCCGGTCAAGTACCTCAGGAGGAAAAAGCTGAAAACTGACTGTCATAGTAAGCGCGAGCTGGTCCGTGATCCGATGACAAGGTTTGACTCTAAAAATCGCTGGCGATTTCGCCGTGTCACATGAAGGGTTCGTCTTAACACAAACCATGTGATCGGAAAGGGCAAGTTTTGATCCCCAAGTACATCACAATACACCGGGGGCTAGTCCCTAGTCCCCACCGTCAAGCTCCTATGGCTAAGTGAAAGCAATAAAACGGAAATAGCCCGATTGCCTGGTTTCGCTCCCGCACTACCTCCTCTGGGTACCAACACGTTAGCTAAGGGTAACAGTGCGGAGACAAAACACCCCTCGTGATATTCACTTGGGGGCTGAAGCCGACGACTAGTAGCTTTCAGAATAAACATACGACCGCACCGGAGTCAAAATTAAACCATGACAATATAAAACAAGTTAGGCAGATGCATTATAAAGCACATGGTCCACTTGGTACAAACTTAACACAATCACTCAAATATTACATCTTTCGAACACTGGCCCTCTATCACCCGTGCGCCATTCCTCACCTCTGCAAAGTACTGCTCAGGGCGGCGATGCTCCTTCCCCTTGGGCGGAGGACCAGTGGCCATCTCCATTGGATTAATCTTTGGCCAATGCACCATGGTCTTCGCAAATGCAAGACTCGCCCACTCAAGGCACGCTGACCACTTTATGGCATCAATGCGGAGCGGCGCCTCCCGCAGCTTCTGCACAAGGCCGAAGTAGGTGTCCCGAATGGGTTTGGCCGGCCACAGGCTGACACAGAGGTCCTTCACATCCAGCTCCGACATTCGATGCATCTCCATTAGCTGCTTCATTTGATCGCTTAGAAGGGGAGGCCGCTCGGAGTCCGAAAACTATGACCAAAAGAGCCGTTACGTGGAGTCCTCCTTGAGGGTGGCATAGTGCCTCGCTGCGGCGGCCACATTCTTCGGAAGTTCGGCGAAGACGCCTGCGGAGTGCCAGACCCGCGTCAGCAGGGCAAACCTGTTGCCTCCGAACACACTCTGCAGTAAGTATTTCTTACCATTTGCAATTTGCACGGCTTGGTGGAGCTCCTCCTAGACACCTCGGGCGTCAGTCCTCGCCTCCTGGAGCTCCTTCTCCGCCTTGCATAGCTGGTAGGATTGCTCCTCCTGCCCCTTCTCAAGGGCCTCTAGCTTCCTGGCGGCATCCTGGAGCTCCACTTGGACTTCGGTCACTAGAGCCTCGTGCTGCTCAGCAGCAAGCTTGGCTTTCTCAAGCTCGGCCACCGCCTTCTCTGCGGCCATCTTCTTCGCGGCCGCCTTGGCCTCAGCTTTCTTTAGGGCCTCCTTCAAGCCCTCAACCTCGGCGGCAGTAGCTGCAGGATCATCAAGATAAAGGATTAGCATACAGTCCGGATCGTCAATATCCGGCGTCAAGCAAAGTACACATCTTCTCATAGGGCTTACCTTGCGCCTCGTCAAGCCGTTTGTTGACAAGGTCAAGCTCTTTATCGGAAAGGTTGAGCTTTTGATCCATCTCCTCTAGTGTCGCGGCATTAGCAGCCGCGGCCACGGAAGATGCCTGCATTAGCAAAAGAAATGTCGACATCATTAATCGGCCTACTGAATTTGATCCTCTGCAGTTTTCTTCGAAGTCCTTGCAGAGTCTCGGGGGCTGTTTGAAGGAAATATGCCCTAGAGGCAATAATAAAGTTATTATTTATATTTCCTTATATCATGATAAATTTTTATTATTCATGCTAGAATTGTATTAACCGGAAACTTAGTACAAGTGTGAATACATAGACAAAACAGAGTGTCCCTAGTAAGCCTCTACTAGACTAGCTCATTGATCGAAGATGGTTAAGTTTCCTAACCATAAACATGTGTTGTCATTTGATGAACGGGATCACATCATTAGGAGAATGATGTGATGGACAAGACCCATCTGTTAGCTTAGCATAATGATCGTTAAGTTTTATTGCTATTGCTTTCTTCATGACTTATACATATTCCTCTGACTATGAGATTATGCAACTCCCGAATACCGGAGGAACACCTTGTGTGCTATCAAATGTCACAACGTAACTGGGTGATTATAAAGATGCTCTATAGGTGTCTCCGAAGGTGTTTGTTGGGTTGGCATAGATAGAGATTAGGATTTGTCACTTCGAGTATCGGAGAGGTATCTTTGGGCCCTCTCGATAATGCACATCACTATAAGCCTTGCAAGCAATGTGACTAATGAGTTAGTTACGGGATGATGCATTATGGAATGAGTAAAGAGACTTGCCGGTAATGAGATTGAACTAGGTATGAAGATACCGACGATCGAATGTTGGGCAAGTAACATACCGATGACAAAGGGAATAACGTATGTTGTCATTGCGGTTTGACCGATAAAGATCTTTGTAGAATATGTAGTAACCAATATGAGCATCCAGATTCCGCTATTGGTTATTGACCGGAGATGTGTCTCGGTCATGTCTACATAGTTCTCGAACCCGTAGGGTCCGCACGCTTAACGTTTGATGACGATTTGTATTATGAGTTATGTGTTTTGGTGACCGAAGATTGTTGGGAGTCCCGGGTGAGATCACGGAAATGACGAGGAGTGTCGAAATGGTTGAGAGGTAAAGATTGATATATTGGAAGGTAGTATTCGGACACCGGAAGGGTTCCGGAGTGTATCGGGTACATACCGGAGTACCGAAGGGGTTACCGGAACCCCCCGGTGGAAGATATGGGCCATATGGGCCATAGGAGGGAGGCTAACCAGCCCACAAGGGGCTGGTGCGCCCCCCACAAGGGAGGAGGCCGAATTGGACTAGGGAAGGGGGTGGCACCCCCCTTTCCATCTCCCTCTCCCTCTCCTTCCCTCTTTCCACCTCTGGAGAAAGGAAAGGTGGGGGGGGCGAATCCTAGTAGGAGTGGGGTCCTAGTAGGACTCCCCCCCATGGCGCGCCCCCCTTCGTGGCCAGCCTCCTCCTCCCCTCCTTTATATACGAGGGCAGGGGGGCACCCTAGAACACATCAGTTATTCTCTTAGTCGTGTGCGGTGCCCCCCTCCACAGTTTACTCCTCCGGTCGTAGCGTCATAGTGCTTAGGCGAAGCCCTGCACTGATCACATCACCAACACCATCGCCACACCATCGTGCTGACGGAACTCTCCCTCGACCCTCTGCTGGATCAAGAGTACGAGGGACATCATCGAGCTGAACGTGTGCTAAACACGGAGGTGCCGTACGTTCGGTGCTTGGATCGGTTGGATCATGAAGACGTTCGACTACATCAACCGCGTTAACCTAACGCTTCCGCTTTCGGTCTATGGGGTACGTAGACACACTCTCCCCCTCTCGTTGCTATGCATCTCCTAGAAAGATCTTGCGTGAGTGTAGGATTTTTTTTGAAATTGCATGCTACGTTCCCTAACAGTGGCATCCGAGCCAGGTCTATGCGTAGATGATATGCACGAGTAGAACACAAAGAGTTATGGGCGATAATAGTCATACTGCTTACCACCAACGTTTTACTTTGATTCGGCGGTATTGTTGGATGAAGCGGCCCGGACCGACATTACATGACCATGTTCATGAGACTGGTTCTACCGACATGCTTTGCACACAGGTGGCTGGCGGGTGTCTATTTCTCCAACTTTAGTTGAATCAAGTTTGACTATGGCCGGTCCTTGTTGAAGGTTAAAACAACACACTTGACAAAAAGTCGTTGTGGTTTTGATGCGTAGGTAAGAACGGTTCTTGCTAGAAGCCCTTAGCAGCCACGTAAAACTTGCAACAACAAAGTAGAGGACGTCTAACTTGTTTTTGCAGGGCATGTTGTGATATGATATGGTCAAGACATGATGTGATATACGTTGTTGTATGAGATAATCGTGTTTTGTAAAAGTTATCGGCAACTGACAGGAGCCTTATGGTTGTCGCTTTATTGTATGAAATGCAATCGCCATGTAATTGCTTTACTTTATCACTATGCGTTAGCGATAGTTGTAGAAGCAATAGTTGGCGAGACGACAACGACGCTACGATGGAGATCAAGGTGTCAAGCCGGTGATGATGGAGATCATGATGGTGCTTTGGAGATGGAGATCAAAGGCACAAGATGATGATGGCCATATCATGTCACATATTTTGATTGCATGTGATGTTTATCTTTTATGCATCTTATTTTGCTTAGTACGGCGGTAGCATTATAAGATGATCCCTCACGAAATTTCAAGGCATAAGTGTTCTCCCTGAGTATGCACCGTTGCGACAGTTCATCGTGCAGAGACACCACGTGATGATCGGGTGTGATAAGCTCTACGTTCACATACAACGGGTGCAAGACAGTTTTGCACGTGCATAATACTCGGGTTAAACTTGACGAGCCTAGCATATGCAGATATGGCCTCGGAGCACTGAGACCAAAAGGACGAACGTGAATCATATAGTAGATATGATCAACATAGAGATGTTCACCATTGAAAACTACTCCATCTCACGTGATGATCGGACATGGTTTAGTTGATATGGATCACGTGATCATTTAGATGACTAGAGGGATGTCTATCTAAGTGGGAGTTCTTAAGTAATATGATTAATTGAACTTTAATTTATCATGAACTTAGTCTTGATAGTTTTTGCATATCTATGTTGTAGATCAGTGGCCCGTGCTACCATTCCCTTGAATTTTAATGCGTTCCTAGAGAAAGCTAAGTTGAAAGATGATGGTAGCAACTACACGGACTGGGTCCGTAACATGAGGATTATCCTCATTGCTGCACAGAAGAATTATGTCCTTGATGCACTGCTAGGTGAAAGGCCTGCTACAGGAGCAGATGCTGATGTTATGAACATCTGGCAAACTCGATCTGATGACTACTCGATAGTTCAGTGTGCCATGCTTTACGGCTTAGAATCGGGACTTCAAAGACGTTTTGAACGTCATGGAGCATATGAGATGTTCCAGGAATTGAAGTTAATATTTCAAGCAAATGCCCGAACAATTCTGTTAGTGAACACATACTCAAAATGTCTGGGTACCATAACCACTTGACTCAGCTGGGAGTTAATCTTTCGGATGATAGTGTTATTGACAGAGTTCTTCAATCACTGCCACCAAGCTATAAAGGCTTCATGATGAACTATAATATGCAAGGGATGGAGAAGACGATTCCCGAGCTCTTCGCAATGCTAAAGGCTGCGGAGGTAGAAATCAAGAAGGAGCATCAAGTGTTGATCGTTAACAAGACCACTAGTTTCAAGAAAAAAAGCAAAGGGAAGAAGGGGAACTTCAAGAAGAATAGCAAGCAAGTTGCTACTCCCGGGAAGAAGCCCAAGTCTGGACTTAAGCCTGAAACTGAGTGCTTCTACTGCAAAGGGACTGGTCACTAGAAGCGGAACTGCCCCAAGTATTTGGCAGATAAGAAGGATGGCAAAGTAGGGTCCGCACGCTTAACGTTCGATGACGATATGTATTATGAGTTATGTGTTTTGGTGACCAAAGATCGTTCGGAGTCCCGGATGAGATCACGGACATGACGAGGAGTCTCGAAATGGTCGAGAGGTAAAGATTGATATATTGGAAGGTAGTATTCGGACACCGGAAGGGTTCCGGAGTGTATCGGGTACATACCGGAGTACCGGAGGGGTTACCGGAACCCCCCGGTGGAAGATATGGGCCATAGGAAGGAGGCTATCCAGCCCACAAGGGGCTGGTGCGCCCCCCACAAGGGAGGAGGCCGAATTTGACTTGGGAAGGGGGTGGCGCCCCCCTTTCCTTCTCCCTCTCCCTCTCCTTCCCTCTTTCCACCTCCGGAGAAAGGAAAAGTGGGGGGTGCCGAATCCTACTAGGAGTGGAGTCCTACTAGGACTCCCCCCCATGGCGCGCCCCCCTTGGTGGTCGGCCTCCTCCTCCCCTCCTTTATATACGGGGGCAGGGGGGCACCCTAGAACACATCAGTTATTCTCTTAGCCGTGTGCGGTGCCCCCCTCCACAGTTTACTCCTCCGGTCATAGCGTCGTAGTGCTTAGGCGAAGCCCTGCACGGATCACATCACCAACACCATCGCCACGCCGTCATGCTGACGGAACTCTCCCTCGACCCTCTGCTGGATCAAGAGTTCGAGGGACGTCATCGAGCTGAACGTGTGCTGAACACGGAGGTGCCGTACGTTCGGTGCTTGGATCGGTTGGATCGTGAAGACGTTCGACTACATCAACCGCATTAAACTAACGCTTCCGCTTTCGGTCTACGAGGGTACGTGGATACACTCTCCCCCTCTCGTTGCTATGCATCTCCTAGAAAGATCTTGCGTGAGCGTAGGAATTTTTTTGAAATTGCATGCTACGTTCCCTAACACTGTTATGTATACGGCCTACCCGAACTATAAATTGCAACCGCATTATGAGGAAAGAGCATTACTTGACTTACCTCAAAGCCTATTAGAAGGCCTTGGATAGCATCGTTCAGTCCGGACTGGACGGACCGAAACCGAACACCTTGCATGACCGCACTCATAAGAGTGCGGTGCCCATCAACGATGATGGAGTTGTTCACCAACTCCTCCAGCGCATCTGGCCAGCTAGCCGCCTCCCGTGTGGAGGTGTTCGGTGCTGGCGTTGGCTCCCCGATCCCTTCGCTACCGGAAGGGGGAGCCTGTGCCATCGAGGGCCTTGGGGGATCAGGAGCAAGCGGCTGAGGGGGTCCGGATGGTCTGGACTCCCTCCCCGTGTTGGCCAGGGGGAATCATCCCCATGGTCTTCAATGACCGAGGCGTCGGCGTCGGTCATGGTAGCATTGACCTCCTCCCTCATGTTCGGGGGAGGTGGGGTCTTCCGTGACACCACCTCCCCAACTTCTTCTGGGATTGGAGGGGGTGCCAAGCGTGAGCCACTGCCCGCCAGTTCGGCGGGCAGAGATGTCCCCGAAGAGGTGGCCTCGGTGGGGTAGCCACGCGGAGGGCTGCACCATTAGAAAAACAATCAATCTACGTTCTATCAAGGACTACTGAAAGCATAAAGCAATTGAAAACGTCGCGGTGCGTACGTGGCCGCTGGGGGCTTGAACCTGGGATCCTTCGCCGGAAGCTTCTCAGACGCTTTGGACTCCTTGTCGGAGTCCGAACTATCGGACAGAACCAGCTTGGGACGGCACCGCCTCTTCCGAGCTTGAGGAGGTTGAACCTCCTCGACGTCGATGGACGCCGCCCTCTTCTTCGAGTGCGAGGAGGTGCTTTCCTCGTTGTCCTCATCCCCCTCCTGCACGGATGAGGCTACAGCATCTCCGGACTGGTTGCCCAGGCGAACCTTGCGGCGGAGGCCCTCCCTGGCCTCCGGCACTTCTTTCTTGCCCTTCTTGACGGGCGCCTTATTAGGCACTACGACCAGCAGCTTTTCTAGCTGCTCTGATCGGGGCTCTTCTGGCAGTGGCGCCGGGCCGCTGATCTTCTTGGCCTTGGCGAGCCAGCCCTGCAAAATCCGCATAACAAGGTCAGGCTGAACCAAACACGGTATGAATATCCGGACACTCCTCGCAGAAGAGTGTCACTCACCTCCTTTGGGGGGTTCACGGGCGTCGAGGCTGATGTCCTTCCCCTCAACCGGCCACTCCTTCTGGGGCTAGAATAGTTGGCCCCATATTTTGTCAGGAGTTGTGCCATAGAGGTGTCGCACGTTGGCCGGATCCTCGGGCTCATGCTCCCACATAGGCTTGGCCCTCTCCTGGAAAGGGAGGAGCCGGCGGTGGTGCATGATCTGGACCATGTCGACCAGCTTTGTGCCGGTCTCTAGTATGCTGTCGATGCATTTTTGCAACACCTTCGTGTGAGCGACACACCCCCAGTCCAGGCTCTTGGTGGTCCATGAGGCAAATCTGGTAGGGGGTCCGAACCTGAATGCGGGGGCTGCTCCCCATGCGGCCTCCCTCGGCTCAGTGATGTAAAACCACTCCTTTTGCCACATCCGACGGTGTCGACGAAGTGGCCGTCTGGCCACTAGACCGGCGTCAGTTTACTAATCATGGCCCCTCCACAGTTCGCATGCTCGCCGCCAACCACCTTGGGCTTGACGTTGAACACCTTCGGCCATAAACCGAAGTGCGGCTGAACTCGAAGGAGCGCTTCACAGAAGACGATGAAGGTCGAGATGTGGAGGAGGGAATTGGGGGCTAGATCGGGAAAATCTAGCCCGTAAAAGAACATCAACCCCCTTACGAAGGGGTGCAGAGGAAATCCGAGCCCCCTAAGAAAATGGGGAGGAACACGACCCTTTTGCCCGGCTGGGGCATGGGGATGATCTGGCCCTCCTCGGGGGCCCGATGGGCGATGTTGGCCGACAAATATCCAGCTTCCTTCAGCTTCAAGATGTCCCCCTCGGTGACGCTGGAGGCCTCCCACTTCCCATTGGCTCCGGATCCAGCCATGCTCGAAGGAGGCAAAGAGGGATTCGCTGTGGAAGCAAAGGAAAGGGGCACTGGAGCTCTGAGGATCTGCGTGAGCGGGAGGTGGAAGAAGGCATGGGTTGCTGACTATGATAACTCTCCCTTTATAGATTGTTGACAGGCCTGGGATTTCCTTTTTCCACCCCATTGGCCTCTCCACTTCCTGATATGCCCGTGATGTTATGTGCGGGGAGGGGAATCGAAATCATTAACCATATCCCTCGAAAAGCGAGACACAATCTCCACCTCGAGGGGACGTGCCAGACGTGGCGTCGGCCTCAAGCCGCGCTTCAAGAAATAGTAACTGCTCGGCGTTATGACCGGAAGCGACTCTTTGTTTGAGGAGAAAAAGTTGTCAGATGAAGACACCATTTACACTTGAACGGTATTTGTTTACTATTGCCTTCGGTGTTAAGTAAAAATACCGTTTCAGATCCCGGACATCACTTGGTTCCGAACATGGGTAAAACATACTGAAGAACTCGCCTCGCAAGCCGAATACTGGTTGGGTGAGTGGATGCCGGATACAAGCCTTGGCGTTGGAGGCAAGTTCGGGGGCTACTAAGGGAGTCATGGACTAAGGCGTCCTCGGGGCGACGGCCCATTGTACATGGGCCAGACTGGTGGAGCCGTATAGTGACATGAGATCTATGAAGCCGTGGTGTGCCCTCCAAGTCAAGAAGGCGCATGATCTCTTTAAACCCTTATTGTAATCTATCTTCGGTAACCCTAACCCTATCTGTGTCTATATAAACTGAGGGTTTTTAGTCTTAGGGCTAGCGCTACATTCATCACCTCATCTCCTTAGGGTTTAGCTCATACGGATCTCGCGGTAGACCTACTCTATAAACCACATCATACATCCAATACAATCAAGTAGGATGTAGGGTATTACCTCTTCGAGAGGGCCTGAACCTGGGTAAATACTGTGTTCGTCGTCCCTTGTTCCCCATCGATCCTAGATCCATAGCTCGGGACCCCTTACCCCGAGGTCTGCCGGTTTTGACACCAACAGCGGGTCTTTCGCCAGTGGTTCTCTGGCGAGGAGGCCATGGCAGTCGTCGACGAGGGTCGGGATGGGTTTAGCACGACGTGGGGAGTAGGTTCGTACCCGAAGCGTAGGCGGAGGTGGACGGATGACAACATGGGCTTCGTCTCTAGAGACGGCGGGTGGCGGAGTTCATCGGAGTTGAGGATCCTGGTGACAATCCGACGAATGGGCTACACCAACGTGCTCAGGAGACCACCAGGAGCATGGCTGTGGCAGTGGGAGAGGAATAACGTGGCCGGAGCGAGTGGACAGGCACGGGGGATCCGCGGCCAACTCCGGAGAGGATCGAAGGCAGGAGGCCCTCCTGGCCTTGCCCCGCTTGTAGATGATCGATTTGTGGCCAATGTAGGTGGATGCGATGGCTAGAATGGCTCAAGGAGGGGTCTATATATAGGCGGAGAGGTGACTGAGCTCTGGGCTCCGCCGTGGTGGAGCTCTCGGCGATGTTAGGAGGAGAGGGCCTCGGCTCGACTTGGAGAGGAAGTAGAGGGACGTGGTGAAGCTGTGCATGCACACAGGCATAGTGCAGCACACTAAGTGGGACAGGAGCCGCACTCGCGCTCAGTGTTCCACCTGGATGCGTGGTGTCCGCGTCCGGTGTGCCGTCTGCCTACGTCGGAGAGGAACAGGTGGACGCAAGGGAGGTTGCTGAGTGGTGAGGACACGCTGCGGTGGCGCGAGGAGGAAGAACGGGCGGCGACCGAGGGCCCCGATGTCAAGAGCGTTTGTTCTGCATGTCGAACACCTTGCGCCCGTGTGGTCACCGCATGCACTAGCATATGCGATGCTTTAGGAGGGTCCGGGCCGTGTCTAAGGTGTTGTCTCTTCAACGTGGTACTGCAGAATGCCCTTGGCTTGCCACCTAGCTCAAGGGACTTGACAAGAGACAGCTGCAAAGTTTCTGTATGAAAACTTGGACAACAATTTGTGCTCAATTGGCTTGGAGGATAAGGCTGAAATTTGGTGCTTAAGCATCTCTTAGGAAGGTAGTTAAGTGGTAAAAATTTCAGCTTCAATGGATCAAGGAAAAATATACTTGTTTCACAAACTATCATTTCTGACCAGAAGTAAAAACATTTTTCCTAGCTGAAAATTTACAATGGACCAAGGGATATTTTTGCATAGGGAGGTGACGCATGATCCAGAGATATTTGGGAATTTTCTGAGAATTTTATGAGCAAGGAAAATAATGGTTGCTTGATAGCATAGAGGGGAAAAATATAATGCTCCAAATGAAAATGAATATAATGCCATAAAAGAAAATTATGGCATGGCAAGATTGTGAGAGAGAATTTTGGGAGGGTTTTAGGATGATAGGTTCCACTTGGAAGAAAGTCAAAAATATTTCCAAGTGTTATGTCCAAAGGAATTGGCAGAAAAACCCAATTGTAAAAATAAATATTCAAATAAACCAAATAAAAAGAAAAGGTAAAATACAGGATGTCACAAACCTCCCCCCTTAGGATGAATCTTGTCCTCGAGATTTGGTTGCTTAGGAAACAAATATGGGTATGCAGTCCTTAAGAAATCATCTCTTTCCCAGGTGGCCTCATCCTCGATGTGATGCTCCCATTGCACTTTATAGAACTTTATAGCTTTGCTGCGGGTGACTCTATCCATCTCATCCAAGATTCTCAGGGGTTTCTCCTCATAGGTTAAATCCTTAGCCAACTCTAGTTCTGCCATATCTGTCTGTTTTGTGGGCAGTGAGATGCACTTCCATAGATGAGACACATCGAAGACATCATGAACCTCGAATAACTCTAGAGGTAGCTCCAACTAGTAAGCCACTTTGCCAACTCTGGTCATGACGGGGAATGCAGGGCAACTCAGAGATAGGCATATTCTCCTGGTTCAAAACTGATATGTCTATGCTTTGGATAATAGTAGCTCTTTTGGCGAGCTTTTGCTACTTGCAACCTGTCCCGGATTTCTTTAACTTGTTGTTCTACTTCCATCATCAAATTAGTCCCAAAGATTCGGCTATCTCCTGTCTGAGACCAGTTCAGGGGTGTGTGACATTTGCGTCCATATAGAGCCTCAAACGGTGGCATCTTGAGGCTGGTTTGATAGCCAACGTTGTAGGAAAACTCGGCGTAAGGCAGACGGTCTTCCCATTTGGGTCCATAAGCAAGAGCGCATGCCTGAATCATGTCTTCCAAGATTTTATTAACCCGTTCTGTCTGTCTATCTGTCTGTGGGTGGTAAGCAGTGCTATGCTTCAAAGCGGTCCCCAAGGCTTGGTGAAGGCATAGCCAGAATGTCGAGGTAAACAAAGATCCTTGGTCTGAAGTGATAGTCTTGGGTAGTCCACGCAGACTGAAAATCGTGGATACATAGAGTTGAGCGAGTTGGTCTGCATGGTAGGTGGTCCTTATTGGGATAAAGTGTGCCACCTTTGTAAGCATGTCGACCACAACCCATATAGCGTTGTTTCCTCATGGTGTCTTTGGCAATCCCGCGATGAAGTCCATACAGATGTCATCCCATTTCCATTGTGAAACTAGCAAGGGTTGCAGTAGACCGGCAGGTTTCTGATGCTCAGCCTTTACTTTATTGCATATGTCACAACAGGTGACGTAATATGCTATGTCTTTCTTCATGCCATCCCACCAGAATGTCTGCTTCAGATCTTGATACATCTTAGTGCCTCTGGGATTAATAGAGTATGTGGATTCATGATCTTCCTTCAATATATGCTGCCTTAAATCCCCATGAGTAGGTACACAGACTCGATTCCGAAATCGGAGTGTACCTTGGTCATCTATGCAGAAGTCTTGTGCCTTTCCTTCTCGCACTCGGGCAATTAACTTGAGTAAAAATGGATCCAGAGTTTGAGCCATGCGGATATCATCTTCCAAGGTGGGGGTAATCTCCAAAGTAGTTGCACATGTTGCATCACAAATGACCATATTGAGCTGAGCTATTTCTTCTTGAAGTGCGGGGTGCAAGGACTCGATTAGTGAGTTTGATGTGGCCAGTTTGCGACTGAGAGCATCGGTGACCACATTAGCTTTTTCGGAATGATAGTTGATGCCAAGGTCATAATCTTTGACCAATTCAAGCCATCTTCTTTGTTGGAGATTCAAGTCCGGTTGAGTGAATATGTACTTGAGACTCTCGTGGTCGGTGTAGATTTGGCATCCTTTTCCAATGATATAATGACTCCAAATTTTTAAGGCATGTACCACCGCTGCCATTTCCAAGTCATGTGTAGGATAGTTCTCCTCATGCGGCCATAGTTTTCTGGATGCATAAGCCACGACCTTTCCATCTTGCATAAGCACACACCCAATACCACGCCTAGATGCGTCGCAATAGATGTCGAAGCTTTGATAAATGTCTGGTAAAGTCAACACTGGAGCGGTGGTCAAACGAGTCTTCAACTCATTGAAACTGTTCTCACATGCTTCTGTCCATATAAGCTTCTAATTCTTCTTGAGCAATTCAGTCATTGGTTTGGCAATCTTTGAGAAGCCTTCAACAAATCTACGGTAATAGCCGGCTAGACCCAAGGAACTTCTGATTTCTGCACTGTAACGAGTTCCTTCCAATTTAATACTTCTATCACTTTTCTTTGGTCCACAGCCACTCCTTGAGAGGATAGAGTGTGCCCAAGGAATCCCACTTCCTTAAGCCAAAATTCACATTTGCTAAATTTGGCATAAAGTTGATGGGCGCGCAATCGCTCCAATACTGCATGGAGATGTTGTTTATGCTCCTCTTTGCCTTTCGAGTATATGAGGATATCATCAATGAACACCACCATGAACTTGTCCAAGAGGTCCATGAACACCTTGTTCATCATATGCATGAAGAAGGCGGGAGCATTAGTTAGTCCAAATGACAGGAATGTGTACTCATATAGCCCATAGCTTTTAGTGAATGATGTCTTGGGAATGTCTTCTTTTCTGATTTTCAGCTGGTGATACCCGGTTCGCAAGTCAATCTTGGAGAATACTTGGGCTCCACTTAGTTGATCGAATAAATCATTGATCCTGGGAAGTGGGTATTTATTCTTGATTGTGACATCGTTGAGAGTGCGGTAGTCAACACACATCCTGAGACTACCATCTTTCTTGCCCACGAATATGGCAGGTGACCCCCAAGGAGATGAACTGGGGCGAATATATCCTTTTTGGAGCATCTCATCCAACTATTTCTTCAACTCCACTAATTCAGACGAAGGCATGTGATAGTACCTCCTGTAAATTAGTGTTGTCCCGGGCTCAAGATCAATTGAAAATTCAAGCTCATAGTCGGGCGGCATTCCTGGCAGTTCTTGTGGAAACACATCTAGAAATTCACTAACCACTGGAATCAAATCCATATCTGAGGCGATGGCTACATAAACCATTCCTTTCTTCGACATGGTTCTACGGGCAAAGAACCGAGCTGGCTATCCCAAGGGATTTATTAATGTAACTTCCCTGGTTGCACAGTTGATACTGACTTGGTGTTTTGTTAACCAATCCATCCCCAGTATAACATCCAACTTTGAGGATTCAATGGATACCAGAGATGCGGGGAAGATAGTTCCATTAATTGATATTTCCAAGCCCCGTCGTACAATATTTGTCCTGACCATGGATCTAGGGGATTGCACCACCATAAATTGGTCCAGAAGAGTACAAGAAAGCAGGTGCTAGGCAACAAAACTCTGTGAAATAAAAGAATGGGAAGCCCCGGAATCGAATAAAATCGTTGCAGGTATGTTATTAACAGGAAACATACCAATGACCACTTTAGGTGCTTCTTGGGCTTCTTCGATAGAGAGGTGATGAACTTGCCCTTGAATAAACTTCTGGTTAGGGAAGTGTCCCATATTGTTGACTTGGGGCTTGAGGTTTGTTGGTGGCTTTTCGTTCTTGGGGCACTGTCGGGCATAGTGCCAATTTGACCACAGGAGTAACATGCGTTGTTACACTGACAATCTTCCTTCACGGGGTTTGCAATAATATTCTTGACTCGATTCTCAGTCTTGGTGTTACCCTGCTACCATGTTGGCTTGAATGCAAACTACGGCTGCTGCCAAGTACGAATCTTCTGAAAAGCTTGTCCTTCCTTCTTGGGTTGAAACTTGCGTTTGCGATCTTCATAAGCAGACTTGTGATCATTGACAAGCTTGTGCTCCCTTTCTGCGATGAGTGCCTTGTTCAGCAAGGTTTGGAAGTCAGGAAAGTCCAACATGCTGAGCGTGCATCGGAGGGTATGATTGAGCCCTCCAAGGAACCGATCTATCTTCCTTTCTTCAGTGGCTACATCATGAGTGGAATAGCAGGCTAAATGATTGAACTTGTTTAAATACTCACTTACGGACAAGTTCCCTTGAGTAAGGGCAAGGAACTCTCGCTTCTTGACCTTCATGATATCGGTGGGAATATAATACTTGCAGAATTTATCTTTTAATTTATCCCAAGTAATCCCATCTTTATTAGGCCACTTAAGTTTGGTATTGTCCCACCATATACCAGCTGGCCCTTCCAGATAATGAGTGGCAAATGGAACCTTATCGGTGTCTTTGGTGCGAGCAATATCTAGCTTCTTTTCAGTGGTCAACCAATCATCGGCTTCCATGGGATCTGCAGCTTGACTAAAACTTGGCGGTTTGGTCCTCTGAAAATCTGACAACTTCGAGTGGTTACTGTTATGATTATTTTGTCCAACCATAGTCTGCATGCTTCTCAAGAATTCCATTAGATCCTGATTTCTCTTCTCCTCAAACATCCACATAATCTGCTCTATTCTGGGTGCCTGAGGTGGAGGAGGGGTGGCCGAAACGGTTCTGGAGAATGTCCTGCCTATCTGGCGGATCGACGAACTGGGATATCATCGCCACCATGACTGCTGCTGCCACACCTTGCCATCCTATATTTGTTTCCCAAGACGAAGCATCGAGATGAGAAACATCCATTAAGGGAAAAGAAATGAGAAGGCAAGGCAACAACCCCAAAAAGGAAAAACCAAAGTGAATAAAATAAAACAACATAATTATACACAACATCACACATCATACATAGAAAGACGACCTCATGGATAGTACTACTACATGCATACGACCATACATCAACATCATACTTGTCTACTCATAGCGGCAATGATTGCACTGGCACTCTGACGGTTCTGCTTTTGTCTCCTCGGTCTCGGACTCTGAATCGGAACTGATAATACTAACAGAAAGCTCCAAAGCAAAGGAAACACGATGACGCTGATAGGATGGCTCTCCCTCAGGGTCTGGAGTAGGATGGCTTTGTAGCATAGGAGCAGCTGGGGTAGCGAGAAGTAAAGTCCACTCGGCGGGAGACTCGTGAGGAGTCAGTGTCGAGGTATCCGAGTTACTTTGGGAAAGTACGGGTGTAACGGGCGTGGGTGGGGATAAAGTAACTGGAGGAACGAGAGGTGTATATGCGAGTGAAGGTGGAGCAAACGTAGATCGAACGACAGTGAGCTCCTCTCGAGTGCGATTCAGCTCTTGGGATAAGCTGTGGATCAAAACGTACCCAATCGTTATGTAACGAGACAGGTGGTTGGCGGAATGATCAAAATCCGGATCAATGGTAGGAAAGCGGATTCATCCTGTGTCGAACATGGACGGGTAGAAATAGAAACATGCGTGTGTCTGCATCTGAATCTCGTTATAGCACAAGTTGGTGAGAGCCTCAAATGTGGCAAACTGGATCGCCTGGTCGGGTGTAGAAGCAGTCCCACCCTTGGAGGAGTTGGTGTAGGTTCCCACCAAGGTGATGTTATGCATGATGACCTCCGCGTGATACTCGTACACAACATCTGCAAGCTGCTCTCGGTACACGTGGTACACCGGGTCATCACCGTCGGGGTAGAGTTGGCGCCACACATTACGAAGCAGGTGAGGGAAAGTGGAAGGTGTCGGCTCAGGTTGATATAGATACAAAACAGGTGCCATATACACTCACAATATTAGTTGGGGACGAAATCACTGTTCTGACCTTTGGGCTAAAGAATTGCACAAAATGAACTCGTCAGGAAAGTATTTCACGATCTGACCCTTTTAGAAACGCCACAGCTCACGGCGTTTCTGTTAAACTAAGAAACGCCGAACTACCATGCGTTGCTGGTAAACTAAGAAACACCATCCTAGCCTGCGTTTCTACACGTCAGAAACGCCGAGCTACTCCGCGTTTCAGACTAGAACGGAAATGCCAAGGGCCCTGGCGTTTCTTAGGCCGATATTAGTTTAGGCCCCACCCGAAACGCCGAGCCCGTTCTTCCTCCTTCCTCGCTGCGAACCACCACGAGAAACACCTCTCTCCTCCTCCCGATCCCCCCCATAGGCCTTGGCGTTTACATGTGGGGAGGAAACATCATTGACCCTGGCGTTGCAGCTCTGTAAAGAAACGCTGGCGTTTCTTTAGAACAGAACCTACCAGAGAGAGTGCGTACGAATGTTTCTATGTGGCCTGGAAATGCCATTGACCCTGGCGTTGTTGCTTCCCTTTGAAACGCCATTGGCCCTGGCGTTTCTGGACTATTTTGCCACAGCCAGCAGCAAACTCAGAAGATATGGCAAGATCACAGCATATATTCATAGCATGTATATTAACAGCATCATAGATAGTTCACACTAGATAGTTCACAGCATCATAGGTAGTTCACACTAGATAGATCACAGCATATGGCAATTTCACATTAAACATAACGCATAGCAAGTTCCGGAATTTAAGGGTACATAGATAGTTCACACATGACAAGTTCAAACGACATAAATCATAGCAAGTTCACACATGACAAGCACCAGTCATCACTTCACTTCTTCCCTCTTTTCGCAGGGATCTTGCCCTTGTTGACATAGCCCTCTGGAGTGTTCTGCCATGCAGGACGTCGGATGTTTCTTGAGCTAGCTCGGCGTGTTTCTTCTGTCGACTGAGTAGGTTGAGTTAGCTGCGGAGCGTCTTCCGTCTGCGAAGCCCCAAGCTCCATGTAGTCCGGATCCGCCTCTTTGTCTGTCTCCTCTTCTTCTTCATCTTCCTCAATATGTGCTCGACTCGACGAACCATGAGCTCCACTAGAAGATGGACGAGCGGAAGAAGCACATGGTCGGCTGGAAGACGGACGAGCGGAAGAAAGCACATCCATTCTGTACTGAGCACGTGCCCGCACATCGGTGGATGAACCACCGTGGCAAGATAGTAAAGCGGCTAGTGTGCGGCATCGATTGACGACCTTCTACACAAGGAAAAGACATTGACATGTTAATATGCTAAAAGAGCTACGAAAAAGAAAGCAACGGATAACAAGGCATCTAACCTGCAGAGTACTCCTAACAAGCCCATCCGTTTCTGGACCAGGGGCACGGCCAAGCACCACATTACTATCATTGATACATCTCCATAGCTCCGTGCCCTGGATAAAACATATGTGACATACCACCCACGAAGAAATGACACATGTTCATATTTCAAAAGAAATACAAAAGAGAGACATACCACTCGGTCATGGAGAGGGCCATAGTCTAGATGCGCTCCAATTGTCTCCCTAATAGAGTTGTTGAATGCACCATCAGCAGCCTCACTTGGCATTACGTCCAAGCAATCTGAACGAGTCCAAGCACCCTTGTGGATAACTCTGTACTCTTTGCGAATCCACTCCAAATGCCTTAAATATGCCGCCTCGTCAATGTAGGGTGTTTGATCAGTTTCAACTCAAGCATGCCTCTGAGCATTCCGCATGTCCACCCACATAATGTGGTGCTCCTCCCAATTGATGACATTCTTATTGTTTTGCCGGTTCGTCCTACAAAGCATTAGAAGAATACATCAGTTCCATTTTCTCATGTTAGACATTGATCAACTGGTGATACAAAAAACTCTCACTTATGTAGCTTCACACTTGTCTCGACGTGATCCGGCGGGCTGTGTTGTTGGACTCCGAACTGCTTTGAAACACGATGAGGAAGATGCCACTCGACCGCAAAAAAGCATATCAAGGGGCACCGCACACGCCAAAGATGCTGGTCACGAAGGCACATATTGCTCAGAGGGAACTGCCTAAGTACCGTGTACGGCCTCCAATTGACCTACATCACAACAAGTCACTCGCCCATGCACGAAAAAAATTCAGAAATGATGCCAAAGCATTTGGATAATTACCTGTTCATAAGTCAGCATGTCAAGCTCGCTTATGTATGCCTTGTACCGCCCCATGGCTACGATACTCGACCATTGGACATTAGCCCATGTGTGTGCGATAGTGGGGTACCGCTCCGCATCCCCGTCAAAAGGGTACTTCCAAGGTTCTTCCGGAGGAAGGGTGACGTTACGGCCTACAGGGATACGCTCCCACATCCAAACCTGTAGGGCCCAAACGAAACCACCAAGAGTGGACGTCGGCTTACTCCTCATACATGCTCCATCCAACTGCAGATTTGCACACACGTTAAACGACCACACGCAAATACCTACTTAATATAATGAAAATGCATCATAGTAAGCAGTACCTGACGGTACAAGAAGGCTAGTGCCGCCGACCCCCAACTCCACTTAACATCCCAGTCACGAAGAGGATCCAAGAACATCCACGAGGCTGTGTCCCCCATGCCATCTGGAAACACCACTTGGGTCAAAAGATTCCATAGGTAAGCCCTGGCGTACCTCTCCACAACATCCGGACTAGCATCCTTTGGGCACCTGCGAAAATGTTTCTGTATCCATGAGAACAACACGCCGGATGGCCTAGGATACTTCCTGGTTTCATGAGTCCACGGCTCAGGTTCAACACCAACCTGTAACACCCCCGGTGGTTAACTACAGTAATCACCCTTTTGATTATGCCATGTCATCATGTTTAACAGTGCATGATCATCATTAACATCGTATTGCATTTCAACTCCTAAGTCAAAATCCAAATTCAAATGAAAGTGGAAAATAAATGTTGTGCAACATGAAAACTAAAATGTTCAATAAATGGCAAATAATACAGAGACCATTCTAAAATTGTACCCAACATTAAATAAATTAATTAGGTGACCCAAACCTCTTTTAACAGTGGCTGAAAATAATATTTACAAGCCTTTTAATTAATCTAGATCAAATATGAAATGGTGTTCTGCCCAAACTAGTTTTTGGTGTTAGGGTATAAAGCACTGGTATTTATGGACTAGGTCTCCCTTTTTACAAAAAACATTTGGGGCCTAAACAATTAACAGAATAGAAAAGAAAAGAAACAGAAAAAGAAAAAGGAAAATAGAAAGATGCTACTATGCACTTACCTCGGCCTGAAGCAATAGTGCCGGCCCAGCCCAACACCCCGCTCGTCCCCCTCCTCTGTTCACCACCGCGCGCCGGTGTCGTCTCGTCCGCACCCGCCGCACCGGCCCCCCCTCGCTATGCTCGACAGCGAGCCCCGCGCCTACTGTGGAGGGATAAGGCCCACCCCCTGCCCCCCCCCCCGAGCCCCCTCTGGCCTCGCTTTCTCCCTTCTCCCTCTCCCACATTCGTTCCCCGCCTCCTCCCGACGCCGCCATGAGTACGCCGTCGCCATAGCCGTCACTGCCGTCCTCCCCTCACCGTTCCGAGCCCACCGGAAGCTTCCCGGGGCTCGACCGCGTCGACCTCGCCCCTGGCTCAAGCCGTGGGAGCCTCTCCGACGCCGCCTCAACCCCTTCTTCCCCGACACCATCCACCGCTGCCGCCGTCGATTCGGTCGTCTCCGACCACCACCGGCTTCCTCGAGCGCTCCCCGTCAACGATGTGAGCACCGCCGTCTGCTCCCCTCCCTCTCTACGCTCCCCGGGGCCCCTTGCTAACTGCTGCCGCGCGCGTGCTCCGCCGTCTGCCATTGCCGTCGGTGCAGAGCTTCCGAGCCGTTACGGCCTCGTCCGACCGCCTCGGCGAGCTACTAGCGCCCCGCAGACCCTACCTAGCCCCTCGCATAGCTCATGCACGCGCCGTAACACCGTCTTCGCCGAACACCCGAACACCGCCGCCGCCCTGCTCATCACCTGCGCCGCTCCCGACCTCCCCCGGACCAGCTACCACCATGGATGGGTGCGGAACGCCGCGCCCGTTCGAATCATGCTCGCGGCGTCCATTTTGGTCGCCGGACGGCTAAATCCGACCCCTCCCGTGCGCGCCGCCGTCGTTTTGGGCGCCGGCGGCAAGTCGCCGGCCGGCGCTGACGTGGCGCCGTGGGCCCCGCCCCTGTGTGGCTGGCACTGGGCCCCGCGGGCCCAGTTGACTGGTCAGCGCTGCTGACTGGGCACAGTGGCCCACTGACATGTGGGTCCCGCTCGTTTAATTCAATTTTAAAAATAAATAAAATGTTAATAAAAATGTTAATTAATTAATTAGTTAATTAAACCCTAATTAGACACTGACTAAGGGGGCCCACCCCTAATTAATCCTGCTTAGTTTAAACTAAACACTGGATTAACTAATGTGACACTGACATGTGGGCCCCACTGTCAGGTTTGACTTTGGTCAACCCCCTGTTGACTGCTGACGTCAGCACTGCGTCATGATGACGTCACCCCCGCACTGTTTTGGATAATTCGAATTTAAATAATTAAATAAATTCCAGAAATTAATAAAAACTTTAGAAAATCATATCTTTTAATCCGTAACTCCGATCAAAAAACTTTATACATGAAAATTGCTCAGAACGACGAGAGGAATCCGAATACGTGGTCCGTTCGTCCGCCACACGTCCCTAACTATCCGAACATGCAACCATCCCCCTCCGGATCCTCTGTCTGATAATTCCAAAGACCCGGGAAATATCGTCAGATATTCTCCCGCTCCGTCTGATACGTGTAATGCTGCGTTAGACTACCCCTAGCACCGTGTATCGTATTTGTCATGCTCATGTTTGCTCTATATTTATACTGTTTCCTCCCCCTCTTCTCTCTCGATAGAGCCGGTACCGACGCAGCTCCGGAGTTCGACGACCCCTGAAGACCTTGCCCTTGCTGCCGAGCAACCAGGCAAGCCCCCCCTTTGATCATCCCGATATCGCCCATTGTAATTTCCCATGCTTGCATTAGAATTGCTGCTGCTACTATTTTACCTATTCTGATGCATAGCCTGTTTATTGTAACCTGCTGTTGATAATTACCTGCATATCCTAAACTGTTTAGTCTAGGCTGGGTAGAGACCTATCAGTGACCCCACTTATCCCGACTGCCGCGCTGGATCGTCAGAACACCCGATCAACGGGATTGAAGACCAGGCCCCGACACCGCACATCACCCCCCTTAGTTGTAACGACACTGCAGCGTTACTATCGAGTGCCGAGGGTGAAACCTCTTGTAGCACTTCTGATGTTAACTCTGTAGAGTAGCTATTCGGTCGTGGTCATCGAGGGTGATTCCTCCTTCACCGCTTCCGATAACGACGCTGTCGTACAACACCTCAAGTGTGGACCCAGTGAGGGTGATTCCTCCGAGTTCACCTTGACGGATACATCGAGTGGGAATTCAATGAGGTTGATACCTCGGATTCCCTGATGTTATGGACACACGGATACTTGGACTTTACAATGTTACTTGGATAGGCTGGTCGACCCTGAGGGGTACCCGCGTGCGCCTGAGAGGCGAGTGTTGTGAAGACGGGTGCCTGTATGGTGCCCGAGTGCTGAATACGAGGCGCGGCCGGGCATTCTTAACCCTTGCAGCAAGTCCTCGAGACAGGGCGACGGGGTCACATCTTTCGTGAGTCTCTGCTCGTTACCGCAAGCCCTAGTCCTAACGATTTGGATATTTGATCCGAGCAGGCCTCTGGTCTGGTAGCACTAACCATCACGTGGGCATAGTATGGGCGTTCTGCATCGTATGCATCAGCCGAAAGCTCTGTCAGACGTCCAGTTCAGCAGTGCGGCATGGAGTGATTGGCGCCATTGCGGTGGTGCTTGGATCTGAGCCATGTGCGCAACGACCCGGAGGGCGAGGGGCGATGGCCAAGACCCCCTTGCGCTTAGGATGTAGACCGGCGGGGACCTCTCTGCTGAGCTGTAGGTAGGGTTGCGATGTGTCGTTTGGCCGAGGCCAGGCATGACCCAGGAAAGTGTGTCCGGCCGGAGTTAATCGAGCATGTTGGGTAAGTTGGTGCACCCCTGCAGGGAAGAATACTTCTATCGATAGCCGGTCCTACGGTAAAGGACACTCGGAGTTGTATCCTGATTGATACAATTTAGAACTGGATACTTGGATACTATGGCTCTGGGATTGCTTCTCGCAGGGAGTCGAGAAGGGATCTCTGGACGAGGTTGATGACTGTATGGCTCTGGGATTGCTTTCTCGCAGGGAGTCGAGAAAGGATCTCTGGGTGAGGTTGAGACTTAATGTTACTACTACATTATATTGTACTGTTCTACCCTCTTCTATTTCTGCAAGACCGCTGAAGATGCTAGTCTTCGATAGGACTAGGCCTTCTCTCTATTCTGGCATTTCAGCAGCCCAGTCCACATATACAGCCTCTCATTGAAAATGTTGCATATGTAGTGTAGATCCTTGCTTGCTGAGTACTTCTAAGTACTCACGGTTGCTTTGTTTTCCTTTTCTCCCCTTATCAGTTTGTCGTGACCAGAGGACGGAGCCCCTTGAGACAGATGCCCTGTTGATCGACTACTACTACTACCCAGAGGATGGATACTTCTACGAGTTGACTGACGACCAGGAGTAGGATCGGAGGGTCCCAGGCAGGAGGCCTTCGCCTTTCGATCGTAGTGTTTTATTTTGCCCCGCCTTTCTAAAGGCCTTTTTGTTTCTCTTTTAATATCTGTACTCAGATATCTGATGCTTCCGTTGACGCTTGTTCGCAAGTTTATGTATTCGAGCCCTCGAGGCCCCTGGCTTGTAATATAAAGCTTGTATGACTTTATTTATGTTTTAAAGTTGTGTTGTGATATCTTCCCGTGAGTCCTTAGGCTTGATCGTGTGCATTTGCGTGTATGATTAGTGCACGATAGGGCCGGGGGCGTCACAAGTTGGTATCAGAGCCGACTGCCTCTAGGAATCCCCCTTTCCAACTCCTTGGCCGAAGTTGAATCTAGTAACCGAAAACTGTTTTACTAACTTGGCTGTGTGGCTTACGGGCCCACGTCACCAATTGGGTGGTATTAGTATCTTTTATTCCTCGTCTATACTCTGGGACTCTGACCTCTCTTCTATTTGGGTTAAATTTTTACTAACGCCAACACTTAGGATCTCGTAATTCTCGTCCACCCGGAGAGCTAGATATCTGTGCTTAATTCCTTACCATTGATCTGATTAGTCTGATAATCACTTTTCTTTCCATTGGGTTGTTTACCCTTTTCTTTCCAAGTTATCATATACCTCGCTTACCGTCATTTGACACTTTTGGAATCTCCCAGAAAAATGTGTCGTGTTCAGCGTCAACATTTTGAGTTCTTCCGAGATGTTAATTGAATTCATGAACGGCAATGCCATCCTTTCCCCTCGCTGATCTGTGTTATCATCGTCAATCTCTTTGACTACCTGCCCACGAATTGCTGTTAACCCAGAACGAGTTCAGGCTATTCTGGACTGGACTCCACCGAAGAATGTCAAGCAAGTGAGAAGTTTTCTCGGCCTTGCAAGTTATTGCCGTCGTTTTGTCGAGAATTTTTCAAAGATTGCCAAGCCTTTGACTGATCTGCTTCACAAAGGCGTTAAGTTTGAATGGACAGAAAAATGTCAGGAAAGTTTTCAGACACTCAAAGACAAGCTGACATCTGCCCCAGTACTATCTCCTCCAGATACCCGCAAAGACTTTGTGATCTATTGTGACGCATCCCGTGAAGGATTAGGCTGTGTCCTAATGCAAGAGCGTAAAGTGATTGCTTATGGCTCTCGTCAGTTGCGCCCACATGAAGAAAATTATCCGGTACATGATCTAGAACTAGCTGCTGTGACCTATGCATTGCAGTTGTGGTGACATTACCTTCGCGGTAATCGTTGCGAGATCTACACGGATCATAAAAGTCTAAAGTACTTGTTCACTCAACCTTCTCTAAACCTCCGTCAGCAAAGATGGATGGAGGCCATTGTGGACTATGATTTGGGTATATCCTATACCCCTGGCAAGGCTAACGTGATGGCTGATGCCTTAAGCCGCAAGTCCTATTGCGACAACCTCATGGTTAGGCGAGCTCAACCTCGTCTTTTTGAACAACTGTGCAAGCTAAATCTGCGTATTGTTCCACAGGGATCTCTTAATAACCTTGTGATACAACCAGATCTTGAGAAAGCTGTTAAGGATGCGCAAGCTAAAGATGCTGAAATTGATCTGATGAAGAAAGACCTTCACCTTGTAAAGTACAGGGATTTCTCGCTGTCTGAAGATGGAACCTTGTATTTCAGAAACCGCATTGTGGTACCTCGCTTTGAACTCATGACTGACAAAGTCATGAAGGAGGCACATGATACCCCGCTGTCTATTCATCCGGGTAGCACCAAGATGTATCGTGATCTCCGTCAAAGGTACTAGTGGTCTAAAATGAAGCAGGACATTGCTCGCTATGTTGCTGAATGTGATGTGTGTCGTCGCGTTAAAGCAGAACATCAGAAACCAGCTGGAATTCTGCAACCGCATCCTATTCCTCTATGGAAATGGGACAAGGTTCAAATGGATTTCATTACTGGCCTTCCCAGGTCACAGAAGGGTCACGATGCTATTCTTGTCGTCGTCGACCAACTCTCTAAAGTTGCACACTTTCTGCCTGTCAAAGAAACTATCACTGCTAGTCAGTTAGCAGAGTTGTATATCTCCAGAATTGTTTCACTCCACGGTATTCCGAAGGAGATCAGTTCGGACCGTGGCGGTCTTTTCACTTCCAAATTCTGGGAAAGTTTCCAAACAGCTATGGGAACTCATATTACCTGGAGTTCAGCTTATCACCCCCAATCCCAAGGCCAAGTCAAACGAGTCAATCAAGTGCTTGAAGACATGTTGCGGGCTTGTGTTATATCGTTTGGCAAGAAGTGGGAAGAATCTCTTCCGTATGCCGAGTTCTCTTATAACAACAGCTATCAAGCCAGCTTGAAAATGGCCCCCTTCGAAGTTCTATATGGACGTAAGTGTCGAACCCCTCTGAATTGGTCAGAAACTGGGGAACGACCGCTCGTGGGTCCGGATATTATTCAACACGCCGAAGAACAAGTCCGTATCATTCGAAAAAATCTCAAGGCGGCTCAGGACCGCCAGAAGAGCAACTATGATCGCAAACGATGGGGTTTGACTTATCAACCTGGTGATCAAGCTTATCTTCGTGTCACTCCTATGAAGGGCACTCACCGTTTTGGAACCAAGGGCAAGCTAGCTCCACGCTACATTGGTCCTTTCCGCATAATTGCAAGACGTGGTCAGGTGGCATATAAATTGGAGTTGCCGCCGCAATTCTCTCATATCCACGACGTCTTCCATGTGTCGCAACTTCGTAAATGCTTCAAGGAATCTCCGCACCGAGCAGTGGATCACGAGGTGCTCGAATTGCAAGATGACCTATCTTATAAGGAGCATCCGATCCGCATTCTCGATGAAGCTGAACGTCGGACCCGTCAGAAGGTTACCAAGTTCCTCAAAGTGCAGTGGTCAAATCATACTGAAGATGAAGCCACTTGGGAACGCGAGGATAATCTTCGTGCGGAATACCCCGAACTTTTTCCTTCTACCTCTTAATTCTCGGGACGAGAATTCTTGTTAGTAGAGGAGATTTGTAACACCCTCGGTGGTTAACTACAGTAATCACCCTTTTGATTATGCCATGTCATCATGTTTAACAGTGCATGATCATCATTAACATCGTATTGCATTTCAACTCCTAAGTCAAAATCCAAATTCAAATGAAATTGGAAAATAAATGTTGTGCAACATGAAAACTAAAATGTTCAATAAATGGCAAATAATACAGAGACCATTCTAAAATTGTAACGAACATTAAATAAATTAATTAGATGACCCAAACTTCTTTTAACAGTGGCTGCAAATAATATTTACAAGCCTTTTAATTAATCTAGATCAAATATGAAATGGTGTTTTGCCCAAACTAGTTTTTGGTGTTAGGGTATAAAGCACTGGTATTTATGGACTAGGTCTCCCTTTTTACAAAAACCATTTGGGGCCAAAACAATTAACAGAATAGAAAAGAAAAGAAACAGAAAAAGAAAAAGGAAAATAGAAAGATGCTACTGTGCACTTACCTCGGCCTGAAGCAACAGTGCCGGCCCAGCGCAACACCCCGCTCGTCCCCCTCCTCTGTTCACTACCGCGCGCCGGTGTCGTCTCGTCCGCACCCGCCGCACCGCCCCCCCCCCCCCTGCTACGATCGACAGCGAGCCCCGCGCTGCTGTGGAGGGATAAGGCCACCCCCGCCCCCCCCCCCCCGAGGCCCCTCTGGCCTCGGATTTTCTCCCTCTCCCACATTCGTTCCCCGCCTCCTCCCGACGCCGCCATGAGTACGCCGTCGCCATAGCCGTCACTACCGTCCTCACCTCGCCGTTCCGAGCCCACCGGCAGCTTCCCGGGGCTCGACCGCGTCGACCTCGCCCCTGGCTCACGCCGTGGGAGCCTCTCCGACGCCACCTCAACCCCTTCTTCCCCGACACCGTCCACCGCTGCCGCCGTCGATTCGGTCGTCTCCGACCACCACCGGCTTCCCCGAGCGCTCCCCGTCAACGATGTGAGCACCGCCGTCTGCTCCCCTCCCTCTCTACGCTCCCCGGGGCCCCTTGCTAACTGCTGCCGCGCGCGTGCTTCACCGTCCGCCATTGCCGTCGGTGCAGAGCTTCCGAGCCGTTACGGCCTCGTCCGACCGCCTCGGCGAGCTACTAGCGCCCCGCAGACCCTGCCTAGCCCCTCGCATAGCTCACGCACGCGCCGTAACGCCGTCTTCGCCGAACACCCGAACGCCGCCGCCGCCCTGCTCATCACTGGCGCCGCTCCCGACCTCCCCCGGACCAGCTACCACCATGGATGGGTGCGGAACGCTGCGCCCGTTCGAATCATGCTCGCGGCGTCCGTTTTGGTCGTCGGACGGCTAAATCCGACCCCTCCCGTGCGCGCCGCCGTCGTTTTGGGCGCCGGCGGCAAGTCGCCGGCCGGCGCCGACGTGGCACCATGGGCCCCGCCCCTGTGTGGCTGGCACTGGGCCCCGCGGGCCCAGTTGACTGGTCAGCGCTGCTGACTGGGCACGGTGGCCCACTGACATGTGGGTCCCGCTTGTTTAATTCAATTTTAAAAATAAATAAAATGTTAATAAAAATGTTAATTAATTAATTAGTTAATTAAACCCTAATTAGACACTGACTAAGGGGGCCCACCCCTAATTAATCCTGCTTAGTTTAAACTAAACACTGGATTAACTAATGTGTCACTGACATGTGGGCCCCACTGTCAGGTTTGACTTTGGTCAACCCCCTGTTGACTGCTGACGTCAGCACTACGTCATGATGAAGTCACCCCCGCACTGTTTTGGATAATTCGAATTTAATTAATTAAATAAATTCCAGAAATTAATAAAAACTTTAGAAAATCATATCTTTTAATCCGTAACTCCGATCGAAAAACTTTATACATGAAAATTGCTCAGAACGATGAGACGAATCCGAATACGTGGTCCGTTCGTCCGCCACACGTCCCTAACTATCCGAACATGCAACCGTCCCCCTCCGGATCCTCTGTCCGATAATTCCAAAGACCCGGGAAATATCGTCAGATATTTTCCCGCTCCGTCTGATACGTGTAATGCTGCGTTAGACTACCCCTAGCACCGTGTATCGTATTTTTCATGCTCATGTTTGCTCTATATTTATACTGTTTCCTCCCCCTCTTCTCTCTCGATAGAGCCGGTACCGACGCAGCTCCGGAGTTCGACGACCCCTGAAGACCTTGCCCTTGCCGCCGAGCAACCAGGCAAGCCCCCCCTTTGATCATCCCGATATCGCCCATTCTAATTTCCCATGCTTGCATTAGAATTGCTGCTGCTACTGTTTTACCTATTCTGATGCATAGCCTGTTTATTGTAACCTGCTGTTGATAATTACCTGCATATCCCAAACTGTTTAGTCTAGGCTGGGTAGAGACCTATCAGTGACCCCACTTATCCCGACTGCCGCGCTGGATCGTCAGAACACCCGATCAACGGGATTGAAGACCAGGCCCCGACACCGCACATCACCCCCCTTAGTTGTAACGACACTGCAGCGTTACTATCGAGTGCCGAGGGTGAAACCTCTTGTAGCACTTCTGATGTTAACTCTGTAGAGTAGCTATTCGGTCGTGGTCATCGAGGGTGATTCCTCCTTCACCGCTTCCGATAACGACGCTGTCGTACAACACCTCAAGTGTGGACCCAGTGAGGGTGATTCCTCCGAGTTCACCTTGACGGATACATCGAGTGGGAATTCAATGAGGGTGATACCTCGGATTCCCTGATGTTATGGACACACGGATACTTGGACTTTACAATGTTACTTGGATAGGCGGGTCGACCCTGAGGGGTACCCGCGTGCGCCTGAGAGGCGAGTGTTGTGAAGGCGGGTGCCTGTATGGTGCCCGAGTGCTGAATACGAGGCGCGGCCGGGCATTCTTAACCCTTGCAGCAAGTCCTCGAGACGGGGCGACGGGGTCACATCTTTCGTGAGTCTCTGCTCGTTACCGCAAGCCCTAGTCCTAATGATTTGGATATTTGATCCGAGCAGGCCTCTGGTCTGATAGCACTAACCATCACATGGGCATAGTATGGGCGTTCTGCATCGTATGCATCAGCCGAAAGCTCTGTCAGACGTCCAGTTCAGCAGTGCGGCATGGAGTGATTGGCGCCATTGCGGTGGTGCTTGGATCTGAGCCATGTGCGCAACGACCCGGAGGGCGAGGGGCGATGGCCAAGACCCCCTTGCGCTTAGGATGTAGACCGGCGGGGACCTCTCTGCTGAGCTGTAGGTAGGGTTGCGATGTGTCGTTTGGCCGAGGCCGGGCATGACCCAGGAAAGTGTGTCCGGCCGGAGTTAATCGAGCGTGTTGGGTAAGTTGGTGCACCCCTGCAGGGAAGAATACTTCTATCGATAGCCGGTCCTACGGTAAAGGACACTCGGAGTTGTATCCTGATTGATACAATTTAGAACTGGATACTTGGATACTATGGCTCTGGGATTGCTTCTCGCAGGGAGTCAAGAAGGGATCTCCGGACGAGGTTGATGACTGTATGGCTCTGGGATTGCTTTCTCGCAGGGAGTCGAGAAAGGATCTCTGGGTGAGGTTGAGACTTAATGTTACTACTACATTATATTGTACTGTTCTACCCTCTTCTATTTCTGCAAGACCGCTGAAGATGCTAGTCTTCGATAGGACTAGGCCTTCTCTCTATTCTGGCATTTCTGCAGCCCAGTCCACATATACAGCCTCTCATTGAAAATGTTGCATATGTAGTGTAGATCCTTGCTTGCTGAGTACTTCTGAGTACTCACGGTTGCTTTGTTTTCCTTTTCTCCCCTTATCAGTTTGTCGTGACCAGAGGACAGAACCCCTTGAGATAGATGCCCCGTTGATCAACTACTACTACTACCCAGAGGATGGATACTTCTACGAGTTGACTGACGACCAGGAGTAGGATCGGAGGGTCCCAGGCAGGAGGCCTTCGCCTTTCGATCGTAGTGTTTTATTTTGCCCCGCCTTTCTAAAGGCCTTTCTGTTTCTCTTTTAATATCTGTACTCAGATATCTGATGCTTCCGCTGACGCTTGTTCACAAGTTTATGTATTCGAGCCCTCGAGGCCCCTGGCTTGTAATATAAAGCTTGTATGACTTTATTTATGTTTTAGAGTTGTGTTGTCATATCTTCCCGTGAGTCCTTAGTCTTGATCGTGTGCATTTGCGTGTATGATTAGTGCACGATCGGGCCGGGGGCGTCACACAACCAATGCTGCAACCCGTTGTCGCCACCCATCAGACCTCACCTTCCCTATAAGAGCCCTGCCCTCGTTCGGAAGCCCGGTGATCATAGCAATATCCTCCAAAGTTATTGTCATCTCACCAAGAGCAAGGTGAAAAGAGTGCGTCTCCGGCCTCCAACGGTCCGTAAGGGCGGTAAGGGCCGTGGAGTTCAACCATGGTGGTGTGCCTTTAAAGTTGAGCACAAACTGAAAAAGATCCATTCTTCTAAAATAAGACTCGTACCGATGGTCATATATGAGAGATTCATTCGGGTTGTGCCCCCTCAACCGAAGTAGTGGAGGAACCTAAACAAACAAACACATAATTTGTTACTTCTCTCAACTTGTCACAATATGAAAATCAACCAATATAGAAAGATAATCATCAAGGCCCGGATAATTACCTCCCCTCTTTCCACTAGCACCGCACGATGCTTCTGCTCGTAGAAATCATCAAGGCCCGGATATTTATCCGGCTCAAACATCCTACATAATAGGAACAAATAATTTTAGGATTCAACATAATACATTTTTTTACCTATAAATGTTAAATTCACAAGTACCAAATGATACAAAGTGTGCACGCACACATCTATGTAGTCGAAAATATTTAGGATGAACACATAGCTAATATAACAATCAAATAATATGCATTGACCATCACACTTGCAACTATAAAAAATACACAAATTTACATCATATTTCGCAATGCACTCATCCTTGGTCGGCCCTCATCCTTACTACTAAATCATATGATACTAAACAACTAAATCATCACCAAATTTTGTTTTTCTTGACAACCTAGGTTGCACCTAGTGCCAAAAAATGCTCCAAAAATACAAAGTTATTGCAAAAAGTGATTGGAGGGATTGGAGGAGCTTACCGGCCTCTTCTATTTGCCCCAAAGATTCGCAAAAATGGTTGAGGGAAGAGGAAGATCCAAGGGGGGATCGGGAGGAGGAGATAGGTGTTTCTCGTGGTGGTTCACAGCGAGGGAGGAGGAAGAACGGGCTCGGCGTTTCGGGTGGGGCCTAAACTAATATCGGCCTAAGAAATGCCAGGGCCCTTGGCATTTCCGTTCTAGTCTAAAACCCGGAGTAGCTCGGCGTTTCTGACGTGTAGAAATGCAGGCTAGGACGGCGTTTCTTAGTTTACCAGCAACGCATGGTAGTTCGGCGTTTCTTAGTTTAACAGCAACGCCGCGAGCTGTGGCGTTTCTAAAAGGGTCAGATCATGAAATACTTTCCTGACGAGTTCATTTTGTGCAATTCTTTAGCCCAAAGGTCAGAACAGTGATTTCGTCCATTAGTTGGTGAGCAATAAAATAAACTATATGCATGCAATGAAACAACCAAGTGCAAGTGGCCACTCAAATCACCCAAGGACTTCTATCTATCATTTTCTAACGCGTTATTTGTCTAGAGCATCCTACAGTCAGCGCGGCTCTGATACCAAGCGTTGTGGCACCCCGGCTTAGAGCAACCGGTTTACCTTGCATTGCCTGCCCAGAGATCTAGTCTTCTGGCAACACACAACAACTTGGTATAGAAAATAACCGCTTTATTGATCTCTTGCGGATACATAGGTTCAGATATTACATGATAATCGAGGCCAAGTGGCACACACGGTGCGGCTGCAATTATGTACATTATCTAGTAGGCGTCTCAGGGGCGTTGACGATAAGGGAAACTCCTACTCGACAGCGGAACGACGAAGTAGTGGGACTCCACTCCACAAGGACACTGCTAGGACACGACCTAGAACGCGACGTATCGATCGACATAATCTCCTTGCACAGCTTCTCCTACATCTGGCATGACACGCCAGGTGAGTACTTTGAATGTACTCGCAAGCTCACAGCAAACAAAGCAAATATGACAAACAATAACACAACAATTGACAAGTTAATGCATGAACATGAACATGATACTATCTTTCATGGAGTATATGTGGATTATGATCATGGTCCCTTTGACCAACTTACCATCTCGGGGTTACCTCGTAACCACCATCAACATCTTACCGTCATGATCATCACTCGATCACATCAAAACCAACCGTAGTGATCCTCACAAGATCACCAACTTCTGCATATGCCATCTTGTTGTTATTAAGTGTGCAGGTTATTTATTTTTGTTGACCCACAATGTGACATACTACAAACTGTGTCCATATCCAAGGACGCGACTATCGATAGATTATACACTTTGTAGAGGTTAGTACACTATACCCACACCACGGAACTCATGGCATCGTGCTCCCATTCGGGTGGACCAACGACATTTCAACAAAAATAATCTATTGCATGACACTCTCCCGGACACTCCGACAAACTCCCCTTTGGGCTATGTCATGGGTGGTCCCGATGCCAACTCTTGACATCCGCCACCTTCGTGGTTGCCACCGTCGTGGCAAAACTAAAACAAACTCGTCCCAAACGGGGATATCGGTACCGAATAACTCGAGCACACAAGGTTATGCCTGCCTACCGGGCCATGGTAGCTTGAGTGCATAACCTTCCCTAGTTGGAGGAACTAGCGAGAGGCATGATAATAGACCGAATTAGGGCCTCCCCATCCAGGAAAGTGTGGTTGCACTGGCGAGCTCAATTCGGTGGCACTATGACTCGATCAACAGTTTGTTCAAGTTGTATTAGCATCAGATTTAACTTGAATGAAAAATGATTCGAGCCATAGTATGCAATGTGGTGCACGGGTCATGATAACATGAATACAATTAACTAATGCATCATACTCAATCATAGCATATACCATGATCTCTACTGCACACAATAATAATGTGATTTGGAGTAAATCTGATGCAACAAGTTTTATAAAGTAAATCATTTAAATAATGAAGCATATAATGAATTTAATTCAAATAAAACCATTGCCATTGCAATGCCATCCTTGCATATGAATGTTTTGGCTTGCCTTAGTTCAGAGGAGTGTCACAATACTCCTGGTCTTCTCCAACACAACCAGGACCTTATGAAAATAATTTAAATGCAAAAAGAAAATGTCACATAAAGCATTTTATTGCACCAGAAATTCTACACAGCAAGGAAAATTCTGAAATTTGCAAACATAAACTTTAGCTCAAGACAAAACCGTTGCAAAAACTTTCAATTCATTTGGACTTATAGAATATGATTTATAGCTGGTTAAAGTTCTTGTCAAATATGAATTTAAATTGATTTAAATAGAATTTCCAGAAGAGGCAACGTTGAAGGCGTATTTGCCAAAGGCGCCTCCACTAGAAAAACGGTTCGGGCGAGAGAGAGAGGCTGACAGGTGGGGTCCCCTGTCAGGGTTAGAGAGAGAGAGCATGGTGGCTCTATCGACGGTGGTTCTCCGGTGAGGAGGCCACGATGGTCGTTCGCGAGGGTTGGGATGGGTTCAACACGACGTGGGGAGCACGTCCGTACTCGAAGCGTAGGCGGAGGTGGACGGACGGTTATGTGGGCATCATGTCTAGAGACGGCAGGCGACGGAGTTCGGCGGAGTTGAGGATTCCAGCGACAATCTAATGACGGGCTGCACCAATGCGCTCAGGAGACCACCAGGAGCTCGACTGCGGCAGTGGGAGAGGAAGAACATGGTCGGAGGGAGTGCACAGCCATGGGGGATCCGTGACCAACTCTGGCGAATATCGAAGGCAGGAGGCCCTCCCGGCCTTGCCCCGCTTGTAGACAATTGATTTGTGGCCAATGTAGGTGGATGCGATGGCTCGAATGGCTCAGGGAAGGGTCTATATATAGGCGGGGAGGTGACCGAGCTGTGGGCTCTGCAGTTGTGGAGCTGCTGGCGATGTAAGGAGGAGAGGGGCTCGGGCTCGACTTGGAGAGGAAGTAGAGGGACGCGGTGAAGCTGTGCGTGCATGCGAGCACAGTGCAGCGCACTAAGTGGGGCAGGAGCCACACTCGCGCTCATTGTTCTGCTCGGATGTGTGGTATCCATGTCCGGCTTGCCATTTGCCGGCATCGGAGAGGAACGGGGAGTGGACAGGTGGACGCAAGGGAGGTTGCTGAGTGCTGAGGACATGCTGCGGTGGCGCGAGGAGGAAGAACGGGTGGCAGCCGAGGGCCCCGACGTCTAGAGCGCGTGTTCTGCATGTCGACCACCTCGTGCCCGCATGGTCACCGCATGCACTGGCATACACGGTGCTTTAGGAGGGTGCAAACTGTGTCTAGGGTGTCGTCTCTTTAATGTGGTACTGCAGAATGCCCTTGGCTTGCCACCTAGCTCAAGGGACTTGACAAGAGACTGCTGCAAAGTTTCTGTACAGAAACCTGGACAACAAGGTGTGCTCAATTTGCTTGGAGGATAAGGCTGAAATTTGGTGCTTAAGCATCTCTTAGGAAGGTAGTTAAGTGGTAAAATTTTAGCTTCAATGGATCAAGGAAAAATATACTTGCTTCAAAAACTGTCATATCTGACCAGAAGCAAAAACATTTTTCCTAGATGAAAATTTACAAAGGACCAAGGGATATTTTTGCATAGGGAGGTGAGGCATGATCCAAAGAATATTTGGGAATTTTCTGAGCAAGGAAAATGATGGTTGCTTCATATCATAGAGGGAAAATATCCATTTTCAGAGAGAAAATGAATATAATGACATAAAAGAAAATTATGGCATGGCAAGATTGTGAGAGAGATGAAGTTTTGGGAGGGTTTTAGGATGATAGGTTCCACTTGGAAGAAAGTCAAAAATATTTCCAAGTGTTATGTCCAAATGAATTGACAGAAAAACCCAATTGCAATAATAAATATTCAATAAAACCAAATAAAAAGAAAAGGAGAAATCCAGGATGTCACACGCCTCAGCAGCATCTCCAAAGCAAAAAAGTTTGCTTTTATGAAATTTAACTTTGAGACCCGACATTTGCTCAAACGCTGAAAGTAAGAGTTTCAGGTTTTGAGCGTTGTCCAAGTCATGTTCCATAAAAAGAATTGTGTCACCAGCATATTTTAGAATAGAGAGGCCACCATCCACAAGGTGTGGCACTACTACTGCAATCTGGCCGTTCTGCATGGCACGCTCAATCAGAATAGCCAACATGTCAGTGACAATGTTAAATAACATTGGGGACATGGGGTCACCCTGTCGTAGTCCTTTTTTTGTCTGAAAGTAATGTCCTACATCATCATTGACTTTGATGGCCACACTACCTCAAGTTACAAAATTTTGGATCCACTGGCACCATTTATCGAAGAAACCTTTCATTCTTAGGGCCTATTGGAGGAAAGACCATTGGACCTTGTCATAGGCTTTTTCGAAGTCGATCTTGAACACTACCCCACTCATGTTTTTCCAGTGCATCTCGTAAATGGTCTCATGCAAAATTACTACACCATCGAATGTATTTCTTCCTTGCATGAATGTTGTTTGAGATGGCCGGAAAACATGGTCAGCTACTGAGTTTAACCTATGAGTAGCCACTTTGGTGAAAATCTTGAAGCTAACATTAAGGAGGCATATAGGTCTGAACTGCTGATATGTCTCCAACGTATCTATAATTTTTGCTTGTTCCGTGCTGTTCTATTACCATTCTTGGATGTTTTACAATCATTTTATAGCAACTTTATATCATTTTTTCTGACTAACCTATTGACATAGTGCCCAGTGCCAGTTGCTGTTTTTTGCTTATTTTTTACTTCGCAGAAAATCAATACCAAACGGAGTCCAAACGCAGTGAAACTTTTTGGAGATTTTTTCTGGACCAGAAGACACCAGTTGGGCCAAAGACATACCAGAGGGGGGCTCCGAGGGGAGCACTGAAGGAAATATGCCCTAGAGGCAATAATAAACTTGTTATTTTATATTTCCTTATTCATGATAAAGGTTTATCATTCATGCTAGAATTGTATTAATTGGAAACTTAAATACATGTGTGGGTACATAAACAAATACCATGTCCCTAGTAAGCCTCTACTAGACTACCTCATTGATCAAAGATGGTTAAGGTTTCCTAACCATAGACATGTGTTGTCACTTGATAATGGGATCACATCATTAGGAGAATGATGTGATGGACAAGACCCATCTGTTAGCTTAGCATATGATCGTTCAATTTATTGCCATTGCTTTCTTAATGTCAAATACATATTCCTTCGACTATGAGATCATGCAACTCCCGGATACCGGAGGAATACCTTGTGTGCTATCAAACATCACAACGTAACTGGGTGATCATAAAGATGCCCTACAGGTATCTCCGAAGGTGTCTGTTGAGTTGGCATGGATCGAGATTAGGATTTGTCACTCTGTGTATCGGAGAGGTATCTCTGGGCCCTCTCGGTAATACACATCACAAGAAGCTTGCAAGCAAAGTGACTAAGGAGTTAGTTACAAGATGATGTATTACGGAACAAGTAAAGAGACTTGCCGGTAACGAGATTGAACTAGGTATGAAGGTATCGACGATCGAATCTCGGGCAAGTAACATACCGAAAGACAAAGGGAATTACGTATGTTGTCATAAGGTTCAATCGATAAAGATCCTCGTAGAATATGTAGGAACCAATATGGGCATCCAGGTTCCGCTATTGGTTATTGACCAAAGAGGTGTCTCGATCATGTCTACATAGTTCTCGAACCCATAGGGTCTGCACGCTTAACGTTCGTTGACGATATAGTGTTATATGAGTTGGTGACCAAATGTTGTTCGGAGTCCCGGATGAGATCACGGACATGACGAGGAGCTCCGGAATGGTCCAGAGGTAAAGATTGATATATAGGACGATACTATTTGGACACCGAAAGAGTTTCGGAGTGCACCGGGTAGTCATCGGATCGCCGGAAGGGGTTCTGGACACCCCCGGGAGGTCTATGGGCCTAATGGGCCAAGGGGAGGGACACACCAGCCCACAAGGGGGCTTGCGCACCCCTCTCCCTGGCCACCGGCCCTAGGGGAAGGAAAGGGGGAGGGTTGGCCCCTCCTGCCTTTCCCTCCTCATGAGAGAAAGGAAAGGGGGGGGGGGGTGCCTCCTCCCCATGCCTTCCACCCGCACACAAACAAGGAAATGGGGGTGGCTTGGGGCAGGAGCCCAAGTGGGATTCGGCCCCACTTGGGGCGCCTCCTGGCTGCCTCCCCACTCCCCCACCTATATATATGTGGGATGGGGTGCCACACATAACCACGACAATCTCTTAGCCGTGTGCGGTGCCCCCCACCACAGTTTCGTCCCTCGGTCATATTTTTGGAGTGCTTAGGCGAAGCCCTACGGAGATAGCATCACCACCACCATCACCATGCCGTCGTGCTGCCGGAACTCATCCACTACTTCACCGTCTTGCTGGATCAAGAAGGCGAGGACATCACCGAGCTAAACGTGTGCTGAAAGCGGAGGTGCCGTACGTTTGGTACTCGATCGGTTGTATCGCGAAGAAGTTCGACTACATCAATCGCGTTAATAAACACTTCCGCTTACAGTCTACGAGGGTACGTAAACACACTCTCCCCTCTCGTTTCTATGCATCTCCATGGATAGATCTTGCGTGTGTGTAGAATTTTTTTTGTTTTCCATGCAACGTTTTCCAACAGTGGCATCCGAGCCAGGTCTATGCGTAGATGATATGCACGAGTAGAACACAAGAGTTGTGGGCGGTGATAGTCATACTGCTTAACACCAACGTCTTATTTTGATTCGGCGGTATTGTGGGATGAAGCGGCCCGGACCAACCTTACATGTCCACGCACATGAGACTGGTTCCACCGACTGACATGCAACTTGTTTTGCATAAAGGTGGCTGGCGGGTGTCTGTTTCTCCTACTTTAGTTGAATCAAATTTGACTACGACCGGTCCTTGAAGAAGGTTAAAACAACAAACTTGATAATCACCATTGTGGTTTTTGCGTAGTTAAGAACGGTTCTTGCTAGAAGCCTGTAGCAGCCACGTAAAACTTGCAACAACAAAGTAGAGGACGTCTAACTTGTTTTTGCAGGGCATGTTGTGATGTGATATGGTCAAGATATGATGTGATATATGTTGATGTATGAGATGATCATGTTTTGTAATATCGACAACCGGCAGGAGCCTTAGGGTTGTCTCTTATTGTATGAAATGCAAACGCCATGTAATTGCTTTACTTTATCACTATGCGTTAGCAATAGTTGTAGAAGCAATAGTTGGCGAGATGACTGATACGTCTCCAATGTATCTGTAAGTTTTTATTATTCCATGCTGTTATATTATCAATCTTGGATGTTTTACAATCATTTTATAGCAACTTTATATCATTTTTTGGGACTAACCAATTGACATAGTGCCCAGTGCCAGTTGCTGTTTTTTGCTTGTTTTTACTTCGTAGAAAATCAATACCAAACGGAGTCCAAATGCAGCGAAACTTTTTGGTGATTTTTTCTGGACCAGAAGACACCTGTTGGGCCAAAGAAGTACCAGAGGGGGGCTCTGAGGGGAGCAAAACCCACCTCGGCCACCTCCCGCACCGCCTCTTTGCTCTATAAATACCCTGGACGTCCAAAAACCCTAGGGGAGTCGACGAAAAACAATTCCAGCTGCCGCAAGTTCCAGAAACCACAGATCCAATCTAGACACCATCACGGAGGGGTTCATCATCCTCATTGGTGCCTCTCCGATGATGCGTGAGTAGTTCATTGTAGACCTACGGGTCCATAGTTAGTAGCTAGATGGCTTCCTCTCTCTCTTTTGATTCTCATTACAATGGTCTCTTTGAGATCTATTTGATGTAACTCTTTTTGCGGTGTGTATGTTGGGATCTGATGAACTTTGAGTTTATGATTAGATCTATGTTTTTATCCATGAAAGTTATTTCAGTCTTTTGATCTCTTATATGCATGATTACTTATAGCCTCGTATTTCTTCTTCCAATCTTTGGTTTAGTTAGGCCGACTAGATCGATTTTTCTTGCCATGGGAAGAGGTGCTTTGTGATGGGTTCGATCTTACGGTGCTCAATCCCAGTGACAGAAGGGGAAATGACACGTATGTATCGTTGCTATTACGGATAATAGGATGGGGTCTATTCCTACATGAATAGACCTTGTCTACATCATGTCATCATTCTTATTGCATTACTCTGTTTCTCCATGAACTTAATACACTAGATGTATGCTGGATAGCGGTCGATGTGTGGAGTAATAGTAGTAGATGCAGGCAGGAGTCGATCTACTAATCTTGGACTTGATGCCTGTATAATGATCATTGCCTGAATATCGTCATAATTATTTGAAGTTCTATCAATTGCCCAACAGTAATTTGTTTACCCACCGTATGCTATTTTTCTCGAGAGAAGCCACTAGTGAAATCTACGGCCCCCGGGTCTATTTTCCTATCATATACTTTCAGATCTATATTGCTATTTGCCTTTTTATTTATTTGCATCTTTTATTTTCAGATCTATTAATCCAAAAACCCAAAAATATCTTGCAGCAATTTATTGTTATTTATTTTATCTCGCGTTCCCGCGAGATCTATTTATCCGATCTACTACAAATTTATCTCTCTTTACCCGGGAGGGATTGACAACCCCTCTTTTACGTCGGGTTGCAAGTATTTGTTCTTTGTGTGCAGGTGCCGTTCACGTAGTGTTGCATGGTTCTCCTACTGGTTCGATAACCTTGGTCTCATCATTGAGGGAAATACCTACCGTAGCTGTGCTGCATCATCCCTTCCTCTTTGGGGAAATACCGACGTAGTTCAAGCCGCATCAAAAGGAATTTCTAGCGCCGTTGCCGGGGAGACATCATCAACATATACCAGGTTCCTAATCACAAATCTCATCTCCTTACAATTTACATTATTTGCCATTTGCCTCTCATTTTCATCTCCCCCACTTCACAAAAATTTGCCGTTTTATTTGCCTTCTTTTTCGTTTGCCTTTTTCCCGTCCGATCTCTTGTTTGCTATCTCTACTTGTGTTACCATATGCCTTCTATTTGCTTGCATCTTTACTTGCTAAAAATCTATTGATATGGATCCTCATCCACTTACTAATCTTTTCAAATGATCCAATTATGATGAACCAATTGATAGTGAATTGAATTCACTAGATTATCTTTATGAAGTTTTTCTTGAGATTTATGAATCTGAAAATTGTGATGAAGTGTTAAACGAAGAAATTTATAAAGTGATTCATGATAGCTCCTTGAATGAAAAGCATGATTGCAATGATATTATTATAAATTCTATTAATGTTAATTGTGTTAGTGATATGCAAAACCCCAAGCTTGGGGATGCTTGTTTTGTTATGTCCACTACTGATTGCAATGATCATGATTGGGGTGATAATGATTCTTATGATCTTGAAAATTTATTTAAACCTCATGATGAATATGCTTGCGATAATATTAAAAGTGGGTTTGGAAGAGTGTCAACTTTAGCTAAAAATAATCCCACTTATTTTGGAGAGTGTTCAATCTTATGAAAGTTTTGATAAAAGTGGGCTTGGAGAGGTCATGACTTTATTTGATGATAATCCCACTATTTTGGAAGTGTGTCAACTTTGCGTGCATGTGGATCATGAAGAGAATACTTTATGTGATAGTTATATTGTTGAATTTGATTATGATCCAACATGTAATTATTATGAGAGAGGAAAATATGGTTGTAGAAATTTTCATGTTACTAAATTACCTCTCGTTATGTTGAGATCATCAATGTTTTATTACTCCTCTTTGCATATGCTAGATGTTTCTTGTCTTGATAATTTGTTTCCTTATAAAATTTCTATGCATAGGAAGTATGTTAAACTTAAATGTGTTTGTCATATATTTCATGATGCTCTCTTTGTGTTTCAATCCTTATCTTTCGTGTGAGCATCAATAAAATCTTATGCCTAGCTAGGGGCATAAAACGATAGCGCTTGTTGGGAGGCAACCCAATGAATAAAATTTATTTTTTGTCTTTTTATTTCTGTTCTTGAGTGTTTGCACAATTATGCTACTGTTATGATTGTGTTTTTTATGTTTTAATTAGTGTTAGTGCCAAGCAAAGCCTTTGGGATCATGTTGGGTGATAGTTGATTTGATCTTGTTGGAAAACAGAAACTTTTGCGTCCAGTAAAATAATTTTAAAAATTCATAGAAGGGACGAAAAATTCTTCATTTTTTACACAAGATTGATATACAGATTTCCTACGTTGTTCTAATTTTTCAGAATCTTTGGACTTACATAAGTATGAGAACAATTTGTATCTTTGCAGACTCTTCTGTTTTTGACAGATTCTGTTTTCTTTGCATTGTGTGCTTATTTTGATGAATCTATGGTTTGTATTGGAGGTTATAAGCCATGGTAAAGTTAGAATACAGTAGATATAATGCAATAACAAAATTTGAATGGTTTTTCTACAGTACTTAAAGTAAAGATTAGTTTTCTTATACTAACGGATCTCACGAAGGTTTTGTTGAGTTTTGTGTGATTGAAGTTTTCAAGTTTTGGGTGAGATCACGATGGATGAAGGAATAAGGAGTAAGAAGAGACTAAGCTTGGGGATGCCCATGGCATCCCAAGCTATTATCTAAAAGAGAAGCAAGCAACTAAGCTTGGGGATTCCCGAGTGGCATCCCCTCTTTCTTGTAACGACCATCGGAATTTTACTTGGAGCTATATTTTTATTCGTCACATATCATGAGTTTTACTTGGAGCATCTTGTATGATTTGAGTCTTTGCTTGTTTTACATTTTATTCTTTGTCAAGTATCCTTGCTGGACACACCTATTTGAGAGAGCCAAAATTATGCTATGATTTGTTAGAATTGCTCTCTATGCTTCACTTAAATTTTTATGAGCTATGGAATTGCTCAAGTGCTTCACTTATATCTTTTTGAGCATGGTGTGTTTTAATATTTTTGAAGAAATGCTCTCATGCTTCACTTAGATTTATTTGAGAGTAGTAATGTTGAAGAAATTCTCTCATGCTTCACTTATATTATTTTGAGAGAAGAATTTTTTTATGCTCATGTTCTTCACTTAGATTTGTTTGAGCTATCAAAAGCAACACATTAAACTAGTCCCAAAGTGATAGATATTCAAGAGGGATATAATAAAACTTTCATGAAGATCATTGGACAAAATAAACTTGATTCCTTGTAATAGTTTTGCGATATGATGATATAATACGTGAGTCATGTTGGTGAGTAATTATGGTTTAGTAAGAATATTGGTGTTAAGGTTTGTGATTCCCTATGCAAGCACGAAAGTCAATAGTTATGCAATGAAATTATATCCTACTTGTGGTGCATTATTCGGTGTTAGTTATGCTTAATGCTCACTTATGAGATTTTTTGTATCTTGGTTGGATGCTTCTCAATCTTTTGCCAGCCTTCATTTGCACTAAGTATGATCACTACTTGTGCATACAAAATCCTTAAACCAGTTTTGCCTTATGAGTCCACTATACCTACCTATATGCGGTATTTCCGTGCCGTTCTAAGCAAATTTGTATGTGCCATCTCTTATTTTCAAAATAAATTTCTCTTTTGTGTGCTCGTACCGCTCACGAAACGGTAGGGGGTGGCTGATATTTTTCCATGCTAGATGTGTTATTCTCAAGATGAGTGTTTATTCACTTGTCATTGCACGAGAGTACGGCAAAGGTATTAGGGATGCCCAGTCCCGAAATGAAAAATGAATTTACTTTATGTTGTCAAATAATAAATTCCTTGGAATGTGTTGGTATGGACGGCACCCATGGATTCGGTTAGCCGTGGAATGTGAAAGTATGGTGGAAAAAGGAATAAACTTTATTTTCTGTTTGGGAACCGCCTATGATATATCCAGCATGGAAAGTATTGGGAACTACTCGATCATTTTCATTGACAGGAAAAGCATGCCACCCAAAATATTTTTTATCTCTATCTTTTTCGCTTTGAGCTCTGGCACCTCTACAAATCCCTACTTCCCTCTGTGAAGGGCCTTTCTATTTACTTTATGCAATTTTTATTTTTGAGTCTCCATTTTCTCTTATAAAGCACCAACTAAGGGGCACTATGATCGTACTTGAGCATTGGGTGTAGCTAATATGCGAGTGTGTTTCATGAATGGATCAATGATTGAGCATAATGGGCTAGGGATAACTTGCTTTAGTGTTGATATTTTGAACGACAAGGTTGCTTGTTGATATGCTTGAGTATTGAAATCTTCATGTCAAAACTAGACTATTGCTTTGAATCATATAAAGGTCCAAATGTCCATGCTACAAAGAAAAGATTATGTGATGAACATGTTAGGCAGCATTCCACATCAAAAATTCTGTTTTTAAAATTTACCTAATCGAGGACGAGCAGGAATTAAGCTTGGGGATGCTGATACGTCTCCAACGTATCTATAATTTTTTATTATTCCATGCTGTTATATTATCAATCTTGGATGTTTTACAATCATTTTATAGCAACTTTATATCATTTTTTGGGACTAACCTATTGACATAGTGCCCAGTGCCAGTTGCTGTTTTTTGCTTGTTTTTTACTTCGCAGAAAATCAATACCAAACGGAGTCCAAACGCAGCGAAACTTTTTGGTGATTTTTTCTGGACCAGAAGACACCTCTTGGGCCAAAGAAGTACCAGAGGGGGGCTCCGAGGGGAGCACAACCCACCAGGGCGTGCCTGGGGGCCCAGGCGTGCCCATGTGGGTTGTGCCCACCTCGGCCGCCCGCACCGCCTCTTTGCTCTATAAATACCCTGGACGTCCAAAAACCCTACTGGAGTCGACAAAAAACGATTCCAACCGCCGTAAGTTCCAGAAACCACAGATCCAATCTAGACACCATCACGGAGGGGTTCATCATCCTCATTGGTGCCTCTCCGATGATGCATGAGTAGTTCATTGTAGACCTATGGGTCCGTATTTAGTAGCTAGATGGCTTCCTCCCTCTCTTTTGATTCTCAATACAATGATCTCTTGGAGATCTATTTGATGTAACTCTTTTTGCGGTGTGTTTGTTAGGATCCGATGAACTTTGAGTTTATGATCAGATCTATGTTTTTATCCATGAAAGTTATTTGAGTCTTTTGATCTCTTATATGCATGATTACTTATAGCCTTGTATTTCTTCTTCGAATCTTTCGTTTAGTTAGGCCGACTAGATCGATTTTTCTTGCCATGGGAAGAGGCGCTTTGTGATGGGTTCGATCTTACGGTGCTCAATCCCAGTGACAGAAGGGGAAATGACACGTATGTATCATTGCTATTAAGGATAACAAGATGGGGTCTATTCCTACATGAATAGATCTTGTCTACATCATGTCATCATTCTTATTGCATTACTCCGTTTCTCCATGAACTTAATACACTAGATGCATGCTGGATAGCGGTCGATGTGTGGAGTAATAGTAGTAGATGCAGGCAGGAGTCGGTCTACTAATCTTGGACGTGATGCCTATATAATGATCATTGCCTGGATATCGTCATAATTATTTGAAGTTCTATCAATTGCCCAACATTAATTTGTTTACCCACCGTATGCTATTTTTCTCGAGAGAAGCCACTAGTGAAATCTACGGCCCCCGGGTCTATTTTCCCATCATATACTTTCAAATCTATATTGCTATTTGCCTTTTTATTTATTTGCATCTTTTATCAGATCTATTAATCCAAAAACCCAAAAATATCTTGCTGCAATTTATTGTTATTTATTTTATCTCGCGTTTCCGCGAGATCTATTTATCCGATCTACTACAAATTTATCTATCTCTTTACCCGGGAGGGATTGACAACCCCTCTTTTACGTCGGGTTGCAAGTATTTGTTCTTTGTGTGCAGATGTCATTCATGTAGTGTTGCGTGGTTCTCCTACTGGTTTAATAACCTTGGTCTCATCACTGAGGGAAATACCTACCGTAGCTGTGCTGCATCATCCCTTCCTCTTTGGGAAAATACCGACGTAGTTCAAGCCGCATCAATAACCCCGACACAACGATGGAGATCAAGGTGTCGAGTCAGTGATGATGGAGATCATGACGATGCTTTGGAGATGGAGATCAAAAGCACTAGATGATGATGGCCATATCATGTCACATATTTTGATTGCATGTGATGTTTATCCTTTATGCATCTTATTTTGCTTAGAACAGCGGCAGCATTATAAGATGATCCCTTCACTAAATTTCAATATAAAAGTGTTCTTCCCGAGTATGCACCATTGCCAAAGTTCGTTGTTTCGAAGAACCTCGTGATGATCGGGTGTGATAGACTCTACGTTCACATACAATGGGTGTAAGACAGTTTTGCACATGCAGAATACTTGGGTTAAACTTGACGAGCCTAGCATGTACAGACATGGTCTCGGAACACTGGAGACCGAAAGGTCGAACATGAGTCATATAGTAGATATGATCAACATAGAGATGTTCACCATTGAAGACTACCCCATCTCACGTGATGATCGGACATGGGTTAGTTGATTTGGATCATGTATCACTTAGATAACTTGAGGGATGTTTATTTAAGTGGGAGTTCATTAGTAATTTGATTAATTGAACTTAATTTATCATGAACTTAGTCTTAATAGTTTTGCATATCTATGTTGTAGATCAATGGCCCGAGCTACTGTTCCCCTGAATTTTAATGCGTTCCTAGAGAAAGCTAAGTTGAAAGATGATGGTAGCAACTACACGGACTGGGTCTGTAACTTGAGGATTATCCTCATTGCTGCATAGAAGAATTATGTCCTTGATGCACCGCTAGGTGACAAACCTGATGTAGGAGCTACTGCAGATGTTATGAACGTCTGGCAGGCTCGATCTGATGACTACTCAATAGTTCAGTGTGCCATGCTTTACGGCTTAGAACCGGGACTTCAAAGACGTTTTGAACGTCATGCAGCATATGCGATGTTCCAAGAGTTGAAGTTAATATTTCAAGCAAAAGCCCGGGTTGAGAGATATGAAGTCTCCAACAAGTTCTATAGCTGGAAGATGGAGGAGAACAGTTCTGTCAGTGAACACATACTCAAAATGTCTGGGTATCATAACCACTTGACTCAGCTGGGAGTTGATCTTCTAGTTGATAGGCTATTGACAGAGTTCTTCAATCACTGCCACCAAGCTACAAAGGCTTCGTGATGAACTATAATATGCAAGGGATGACGAAAATGATTCCTGAGCTCTTTGCAATGCTTAAGGCTGCGGAGGTAGAAATCAAGAAGGAGCATCAAGTGTTGATGGTTAACAAGACCACTAGTTTCAAGAAAAAGGGCAAGGGAAAGAAAGGGAACTTCAAGAAGAATGGAAAGCAAGTTGCCACTCCTGGGAAGAAGCCCAAAGCTGGACCCAAGCCTGAAACTGAGTGCTTCTACTGTTGGGGGACGTAGCATGCAATTTCAAAAAAATTCCTACGCTCACGCAAGATCTATCTAGGAGATGCATAGCAACGAGAAGGGGAGAGTGTGCCCACGTACCCTCGTAGACCGAAAGAGGAAGCGTTAGCTTAACGCGGTTGATCTAGTCGAACGTCTTTGCGATCCAACCGATCAAGCACCGAACGTACGGCACCTCCGAGTTCTGCACACGTTCAGCTCGATGACGTCCCTCGAACTCTTGATCCAACAGAAGGTCGAGGGAGAGTTTCGTCAGCACGATGGCGTGGTGACGGTGATGGTGATGTGATCCGCACAGGGCTTCGCCAAAGCACTACGACGCTATGACCGGAGGAGTAAACTGTGGAGGGGGGCACCACACACGGCTAAGAGAAATATTTTGTGTGTTCTAGGGTGCCCCCCTGCCCCCGTATATAAAGGAGGGGAGGAGGAGGCTGGCCACCAAAGGGGGCGCGCCATGGGGGGGAGTCCTACTAGGACTCCACTCCTAGTAGGATTCGCCCCCCCCCCCACTTTTCCTTTCTCCGGAGGTGGAAAGAGGGAAGGAGAGGGAGAGGAAGAAGGAAAGGGGGGCGCCACCCCCTTACCTAGTCCAATTCGTCCTCCTCCCTTGTGGGGGGGGGGGGGGGGCGCACCAGCCCCTTGTGGGCTGGTTAGCCTCCCTCCTATGGCCCATATGGCCCATATCTTCCACCGGGGGGTTCCGGTAACCCTTCCGGTACTCCGGTATGTACCCGATACACTCCGGAACCCTTCTAGTGTCCGAATACTACCTTCCAATATATCAATCTTTACCTCTCGACCATTTCGAGACTCCTCGTCATGTCCGTGATCTCATCCGGGTCTCCGAACAATCTTCGGTCACCAAAACACATAACTCATAATACAAATCATCATCGAATGTTAAGCGTGCGGACCCTACGGGTTTGAGAACTATGTAGATATGACTGAGACATATCTCTGATCAATAACCAATATCCAAACCTGGATGCTCATATTGGCTCCTACATATTCTACGAAGATCTTTATCGGTCAAACCGCACAACAACATATGTCATTCCCTTTGTCATCGGTATGTTACTTGCCCGAGATTCGATCGTCGGTATCATTATACCTAGTTCAATCTCATTACCGGCAAGTCTCTTTACTCGTTCTGTAATGCATCATCGCGTAATTAACTCATTAGTCACATTGCTTGCAAGGCTTATAGTGATGGGCATTACCGAGAGGGCCCAAAGATACCTCTCCGATACTCGGAGTGACAAATCCTAATCTCGATCTATGCCAACCCAACAAACACCTTCGGAGACACCTGTAGAGTATCTTTATAATCACCTAGTTATGTTGTGACGTTTGATAGCACACAAGGTGTTCCTCCGGTATTCGGGAGTTGCATAATGTCATAGTCAAAGGAATATGTATAAGTCATGAAGAAAGCAATAGCAATAAAACTTAACGATCATTATGCTAAGCTAACGGATGGGTCTTGTCCATCACATCATTCTCCTAATGATGTGATCTTGTTCATCAAATGACAACACATGTCTATGGTTAGGAAACTTAACCATCTTTGATTAACGAGCTAGTAGAGGCATACTAGGGACACTGTGTTTTATCTATGTATTCACACATGTATCAAGTTTCCGGTTAATACAATTCTAGCATGAATAATAAACATTTATCATGATATAAGGAAATATAAATAACAACTTTATTATTGCCTCTAGGGCATATTTCCTTCAGTCTCCCACTTGCACTAGAGTCAATAATCTAGTTCACATCGCCATGTGATTTAACGCGAATAGTTCACATCTTTATGTGATTAACACCCATAGTTCATATCGCCATGTGACCAACACCCAAAGGGTTTACTAGAGTCAATAGTCTAGTTCACATTGCCATGTGATTAATACCCAAAGAGTATTAAGGTGTGATCATGTTTTGCTTGTGAGAGAAGTTTAGTCAACGGGTCTGCCACATTCTGATCCGTATGTATTTTGCAAAATTTCTATGCTTACAATGCTCTGCATGGAGCTACTCTAGCTAATTGCTCCCACTTTCAATACGTATCTAGATTGAGCCCCAGGGTCATCTGGATCGGTGTAAAAGCTTGCATCGACGTAACTCTTTACGATGAACTCTTCATCACCTCCATAACCAAGAAACATTTCCTTAGTCCTCTAAGGATAATTTTTTACCGCTGTCTAGTGATCTACTCCTGGATCACTATTGTACCCCCTTGACAAACTCATGGCAAGGTACACAACAGGTTTGGTACACAGCATGCCATACTTTATAGAACCTATGGCTGAGGCATAGGGAATGACTTTCATTCTCTCTCTATTTTCTGCCGTGGTCATGCTTTGAGTCTTAATCAACTTTATACCTTGAATACAGGCAAGAACTCTTTCTTTGACTGATCCTTTTTGAACTCCTTAAAAACTTTGACAAGGTATATGCTTTGTGAAAGTCCTATTAAGAGTCTCGATCTATCCCTATAGATCTTGATGCTCAATACTTAATCAGCTTCACCGATGTCTTTTTATTGAAAAATTCTTATTCAAGTATCCTTTTTATGCTATCCATAAATTCTATATCATTTCCAATCAGCAATATGTCATCCACATATAATATCAGAAATGCTACAGAGCTCCCACTCACTTTCTTGTAAATACAGGCCTCACCATAAGTCTGTATAAAACCATATGCTTTGATCACCTTATCAAAGCGTATATTCCAACTCCGAGATGTCTGCACCAGTCCATAGATGGATCGCTGGAGTTTGCGCACTTTGTCAGCACTTTTAGCATCGAAAAAACCTTCTGGTTGCATCATATACAATTCTTCTTTAAGAAATCCATTAAGGAAATGCAGTTTTGACATCCATTTGCCAGATTTCATAAAATGCGGCAATTGCTAACATGATTCGAATAGACTTAAGCATCAATACGAGTGAGAAAATCTCTTCGTAGTCAACACTTTAAACTTGTTGAAAACCTTTTGCGACAATTCGAGCTTTGTTTATAGTAACACTACTATCAGCGTCTGTCTTCCTCTTGAAGATCCATTTATTCTCAATGGCTTGCCGATCATCGGGCAAGTCAACCAAAGTCCATACTTTGTTCCCATACATGGATCCCATCTCAGATTTCATGGCCTCAAGCCATTTCGCGGAATCTGGGCTCATCATCGCTTCCTCATAGTTCGTAGGTTCGTCATGGTCTAGTAACAAGACTTCCAGAACAGGATTACCGTACCACTCTGGTGCAGAACGTACTCTGGTTGACCTACGCGATTCTGTAGTAACTTGATCTGAAGTTTCATGATCATCATCATTAGCTTCGTCACTAATTGGTGTAGGCATCACTGGAACTGATTTCTGTGATGAACTACTTTCCAAATCAAGGGAAGGTACAATTCCTCATCAAGTTCTACTTTCCTCCCACTCACTTCTTTCGAGAGAAACTCTTTCTCTAGAAAGGATCCATTCTTAGCAACAAAGATCTTGCCTTCGGATCTGTGATAGACGGTGTACCCAACAGTTTCTTTTGGGTATCCTATGAAGACGCACTTCTCCGATTTGGGTTCGAGCTTATCAGGCTGAAGCTTTTTTACATAAGCATCGCAACCCCAAACTTTAAGAAACGACAGCTTAGGTTTCTTGCCAAACCACAGTTCATATGGTGCCGTCTCAACGGATTTAGATGGTGCCCTATTTAACGTGAATGCAGCTGTCTCTAATGCATAACCCCAAAATGATAGTGGTAAATCGGTAAGAGACATCATAGATCGTACCATATCTAATAAAGTACGGTTACGACGTTTTGGACACACCATTACGCTGTGGTGTTCTAGGTGGCGTGAGTTGCGAAACTATTCCACATTGTTTTAAATGAAGGCCTAACTCGTAACTCAAATATTCGCCTCCGCGATCAGATCATAGAAACTTTATTTTCTTGTTACGATGATTCTCCACTTCACTCTGAAATTCTTTGAACTTTTCAAATGATTCAGATTTGTGTTTCATTAAGTAGATATACCCATATCTGCTCAAATCATCTGTGAAGGTCAGAAAATAACGATACCCGCCACGAGCCTCAACACTCATCGGACCGCATACGTCGGTATGTATTTATTTCCAATAAGTCTGTAGCTCGCTCCATTGTTCCGGAGAACGGAGTCTTATTCATCTTGCCCATGAGGCATGGTTCGCAAGCATCAAATGATTCATAATCAAGTGATTCCAAAAGTCCATCCGCATGGAGTTTCTTCATGCGCTTTACACCAATATGACCTAAACGGCAGTGCCACAAATATGTTGCACTATCATTATCAACTTTGCATCTTTTGGCATCAATATTATGAATATGTGTATTACTACGATCGAGATTCAATAAACCATTCACATTGGGTGTATGACCATAGAAGGTTTTATTCATATAAACAGAACAACAATTATTCTCTGACTTAAATGAATAACCGTATTGCAATAAACATGATCCAATCATATTCATGCTCAATGCAAACACCAAATAACATTTAGGTTCAACACTAATCCCGAAGGTAGAGGGAGTATGCGATGGTGATCTTATCAACCTTGGAATCTCTTCCAACACACATCGTCACTTTGCCCTCAACTAGTCTTTGTTCATTTTGTAACTCCTATTTCGAGTTAGTAATCTTTAGCAACTGAACCGGTATTAAATACCTAGGGGTTACTATGAACACTAGTAAAGTACACATCAATAATCTGTATATCAAATATACCTTTTGTTCACTTTGCCATCCTTCTTATCCGTCAAATGTTTGGGGCAGTTCCGCTTCCAGTGACCATTTCCTTTGCAGTAGAAGCACTCAGTTTCAGGCTTGGGTTTAGCTTTGGGCTTCTTCACGGGAGTGGCAACTTGCTTGCTATTCTTCTTGAAGTTCCCTTTCTTTCCCTTGCCCTTTTTCTTGAAACTAGTGGTCCTATTAATCATCAACACTTGATGCTATTTCTTGATTTCTACCTTCGCCGATTTCAGTATCGCGAAGAGCTTGGGAATCGTTTTCGTTGTCCCTTGCATATTGTAGTTCATCACGAAGTTCTAGTAACTTGATGATGGTGACTAGAGAACTTCATCAATCACTATTTTATCTAGAAGATTAACTCCCATTTGATTCAAGCGATTGTAGTACCCAGACATTCTGAGCACATGCTCATTAGCTGAGCTATTCTCCTCCATCTTGTAGGCAAAGTACTTGTCAGAGGTCTCATACCTCTCGACACGGGCATGAGTCTGAAATACCAATTTCATCTCTTTGGAACATCTCATATGCTCCGTGGCGTTCAAAACATTTTTGAAGTCCCGGTTCTAAGCCGTAAAGCATGGTGCACTAAACTATCAAGTAGTCATCATATCGAGCTTACCAAACGTTCATAACGTCTGCATCTACTCCTACAATAGGTCTGTTACCTAGAGGTGCATCAAGGACATAATTCTTCTGTGCAGCAACGAGGATAATCCTCAGATCACGGACCCAATCCGCATCATTGCTACTATCATCTTTCAACTTAGTTTTTCTCTAGGAACATATCAAAAATAAAATAGGGGAGCTATACGCGAGCTATTGATCTAAAACATAGATATGCAAATACTATCAGGACTAAGTTCATGATAAATTAAGTTCAATTAATCATATTACTTAAGAACTCCCACTTAGATAGACATCCCTCTAGTCATCTAAATGATCACGTGATCCATATCAACTAAACCATGTCCAATCATCACATGAGATGGAGTAGTTTTCAATGGTGAACATCTCTATGTTGATCATATCTACTATATGATTCACGTTCGACCTTTCGGTCTCAGTGTTCCGAGGCCATATCTGCATATGCTAGGCTCGTCAAGTTTAACCCGAGTATTCTGCACGTGCAAAACTGGCTTGCACCCGTTGTATGTGAACGTAGAGCTTATCACACCCGATCATCACGTGGTGTCTTGGCACGACGAACTGTCGCAACGGTGCATACTCAGGGAGAACACTTATACCTTGAAATTTAGTGAGGGATCATCTTATAATGCTACCGCCGTACTAAGCAAAATAAGATGCATAAAAGATAAACATCACATGCAATCAAAATATGTGACATGATATGGCCATCATCATCTTGTGCCTTTGATCGCCATCTCCAAAGCACCATCATGATCTCCATCGTCACCGGCTTGACACCTTGATCTCCATCGTAGCGTCGTTGTTGTCTCGCCAACTATTGCTTCTACGACTATCGCTACCGCATAGTGATAAAGTAAAGCAATTACATGGCGACTGCATTTCATACAATAAAGCAACAACCATAAGGCTCCTGCCAGTTGCCGATAACTTTTACAAAACATGATCATCTCATACAATAACGTATATCACATCATGTCTTGACCATATCACATCACAGCATGCCCTGCAAAAACAAGTTAGACGTCCTCTACTTTGTTGTTGCAAGTTTTACGTGGCTGCTACGGGCTTCTAGCAAGAACCGTTCTTACCTACGCATCAAAACCACAATGAGTTTTCATCAAGTGTGCTGTTTTAACCTTCAACAAGGACCGGCCGTAGTCAAACTCGATTCAACTAAAGTTGGAGAAACAGACACCCGCCAGCCACCTGTGTGCAAAGCACGTCGGTAGAACTAGTCTCATGAACGCGGTCATGTAATGTCGGTCCGGGCCACTTCATCCAACAATACCGCCGAATCAAAGTAACACGTTGGTGGTAAGCAGTATGACTATTATCGCCCACAACTCTTTATGTTCTACTCGTGCATATCATCTACGCATAGACCTAGCTCTGATACCACTGTTGGGGGACGTAGCATGCAATTTCCAAAAATTTCCTACGCTCACGCAAGATCTATCTAGGAGATGCATAGCAACGAGAGGGGGAGAGTGTGCCCACGTACCCTCGTAGGCCGAAAGCAGAAGCGTTAGCTTAACGCGGTTGATGTAGTCAAACGTCTTCGCGATCCAACCGATCAAGCACCGAACATACGGCACCTCCGAGTTCTGCACACGTTCAGCTCGATGACGTCCCTTGAACTCTTGATCCAGCAGAAGGTCGAGGGAGAGTTTCGTCAGCACGATGGCGTGGTAACGGTGAAGGTGATGTGATCCGCGCAGGGCTTCACCTAAGCACTACGACGCTATGACCGGAGGAGTAAACTGTGGAGGGGGCACCGCACACGGCTAAGAGAAGTCTTTTGTGTGTTCTAGGGTGCCCCTCTGCCCCCGTATATAAAGGAGGGGAGGAGGAGGCTGGCCACCAAAGGGGGCGCGCCATGGGGGGGGAGTCCTACTAGGACTCCACTCCTAGTAGGATTCGCCCCCCCCCCCACTTTTCCTTTCTCTGGAGGTGGAAGGAGGGAAGGCGAGGGAGAGGGAGAAGGAAAGGGGGGCGCCACCCCCTTCCCTAGTCCAATTCGGCCTCCTCCCTTGTGGGGGGGGCGCACCAGCCCCTTGTGGGCTGGTTAGCCTCCCTCCTATGGCCCATATGGCCCATATCTTCCACCGGGGGGTTCCGGTAACCCTTCCGGTACTCCGGTATGTACCCGATACACTCCGGAACCCTTCCCGTGTCCGAATACTACCTTCCAATATATCAATCTTTACCTCTCGACCATTTCGAGACTCCTCATCATGTCCGTGATCTCATCCGGGTCTCCGAACAATCTTCGGTCACCAAAACACATAACTCATAATACAAATCATCATCGAACATTAAGCATGCGAACCCTACGGGTTCGAGAACTATGTAGACATGACCGAGACATATCTCCGATCAATAACCAATAGCGGAACCTGGATGCTCATATTGGCTCCTACATATTCTATGAAGATCTTTATCGGTCAAACCGCACAACAACATACGTCATTCCCTTTGTCGTCGGTATGTTACTTGCCCGAGATTCGATCATCGGTATCATTATACCTAGTTCAATCTCGTTACCAGCAAGTCTCTTTACTTGTTCTGTAATGCATCATCCCGTAACTAACTCATTAGTCACATTGCTTGCAAGGCTTATAGTGATGTCCATTACCGAGAGGGCCCAGGGATACCTCTCCGATACTCGGAGTGACAAATCCTAATCTCGATCTATGCCAACGCAACAAACACCTTCGGAGACACCTGTAGAGTATCTTTATAATCACCCAGTTATGTTGTGACGTTTGATAGCACACAAGGTGTTCCTCCGGTATTCGGGAGTTGCATAATCTCATAGTCAAAGGAATATGTATAAGTCATGAAGAAAGCAATAGCAATAAAACTTAACGATCATTATGCTAAGCTAACAGATGGGTCTTGTCCATCACATTTTTCTCCTAATGATGTGATCTCGTTCATGAAATGACAACACATTTCTATGGTTAGGAAACTTAACCATCTTTGATTAACGAGCTAGTAGAGGCATACTAGGGACACTGTGTTTTGTCTATGTATTCACACATGTATAAAGTTTCCGGTTAATACAATTCTAGCATGAATAATAAACATTTATCATGATATAAGGAAATATAAATAACAACTTTATTATTGCCTCTAGGGCATATTTCCTTCATCTACTGCAAAGGGAATGGTCACTGGAAGCGGAACTGCCCCAAATACTTGGCGGATAAGAAGGATGGCAAAATGAACAAAGGTATATTTGATATACATGTTATTGATGTGTACCTTACTAATGCTCGTAATAGCGCCTGGGTATTTCATACTGGTTCGGTTGCTCATATTTGTAACTCGAAAAAGGAGCTGCGGAATAAACTAAGATTAGCTAAGGACGAGGTGACGATGCACGTCGGGAATGGTTCCAAGGTTGATGTGATCGCTGTTGGCACGCTACCTCTACATCTACCTTCGGGATTAGTTTTAGACCTCAATAATTGTTATTTGGTGCCAGCGTTGAGCATGAACATTATATCTGGATCTTTTTAATTGCGAGATGGGTATTCACTTAAATCGGAAAATAATGGTTGTTCTATTTATATGAGTAATATCTTTTATGGTCATGCACCCTTGATGAATGGTCTATTCGTGTTGAATCTCGATCGTAGTGATACACATATTCATAATATCGATGCCAAAAGATGCAAAGTTGATAATGATAGTGCAACATACTTGTGGCACTGCTGTTTAGTTTATATTGGTGTAAAGCACATGAAGAAACTCCATGCGGATGGACTTTTTGAATCAGTTGATTATGAATCATTTGATACTTGCGAACCATGCCTCATGGGCAAGATGACTAAAACTCCGTTCTTCGGAACAATGGAGCGAGCTAATGACTTATTGGAAATAATACATACCGATGTATGCGGTCCGATGAGTGTTGAGGCACGCGGTGGGTATCATTATTTTCGGACCTTCACAGATGATTTGAGTAGGTATGGGTATATCTACTTCATGAAACACAAGTCTGAAACATTTGAAAACTTCAAGGAATTCCAGAGTGAAGTGGAGAATCATCGTAACAAGAAAATAAAGTTTCTATGATCTGATCGTGGAGGCGAATATTTGAGTTACGAGTTTGGCCTTCATTTAAGACAATGTGGAATTGTTTCATAGCTCACGCCACCTGGAACACCACAGCGCAATGGCATGTCCAAACATCGTAACTGTACTTTATTGGATATGGTGCGTTCTATAACGTCTCTTACCGATTTACCACTATCGTTTTGGGGTTATGCATTAGAGACAGCCGCATTCACGTTAAATAGGGCACCATCTAAATCTGTTGAGACGACACCGTATGAACTGTGGTTTGGCAAGAAACCTAAGTTGTCATTTCTTAAAGTTTGGGGATGCGACATTTATGTCAAAAGGCTTCAGCCTGATAAGCTCGAACCTAAATCAGAGAAGTGCGTCTTCATAGGATACCCTAAGGAAACTATTGGGTACACCTTCTACCACAAATCTGAAGGCAACATCTTTGTTGCCAAGAATGGATCCTTTCTAGAGAAGGAGTTTCTCTTGAAAGAAGTGAGTGGGAGGAAAGTAGAACTTGATGAGGTAATTGTACCTTCTCTCGAATTGGAAAGTAGCACATCAGAGAAAACCCGTTCCCGTGATGCCTACACCAACTAGAGAGGAAGCTAATGATGATGATCATGAAACTTCAGATCAAGTTACTACTGGACCTCGTAGGTTGAACAGAGCACGTTCCGCACCAGAGTGGTACGGTAATCATGTCCTGGATGTTATGTTATTAGACCATGACGAACCTACGAACTATGAAGAAGCTATGATGAGCCCAGATTCTGATAAATGGCTTGAGGCCATGAAATTTGAGATAGGATCCATGTATGAGAACAAAGTGTGGACTTTGGTGGACTTGCCCGATGATCGGCAAGCCATTGAGAATAAATGGATCTTCAAGAAGAAGAATGACGCTGATGGTAATGTTACTATCTACAAAGCTCGACTTGTTGCAAAAGGTTTTCGACAAGTTCAAGGAGTTGACTACGATGAGACTTTCTCACCCATAGCGATGCTTAAGTCTGTCCGAATCATGTTAGCAATTGCCGCATTCTATAATTATGAAAACAGGCAAATGGACGTCAAAACTGCATTCCTTAATGGATTTCTTAAAGAAGAGTTGTATATGATGCAACCAGAAGGTTTTGTCGATCCTAAAGGTGCTAACAAAGTGTGCAAGCTCCAGCGATCCATCTATGGACTGGTGCAGGCATCTCGGAGTTGGAATATATGTTTTAATGAGGTGATCAAAGCATATGGTTTTATACAGACTTACGGTGAAGCCTGTATTTACAAGAAAGTGAGTGGGAGCTCTGTAGCATTTCTAATATTATATGTGGATGACATATTGTTGATTGGAAATGATATAGAATTTGTGGATAGCATAAAAGGATACTTGAATAAGAATTTTTCAATGAAAGACCTCGGTGAAGCTGCTTATATATTGGGCATCAAGGTCTATAGGGATAGATTGAGATGCTTAATAGGACTTTCACAAAGCACATACCTTGACAAAGTTTTGAAGAAGTTCAAAATGGATCAGTCAAAGAAAGGGTTCTTGCCTATGTTACAAGGTGTGAAATTGAGTCAGACTCAAAGCCCGACCACTGTAGAAGATAGAGAGAAAATGAAAGTCATTCCCTATGCCTCAGCCATAGGTTCTATCATGTATGCTTTGTTGTGTACCAGACCTGATGTGTGCCTTGCCATAAGTTTGGCAGGGAGGTACCAAAGTAATCCAGGAGTGGATCACTGGACAGCAGTGAAGAACATCCTAAAGTACCTGAAAAGGACCAAGGATATATTTCTCATTTATGGAGGTGACGAAGAGCTCATCGTAAATGGTTACGTCGATGCTAGCTTCGACATTGATCCGGATGACACTAAGTCACAAACCGGATATGTATTTATATTGAATGGTGGAGCTGTCAGTTGGTGCAGTTCCAAGCAGAGCGTCGTGGCGGGATCTACATGTGAAGTGGAGTACATAGCTGCTTCGGAAGCAGCACATGAAGGAGTATGGATGAAGGAGTTCATATCCGATCTGGGTGTAATACCTAGTGCATCGGGTCCAATGAAAATCTTTTGTGACAACACTGGAGCAATTGCCTTGGCGAAGGAATCCAGGTTTCACAAGAGAACCAAACACATCAAGAGACTCTTCAACTCCATTCGTGAAAAGGTCAAGGATGGAGACATAGAGATTTGCAAAATACATACGGATCTGAATGTACCAGACCCATTGACTAAGCCTCTTCCGCGAGCAAAACATGATCAACACCAAGACTCCATGGGTGTTAGATTCATTACAATGTAATCTAGATTATTGACTCTAGTGCAAGTGGGAGACTGAAGGAAATATGCCCTAGAGGCAATAATAAAGTTGTTATTTTATATTTCCTTATTAATGATAAAGGTTTATCATTCATGCTAGAATTGTATTAATTGGAAACTTAAATACATGTGTGGATACATAAACAAATACCGTGTCCCTAGTAAGCCTCTACTAGACTAGCTCGTTGATCAAAGATGGTTAAGGTTTCCTAACCATAGACATGTGTTGTAACTTGATAACAGGATCACATCATTAGGAGAATGATGTGATGGACAAGACCCATCCGTTAGCTTAGCAATGATCGTTCAGTTTATTGCTATTGCTTTCTTAATGTCAAATACATATTCCTTCGACTATGAGATCATGCAACTCCCGAATAACGGCGGAATTCCTTGTGTGCTATCAAACGTCACAACGTAACTGGGTGATCATAAAGATGCTCTACAGGTATCTCCGAAGGTGTCTGTTGAGTTGGCATGGATTGAGATTAGGATTTGTCACTCCGTGTATCGGAGAGGTATCTCTGGGCCCTCTCAGTAATACACATCACAAGAAGCTTGCAAGAAAAGTGACTAAGGAGTTAGTTACAAGATGATGTATTACGGAACGAGTAAAGAGACTTGCCGGTAGCGAGATTGAACTAGGTATGAAGATACCGACGATCAAATCTCGGGCAAGTAACATACCGAAAGACAAAGGGAATTATGTATGTTGTCATAAGGTTCGACCGATAAAGATCTTCGTAGAATATGTAGGAAGCAATATGGGCATCCAGGTTCCGCTATTAGTTATTGACTGGAGAGGTGTCTCGGTCATGTCTACATAGTTCTCGAACCCGTAGGGTCCGCCCGCTTAACGTTCGTTGACGATATAATGTTATATGAGTTATATGATTTGGTGACCGAATGTTGTTCGGAGTCCCGGATTAGATGACGGACATGACGAGGAGCTTCGGAATGGTCCGGGGGTAAATATTAATATATAGTACGATACTATTTGGACACCGGAAGAGTTTCAGAGTGCACCGGGTAGTCATCGGATTGCCGAAAGGGGTTCCGGATACCCCCGGGAGGTCTATGGGCCTAATGGGCCAAGGGGAGGGACACACCAGCCCACAAGGGGGCTGGCGCGCCCCTCTCCCTGGCCGCCGGCCCTAGGGGAAGGAAAGGGGGAGGGTTAGACCCTCCTGCCTTTCCCTCCTCATGATAGAAAGGAAAGGGGGGGTGCCACCTCTCCCTGCCTTCCTCCCGCACACAAACAAGGAAAGGGGGCGCGGCTTGGGGCAGGAGCCCAAGTGGGATTCAGCCTCAGTTTGGGCGCCTCTTGGCTGCCTCCCCTCTCCCCCACCTATATATATGTGGGAGGGGGTGCCACACATAACCACAACAATCTCTTAGCCATGTGTGGTGCCCCTCACCACAGTTTCGTCCCTCGGTCATATTTTCGGAGTGCTTAGGCGAAGCCCTGCGGAGATAGCATCACCACCACAGTCACCACACCATCGTGCTGCCGGAACTCATCCATTACTTCACCGTCTTGCTGGATCAAGAAGGCGAGGACGTCACCGAGCTGAACATGTGCTGTACGCGGAGGTGTCGTACGTTCGGTACTCGATCGGTTGGATCGCGAAGAAGCTCGACTACATCAACCGCGTTAATAAACGCTTCCGCTTACGGTCTATGAGGGTATGTAGACACACTCTCCCCTCTCATTACTATGCATCTCCATGGGTAGATGTTGCATGTGCGTATAATTTTTTTTGTTTTCCATGCAACGTTTCCCAACAAGCACAACCCACCTGGGTGCGCCTGGGGGCCCAGGCACACCCTGGTGGGTTGTGCCCACCTCGACCGCCTCCCGTACTGCCTCTTTGCTCTATAAATACCCCAAAAATCCGAAAACCCTAGGGGAGTCGACGAAACACAATTCCAGCCGCCGCAAGTTCCAGAAACACCTGATCCAATCTAGACACCATCACGGAGGGGTTCATCATCCTCATTGGTGCCTCTCCGATGATGCGTGAGTAGTTCATTGTAGACCTATGGGTCCGTAGTTAGTAGCTAGATGGCTTCCTCTCTCTCTTTTGATTCTCAATACAATGGTCTCTTGGAGATCTATTTGATGTAACTCTTTTTGCGGTGTGTTTGTTGGGATCCGATGAACTTTGAGTTTATGATCGGATATATTTATCCATGAAAGTTATTTGAGTTTCTTTGATCTCTTATATGCATAATTACTTATAGCCTCGTATTTTTTCTTCGAATCTTTGGTTTAGTTAGGCCAACTAGATCAATTTTTCTTGCCATGGGAAGAGGTGCTTTGTGATAGGTTCAGTCGTGCGGTGTTCTTTCCCAGTGATAGAAGGGGCAGCAAGACACGTATTGATCGTTGCTATTAAGGATAACAAGATGGGGTCTATTCCTACATGAATAGATCTTGTCTACATCATGTCATCATTCTTATTGCATTACTCTGTTTTTTCATGAACTTAATACACTAGATGCATGTTGGATAGCGGTCGATGTGTGGAGTAATAGTAGTAGATGCAGGCAGGAGTCGGTCTACTAATCTTGGACGTGATGGCTATATAATGATCATTGCCTAGATATCGTCATAATTATTTAAAGTTTTATCAATTTCCCAACAGTAATTTGTTTACCCGCCGTATGCTATTTTTCTCGAGAGAAGCCACTAGTGAAATCTACAGCCCCCGGGTCTATTCTTTATCATATTTGCTTCGAGATCTATTTTTATTCACTTTTATTTTCAGACCTATTATTCCAAAAACCCAAAAATACCTTGCTGCACTTTTTTGCTATTTATTTTATTTCACGTTTTATGAGATCTATTTATCCAATCTATCACAATTTTTACCCCATCCACGTGACAATTTCTGGCACCATTACCTGTAGAGGGATTGACAACCCCTCCTAATCGTCGGGTTGCAAGTATTTGTTATTTGTGTGCAGGTACCATTTACATAGTGTTGCTTGGTTCTCCTACTGGATTGATACCTTGGTTTCATAACTGAGGGAAATACCTACCGTAGCTGTGCTGCATCATCCCTTCCTCTTTGGGGAAATACCGATGTAGTTCAAGCGACATCAAAAGGAATTTCTGGCGCCGTTGCCGGGGAGACATCATCAACATCTATCAGGTTCCTAATCACAAATCTCATCTCCTTGCAATTTACATTATTTTCCATTTGCCTCTTGTTTTCATCTCCCCCACTTCACAAAAATATTTGCCTTCTTTTTCGTTTGCCTTTTTCTCGTTCGATCTTTTGTTTGCTTGTGTTGCCATGTGCCTTCTATATGCTTGCATCTTCTCTTGCTAAAAATCTTTTGATGTGGATCCCCATCCACTTTCTAATCTTTTTAAAAGATCCTATCATGATGAACCAATTGCTAGTGAGTTGAGTGCACTAGATTATCTTTATGAAGTTTTGCTTGAGATTTATGAATCTGAAAATTGTGATGAAGAAATTTATGAAGTGATTCATGATAGCTCCTTGAATGAAAAGCATGATTGTAATGATTTTACTATAAATTCTATTAATATCAATTGTGCTAATAATATGCAAAACCCTAGGCTTGGGGATGCTAATTTTGATATGTCCACTACTTATTGCAATGATAATGATTGGGGTGATTCTTATTATGATCTTGAAAATTTATTTAAGCCTCATGATGAATATGATATTGATAATAATAATATTGAGAATGGGTTTGGAAGAGTGTCAACTTTAGGTAAAAATAATCCCACATATTTGGAGAGTGTTCAATCTTATGATTTTTTTTAAGAAAGTGGGCTTGGAGAGGTCATGACTTTATTTGATGATAATCCCACTATTTTAGAAGAGTGTCAACTTTGCATGCATGTGGATCATGAAGAGAATATTTTATGTGATGGTTATGTTGCTGAATTTGATTATAATCCTACATGTAATTATTATGACAGAGGGAAATATGGTTGTAGAAATTTTCATGTTACTAATTTACCTCTCTTCATGTTGAGATTGTCAATGTTTTATTCCTCTCCTTCGCATATGCTAGATAATTCTTGTCTTGATAATTTGTTTGCTTATAAAATCCCTATTCATCAGAAGTATGTTAGACTTAAATGTGTTTGTCACATGTAGTAGGATGCTCTCTTTGTGTTTCAATTCTTGTCTTTCATGCGAGCATTATCAAAATTATCAATGCCTAGCTAAGAGGCTTTAAACGATAGCGCTTGTTGGGAGGCAACCCAATGAATAAAATTTATTTTTTCCTTTTTCTTTCTGTTCTTGAGTGTTTGTACAATTATTCCTCTGTTATGATTGTGTTTTTTATGTTTTAGTTAGTGTTTGGGCCAAGTAAAGCCTTTGGGATAGCTTTGGTGATAGTTGATTTGATCTTGTTGAAAAACAGAAACTTTTTCTTGCAGTAAAATAATTGTCTACATTCTCAGAAGCGACGAAAAAATCTGATTTTTTTACAAAAGATTTATATACAAATTGCCTATGTTTTAGTAATTTTTCATAATTATTGGAGTTATAGAAGTATGATAAAAATTCGCATCTTTACAGACTGTTCTGTTTTTGACAGATTCTGTTTTCTTTGCATTGTGTGCTTATTTTGATGATTCTATGGATTGTATCGGGGGTATAAGCCATGGAAAAGTTAGAATACAGTATATATAGTGCCATAACAAAATTTGAATGGGCTTTATACAGTACTTAAAGTAAATATTGGTATTCTTATACTAATGGATCTCATGAAGGTTTTGTTGAGTTTTGTGTGATTGAAGTTTTCATGTTTTGGGTGAGATCACGATGGATGAAGGAATAAGGAGTAGGAAGCAGCTAAGCTTGGGGATGCCCACAGCACCCCAAGGCAATATTCAAGGAGAAACAAGCAGCTAAGCTTGGGGATGCCCCGAGTGGCATCCCCTCTTTCTTCTAATGACCACCGGTATTTTACTTGGAGCTATATTTTTATTCGTCACATATCATGAGTTTTGCTTGGAGCGTCTTGTATTATATGAGTCTTTGCTTGGTTTGGTTTTTGTTTTGTGTCAAGTATCCTTGCTGAACACACCTATTTGAGAGAGCCAAAATTATGCTATGATTTGTTAGAATTGCTCTATGTGCTTCACTTCAATTTTTTGAGCTATGGAATTGCTCTAGTGCTTCACTTATATCTTTTTGAGCACGGTGTGCTTTAATATTTTTGAAGAAATGCTCTCATGCTTCACTTAGATTTATTTGAGATTTAGTAATTTTTTGAAGAAATTCTCTCATGCTTCACTTATATTATTTTGAGAGATGAATTTTTTTTTGCTCATGTTCCTCACTTAGATTTGTTTGAGCTATCAAAAGCAACATATGAAACTAGTCCCAAAGTGATAGATATTCAAGAGAGATATAATAAAAACTTTCATGAAGATCATTGGACAAAATAAACTTGATTCTTTGTAATAGTTTTGCGATATGATGATAGTGATATGTGAGTCATGTTGGTGAGTAATTGTGCTTTAGTAAGAATATTGGTGTTAAGGTTTGTGATTCCCTATGCAAGCACGAAAGTCAATAGTTATGCAATGAAATTATATCCTACTTGTGGTGCATTATTTGGTGTTAGTTATGCTTAATGCTCTCTTGTGTGATTTTTTGTTTCTTGGTTGGATGCTTCTCAATCTTTTTGCTAGCCTTCACTTGTACTAAGTAGGAATACTACTTGTGCATCCAAAATCCTTAAACCCAATTTTTGCCATATGAATCCACTATACCTACCTATATGCGGTATTTCCGTGCCGTTCTAAGAAAATTTGCATGTGCCATCTCTAATTTTCAAAATAATTTTCCTTTTTGTGTGCTCGTACCGCTCTTGAAATGGTAAGGGGTGGCTGATATTTTTCCATGCTAGATGTGTTATTCTCAAGATGAGTGTTTATTCACTTGTCATTGCATGAGAGTACAGCAAAGGTATTAGGGATGCCCAGTCCCGAAATGAAAAATGAATTTACTTCATGTTGTCAAATAAAAAATTCCTTGGAAAGTGTTGGTATGGATGGTACCCGTGGATACGGCTAGCCGTGGGATGTGAAAGTATGGTGGAAAAAGGAATAAACTTTATTTTTTGTTTGGGAACCGCCTATGATATATCTAGCATGGAAAGTATTGGGAACTACTCGATCGTTTTTGTTGACAGGAAAAGCATGCCACCCAAAATGTTTTATCTCTATCTTTTTTCGCTTTGAGCTCTGGCACCTCTACAAATCCCTACTTCCCTCTGCGAAGGGCCTATCTATTTACTTTATGCAATTTTTATTTTTATTTGAGTCTCAATCTTCTCTTATAAAGCACCAACTAAGGGGCACTATGATCGTACTTGAGCATTGGGTGTAGCTAATATGCAAGTGTGTTCCATGAATGGATCAATGATGGAGCATAATGGGCTAGGGATAACTTGCTTTAGTGTTGATATTTTGAAAGACACGGTTGCTTGTTGATATGCTTGAGTATTGAAATCTTCATGTCAAAACTATACTATTGCTTTGAACCATATAAAATTCCAAATGTCCATGCTACAAAAGAAAAGAATATGTGATGAACATGTTAGGCAGCATTTCACATCAAAAATTCTGATATTATCATTTACCTACTCGAGGACGAGTAGGCAGCAACTTTATATCAATTTTTGGGACTAACCTATTGACATAGTGCCCAGTGCCAGTTGTTGTTTTCTTGTTTTTTACTTCATAGAAAATCAATACCAAACGGAGTCCAAACGCAGCGAAACTTTTTGGAGATTTTTTCTGGACCAGAAGACACCTATTGGGCCAAAGAAGTACCAGAGGGGGGCTCCGAGGGGAGCACAACCCACCTGGGCGCGCCTGGGGGCCCAGGCGCCCCCTGGTGGGTTGTGCCCACCTCAGCCGCCTCCCGCACCGCCTCTTTGCTCTATAAATGCCCTGAAAATCCAAAAACCCTAGGGGAGTCGACGAAACACAATTCCAGCCGCCGCAAGTTCCAGAAACACCAGATCCAATCTAGACACCATCACGGAGGGGTTCATCATCCTCATTGGTGCCTCTCCGATGATGCGTGATTAGTCCATGGTAGACCTACGGGTCCGTAGTTAGTAGCTAGATGGCTTCCTCTCTCTCTTTTGATTCTCAATACAATGGTCTCTTGGAGATCTAGTTGATGTAACTCTTTTTGCGGTGTGTTTGTCGGGATCCGATGAACTTTGAGTTTATGATCAGACCTATTTATCCATGAAAGTTATTTGAGCGTCTTTGATCTCTTATATGCATGATTACTTATAGCCTTGTGTTTCTTCTTTGAAAGTTTGGTTTAGTTAGGCCAACTAGATCGATTTTTCTTGCCATGGGAAGAGGTGCTTTGTGATGGGTTCGGTCGTGCGGTGTTCTTTCCCATTGACAGAAGGGGCAGCAAGAACGTATTGATTGTTGCTATTAAGGATAACAAGATGGGGTCTATTCCTACATGACTAGATCTTGTCTACATCATGTCATCGTTCTTATTGCATTAGTCCGTTTTTCCATGAACTTAATACACTAGATGCATGCTGGATAGCGGTCGATGTGTGGAGTAATAGTAGTAGATGCAGGCAGGAGTCGGTCTACTAATATTGGACGTGATGCCTATACAATGATCATTGCCTGGATATCGTCATAATTATTTGAAGTTCTATCAATTGCCCAACAGTAATTTGTTTACCCGCCGTATGCTATTTTTCTCGAGAGAAGCCACTAGTGAAATCTACGGCCCCGGGTCTATTCTTTATCATATTTGCTTCGAGATCTATTTTTATTCGCTTTTATTTTCAGACCTATTATTCCGAAAACGCAAAAATACCTTGCTGCACTTTTTTGCTATTTATTTTATTTCACGTTTTATCGAGATCTATTTATCCAATCTATCACAATTTTTACCCTGTCCACGTGACTATTTCTGGCACCGTTACTCGTAGAGGGATTGAAAACCCCTCCTAATCGTCGGGTTGCAAGTATTTGTTATTTGTGTGCAGGTACCGTTTACATAGTGTTGCTTGGTTCTCCTACTGGATTGATACCTTGGTTTCATAACTGAGGGAAATACCTACGTAGCTGTGCTGCATCATCCCTTCCTCTTTGGGGAAATACCAACGTAGTTCAAGCGACATCAACTGCTGGATCTGTTCGGCCTCCTTAATCTTTGGCAACAAGACAATCTTGCCAAAATTAAGTCTGAATAGGTCTTGCTGGTTAGCGTGAAAAAAATTGAACAACTCCAAAAGGTCAGTCTGATGATATCCCAGAAATTCTAATAGAATTCTGCGGGGAAACCATCTGGGCTTGGAGCTTTGTTATGTTCCATTTGGAACATCGCCGCTCTCACCTCCTCTTCTAAGAATGGTGCCATTAGGATATCATTTTCTTTGGTCATGACTTGTGGAATATTATCTGTTTGGGTCTCGTCGAGGGTGAAGTTCTCTTTAGTTGGCGCTCCGTACAGAGATTTGTGGTATTTGGTGATATAGTTTTTGAGTTCCTCCTGACCTTCGATCTGCCCCTCATCTTGTTGGAGCTGTAAATACATTTCTTCCTATGCCACCCATTCGCGACCAATTGGAAGTATCTTGTACTACTATCACCCATCAAAATGAAATCAGCTTTGGATCTCTGGTAGTATTTGAGCTCCTCTTCTCGCAAAAGACGAGCAACCTTCTCATTAATTTTTCAATTCAATCTCTTGATGAGATAAGGTGCGCATCTCTGCAATTTTGTCGAGGTAATCAATAATGGTACAAAGCCATTGTTTTTATATATATCCCGTTAGTGTGTTTCGCCCATCCAGTGAGGTGTTGCCTCATGGCTCTTATTTTAAAGTTCTATCTCTGAATAGGCATACGACCAACGGCGGGCTTTTCCCAATTCTTGATTATGTCTACAAATCCATCCCGATGCATCCATCCCAACTCAAATTTGAAAGGGCAACGGGCAGGTGGGTTCATAGAATTAGAATCTAGAATGATGGGTGCATGATCCGATAATTCCATGATTCACGCTAGGGCTCGCACGGTTACCAGAAGAAATTTCAGTTCCCATTCGGTGTCCATGAGTACCCTATCGAGCTTCTCATATGTCGGCGCAAATCGGTTATTAGCCCTGGTGAACTGCCGCCCTGACATACTGGCGCCCCGAAGATCCAAATTGCCTATGACAACATTGAATAGGAAAGGCCAATGAGTGTCGAAGCGGTCATTATTTTTCTCTTGCTGGTACCTAAGGATATTAAAGTCCCCTCCAATAATCATTGGATATGGGTTATTGTAGGAACTAAGTATGTCTACTAGAGGGGGGGGTGAATGGGAGTTTTAAATTTTCTTCGGAAAACTTAAATCTCAGAGCCCAGCAGCGAAATGAATGAAAAGCAAACTACAGCGAACTAGGACAGAGTACCGAAAGAGAACTAAGACATGCATCGATGTAAATCATATGAATGAAAATGCATCGAAGGTAAACATGAGTGACAGAGATAACCAAAGATGCTCGATGGCGACAAGGAATTTGTTCGACCAGTTCATCCTTCTGCACAAGGACTACGTCTGGTTGGAGGGGCTGTGACTTAACACGGAAGATAAACTCTCTTCACCCTATTCTCCTCGACAATCGATTCGTCAACCGATGCCGATTACTCATGGTAGATACTTGAAGGCGATCTCTGAACCTTTACAGACTTCTTCTTTGAGAACCACAATCACTCTTGGTCTCTGAAGAAATTGACACCTAACCGTCTAGAGAGTTTCTATCTCTCAAGAGTAATAGGTGGAGCATACTAAACTTAGATTCCAGTGATGCCGAACCACTATCTAATTCTTAGGCTCTAGGGTTTTTCACTCGGTGGATTTTAAACTCAAATTGCTCAGAGAGTGGGTTGCTCAACAATCTTCTCAGAATCAAACGGAGCAGCCACCGAACAACGCCGACGCGGGGTGGCTATTTATAGCCACAACCTTCCCAGACGGGAAATGACCATTATGGACACGAGGTCTAACCAATGGCCAACCGACACGTGCACAATGGTCGGATTTTGGAGCAACGGTAACATTGCTTGAGGAACAAGTAATGCTAACTCCTCGGTCCGAGTCAAATCTCTTGCAGTGAAGAAGATCACAGTCTCTTGCTGGCAAGTATTTGCTCGGAACACAAAGAGATTTCTCTCACAGCTTTCATAGGATTTGGGTTGAGCATCAGAGAATCAAAGCTTCGAATGCTACACCCCTCTTAATAGTACGGTGGTCCTATGACTCAATGAAAGAAGAAGAACAATGAAACAAATGCTACGTCTTCATCTCGTCTTCATTCTTCCTCGAGCGCAGTCATTTTCTTCGAACATGCACCGAACCAATTGCTTGATCTTCAGCAATTTTTAGGGGTCACTCTTGTTAGCTTTGTCTTCGGTGATAACCTTCGCTGCTACGCAGGGAGATTATCTTCGTCATTAGCATCAAACTCCGCGATACTTCAGGGACCTGTTACTCTGTGTGAACTAGCAAACACATAAGTCCCATACTGTTTATGTCAACAAACTCCAAAACATAAGGGGCCTATCATTGCACCAACAATCTCCGCCTTTTTGGACGGTTGTTAACAAAACAGATAATCATCAAAGTGAAGATAGCTTGGAGAAATGTAAATCGAACAAGAGTGAACTTGCATTACTTGACTCGATGATGAAATATAATCCCCCTAGATGTATGCAGGGTCAATAATGTACAATGAGATTCCTTGCAATTCATTTAAATAAGTGGAGGATTTTTCAATCATTCAAGGTAATGATTCGCACTGATGATATGTAATCCATCGAGTGTATAGTGCAATCATTCAAGACTTCTTATAATAATTCCACCTGCAAAACAATTGCTTCGAGGGAAAGTAGTGTAGAAGGCGGGGTTATTAATATTATAGCACATATCAGAAGTTTTACATCAGAGCACATAAAGTGGTACAGATAGTCTTTGAGGCATAGAGCTGAAAAGTCTCATAAACCAGAGCAAATAAACACGAAGATCAAATCCAACAGAGCAAATCTATCAAAACTCTCGATGTAATTCTCCCCCTTTTTGTCAACTAGTGTCAAAAAGGTGTCGAATGACATGAGTGAAAAAGAGGTGAACTTGATTCACTCTGAGGCATCGCTCGAAGAACTACCCGAGATGTTTCTGATTCGGAGGTGTCTGGAAAATCTTCTTCGTCAGCAGCAGCAGATGATGAAGGTATATTTGGAACAACCTGTTGATTCTAGCGAGATAGAACATTTCCTTCAGCAGGTTTCTCAGTGGGCGATGTTGCTTCTGATTCGTCTATCAATTTTCCTAGCTGAACCCGAAGTAAAGCATTTGTAGGCTAACGAGCTCGCAGAGGCGGAGTGATACGATCTTTAAACTCTTCATCTGAAAACCCTTGATCAATATACGCATAAAGTTCTTGAGATGAGAGTTGCTTAATTGCTTCTTGGAAAAGAACTTCCGAAGCAATTTCCATAGACGCTTCTTATTTTCAGCCGTGATCATGTGCACAACTTTTGTTCAGTTGTGGATTGCATTAAGTTCAGCGGCCAGCTGCTCTTTCTCTTGGCAATCCTCAGCCATATGCTTCAGCAGCAGCTGTTGAGTGCGCAAGCTTACTTCAAGATGTGAAGGAGGTTGTGTATTCGGTAGCTTATCACGCCGAGGTAGCCGGGGCCCATTGAAAGTGGTATGATAATGTGGAGGGCTTGACACTAGTGCTTGCCCCGAAGAAAAATCTTGCATTTCCTTCAGAGTATCACGCACAGGAGGAATGAAGCTTTTGTGACTGACTTTAGCTAAGTATTCGGTTTTCATTGCATAGTCAACCACCTCTTGAATCCAGGGCGCAAAGAATTTGAGAGTTTTCGGATGCTGAGCCGAATCCGTCAGAATGCGCAGAAACAAGTCTTCGACATCGAAGATGAATCTCGTGGGCTTGGAAGTAGTGGCGCAGCTTCCTCGAGGCCATAATGAGGCCGAAGATCAACTTTTGCACTCCGGAGTACCTCGACCTAGCCCCCTGCAACAGAGTGCTGACAAAGTACACCGGCCGTTGCACCACCTTCATCTTTTCCGCGGTCTTGGAATCGTCTCTGTTATTCTGCTCTTCTTCCTCCTGATCTGCACCGGACGTTGCCGGGATAGGTTCACTTCCGTCTCCGGAGGGGGCAGTAGCTGTAGCTGCTCCTTCATCTACTTCCCGATGCGCCACCAGTGCTGCACTAACCACTTGATTGGTCGCCGCTAAGTACAGCAGCAATGGCTCTTGTGGTTTAGGAGCGACCAATGTGGGAGCAGAGGAAAGATAGGCTTTCAGGTCTCACAGTGCTACTTCTGCTTCCGGGGTCCACTTCATTCGCCCTGCCTTCTTCAAAATTTTGATGAACGGCAAGGCACGCTCGGCAGATTTGGAAATGAACCTACTTAGCGCGGTAACACATCCGGTTAGGCGCCTCACGTCCTTAACTGTCTTGGGTGCTTGAATCTGCTCGATCGCCTTGATCTTGTCGGGGTTGGCCTCTATCCCCCGGTGGGACAAAAAGAAACCAAGTAACTTGCTGGAGGGAACGCCAAACACACACTTCTCAGGGTTTAACTTCAAGTTGATCTTGCGTAGATTCGCAAAGGTCTCTTCCAAGACCTGAATGAGAGTTGATTTTTCCTTGGTCTTGACCACTATGTCGTCCATGTAAGCTTCAATATTCCTGTGCAATTGAGACTCAAACCCAATTTGCACCACCCTTGCAAAGGTGGATCCAGCGCTCTTCAACCCGAAGGGCATCCTCACAAAGCAGTATGTGCCACATGGGGTTATGAACGCGGTCTTCTCCTCGTCCTCCTTGGACATGAATATCTGATGGTACCCAGAGTATGCATCCAGGAAGGAAAGCAGATCACACCCGGAAGTGGAATCTACGATCTGGTTGATGCGCGGCAAGGGGAATGGGGTCCTTCGGCATGCTTTTATTCAGATCCATGAAGTCTACGCAAAGCCTCCATTTCCTGCTCGCCCTGTGCACCACCACCGGGTTCGCCAACCATGTTGGGTGCGACACTCCTCTGACCAAACCAGCTGCTTCAAGTTTCTTGATCTCCTCGGCAATGAACTGTTGCCGCTCTAAAGCTTTCTTCCTAACTTTCTGCTTGATGGGCTGGGCATGAGGACAGACAGCTAGGTGGTGCTCGATTACCTCCTTGGGAACACCGGGGATGTCAGATGGTTGCCAGGCAAACACATCTATATTCGCCCGCAGGAAGGCAGTGAGCTCCCTTTCCTATTTGTCATCAAGGGTGGAGCTGATGGTGAACGTACCACCAGCACCATCCAGCCCTGCCGGGACCTTCTTCACCGTAGGTGAGGCAACCTTGGGCTTCTTGCTAGTGGAGCTCTCCAGCAAATCATCGACGGGTGCAGCACACTCCGAAGAGGTGCGCTTCCCGGATTTTTTGCCGGTATCTTTGCTAGCTTTCTTCCCTTTCCTATTTTCCTTGGCGGGGGCTGCAGCTTCCACGGCCTCAGTAGTGACTGTGTCTCGGTACATCTTATCTATGCATATGATTGCGTCCTTCTTGTCTGACGGAATGGAAATGACGCCCATCGGCCCTGGCATCTTTAGTGTGTTGTAGGCATAATGGGATGCCGCCATGAATTTGGCCAGGGCTGGATGACCAAGGATTCCATTGTATGGCTGGGGAAAATCAACCACATCAAACACAACCTTCTCGGTCTGGTAGTTCAATTCTCCTCCAAACGTCACCGGCAGTGTGATCTTTCCCCTAGGACGACTCCTGCAAGGGTTGATCCCTTGGAAAGTGCCAGTAATCTTGAGCTCTTCATCTGATATTTGAAGCTTGCTGAGCACCTTGGGGGGAAATCAAATTCAACCCAGCCCCACCGTCAACCAACATCTTCGTGACCTTGAGGTTGCGGATTGTTGGTGAAACCAACAATGGCAAGCACCCTACCGCGGTGGTACGGTCAGGGTGATCCTCTTCGTCGAAGATGATGGGCGTGCGGGACCATTTGAGCGGTTTCCGGGAGTCTGCCGCTGGCTCTACGACGTTGACCTCACGCACCCACTGTTTAAGCTGGCGGTGAGAGGAGTGCAAAGATGCGCCTCCGTCAATGCATAGGGCCTCAGTGGCCTTCTGGAACTCTTGCTCACTGGTTTCCTCTTCATCCCCCTCATCACTTTCGTCATTGCCTTCTTTTCTCTCACAACCTCTTGTAGGTTTCTCCTGATGATGGGGAGCCTTGCCGTGGCGGCCTCCTCTGCTGGCGCGGCCCTTCCCACCAACACCTTCTTGGTCTTTTTCCTTGTCACACTTCTCATACTCAGCTCTCTGCTTCTTGACAAGTTGTTCAACTTGGTGACACTCTTGGAGATCATGGCCCTTGGTCCGGTGGATCTTGCAGTATGGCCCGTCAGCCTTCCCAGCCTTTTTGGCCGCCGCAGCCTCCCGACAATCAGTGCACGCGGCAACTTCCTTGCCGGGGGTTTCGGTCTTAGCCTTCTTGCCGATGCTAGGAGTGCCAGAGCCCTAAACAGCCAATACTGCCTTTTCCTTACACTTCTTATTGTGTTTCTTATTCTTCCTCTTCGGGTCAGTGGCATTGTCGTCATCCTCCGAGTTGACTTCAATGCCGTCCTCTTCTCCGGGGAGCCACCTCCCTTCCTCTGTTCAGGCACACTTATCCGCCAAGGTGTACAGCTCATTCACAGTCTTGGGAAACCAGACGTTCATCTTGGAACGTATCCTCCTATTGCGCACGTTGGACTGGAACGCGGCAATCACAGCTGCCGGGTGGATGTCTGGAATGTTCCTGTGCACCCGGCTAAACATCTGCATGTACTTCCGCAAGCTCTCCCCTTCCTTTTGTAGAAGGAGCTGCAGATCGCTGGGCCGTCCTGGTTCTTGATGGCCGCCCGTGAAGGCGCCAACAAACTCATTGCACAGGTCAGCCCATGATGAGATGGAATTCTCCGAAAGGTGCATCAGCCATGACCTCACATTTGGCTTGAGTGCCAAAGGGAAGTAATTGGCGAACACCTTCTCATCTCTTCCTCCGGCGGCTTGGACAGAGATAGTGTAGATGCTTAAGAACTCTGCCGGGTTCAATCTTCCATCATACTTCTCTGGTATTTCTGGCTTGAAAACACGGGCAGATGGCCAACGGACTTGCCGCAGCTCGCAAGTAAAGGCAGGGCACCCAACCTCGAAAGGCAAGTATCCGCCTTCACTGGGCGCGGGTTCGTCGACGTCTGGGCCATTGCGCCTGTCAGATTGGCGGCGTGTTTCGCGGCATCATTCTATGGTGACGCGCGCGTCCTCCCTCCGCCGATCTTCCAGGACCTGCCGCTGATCTCGACGGGCCCAAGGGTCAGATGAAGCCATTGATACCTCGTCGGGCTCCTGGTCGCGTGGTTCTAGTTGCAGTCTTTGAGCTGGCTGTCGTGGAGGGGATTGCACCGTTGGAGTGGCCCCTCAACTTGGCCAGCGGCTTGGGCTGTGGTTATTGCTTGTGGCCGCCGCGGCGGATCCGCCCGCTGTGACCCTCCTGCTTCAGCAAAACCAATCAAACTCTGGATGGTGGCTCTCCACTCACCCATTTGATCGGCCGCTGGCGGGAATCTCAGCAGGAGTTGGGCTCGCGCCATGGCTTCTGAATCGATGCTTGGCATAGACGATGACGCAGACCACGACGTTGCTTGGCTCTTGCCAGTACCAGCGGCGGCGGCGCCGTGCTCCCATCGCCGCAAGCCAGCCGCCACGGTGGTACGGTGGCGAGAAGGGTGCGCCTGGGGGTTGACGACCCCGTTCGGCGCTTCGTCTTGGTTACCCCGCCCTGGGGAAAGCACTTGCCCTGCCGTCGCGCCCGTAGCAGGGACAACCAGGGGGTCGCGGTTCGCGCCAGAGCTAGCATTGTCGCTGTGGCTGCGCCCTTCGGCACGGTGGGGAGGTGGAGACTGAACATTCTCCCCACCCATGCGTTGGGGAGCATGGCCGTCGGAATGCTATTGATGCCGCCCTCCTCTGGCGTTTTCTGCTTCCGCTTCGGCCGCGAGGGGAACGATGACAGCGCCGCTTGCGTCGGTCATGTCCCCCATGGCGTCCGCTGCAGCCCCCACAGCATCGGTGGCTGCATGCGAGGGGGCCTTCGAGGTGGAAGGATGAGCAGTTGCGCCAGACTTCTTCTTGGGCGGCATGGATGATGAAGCCAACGATGAAGAAGATGATGATGAAGACTGATGCGCTGTTCACGACCTAGAGTTCGCATAAGCGCTCCCCCTACATGGCACGCCAAAGATGTCGTGGTAGAACACTGCCACCTATGGGACCACCGGCCCATTTGTGGTTCGGCAGGGGGGAGGTCACATTGCACAAAGAGTAGAGGCCATGCGACAGCACGACAGTGATGATGCTGGTGGTTTTTACCCAGGTTCGAGCTGCTGAGAAGCGTAAAACCCTACTCCTGCTTTGGTGGCTTGATGGAGGGACCGTGAAGAATGCGCGGCGCTCAAGCCCGACAAGATCGCCTTGGGGAGAGCAGCTACACGCGTATGTGTACACGAGGGTCCCAATCCTTTCTAAGGTTGCCACAGTCCTCCTTTTATAGGCTAAGGGGTTACCACAATGGCAAAATGGTCATTATCCAGTGATTAGATAGCTAACAGTGCTATCATACCTAACTCTGGCAGTTAGGACAAAGTTCATTAAATGCACTACCATGTGTCGCGCTGTGGATGCGGCCCGGCAGGCCTGCCGTGCCGCTTAGTCATCTTCCTCCTGTCTTCTTGACACGCCTCTGGACGGGTGTCATATAGAGGCGATCTTCCTTCTAAATGGCTGCCACGTGCCAAATGGCAGGCACTTAGCTATCTGGGGGCTCGACACCGCACCGATGGATGACTTGCGTTGCGATGCGGTGGAGCGGTGGAGTCTTGGCGGGGATGCAAGCCGCCAACGGCCCCGGCAAACCAGCCGGGGAGAGACTGGTTTCGTCCTTGGGGCGGCCTCGACCCGACTGGGCTTGCCTGCCCGGCAAGGGAGGCTTTCCCTTGGTGATATCTTGATGTCTTGGCTTGTCTTGGTCTTCTTGATCCGCCCTTTGATTTCTCAAAGAGCTCTCTCTCTCTGGTTTGGTTCTTGTCTTGGATACTTGATGAAGTTGGCTTCCTTGCTACCGTGCCTGTGTACAGTCTGGGCAACACACGCGAAGGTTTGTTGTACCGACATCGTCAATAGCCTAGCCGTTGGCGGAGTCTTCGGCGAGGGTGATTGTGTCCGTGCAGCCCCAGAGGTACGTGAAGAAGGATGCGCCGCAAGGCCCATCTGAACAATCGCAATGGGTGCTGAGATGGACCCGCTAGCACGATATGCTGCTACGCCTAGTGGAACCACGGCGACTGCTGCATGAGCCTGAGATGCATCTGGTGGCATTTTTTAGGAATCCGACACGCAAACTGAAGCAGGATGAATAGAGAGCGCAACTGGTGATGCGGCCGGACACATGGCCGGATCTAGCCTCGCCAAAGCTAGGGCAAAAACATGCACTGCAACTGCATGCAGCATCAGGGCAGCAGCAGCACGCTGCTTCAGTGCTAGGCTCATGTGGTAGCCGGGCCACACTCCACGGTACTGGATGGCGCATGCAGCCAGGAGCCATGGACTGGTCCTCCCCAGCTGCTGCATGTATGGCGCTTGCAGCCGTGGATTACGCCTGGTCCACTACATGTGTGTGAGCAGCAGCAGGTACGGGCAGTCTGTCACTGCCATAGCCACATCCGGCCGTGCCGCCGAGAAGTCTGGAGCCGCTGCCTGAGCTGATCTATGTGTGGTCTGCATGGGGACTACAAAACTAGTTTGAGCCTCCGATGTCGTATTTTCACCAACAGCTTGAACATTTTTAGACCTTTTGTGAGCATCCTTGTCAGTCGTATCCTACCCATTTATCGCCCTCCTCATGGCCATCATCATGGTTTTCCCATATTCGTGGGATAAAGTCAGCATCGGGGCCATAGTCATCCTCCTCCAGAACAAACCGAAATGAATAGCCATGAAGTTTAACCTAGCCATCTGAGGAGACCGAAGCATTATCAGACTTGTATTTTTTGGAGAAAATATCCAAGGAATGTACAGCCACCTGAATTTGCACAATGCCATGCCGGCACAAACAAACCTAGTCAACATCTTGAGTGACTCTTGTAACTGTTACAACCGCCCACAAAGCGAGGAAATTGCAGAGAGGTGGTGGGACATCAGTAATGTGAACCCACACAAGTTGCAAAGGAAGAATTGATGGGACCTCCTCAGCTCTCCATTCACTGAATGCAACCTTCATGTCATGTGATTTAACACTGTACTCAAAAGCTTCCATGTGTTTCAAACTCTCCACGGATAGGAAACAAACTAGGAACGCATTGTCTCCATGTGGCACGGCTTCCCACTTCCAAGATGACTGGACCGAGGCGATCTTAGCGATCTCTAGCTCCATCTCAGCAGCGGACAAAGAACCACCAGAGATCATGACCAAAGCAGTCGGCAGTGTTGGTGCTAGATGTTCCTTGAAAAGAGAATCTGGTAGCTGCACGAACATAGCATTTACAAGACCGCATCCACTGAGCGACGCAATAGGCCTTGGTTGCTTGAGCATAAGGCAATGATTCATAGGGTGCTTGTAATTGTTGCAGACATGACAGTAGTGTAACACCATGAAGTCCTTAGAGAGATGATCATCTAAACAACATTTGAAGCACCAAAGACCTGTTCTCTTTCGTTCTTGGACCCTACCCAGCAGCGTCAGCGGAGGCCGCAACAACCGGAGCAATGTTAGTAGCCCCAGGAATCAGTGTGGCAGGGGAGGCCCCTACAACAAGTAGAGGTCACGCAACCGGAGGGACGACACTAGCAGCACCGGCGGTAGCAGCGTCACGGCATCCCCCCCGCTTGTGCTTGTGCTTGTGGTGGTGATCCAGATTCTCAGGTGCTGGTTGATTGATGGCCATAAAGACGACCCACACCAGCACTGGGGCAGCAGCCCGCGGGACAGGTGTGATGTACGCCGGTGTTACGCCAAAGCGAAGTGGACCAGTGGCAACCCAAAAGCTGGCTGAGATCATCAGGTTTGTCGTTGCAGTCCCGACCGGCATAGATCCTTTGGGCGTTTTGTTATTTTGGCCCGCCATTACCGCCGACGAGAGCTGGCGCAGGACGGCAGGGTAGGAACGAAGCCGCGCGGCTAGGGAGAAAGTGCGGATGGGTGACGGGAGTGCAGTGCTAGGGAGTTGTAGCGACGCTTGAAGCAGGTCGACCCTCCTAAAAGTATGACCAAAATGCGGAGTCATACACGCACTAGGCCCACCCAGCCATCACAGAATTAGCTGATGTAGCATCCACGTAATTGGTGCATGCCACTAACATCGCCTGATCTGTAACAGGCACACGGTTGGTTCATGCAGTCGCTGGAGTCCCCTCTGCTGCCTCCGCGTCTATTGCCATCGGCGGCTCAGGCCGGAACGCTGCCAAGGCGACCGGCTGCAGTGGTCTCGGCCACGGAAGAGGCCCTTTCCAAGGGTGGATGGGAATGCCCCGGCGACTGGGCTTCACAGTCACCGATGAAGGCTTGGCATCGATGCCCCCCTGCTGAGACCTACAGCCACTCAAAAATGATCAGCTTGAAACAAACCAGAATGAAGATGATCTGTATATGAAGATGGCGACTTGGAATCCCGACATTCCCAGACGCACGCTTCATTGGTGGGAAACCCCACGTCCTCCTAGAATTCCTGAATGATTTCCGCTTTTGATTTCATCTGTGAGCAACCATCAACCAGGAATCCGCGCACCCATCCTGATCTTCGCATGAGATCATAGCATTGACCGATTGAACCGGCACTGAAAGCACACTTGCTCCCTTGGTGGTTTGGGTAATCAATGTCAACATACATGTTGTTGGACTAATATTTTTATCTAGTGTATTTTAGATAAATTCAACAGCGGCATGGCAAGGACATGATGATGTGGACCCTTAAAATGTCAAGGACAAGAATTGGCTACTCCAAGACTCTACATTTTTGGTTTAGTGATCCAAGTTTACATTGAGTCCCTTAGGAAAGCCAATACTATAAAAAGGGGACGAGGTATTGTTGCTGAGGTTGTTCCTCAAGTGCTTAGTGATATTGCTCCAAAAACCCTCAGTCATTTTCTCAAAACACATCCATCCAAACCGTAATTCCCTATCTTGGTCCCATCAAATATCTTCCATCCAGACCCACCAAGATAGCCACTAACATTGCTACTTCCAAAACCCTACACTACTACAGGATGCTGCTAATGCGACACTACAATCAGAGACCCTTCGACGAAACTGTGTGTGATGCATTAACCGCAAACGGAGATGTAATAAAACCGTCAAAAAACATGCAAAACATTTGCGATGGCGGAGACATCAAACACGGTTCAGATTGTAGTTGCGTGTGCGATGGGTGGCATACAGTTCACTCGATTGAACTATTTTTGATGAGCATAACAGCAGAAATGGTCAAATTGATGAAGGTGTGTGCGATATACAGCATACAATTCACTCTGATGAACTATTTGTGATTAGGCAACACAACCGAAACAGCCTGCCAGATCAAGGTGTGTGCGATATACGGCATACAGTTCACTCGGATGAACTAATTGCGATTAGCCAACACAACAGAAACGGTTCAACTTGCAAGATGTGTGTGATACGCGGCAAACAGGTCAGTATTCAAAAATGTGTGGGAAGACCGATAACAACACAGACGATTCCTGTTAGCAAGCCGTGTGTGTTGTGAGCAAACGATTGTTGGTATACAATTGTGAGTGATTGACGAAATCATCACCAACGGGTTCCATTGTTTAGTCCGTGTGCGATGTGATTTGCTCTGTCTACAGAACATCAACATATATACTTATAAGAACAGCATTGCGTAACCAAATTAAGCATACAATTACATAAGTGACTACACACATAACATTTTCACACACCAAAGTAAGCAATTACATGCATACTAATCTAGGAGAAATGAGCATCTAATCATCTACATCTTGTTGTGACGATGCTTGCCATTGCTCTGCTTTCGGCTGAAGCCCTGGCCGTTTTGGGGAAGGAGGCACTTACTCATGTCAACGATCCGCCTGTACATCTCGTAGCTCGTGTACACCTCCTTGGCCGCATACACGACGTGAGCTTTGTCGAGTTTTTCCATCCAGGCCGAGTGCCAGGCATGCTTGTCCTTGTTGCAGGAATCCTTCATGTCTCTGTAGTAGGGGTTGATGATGGCCTCGGTGAGGTGAACTAGTGAGTCCTTCTCATGCTTCTTGCTGCCCTAGATCTTGTATTGGCCCTGGATGTCGACCAGATTCTGGCAAGCGATGCCCGTATTCTTGAGCACCTTTACATCGTTGGTGATGTCCACCGTAGTGAACATGTAGTGGGGTTGTTGACAAACCTGGCGAAACACTCGCAAGGCCTTGTGGCTAGGCAGTAGTGGTAGATGAGGACATGATTGCGCATGCACATCTGGGCGACGGCGACCTTGGGATGAGACCCGACACGAGCGCGGGTGTACTCGAGGTCGAACCCGACCACCTTGTACTTCTCCTCAGCAAGCAACAGCTCCATGGATGGAGTGCTCCACCCAGACTGGGTTGTTGGTGTACACCACCGAGAGCTCCATGAACCTTCTATGGGTGTCCACCATGGCATGCATGTTGAACTGCTGCTCATCGTCGGCAGCCGCTCGGAGCGCCATTGGAGCCGTGCAGGATACCCTCTAAGAATTTGTCATGGTGGGTGTGCTTCTTGCAATATTGGGGCGCGATCAAAAGGTTGAAGAGACACAAGGTTTAAATGGCCATTGTAATAAATGGGGGCTGACCGGTCTGTAATCGTCATGTCTTGTCACCGCGTTCATAGCGGAGGATTCCAGTGCACGCTTGAGCACCCCACACTAACAAAAAAAACACTTCCGTGATGATACGTGTTTGTCACAGTAGTCACTTTTTCTGTCATGCATGTACATCCATGACAATTTTATGACAGAATCAAGATAGTCATACCTGTGCTGTCGTAGAAGTGTTCCATGAAAATACTGAAATTGTCATCACGGAAGTGTCCACTTCCATGATGATAAATTACGCATCATGGAAGTGTTTTCGTCAAGGGTAATCGACACGTGGCATCCACCATAACGGGTCGCCGTTAAGCTATCGGGTCTGGTTTTGGATCCGATAACCCGTTAAAAGCAATGACCAATGGTGATTTTCCACGTGTAAAATTCTCATTGGCCGGCGGAACCACGTGTCAGCTCCGCGCCGCGATAGATGTCAGCCATCCAATGGACAGCAGGCGCCTATGATACGTCGACACGTGGCACGGCTCAACAGTGGCCCGTTTAGGTTGAAAGGCCAGGCCTGTCAAAATAAGCGGGCCGAACCATTAGCGGCCTACTTGCGTCAGGCCCATTCACAACCACGGCCCATACGAGTTACACAGAATCAGCCCGTCAAAGGCCCAGTCTAGATTTGACAATTTCCAGCCCATCGTCAGTTCCAGCTCGTTAATAGCCTGCCACGTCTTTGGGCTCAATTATGGCCCGACCTTCTTTCGGCCTGTTAGCAGCCCCTTATAGATATGGGCCAATATCCTACCGGTATGTCTTTTGGTCTTTTCTCGGCCCATTCTGTATTTGGGCCATTTTGTAGCCCGTTGTGACTTTCGGCCTTTTCTCGGCCTATTTTGTACATGGGCCAAATTCTAGCCCATTGTGTCTTTCGGCCGGTTAACGGCCCACACGACAGTTGGGCCTTTGACGGTGCCACCTGATTTTGGGCCCATTAGCGGCCCACGTTCTCCAGGGCACAATTTTGTACATTGGGCCTCTTTTGGCCCAAAACACTTTCGGCCCCTCATTGGCCCGTAAAGTAAATGGGCCGAGACAAAATTGACATTTATTTCGGCCTACTAGAGGCCCGTGGGCCGTTTCCATTTATACGGCCCTATCGAGCTTCCGGCCTGTTAATGGCCTGCTAAGAGCCCTTGTTACGATAGGCCACAGGGGTGGGCCAGAATCCCCTAACTGTAACAGGCCTTGTTGATTGGGCCATGTGAGGAATTATGAGACCACATCGATTAGGATCCACTAAATATTAGTTGACTAGCCCAATTTAGGCCCGCTTTGACTACACATGTTTGTTCATTCGGATGGCATCCAGGTAATGATTGGGCGTGTTGGCCCCTGTTTCAATGGTATAACACATACAAAGAATTATCCTACTCTATACTATCGCCTCTAAAAAACCTAAACTATACAATAAAGAGACTAAGGCATAGAAACGAAGAATAATCCTATACTATACAATAAAGAAATTACAGCCAATTATGTACACTGGGCATTATATTTCGGCACCAGTGGTAATAAAGCATACACAAACAGCAAATTACATACATTGGGCAAATAAAGCTCATACATCGTGGACGCACATCAACAGAACTTACCATTTGAACTATAATCTCTTCAGAAAATTTGGATTGGCCGGATTGAGATAGCACAAATTTCAGTCTGCAAAATCTCCAATTCCTTTGTGGTTACCTCAGTGTCTTATTTCATTTTTTGGACTCCTGCATCTAATACCTGCAACTCCAGTCTCAACATGTTGATTACATGTTGAGACTCATATACACGTTGTCTTGCCACCTCTAGTTGATGCTCTAGAACATTAGCACATTCCAATTCCAATCCATAATCATTTTGTAACGGCCATGCTGCACTGCTCTCAGATCTTTGTGTTGATGTCACTTCATCCTAAAATGTTTCTGTAAGTACACATGACTAGGGCAAAAATATAGTTACGATAGTGAAGCGAGCAAGACAGACTATCTTGTACATGGCAAAATAGGATTAACAATAATGTTACATGTCATGAAGCATAAGCAGGTGATATTTTAAAAATTATAAAAATGGTAGTCTGTGCAACCCGCATACAGAAATCTCTCTTAGCTCACCAGAGGAGCATGATGTTGGGGCCAAATCCAGAACACAGACATGTTACAAATTTAGACCACACGCCACTACTGAACAATATATATATATATATATATATATATATATATATATCTTGTGTATAAGCAAGTAGTTAGCCATTCTGTAGCTCATATTAACTAGCTGGAACATTGTGTGCCATGTTCCAGAAGAGTCTTCGGGAGCATAATGAACTCCAGAGGGATTCATACAAACCTACTATAGCAAGCAAAACTATGCAATCATTAGCCTCGTGTAAACTAGATTGTGAGCCTCATGCAGTAATAGTTGGTTAATAGACTTCAAAGCTTCAGGCACACTTCGCCAGAGTAATTAAATGGTAAGGCCTTTAATTATGTCAACTAATAGTTATACAAGTACCATACATCAGGCATCATTATTTGGGCATCTCATTAACTAAGGACAAATAAAGCAATTGAGAAGAGCAATTTAACTCTGTCTGAAACAAATAAGCAATTGAACTGTTGAGTTGGCAGCATGTATACATGCATGCCTCAATAACATCCTTGGCCTAGCTACATTTGAATCAACTGTTGTTTCATCTATATAAAGGAATAAGTAATGTAATATTGTTTGCCCCCTATGAAGTATATCGACTAGTATGTAATCAAGATCCTTGTAATGATAGGGAGGCTAATGATGTGAACATGCGTTTGGTTATGACATTTATGACATCGACAACTCTACCATAGCAGGAAGCAGTTTCACACTATTCACTACTATAAGATGTTTTAGATATTTAAAAGTAGACTACATCCATAATGAGTAAACAGACACATTAAAATGTGTTTACATACATCTGATTTACAAAAAAGATAGAACATCATATAGTAGTGAGCGGCGGGAGTTTTAATCAATGGCCCAATGACTGGGTTACAGGTGAAGAACCCTACGCAAGCACAATGTCAGACAAATAGGATGTCCTGGTAATTGTAATAGAGTGACTTACCATAACTGGTTGAACAGGCTCAGAACTACTCCTCCTTCTCTCGCAAGGCTCCTTCCTAACATCTTGTACTTGGAAATACTCAATCTTATCTTCATTGCACCCCCTCTACAAGATGACACAAACTAGTTACTGGTCTCCTTGGAAGATAAATATGCATACTTTCCAGTCTATGAACAACACCAAAGGATGAGTTTATAACAAAACAACACCAGATAATGAAACAAGCCACATCTCTTGCACACAATGAAATGAGCATTTACTATGTGTGCACTATGTAAAAACTAGGCATACCTTCGAACTGGACCTCCAGGTACTCTTGGAGAGCCTAGTTTAGTGTACAACCAAACCTTTATGTTACCTATGAGTTATACAAGCCCCCACTACAGTAGCCCTGAGAGTTTAAATCGTTGACAAGCTCTGTTAGGTCAAGAACAGCAAGTAATCAAAGCAAATAGTTCTAGTATGGCTGGCTGATACAAACAAGCAATTGAATAGATGTGTGAGCAAATCTTGCACAACACTGAATTACATATCAAGAAAACAAGCATTGAAGGAGGCTTAAAGACAATCACTTGACTGACCAGATTTAAGAGGCATTTAAACATCATGTGCAACGTATGAACTAACATAAACATTGCATATTTCAGATTCTATAATGAAATGCACATGTATTAGGTTATGCCATGTATGATGCCTAAACGTACATTATAGCAGGCATGAGTGATTCATCATTGCACGCACAATTGAATTGCAGGTTAAGGGCCAGTTCTATTCCACCTTTTGAGAGCTTATTGTCAAAATAATCCATAAAAGATGTAAAGAACTCATTTTTGAGTTATGGGCTTGGGCTTAACTTATTTTGCTTGGGGGGGTGCTTCGCGTAGAACCTCACTAAAAATTGAAGGGAAGGGGAATAGAGAAATGATTCTGGCCTATATTACACTCAAAATGCCACTGCTCACGCCCGCGTCACACCTGACCCTCAAGTAAAAATAAACATGCAAGCGTTCATTGCCCTGCCCGCTTGCATCTCCTCTCCCCTTTCCCTCTACCTTGATCCCCTGCCTGCAGCGCTAGGGTTCCTCCAGCGAGCCGCCGCCACAGGTACCATCCGGCCCGCTCCTCGATGATGCTCTGTCCAGCTAGGCTACATGGCCGGCAGGTAGGGCCCAATCTTCCTGGCTGCTCCTCCCTCTTGCACCGCCCCTCACTCTCATTGTCTCCAGCAGCTGCTCCGCTATGGTCCGTCCAACGCTCTACTCCGCCGATCGTCACACAACTATGGCCGATGCCCCACTCTAGCAGAAGGCACCTCATTCCCCCTCCCCTCCTCCTAGGCCGTGGCCTTGAGGTGCTGTTGAAGGATGAGCTCATCCAACAAGGTGAGGATCTCCTCTGATTTTTTGCCAAATTTTCATTCTGATCTGCTATATGATGAATTGCTATGAGCTGCTACTACTGCTGCTATATGATGAATTGCTATGAGCTGCTGCTGCTATATGATGCATTGCTATGAGCTGCTCCTGCTGCTGCTATATGATGACTTGCTATGAGCTGCTGCTGCTATATGATGAATTACTATGAGTAGCTGCTATATGATGAGTTGCTATGAGCTGCTCCTGCTGCTGCTATATGATGAATTGCTATGAGCTGCTCCAGCTATAGCTATATGATGAATTGCTATGATAGCTGCTGCTGGTATATGATGAATTGCTATGAGCCGCTGTTGCTGCTGCTGTATGATGAGTTGCTATGAGCTGCTGCTGCTACTATATGATGCTTTCAGGTGGTGCTGCTATATGATAGTAACCAGCCACTTGGACCATCGAATTTTGATAAATAATGGTTCTTCATTTAAATTTAGGTAATGTGTTCTTCATTTAAATTAGGCAATGGGCTCTCTATGGAAGACATTGACCAAAGTAGATTGTGCCAAGTAGAAGGTATATTTGTATTTGCATTCTGAACAAATATTGATGGTTTGTTTTCCTATCATATTAATTACTGCGCTGGGTTCAATTGGTGATATTTGCAAGTCAAATTAATCCTCATATGGGAAGCAAAATGACAAAATATAATGCAATCTAGACTTTTCACTGATCATACCACAGATAAGCTGAAAAGGCAGGCAATGGAAAGAACTGGTTGGCTTATTATTTGGAGCTTATATTCAACGGGGCTTATTTTCTTAGGATAGCTCGAAATAACTATCCCTAAGAACCCTGGCCGACAGCACTGACATACAAATAACATGTCACGATAATTGCAATGGAGTGACCTACCATAGCACACTGTATAGGCTCAGCATTGCCTCTCCTTTTTTTGCGATGTTCCATGAAAATGCCACATACAACTTGTACTAAGAAATCTTGTACTTTTTCATTGCGGCACCCCATCTGCAAGCTGACATGCCTAAGTTGAGATATCTCTACATGATAATACATTGCATATCCCTTGCGCATATTTAAACCACCAATTAATGATTGTGTGCGTAGCATAAACTATCCATGACTCTGTGTACTAGACTAGCAGGCACTCTAAGGGAGCCTAATTTAGTGCATTGGAATTCCTACATGCCACCTATGATTTTGTGTAATGTACTACCTCTGTTCCTAAATATATGTCTTTGTAGAGATTCCACTATGGACCACATATAGATGTGTATAGATGCATTTTAGAGTACAGATTCAGTCATTTTGCTCTGTATGTAGTCTATAATGGAATCTATAGAAAGACTTATATCTAGGAACGGAGGGAGTATCATGTATGACATCTACATCTCTAATTTAGCAACGAGTAGTGGAAATCATTGGCTGCACGAAGGGGTTATTTGTCGAAAATCCTAGCAAAGCACACTGGTAGGCACACAACAATATAAGAGAGAGACGCACTTACAAGATCATAGCAATGCCTCAGTCCAGGATCTTGGTTGGCCATGGTGTTAGATCCAGAAGAAACATCGTCCTTGTAGTTCTTGCCAGCTGCATAACATGTAACAGCGGCCTATTAGTATATTTGAAGTACATCTGGCAAGTGATGTTGGATGCATTTAAAGGTTACAAGTACCTAGGACGCGGCGGGTGCTTGGCATCTTGCCAGATGGTGGGAATCAGGTTAGAAACATCAAGGGTGATAACGCTGTGTTGGCTATCGGTGTCCGGTAAGGAGATCTAGAATCGTGGAGTAGGGTGCTTGTGAAGCGGCTCCGGTAAGGTGGACTATGGTGTTGATGAAGCGAATCTGAGGCCGTGGATGAGGGCGTCAGTGAAGCTGCTCCGGTGGTTGGGTTCAGGATGGTGTCAATGATGTGGATCTGCGGCCGTGGACGAGGGCGTCAGAAACTGCTCTGGTAGGTTGGATGAGGGTGTCGACGAAGCGGATCTGAGGCCGTGGACTTGGGCGTTGGCAAAGCGGCTCCGATAGGGTTTAGAATGGTATAGGCAAAGCTACTCCGATAGGGTTGAGGATGGTGTCGGTGAAGCGGCCCCGGTAGGGTTGAGGACGGTGTCGGCAAAGAGGATCAGAGGCCGTTGACGCGGGCGTCGATGGGGCGGCTTCGGGGTTGTGGATGAAGCGACTCCAGTGCGGAGTACGAAGGAGCCGTTGCAGATGCACTGTGGTTGACGAGAGTACCGGCGAAGCAGATCCAGCACCGTGGACAAGGCCGGCACTGAATGGGCTGTGGTACAGTGGTGGATGAGCAGTCTACTTGTTTCTATGGGAGGTGGGAGGGGTAGATGCGGCCGCAGAAGTAGATCCAGCAAGGTGGACGCCTCTAGCAGTGAATGGGCTCTGGTACGCCAGTGGATGCGCAGTCTAGGGTTTCCAGAGGGAAGGGGTAGAATGGCCGATGAAGTACGGACGGCATGATGTAAGATGCTCTGGTGCTGTGGAGTAGTCATTTTTGCGGGAGGGGAGAGGAAATGGGGGTGCCGCGTGGTGGGGGAACTGGAAGTTACCAAAGCAACCCTGACCTATTATGTAAATGAGGGCCGTATTGTAACTATTGTTCTCCATGCACCAAGGTTAAAAGGGGAATTTCGTATGCTAAAGACTAGGTCACGGAAATTTAAGGAGGCATGAGATTTTGCTGCCCACGGGATCGTTCGTATCCAGTCTCAAATAATTTTGGACAGTGCTAGCGGGAAGCCGGTCATGCGAGACTGTGTACACGGGAACACGTGAGTAGTTAATGACTGGTATGAAGTCCACCCTAGAAACAAAGATAATAACTCCGGATGATGCAACGATAACTTCTTACTATCACACGGGCGCGGCCGATCGCATGGGTGTAACTAAGGCGCGTTCATAAAAAACGGAGCAAACGCTCAGCCTATGTATTTCTCGTCTAAATATATTAATGTGTTAATTTTAATTATATTGGAAAGTAACAAATGGATAATATAGACGCGCAAAAAATGGATATTATAATCCGCTACTTAAAAGTGTTACCTCATGTGATTACAGGGCCTCCATTTCATAAATTGCAGTACCCATTGAATTCATATATATGAATATTACATATATTACTTCATAATAGAAACTTAAATCATCCAAGGCTAATGAATTTGAATGCAAAACTAACAATGGTGCATGTACATGATAACTACAGTGGTTGTTTGAAGAAATATCACTATAACTTTGGCATGCACGATTGGAAAAGACTATTTGAAAAAAAATGTGATATGTGAGTGTCCAATCTTTATAGCGTTGAATCAATATTGTATCTTCGGCCACGATATGAAGTACATGCTGATTATGTTCAAGCGATGCACGTCCACGATCACTAGATAGTGATACGTGAATGAATTGTGCAATCTCTCTCACACGCATACATATCTCATTTCTCCGTGGGCATCTGAATCACACATGTGCACTTCATCTATTTCTCTCCCTCCGTCAAGGTTAGAATTCGTCTTTCTACCCCATCCTACAAGTCTCTCACACAAAAACACACACACTCTCTCTGTCAAAGATGCCCAGCCCTTTAATTCCGCCCACCCATTGCCACTCATGTCTCAAAGTATAACTATGTCTCGCACACATATCCGTAAGGTTAACTCGAGTCCTGGAACCATATGAATAATTACAATGGGATTCCAGCAAAGCACCTTTTGTTTTGAGATTTCGCTCACATACACACACACACGTTGTTTCTCTCTTCATTTTTTTTGCAAACTACGAAAATAATTCCACCATTTGTCATCTACCTTGGTTGAAGAGATTTTCAAATTATGCCCTATAAACCAGAAAGGAGTACGTACTACTACTAGTAGTATTTGATTTGACAGCTAGCAAACCAGGACGGTAAAAAAACCTAAGAAATGGACGGTAAACTAGTAAACCAGGACAGTTCCCGATACAGCTCTAATGCAGACGAGGGAGAGGGTAGCGGTTCCCGAAATGTTGAACGGTCAATGATGCATCCTCCTTCAATTAGCATGCTGAGGGAAGTAATGGGAGGAGGACGGGGAAAAGAGGCAGCACGATGTGAATGCAATGCAGTTTGCACTCATATAAAGGCACCCCTCCATTCCAATGCATCTACCACATCGTACGCACCTACGCACCTACACTAAGCGCAACAGTGCTCACTCCAGACCCATGGCGGCTGTGCGTGAGCGGCCAGCGGCTGTGCCAGATGGTCCATGATGCCGGCCTATGGCATGGCACCGAGGATCATCTCTAGAGGGTGTTGGCGATCGGTTATGTTCATGGCCATCGTTGACGCCAGCTACGACTCTCAGTTGGACAAGATGATCGTTGCCACCATCAACAAGTTCACCATCGTCAAGAAGCTCGCGGACGACATCGTCGTACTCCTCCAGCCCGCGTGCCCGGGCTCCTCATTGCCTGCCACCCTAATCGGCCTCCATGGCGAGAACCTCTTTCAAGCACTGGTGGCCCTACGACTGCCCGCCGCCACAACGAAGAATGTCCACCCGGAGGCCGCGCTCGCCGCGAGGCGCCTCGCCCTGCAAGAATTCGTCGACCTACACATCCACGTGTACGAGGAAGTCGTGTACATAGGTATCTACAAGGCTGGTGAGGATGCTACGACATTGGCCTTCGTCAACTGGCTAGAAGCCTTGGATGCCTTTGTTGAGAAGCACCTTGACCTCACCACAAAAGCCGCCGCTCCTAAGCCGCCGGTCGGTGGCCCGGTGCACTAAGTCGAGGACGAGGAGGTTGTACATTGATGGATGCATCTTCCTTCATGCCTCCTGTAACCACCACTGCGATCGCGTCGTCGTGGCCTTAATTCTTATTGTGCTATTACATTCTCGTTCCAGTAAATAAAGACATGTGCGATCCCTTTGCTCATGTTTGGAGTCAATTATATGCATCACTGTAACTAGTATTCCATCTGTCAATTTATAAGTTGTCCTTACCTTTTGCATCAAGTTCATAATTTACGTTCGATGCTTGAACCGACCTATGAACTACTCCTATATTCAAAAACTAACACGGAACTTATAAATTCAAAACTACTCGTGCAGCACGCCTGTCATGCTCGCAAGTTCAAAACGAGAAACAGGAACACGTACATGAAGCATGTCCCTTCCCCGTCGCATACCACAATGTCGTTCCGGCCCCCCGGTCAACGCGCATTGGCTTGGCTTTATATCACTACAACATGTGGGACCGCATGTGACCAAACCGATGATGCGCCAACCTAGCTACTACCCTGCTTATCTAGCGGGAAAAGCCCCGCCCTAGCGTTTCCAATCGTTATTTCTATCTATCCATCATGCCAAGGAGCAGAACCAAATGTTACAATTTATACATGTTTCTCTACTCCTATTAAAGACTCAGTTGGTGATGATGGTGTGTCTGCCATCTGTCATTTCTGACCATTAGATCTGCATCTAACGGCTATGAGGTAAGTTGTGGCATTTTTGCAGCAATAGCCCACTTCTCTGGACTAATTTGCAGAAAAACCCTTATTATCTTGAAAGCAACCACATCCCTCCCTCACCTCATCAAAACTTCCTGAGAAATATATTTTGAGTGAAACGTAATATATTTTTAGTGGTATATGTATATCAAAACAAGAGTGTTTTCTTTCAAGTTTGTGAGCAAGTACTATTCTACTTTGGATCCGTTGCAATGCACGGGCACATTGCTAGTAAAAGGAAATGGCCTGCCGCGTTCGCTTTGCACCCCCACACGCCCGGGAATCGGGAGTACTCCACGGTCTGTCTGGCACGCCACATAGCTAGGGAAGGCGTGTTTCCTAGCATTTTCATTTTCATGTGGGACCGCAATTGAGCAAACCGACTATCGGCAATCTGCACCCCGCCCGCCTCGTTGGAAAACAGAAACGAGGAGGGGAAGATGAAGATCTAGCAGTAGCACGGAAGCCAAGAAATTTGGTGTCAGATGGGACTCGTTCATAGAGTAGGAGCACTCCGTCTACTCCTACTACGAAGTTTGTACTACTACTACTACCACTATACAACTAGGTACATGCATGGCACAACATCGTAGGAACAAAAGAGGGAAGATCTTGTTTTGGGTGATTTATCTTTTTTCCAGTCAACATAGTATGAATAATATGATGTGGGGGGGCACCCATGAAGCCATGTGGCACGTTAGGAGGCCTTATTGAGAGCTTCTTGTGTGGATCGATCACACTGTCGTGCTGCTCGTTCGAGAAGAACGTGTATGGGTACAATTAGGTTATAGTAGATCCGAATCGCAGCCACCTGGACCATTGGCTCAACATCAATCAACGGTTTATATCGTGTACGTGCAAATACACGCATTGACTGCATAAAAATAATGAATATAGAATATATAATACATAATACCGCGTATTGGGTTTCTCTAAAGTCAAACTTTGTATACTTTCAACAAGTTTGTAGGAAAAAGTATTAACATATACACCACCAAATATATATCATTTGATTCATCATTGCTTTTATTTCCACATCATGTAAATTTGTTAGTGTAAATGTTCATATTATTTTCACCAAATTTGGTCAAGCTTTATAAAATTTGGCTGCAGTCAATGCTATGTGCAGAGTAAATTATGAACGGGGGGAGTGGAATAGATATAGATATAACTATACAAATAAAAAATATAATAATATAGTCTATAGATATAGATAAGGCTACTACCTTTTTTCTAGGTTAGAACTCGCGTTGTTGTGTACACATTGTTTTGCTTCGCTATAATTTGCATTTGCGGGGTGTGTAGGACTACCGCCTTGTTTAGATCCTATACCAGCAACCCCACCATTGTAACACCCCAAAAAATTTAAAAATATTTTTTATTAAGTAAAATTTTGGCCAGAAATAAAATCTTGATTTATAACAGGTCTTTTAAAAAAATTTAGAGCCTTTTCTGTTTCTGTTTTCCAAAATTCTTCCCTCCATATATTTTTGGTGATAATATTATGGCTTTGGGAGCTTTGATAAACCATTTCATTATTATTTTAATAACAGTAGGAAGTATTTTCAAAATAAAATTTGCCTCTAAACAATTCTTTTAACAGCTATTTCAATATTTTAAATGCCTCTGTTGCACTACAACTACTTTAGATAATTCTTTCAAAATTCCACAAAAATTATGAGGGGTCATGTGATGCCTACAGATCACTTTTATGCAAAAACCCAACCTGGTGTTTTGAAAATTTTGAGTGAACCTTCCCCTTTTCCATTTTGTCCAATTCCTCAGTTACAACTACAACCCCTAGTTTCCTTGCTCCATTAATTCTGAATTTTTTTCCCACTTACTGTCCTTCCAACCAAACCCTTAAGTCCAAAATTTTAGCTCCATTGAAATCCTTTTAGTTCACCAAATAATGCCCTCCAGTTTCTGTCCAGAAATGAATATCAGTAAAACTTGCACTATCTAGTTTGCCTTTATGCCAAACCAATCACACCATCATTTTATTCATCTAAGAGACACCATCCTGGAAATTTTCACACCCAACAAGTCCTCCTAGGTAGCCCTAGCATTTTAGCAAGCAGCTCATGTGCATGGCAGAATTTGGCAAGCTCACAAACTTGCATTGGGCACTTGCTCTATTCGCCAAAATAACATGTCCACCCATTTTACCAGGTCCAGCAGCATCACCATGTCAAGTTTTAATAGCAGCAAAATCCCCTAGGTCCCCCTGGCATTTCATCGAGCACCCTGTGTGCACGCCCAGAGCACGAGCAGAGTGCCTGTTGTGCAGTCTCTGGCATCAAGCTGCTGCTTGCTGTTACTGCCTCCTTCGCTCGTCTTGATCCTCTTCTGGATCAGCCCGACGACCCAGGAGCCCGCCGACACTTCTCCTTGGCCGCTAGTGCCGTCCACCACCGCCCACTGCCGCCATTCATCGTCGCCGTATCCGCCAAGGCTCTGCCCAGGTGCGTGGCCCGTCCCCGAGCTGCCAGCAACCCTCCTGGACGGTGGCTTCCATCATAAGCTCGCACACGTTACACCGGCCTCCCCACCAACCTCACCGGCTTCACTCAACACCATAAATGGCCGCCGCCAGAGTCGGTGAAGCCGTGATCCATGGAACCGACATTTCCGTGCTATAAAAGAGACCACGTCGGGCTCGTTCTGGAGGGCAAGCCACTCCACTCCCCCAGGATTCTCCCAGGACCAACTCTCTCTCTCTCTCCCGTGCCCTCCACCCACCTCCATGGCCGAAGCCCTGTCGTCGGCCGCAGCTCAAATTCAAGCCACCCCGGCCTTCTCCGCCTCACCTAGCCCCACACCTCAACCTCCACCACTACCACAAGGATCGCCCGAGCCTTATTTCGCTGTGGGGATAACCATAGCCTCGCCCCCACTCTCACCCGAGACCGTGCTCCGCCTCCACCAATACTCTGCTCCATCCCGAGCTCGCCGGCGTCCATACCCACCACCATCGGGTGCAGCATCATCCCCTGAATCCATCCATGTGCCGAGCGTCGCCGGGGATGCTCTACAGCGCCGGGAGCCATCGCCGGGGCTCCTCTGTTCTGTCGAGACACGTGCGAGGAGGAGGACGAAGACCAGTCAAACCTGACTGGTAGGTCTCCGGGACCCACCGTCAGTGACTGGGGAGGGTTGCGCCCGCGTAGCCGCGTCCCTGGGCTCGGCCTAGAGGTGTTGCTTAGCTGGGCCTCGCCCGGTGCACGCCGCTGCAAGCCCATCAGGATATTTCCTTTGTCTTCTTCTTTTATCCAGAGATTAAAATATTTCCCTAGTGTGCATTTCTAAACCAAATGGATTGATTCCAATTTCTCTATGCTCCATAAATCATGCCCTACTTATCTAGATTAGGTGAACATTTTTCCTAAGCTTTATCTCCACTGGATCAATTAAATAATACTTTTTTTCATTTATTCCATCTTAAGATTGCTCTAAGTAGATAATATGAACTCCAAATAAACTGATTCTTTTTCTGTAATTCCTAATATTTCATCTAATTTATTTTAGTATTTATTTCAAAATTTTCCAGACAACTTTTTGTACTGTTTTTGTCTTATGTAGTGATTTTAATAATATTATTATTTTTTTAAATAGGAAATGGAGGGAAGATAAATTTTTTCAAAACTTTTGGAGTGCACCCAATATTTCTGCATGCTCAAGGCAAGCACCTTGAACACTTGATATGGTGAATGCATGGTAGATTAATTGCGAGAATAATTTGAACATGGCCATGTTGAATTCGAATTAAATTGGCATATTGCTAGTAGTGCTTGCATGGTTTGAATTCGGGTAAAATTTGCATGCATGAAGTGTTGGCATCTTTCATCATGCCATGCATCGTGTACTCGTTATGACTAACATGCAGGAGCAGGCATAAGAGAAACACCGTTACCGGCAGAAGGGTGATCACGTTGGAGCGTGATCATGCCTTGTTTGATATGCTTGTTGGAGCATGCAAGGGTTGTGGCCCTGTTGGTATTGCTGTTGAAAGAATACTTTGTTGTGCTAACCGCTGCAGGAAAACTTGAACCTCCTGAGTCGACCGTAGATCGAGTCTTGTTCCGGTAACCCCCATACTTGATTCGTGCTGCCACAGGTCCCTGCCACAGGTAGGGTATGGTTCAGTAAGTTGATAACCCCTTTCCATGCACACACCGTACAGAGGGCCACGATGAGGGTTTCTGCGGCCGCGGACTAAATCCTGTCATCGGGTCAGGGGGCATGGGTCTTTCCGGTTGTGACTGAGAGGGGGGCACCCCTTGGAATCCGCGTGTATTAATAGTGATCCCATGCTACTCGAGATTGTTGTCTTCGCGACTTAGAGTTTTTCTGAAATGATGCTTTGGGTGATTCCTCGCATCCGGACGGTTAATCTGGTGTGTGCTGGTTAGGTGTGTTTTCAGCCCAAAGGCCGTAATGGGAATTAGCCAGCGTCTCGGTGCTGACTAAAGAAATCCTATACTTGTGGGTAAAGAGTACACCCTCTGCAGAGTTTAAACCTATTCGAATAGCCGTGTCCGCGGTTAAGGGCTACAGTCTGGGTTGGTCAAGTGTCGGTCTTCGGAGGAAAATAATTAAAATGTGCCTGAATTATTTTGCAGGATAATTATCGTCACCCTGATTCTACCATGAATACTTTTGCTATGCATGTTAATATTATTATGGTTATGCATATTATTGAGGACTAACCCGTTTCTCTTATTTTTTTAATATTTCCTGAGTGTCTCAGGGGCTGGCCAGACTACCCCGGACACTCAATTTTATTTTCAAGACCTCTCGTGGCGTCTCTCGAGTTAACAGGAGGTTCCGCCACTACTCTTGTGGACACCCGATTGGCATTTCTCTTCAAGTCCGACCGTGGCATCACTAGACACCCGACTGGCATTTCTTTTCAAGACCTCTCGTGGCGTCACCTGAGTTCTCGGATGGTCCTGTCTCGTCCGATTTCTCTTTTAGACACCCGTTTGGCATTTCTCTTCAAGACCTACCGTGGTGTCATTTTAGACATCCGACCGGCATTTCCTTTATTTTATTTTTCCTTTAACTTTCCTTGTTTATCACTAATATTTTTATATATCCAGTTATTTGCACATGCTAATATATTATCATGCCATGATTTAATTACTGACAGCATGTCTTTAAGTCCACCATGAGCATACGCATATAATTTTTAATTCAACTTGATCACATAATATCTGTTCATGATGTTTGCGAGTACATTCAAACGTACTCACAGGCTTGTCCCTGGCTATTTACTTGGCTAGGTCAAGATTTCTTCGAGGAGTACCACAGCGACGACCGTGCGGAGCCTAGGATAGCAGCCATGTGGGATAGGAATTATCCGGGTCAGCTGTTCCTGTGGGAATGGAGCCCCATCGACGTTGGAGAACCACGAGTTAATCCTGTCATCCACCACCAGACAACACTATTGTATCATTAGACCTTTATGGTCTTGTATCCAATTCCTGTAATAGCTTGGTAAACTGTAACAAGGACGTGTCCACCAGTAACAGTAATCCTGGGCTGGTGGTAACGCGAGGGTTTAAATTTCTGGGATTTCGTGTCCCGGCCCCGACAGCCTTGGTATTAGAGCCAGGCTGACCATTGGCTAATCCTATCTTAGCCTGGTCGCTATCTCTAGGTTTCCACACTATTCACATCCTTTCCTGTCCACAGTCAAGCCCATCTCATCCGATAAGCCTGCACAGTGGCAGCTGACATCTTTTGACAGTCGGTGCCCAACCTATCAACCTAGCCCATAGGCCGTATGCCTATGGCCGACACCTGAGTTGTCCCATCTGCAAGCGTGCAATGGAAGACTCTACTGGCTTATAAGAGAAGCCTTGCCCAAACCCAGCACATCACAGCCTCACTCTCAGCTCAATATCCAAACCACCAAGATGCCTCGTTCCCTCATCCACCACGAGACCACCGCGCCGGAGCTTGATGGCTTCGTCCGCATACTCTCTAACGTCACCCGACGTGCCCATGGTTTGGAAGAATCACCATGATATGTGGTGTACCAAGCAAGGGATCGCAATGGCCTCACCCAGTTTTGGGCCACAGTATCTATTAATGGAAAGGCTTTGGCACAAGAACACTCTCACCAATTCACGGGAAGAGTAATGGCTGGTGAATATCAAGCCATCCAGTATGCCGCTAGAGAAGCCATTGCCCAACTTTGCCACCAAGATTCAAGAACTCACAATCACTCATTTTTCTACTATCCATCCAGATCCAGCTACGATAGAGGGATGCATTTTGCCAACTCCGAGCACGAGCAAAACCCTGCCCTCGAAAACTTGGTGCATTTTGTGGCCGCACAAGAGTCACTGCTCACCCAAGTTGCCAGGGAACTCTCCATTACGAGGAGAGCCTTTGCTCAACACCCACTAGTAAGGGGGAGTGCAGAACCATCAGTTATTCTGTCAGCAGTCCTGGGAAGTAATCCAAGAATTCCAGGGGACGACCAGCAGGATGGCCTGTCCCTCTCTTCTAGCTACTCTCATCGAGTGTTTGAAGAGTACATAGCCAGGGTCAGAGCTGGAACATCTCATCCAGAACCGTAGAGGGTCACGAGTTTGGTTGTTGCTGTGTCTAATGCTAGTTTACATAACGCAACCATTGTATGATATTTTAGGGCGTATATCATAAGTGCATTACTATGCTTGCATTTTGCATATTATTGTTTGTTTTGATACGCATTTAATTCTTCCGTCCTTAACAAATCTCGAGGACGAGATTTTCTTAAGGGGGGTAGAGTTTGTAACACCCCAAAAAATTTAAACATATTTTTTATTAAGTAAAATTTTGGCCAGAAATAAAATTTTGATTTATAACAGGTCTTTTAATAATTTTTAGAGCCTTTTCTGTTTCTGTTTTCCAAAATTCTTCCCTCCATATATTTTTGGTGATAATATTGTGGCTTTGGGAACTTTGATAAACCATTTCATTATTATTTTAATAACAGTAGGAAGTATTTTCAAAATAAAATTTGCCTCTAAACAATTCTTTTAACAGCTATTTCAATATTTTAAATGCCTCTGTTGCACTACAACTACTTTAGATAATTCTTTCGAAATTCCACAAAAATTATGAGGGGTCATGTGATGCCTACAGATCACTTTTATGCAAAAACCCAACCTAGTGTTTTGAAAATTTTGAGTGAACCTTCCCCTTTTCCATTTGGCCAATTCCTCAGTTACAACTACAACCCCTAGTTTCCTTGCTCCATTAATTCTGAAATTTTTCTCACTTACTGTCCTTCCAACCAAACCCTTAAGTCCAAAATTTTAGCTCCATTGAAATCCTTTTAGTTCACCAAATAATGCCCTCCAGTTTCTGTCCAGAAATGAATATCAGTAAAACTTGCACTATCTAGTTTGCCTTTATGCCAAACCAATCACACCATCATTTTATTCATCTAAAGAGACACCATCCTAGAAATTTTCACACCCAACAAGTCCTCCTAGGTAGCCCTAGCATTTTAGCAAGCAGCTCATGTGCATGGCAGAATTTGGCAAGCTCACAAACTTGCATTGGGCACTTGCTCTATTCGCCAAAATAACATGTCCACCCATTTTACCAGGTCCAGTAGCATCACCTTGTCAAGTTTTAATAGCAGCAAAATCCCCTAGGTCCCCCTGGCATTTCATCGAGCACACTGTGTGCAAGCCCAGAGCACGAGCAGAGTGCCCGTTGTGCAGTCTCTGGCATCGAGCTGCTGCCTGCTGTTACTGCCTCCTTCGCTCGTCTTGATCCTCTTCTGGATCAGCCCGACGACCCAGGAGCCCGCCGACACTTCTCCTTGGCCGCTAGTGACGTCCACCACCGCCCACTGCCGCCATTCATCGTCGCCGTATCCGCCAAGGCTCTGCCCAGATGCGTGGCGCGTCCCCGAGCTGCCAGCAACCCTCCTGGACGGTGGCTTCCATCGTAAGCTCGCACACGTTACACCGGCCTCCCCACCAACCTCACCGGCTTCACTCAACGCCATAAATGGCCGCCGCCGGAGTCGATGAAGCCGTGATCCGTGGAACCGACATTTCCGTGCTATAAAAGAGACCACGTCGGGCTCGTTCTGGAGGGCAAGCCACTCCACTCCCCCAGGATTCTCCCTGGACCAACTCTCTCTCTCTCTCTCCCGTGCCCTCCACCCACCTCCATGGCCGAAGCCCTGTCGTCGACCGCAGCTCAAATTAAAGCCACCCCGGCCTTCTCCGCCTCACCTAGCCCCACCCCTCAACCTCCACCACTACCACAAGGATCTCCCGAGCCATATTTCGCTGTGGGGATAACCATAGCCTCGCCCCCACTCTCACCCGAGACCGTGCTCCGCCTCCACCAATACTCTGCTCCATCCCGAGCTCGCCGGCGTCCATACCCACCACCATCGGGTGCGGCATCATCCCCTGAATCCATCCATGTGCCGAGCGTCACCGGGGATGCTCTACAGCGCCGGCAGCCATCGCCGGGGCTCCTCTGTTCTGTCGAGACACGCGCGAGGAGGAGGACGAAGACCAGTCAAACCTGACTGGTAGGTCTCCGGGACCCACCGCCAGTGACTGGGGAGGGTTGCGCCCGCGTAGCCGCGTCCCTGGGCTCGGCCCAGAAGTGTTGCTTAGCTGGGCCTCGCCCGGTGCACGCCGCTGCCAGCCCAACAGGATATTTCCTTTGTCTTCTTCTTTTATCCAGAGATTAAAATATTTCCCTAGTGTGCATTTCTAAACCAAATGGATTGATTCCAATTTCTCTATGCTCCATAAATCATGCCCTACTTATCTAGATTAGGTGAACATTTTTCCTAAGCTTTATCTCCATTGGATCAATTAAATAATACTTTTAATCATTTATTCCATCTTAAGATTGCTCTAAGTAGATCATATGAACTCCAAATAAACTGATTCTTTTTCTGTAATTCCTTATATTTCATCTAGTTTATTTTAGTATTGATTTCAAAAATTTCCAGACAACTTTTTGTACTATTTTTGTCTTATGTAGTTATTTCAATATTATTATTATTATTTTTAAATAGGAAATGGAGGGAAGATAAATTTTTTCAAAACTTTTGGAGTGCACCCAATATTTCTGCATGCTCAAGGCAAGCATGTTGAACACTTGATATGGTGAATGCATGGTAGATTAATTGCGAGAATAATTTGAACATGGCTATGTTGAATTCGAATTAAATTGGCATATTGCTAGTAGTGCTTGCATGGTTTGAATTCGGCTAAAATTTGCATGCATGAAGTGTTGGCATCTTTCATCATGCCATGCATCATGTACTCGTTATGACTAACATGCAGGAGCAGGCATAAGAGAAACACCGTTACCGGCAGAAGGGTGATCACGTTGGAGCGTGATCATGCCTTGTTTGATATGGTTGTTGGAGCATGCAAGGGTTGTGGCCTTGTTGGTATTGTTGTTGAAAGAATACTTTGTTGTGCTAACCGCTGCAGGAAAACTTGAACCTCCTGAGTCGACCGTAGATCGAGTCTTGTTCCGGTAACCCCCATACTTGATTCGTGCTGCCACAGGTCCCTGCCACAGGTAGGGTATGGTTCAGTAAGTTGATAACCCCTTTCCATGCACACACCATACAGAGGGCCACGATGAGGGTTTCCGCGGCCGCGGACTAAATCCTGTCATTGGGTCAGGGGGCATGGGTGTTTCCAGTTGTGACTGAGAGGGGGGCACCCCTTGGAATCCGCGTGTATTAATAGTGATCCCATGCTACTCGAGATTGTTGTCTCCCCGACTTAGAGTTTTTCTGGAACGATGCTTTGGGTGATTCCTGGCATCCGGACGGTTAATCTGGTGTGTGCTGGTTAGGTGTGTTTTCAGCCCAAAGGCCGTAATGGGAATTAGCCAGTGTCTCGGTGCTGACTAAAGAAATCCTATACTTGTGGGTAAAGAGTACACCCTCTGCAGAGTTTAAACCTATTCGAATAGCCGTGTCCGCGGTTAAGGGCTACAGTCTGGGTTGGTCAAGTGTCGGTCTTCGGAGGAAAATAATTAAAATGTGCCTGAATTATTTTGCAGGATAATTATCGTCACCCTGATGCTACCATGAATATTTTTGCTATGCATGTTAATATTATTATGGTTATGCATATTATTGAGGACTAACCTGTTTCTCTTATTTTTTTATATTTCCTGAGTGTCTCAAGGGCTGGCCAGACTACCCCGGACACTCAATTTTATTTTCAAGACCTCTCGTGGCGTCTCTCGAGTTAACAGGCGGTTCCGCCACTACTCTTGTGGACACCCGATTGGCATTTCTCTTCAAGTCCGACCGTGGCGTCACTAGACACCCGATTGGCATTTCTTTTCAAGACCTCTCGTGGCGTCACCTGAGTTCTCGGATGGTCCTGTCTCATCCGATTTCTCTTTTAGACACCCGTTTGGCATTTCTCTTCAAGACCTGCCGTGGTGTCATTTTAGACATCCGACCGGCATTTCCTTTATTTTATTTTTCCTTTAACTTTCCTTGTTTATCACTAATATTTTTATATATCCAGTTATTTGCACATGCTAATATATTATCATGCCATGATTTAATTACTGACAGCATGTCTTTAAGTCCACCATGAGCATACGCATATAATTTTTAAATCAACTTGATCACATAATATCTGTTCATGATGTTTGCGAGTACATTCAAACGTACTCACAGGTTTATCCCTGGCTATTTACTTGGCCAGGTCATGATTTCTTCGAGGAGTACCACAGCGACGACCGTGCAGAGCCTAGGATAGCAGCCATGCGGGATAGGAATTATCCGGGTCAGCTGTTCCTGTGGGAATGGAGCCCCATCGACGTTGGAGAACCACGAGTTAATCTTGTCATCCACCACCAGACAGCACTATTGTATCATTAGACCTTTATGGTCTTGTATCCAATTCCTGTAATAGCTTGGTAAACTGTAACAAGGACGTGTCCACCAGTAACAGTAATCCTGGGCTGGTGGTAACGCGAGGGGTTAAATTTCTGGGATTTCGTGTCCCGGCCCCGACAACCATTATCCTTTATTAAATCATATTGGCAATTAAGATTGCATTATCTTAGTTCTAGCCGGTTCTTCAGTTGCTTGGAGGAAATCCATCTCGTTATTCAGGTTGATTTTGTTCATACGACAAGAGCATCGACCATCAAAGATTGGTTTAGTAATGAATGTCGATTTGTATCACCGGGTACGATATAGTTGGATCGTCAACGTCAAAATCCACCAAATCGATACTTATCCACACTCTCATTGAAAGATTGGGTCGCCATCATAAGACTACCACCTAGACAATACCTTCCCTATAACATACACATGAGAACCCATCTCATTATCCAGGTCCACGCCTCTCTCTCTCTCTCTCTCTCTCTCAAAACACACACACCTCTCCACACGATGCGTGTCTCTTGGTCTCTCTCCCATCCCATGAAAAAAGGCACACCGCCATTATCTTCTTCTTGCTACCCCCATCTATGTAGTTAGGTCTCCTTGCAACAAACAAGCATTCATATCTCTCTCTCTACTATCTCTTTCTACCAGACATAACCTTCCACCCCCCTAGCCAGCCGTGATGTCGAGGTGTATCTAGCTCTCTCACACGCAAACAGACGCTGTCTGTGTGTCCCTTCATCGCACACACACTATCGCTCTCCCATATCCCTAACCTCATAACCTTGTCGATCCCGATGTTATACACACCCCTCTCTCTCTCTAACACACACACGCACACACCCTCTATCTCCCTTTTGAACACTCCTCTCTCTACGACACACACAGTCTTTCGAACACACATATGCCCCTCTCTCATTAGGTATCGCTGCCCCCGCCCCTCTCCTTGTCACACAAATATTCTCTCTATATCTATCTCTTGCAATAATACATGCATAGTCTAAATTGAAACCAACTACAAAAAGGAGCTCCGATTACAAAAATGAAATCCACTCCCAAACAGAATATGAAAATAGGGTGAAATCGTGCACACAAATGTTTGTTGCGTGCATGAATGTCAATGACATGGATGTACTACTCGTACATCCACACAGACCCATTTCACACAAATTACATTAAACCCTTCTCAAGATATGGTTCGCATGTGATGTTTCTTGTACTGCTCCTGCCAGCCTTCCTTCGACACGTTCCAACATATTGTGCTACTTGATATTCTATTTTTCTCCTTAGATGATGTGAAACCACAAAAAGGTCACCCCCGCCCCCACTAGTACTGTAGCTCGAAGCTCCCATATGGACACAACACCCACTCGGAGCATGCAGCCATTCTCGAAGTGGACGGCGCCGTGACCTGGGAAGAGGACGGAGTCTCCGACATCGCTGAGGTGGAGCATGCCCTCGATGGCCGTGAGTAGCGCGTGCTGACTGGCCACGCGGAGGACAGTGTGATCTAGCGGCTCGCCCTCATCAGCCATGAGGGGCAGCTGTGCTCCAGCAGCATGCCCTGGTCGGTAACAAGGAGGTGCATCGCGTCCTGACCGCTCACAATGTGGATGAGCGCGTTCTTCAGCAGCATGCCCGTGAGCATCGCATCACGCCCGCGAACATCGCATCATCGCCGCTCTCAACATGGACGAGTGTGTGCTCCGACAGCACGCCCGTGAACATCACATCCTCGTCGCTCAGGCGCATGAGCGTGTGCTCCAATAGCACGGCCGCGAGCATGGCATCCTCGCGGCTCTCGAGGTGGTTGAGCGCGTGCTCCAGACAGTACCAGGATTCGGGACGCGAGCACCGTGCCCTCGGCTATGAGGAGTACTGCATGGTGCCCATCGTGGTTTAGGAAAATTCCGTGACTCCGCCACTACCTGGAGGAGCGCGAGCTCTAGCGGCCGCTCGAGGAGTCCCGTGCCGATATGCAGGTGGCGGCGGACATGCAAGATTATCCTTCGAGCTCTCCTCCTCTTACGAAGATGCCTCCACCGCCCCCATCGTACGTCCTCTACCTCGGCTCTGGCGGACCTTTGGAGTTTAGTTTTATGGAACATTAATATTTGGATTAATCATACCTCTACCAAACAGTGAAGGATCAAGACTAATGCAAAAAAACAACCTATGGCTAACATGCATAAATAGATGATGTGGCGGCATTGCATGCTGGAGAGTAACGCAAGTATATTGCAATTTATGGATTGCATGCATGACTAGCTTATGTGGCATGGTTGCATGGCTAGGAAAGGCTAGAGAAAAATAAATAGATAATGTGTTTAGAGTGCACTCGACTAAATGGGAGCACGTAAATATCTTTAGAGTGCACTCCACTTTTTTTCAGACGCTTAGGTGCACTGGATGCAGTGCCATGCTACAAAATGTTAGAAAAAAAATCTGCTCCATGTTTTAAAAATCTATTATTATCTTGAAACCAGCCATACCCGCCCCTCACCTCATCAAAACAGCCCGAGGAATATGTCTTGAGTGAAGCATCATTTATTTTTACTGATATATGTATATCAAAACTAGAGTGTTTATATTTCAAGTATGTGAACAAGTATTATTCTACTACTTTCGATCCATTGCAGCGCACGGGCCGGCACATTGGTAGTAGTAAGAAACAAATTTTGAGTTTGGCACGAGTTCGTACAGCGGGAGCACCACAAGGCCTGGCGGAGGAGTTACATTTCCCTCTCGCGGCCCATGGGACCGAGCTTCAGTGGCTTAGTGCACCTGCCTTTGAGTCAATGACATGTGGACCCTACAGGTGGTGGGCCCACATGTCATTCTCACAAAGGCAGAAGGGCGGTGGGACTGAGAGGGGTGAGGCGTAAGTCGGGGGACATGTGGTGTCATGGGTTTGAGTGGCGTTGTGGGAATCGCATGTGGCTGTGGTAGAAACTTGATGGTTGCCGCAGTTCAGCTGGCCCACATGTCATGCACACAAAGGCAGAGGAGCAGTGGGGCCGAGAGGGGTGAGGCACACGTTGGGGGACGTGGTGTCGTGGGTTGGAGTGGCGTCGTGGGAATTGCATGTGGCAGTGGTAGAAACGTGATGGTCGCCATAGTTCAACTTTCATGGACAAGCTATCATGTCTACTGACACATGCATTGCATACCGATTACTGCAAGGAGTAGTAGAGAAAACTAGACGGATAAATAGTTCATTATAGTCAAGCGGACCTACGCTATTACACTTGTTCGAAAGACATGCACACCAGCGAAATAGTTCATCTATATCAATGAACACAGAGAGGAATTTTTTTACAAGAGAAGAAATAGTTCATTCATCTATAAAGCCCTGCTGCTGGTGCTTCTTCTTCTTCTTCTTTCTTCTTCTTCTTCTTCTTCTTCTTCTTCTTCTTCTTCTTCTTCTTCTTCTTCTTCTTCTTCTCATTTTCTGTGGGAGACAGCTTCGCAACAAGCTCTTTCGACCTTGCAGCTATCTAAAAACTCACACGGGCATCGAGGGCAGCATATTTTATCCACTCGTAGGTCAAGGGATAATTCTCCCATCCGGACGGCCTTAATACTAGCGTCTCGTCACCCTTCTCAAGATTTTTTCCGAGCACAGAATTTGCTACGTCGAGTAGGGATGGTGTTTCTTTATCACAATCGTCTACAGGAATTCTGGTTTGTAGGTCATCGATGTTTTTCAAGTCAAGGTTGTACGGCGCTAGCTTCTGTTTATCCCCTTCGATGGCTACCCCACAGAAGTATATGTCCTCCCGAGACATGAAATCGTGGAGCTCACCTGGTATGGAGGGCGTCTATATGATGTGATGCACCAAAACTTCATCTTCGAGGCATAGCTGAAGGACAGCGGCGCGTTGGATCTTCCTAGTGGCACGATCCATGTACTCTGTGTCGAGACCGATGACCTTCATCTCCACCTTTTCGAGGGAGTTGGATACATTGTTGATCCACTCCCGAACAACCCTTGGGTGGTCAGTGATGGTGGCAACTATGCTCAACGAGCCTTCGACGAGGACATGTTTGATGCTAAAAACCTGCATAGGGATCTCTTTCGCCATTTGGAACTGCTGGACCGGAGGGTATGGTTTGGAGAATTAGGATTAAGATGGCAGTCTAACTGAAGAAGACGATTATTTAAAGGGGCTTCATAATTACTCCAGGAGTATCTGAAGAGGTTAAAACAATGTGAATCCAGAAGGGGAGGTGAAGAAGCTGAGGAAAATCGGTTCCCGATGGAGAAGTAAATGGGAGAAGTGGCATGCAGGCAGTTGATTAGACGGCTAGGTAGACTAACCTGCAAAACGAAAAGGCTATGCGGGTAGCGTACTGAGGAGTGGTACATGTTCATGTACGTGCCCATCCTTCTATCGCTACATGTGCCACTGGTTGAGGTCACTCTTTCGAATCACCATGGCGAAACATTTTATGATTCCTTTTTATATCTGCACCCCTCCTGACAGGTTTGACCTATGCAAAACCCATTTGGGTGGACGAACAGATATACAAACATATCCATCTCTCTGCACACAAAAATGTGTCATAGCTGGTTCGGATGGATATTGGCGCGTCCGTGCGAGACACAACCTTTTTCGGTTAAGGAATATTTGGTTATCCTCAAAAAAGCCCTTCTTCTCGCTTTCGCATGCACGCGAATTTGGTTCTGCTCACAATACAGATGCTACCTGGAGGATGAAGTGAACCCAGTGGCATGCTAGCATGGGAGACCTCTTTCCACTATACAGTACTACTTTGTATGTTACTACAAGTACAACTTTAGTACACTTGTTGGTCAGAATATTATTCATCCAATCCTCACAGTGAAGTGACAAGACCCTGCGCCCGAGGTGAAACTAGTCCAGGCAGCGTGTTCGGGTTACCAAAGTCAGCCTCACCTTGTGCATTGTGCAGTCATTATCACGGCCGCTGTATAGCATGCCTCGCCTCATCTCCCTCTCCCCTAGCACCACTCCATCTCCATCTCCATCTCACCGGAGATCCTGAGGTCACTCCTCATCATCTCACTGTGCCCCCGCGTACCTTTGCCTCGCTCACCTCCCCCAGTACCATTATTCCCTCGCTAGCTGCTCCAGCACCGAGAGCCTTCTCCCCCGTAAATCAAGCCCCAAAAAAACCCACCTTCCAAACTCCACCATGGCTGAACGTGAACCGCGCAGCATCCATATGAGCTGCAACTGGAGCGATCTCCCTAGTTACATCCTTGACCTCTGTTGTTCACGTATGGATATGTTGAGCGCCGTGCGGCTGGCTGCATGCTTGAGGGACATGCAAGCGGCCATTGTCGAAGCGAGGCCTGCGCTTTTCAAGACACCCTGCTTGCGGTTATTTGCTCTTGCGAGATGCGCTCCCCATGATACAGAGGCGTACATGATGCCCCTCGACTTCATTTCGACCTCCATTAGCTGAAACTTCTTTGCAGGTATGTACTGGGTCACCGTACATCATGCCCCTCAACTTCGATCCGTTCACCATCGCCCGAAACATCTTGGCAAGTATGTACTGGGTCAGCATGAACTCCCACTGGATGGCTACCATCAGAGAAGACAGGAAAAAGTTGGTGCTCGTGAACTTCCAAACCTCCCATGAGATTATCCTTCCTCCGTTGGATTATGTAGGGTTTTACCGTCGCGGTCCAAGTCATCTATATTACCATGTCAGTTGGACGAACTTTGTTTTGCAGAAGATTGTATCTGCCAAGTGCCCACACGATATGCGGATTACGCAGACTTCGAGCTAATTACCTTGGTCGACCGCGGACTCGCCTATCTTTCCATCGGTGCCTTCTTTAGCTGGAGACAACTCACCTTGAAGTGGATCGTCAAAGCTGATACACACTTCTATGATGCTATTGAACACAATGGCATCATCTACACGATCGACGAAGTAGATGGCACCACGTATTGCTGGGAAGACATGTGTAAGTTGTTTTCGTCTGATTTTAATGATAACGCCATGACACCGTTTGAAATTTTGTGATGATTGGCATATCCCTGTTTGAGCAGAATTTGAGTAGAACTACGGCAATGTATTAGAGACGCCGTAAATCAGCTATATTTGGAATGAGTTAATTCATGCGATTGTGACCATGTCATTACAGCCAATTTGTACCCTTGAATAATCAAACGGTTAGGATGATATGGATATTCTCCTAACTTTATAGTAATCTATATACTACAAAATATGAGTGTGTATCAATAGCCATGTTAGTTTCCTCATTTACATGATGTAGAAACATGCATCACACAGTTGGTTTCATCTAACCATACATTTGGGAAGTAAATTTGCATATGGAAAACTCTATATTTGGAAGTAGTGAAATCCTGTAATGCTTACCATGTGTACATACCTATATTCGCCCTTCAGCATCAATGGCTAGAATAATATCCTCACAAGAATTTTGCCCACAGAACATGAGTATATAACAATGCATGGTATGTTAGTTTCCTTGAAGAATTTATTTGTGAGGACAGAACATGATTACATAACATGCATGGCATGGTAGTTTCCTATGAAGAATCGATTGCGAGATAACATCAGTATAACCATGCATGGCACTTTTATATTTTCGAACCCAATATACATTTCCCTGTATTTTCCTCTTAGTTCCAATAGGGACAGATTAATGTTGTTTCTTGCATTATCCTACTCATACTCTCAACAATGCTGACCTTACATTAACAATGCCTGTCATTTTTGATATGATGCAGTGTCCCTACAGTTACTGCCCTTTGTAATTACACCACCTTTGCCAAAAACAGGGAAGCACAACTGGTTCCTCGCTTGATCAGATGACGGCAAAAGACTGATGATCATTCGCACACATGAGCCGGCAAAGTTATATTGCAAAAACCCCACTGTGTACAAGCACCGTGAAATGTGTGAGTATCCGGAGAGTGGCTGTTACGTCTATGAGCAGGATACCAGCTTGTTGGGGCCTTCAGGATTTTTGGGTTGGAGGCAGGTAAACAGCCTTGGTTCACACTATTTGTTTCTCGGACTCAATTATCCGATTAACCAGGAGATCACCGTTGGCAAGGACCTTGATGGAAGAGAGGCTCTGTTTCCTAGGGAAAATTGTGTCTACACGGCGAGTCCTAGGACTTCGGGAGCAAACTCCCCTGATTATCAACAATATAGCCTGCAGCCAAAAGAAGGTGAGAATGACAAAGGCATCTGGATTAACTTTGATCCTTGGATGTCTCAACTCCGACAGGCAGTGATGTGGTTCAAGCCTTCAGGTTGATAGGTAATTGGGCTGTTGCATCGAGAAGGTGGAGTCCTGGTGTCTCCGAATCACTGGTGGCTAAAGCGGGGCTGCAAATTGAGATGGTGTTGGATCATCCCTCTTGGAATGACTTGTTGTCTGCTTGTTCTGGATGGGTAGTTCTCTCTTTTGTTATGCAGCCTCCTTATCATTTGGTCATCCTCGTCTATGTCACTCTTACTATGTAATAGTTGCCTCTCTTTAGAATGTCATTCTTGCCTTGATCACGAGAGTCTGAGCGCAGCAGATGGGTGCATTTTGGTGGTGTAGCAAGACTTCTTATGAACTATCATGTCTTGCTGTTTATGTCAGTAGTAGTCACTAGTCAGTGTTTGAATGTTGTATATATCGTTGTTTCGAATTGTTTATTGTCTCGAACTACTGGTGGGCTAAATGAGGGCATCACCATTCTCCAGTGTTTAGTGTATATATCCTTTTTTCAAGTTATAATTTGAGCTCAATGCCTTTTCGATGATGTACACTTGTTTGGGCCAGTGTGAGGTGTCGTTGAATATGGGCCGAGTAGTAACGCAATGCCAAACAGGTCAATTATGCCTCTCAGGCCGGGCGCTCCAAAAAAGAAAGAGAAAGGACTCTTAGGCCGACATGTGGGCGCCATCGGTGTTTTTGTGCGCTTGCGCGCCGAGAGCGTATTGGCGCATGTTCGAAATTCATCCTACCTTTTCATCCCCAATCTCACGCCCCTCCCCCACCTCTGGAATCTCGATTCCTACTCTAGTTCCCCCAAATCCCCCTCCTGTACTCCGTGTACTCAAGCGCACTATCATGTCGCCGGTAAACCCGGATCTCCAAGCCGGAGATCCTAAGGTTCGTCCTGCCTTCGGGTGTTGCGTGCTGTCGCTCAACACTAGCATGGCGGCGCTTGATGACTAGTTTGCCGGCAAAGTGTTGATGGTAACCATCAATGGCGACCGGCCTCCCGTCTCTCCGGACGACCTTGTCAAATCTCTTGGCATTGCGCACGACATCCAAATAAGCGACTTGCTTGTCGAAGTCTGTCCACCATCGGCTGATTTCTTCATCAGGTTCCGGATAACTTTCGACTGCAGTCGTGTGTTCGAATCTTCCCGGTGTTTGTTCTGCGATGGCACGCTGGTGAGCTTTGATCGGTGGCACCCAGGATGGGGCTCAGTTCCCTCTGATCTTGAGTTTTTAACAAAGCTTACCTTCCATGGCATGCCTCAACATGCTTGGAACAGCGAGTCCATGAATGAGCTTATCAATGACCTAGTAGGTGAGCTTGTAAGTATGTTTGTTCCTCCAGACAGCTTGGCTCTGACAGTTATGGCATGGATGAAGAAGCCGTCCACATACCGAAGGTGATTGGTGTGGAGATACCGGTGCAAGAACCAGGGTTGTACTATTCATCGCCACCAAGCCGCCGTGGACCACGTTAGGGATGTACCTATATCGAGTGTTCGTGCATGTCGAAGAATTGGTCAATCCATCAATCGAAGTCCTGCCGCCGCCGCTGGTGCCAGGGTCCGTTGACGACGTCCATTACAGGAGTCAACATCAGAATTTCCCCGTTTTTCTCGGAACGATGGATGGCATAGGGCCTACTCCATTTCGTGGCGGAGGCCACTGCTTCTTTGGGAGAAGTGGCAGGGCTGGCTGCCTGGATGTGCTCTAATTTGAGGTAACAACTGAATCTTCTCAGATACTAGTTAAATCCGAGCTATCGGTGTGAAGCACTGATGTGCCAGTACATTTGATTGTGACCTGTTCTATTTTTATACCTGAACTTTTTTTACAAAGGGGTGTACGTCAACTTAATGTGCTAGCAGAACTTATTGTGTTGTCTGTCTGTTTTCTTTGCACGACATTCAAGATATTTCCCCGTCATTGATAAAGATGATGAATGGTTATGTAAGAGTTTGTTGGTTTCAACATAGCCCTACCCGTAGCGATCCACTGCTTCCACCCTGAATGTGCCACCTTCATGAAATTTTTGTATGCAAGTTCAATGTGCTATGATGTTGTATATGATTGTGTCAACTATATATGTTTTTACTGAACATCAGCAATGCATATGGCTGAAAGATGTATTCATAAGCATCGACCGATGGGTCTCTCTCTCTCTGTTTCTCTCTCTCACACACACACACAAACACACACGCGCGTGCGCGCACACACACACAAGTGGGACCTGTTGAATTATTTCTTCGCTCGTGACAGCTTTTAATTAGGTTCCACTGTACTCTAACTTTTTTCTTAAGTTATAAATTGAGCTTAGTGACTTCAAAAAGTTGTACACAAGCCTTCTTTGGGCCTTTTCAGACGTCGTTGAATGTGGGCTGAGTAGCTATGTAAAGTTGTACTGTACTACTACACATGCCTTTTTCGTTTAACATCAGCAATGCAACTGGGTCGACAATTGTACACAAGATCCTAAAATAAGCACAGCCTAGCCTATGTTTCTTTTAATAAAATGCACAAATCAGTTCATTTTTTATATAATAAGATTACCAAGGCCAACTTAAGTTTTTTAATAATATTCCTATCTCAATATTATTTTTTTATACGAAATGCTCAGTCTAGACCATCATTGTTTTTTCACCCATCCCAGAAAATGGGTCCATTTCTACTAAAATCAAATGGATTGTAAATTATCAGAAATAATAAATGGGCTGCATGTACGCAATATTATTTTTTCACCCGGCCCAGTAAATAGGTGTATTCGAATAAATAATCAAATGCGCTGTAAATTATCACAAATAGTAAATCGGCTATTACTATTTTTACCCAGCCCAGGAAATAGATTATTTTTTGAGTCAAAGCCCAGGAAATAGATGTATCGGCCAACAAAATGAAATGGGCTGTAAAACCTAAATAAATGGGCTGCATTTGGCCACACCTTTCGAAGCTGACTTTGTTGGCCCACTAGGACGAAGCCTGCGCAAGGTGTTGTCCATTTAGTGAACAAAATGATTTAATGGTCTAAAAAAAAGTATACAAATTATTCTGACATCTGTATTCGTTTGATTGACATCCAACGGCGATCCCGCTTCTTCAATCTCTGATGTAGTTGCTCTTGCTCCAGCCGCTAAAACCATCGCCTGCTGGAGCGCCTGCATCTGCTTCCAGTGGCCGGCTGTGCTGCCGCGCAGGCCTCGCCGCCCCACCCTACTCCCAATGGTGGCTAGGTCATACATGTACTTACCCACACCCTCAGTTACTCTCCGGCGATGGCAGCCTCACCCCACAGTCGAACCAGTCCCTCGTACTCCCCTCCGCCAAGGACTCCAGTGCCCCTTGTTCCACGACTCCAGATCATTCCCATCTTAGGCCTCGCCGTCATCCACCGCCGTGGTCCGCTCGACGATACGTGGTCAACAACGAGAGCCAACATGGAGTACGTCGAGAGTCTGACAACTGGGAACCACCAGCTACATCCTTCACCTGACAGGTTGGACCCACCAACTGCAATCTTCGCACGCAAGGATGTTCCTTCTTATTACGCGAAAAAGTTCCCCCCATGACAGCTGGGACCCATGAGCTACATCTTCGCACGGAAGGAAGTGCCTCCTTATTACGCGCAAGAAAAATGATTCCCCCCTGCTAGCTCGGACCCACCTGATTCGGAGGCTGACTTGTGGGCCTACTAAGTTGACACGTATGCAGGGCTTTATTAACCTAGTTAACAAACGATTCTACCAGCAACGACCGTTGGATTAGCATCCAACGGCCGCGCTGCTTCTTCAATCTCTGATCTTCTTGCTCCAGCCACCGAAACCAGCACCGGCGGGGCCACCTGCTCCAGCCTCCCATGGTCGGCTGTGCTGCCATCGCTAGCCATGCCATCCCTCTACTCACCCACACCTCCTGTTATTCTCCGGTAACGGCAGCCTCACACCGCAGCTAAAGCAGTCAACCCTCGTATTCCCCACCACGTGGGCATCCACTGTCGTGTCTTCCCCGGCTCCGCGTCGTTTGCTTCCTAGGCCTCGCCGCTGTCCACCGCCTTGGTGCTCTCGGTGCGGTGTGGTCAACGTGGTCAACGAATGACAGTGATCGGGAGACGACTGTACGCGGTTACGCGAAAAAGTTCCCCCCATGACAGCTGGGACCCATGAGCTACATCTTCGGACGCAAGGAAAGTGCCTCCATATTAGGCGCAAAAAAATGATCCCTCCCCCTGACAGCTGGGACCCACCAGCTATATCTTCGCACGCAAGGAACTGCCTCCTTATCCTCCCTGACAGCTGGGACCCACCCGGTCGAAGCATAGGTAGTGTTGTCTGTCTGGTCGCGAACGTGTACGTACATACTGGTCGATCAGTCTCTCTGCAACGATGAACCATGGCCGAGCAAGCAGCGACACGTGTCATAGTAAAGCCCCCGACGTAGCAGTTTAGGCAGTCCCGTCTAAACCTTGTACACGTACGTACAGCCACAGGGCAAAAACTACGGTCACGTACGTGCATACAGGCGGGGGTATCAAACGTGTATTCGCACATACTTACGGCCAGGGCTCGTGTACATGGAGAGGCAACGGACGGCAGCAACGGCGTCCTGTTCATCGGCAGCCAACCGGCTGGGTTGGAATGGAGAAACTGTGTCGTGTTCATCGGGAGGCAACGGAATGCATCGTGTTCATTGGGAGCCAACCGATTTGGACGGAATAGCCAAAACGGGGCCTAGCATACCGCAGAACGGAGGAAACGGCCTTTTGTTCGACCACCTACGGTCGTAACCAGATCCTGTTCATCGGGAGGGGTCTGGCGTACCGCAAAACGAAGGAAACGGAATTCTGTTCGAGCGCCTACAGTCGAAATGGGGTCCTGTTCATCGGGAGGGGTGTGGCGTACCGCAAAACAGGACTCCATGGGCTACTGTTCATCCACCATCTACTGCCTCGCTCCAGCCTCCATTGGCTACTGTTCATCCACTGTCGACTTCCTCTAGCCTCCACCTGCTACTGTTTATCCACCATGACTTCCTCCTGCCTCCACGGGCTACTGTTCATCCAGCCTCCATGGGGTACTGTTCATCCACCCCCAACCGGCTGGGGTGTGGAGTCCTCCTCGGGGTCCTGTTTATCTAGCGGCAACCGCCTACTAACACGGGGTCCTGTTCATCCAACCCCCACAACCAACCGGCTCGACTCATTCTACGTACCACGCGCATGGTAGCAACAGTCACTGTTCATCGAGAGGCAACCCAACACTGGCTAGCTACGTCTCGCACGGGAGCTCGATCGGCTTCAGTAAGCAGCAGCAGCGATTGATCGCTCAAGTTCAGTTAGCAGCAGCAGTGAAGGAATCTCTCGGGTTCTGTCAGCAGCGAATGAATCGCTCGGGTTTAGTTAACTACAGCCAAGGGATCGATCGCTCGGGTTCAGTAACGTAGCTAGTGTGATCGCTCAGGTTCAGTTAGAGCCAATGCCTCGCACACACGTGCGTACGAGAGAGAAATGCGCAAACCATAGTGCATCGCTCAGCCCCGACCACCCACCATAACCAGGAACTCCCCGATATTTTCCTCTCCCTTGCTTATACCACGATTTTTTCCATCATGGATGGCCCAAAGAATGTCATGCAGGTGGGTCTCCGGCCCGCCCAGGATGAAAAGCCCAATTTCTATCATGATTTTTTGTCATAGAAGTAGGAGCCCACCACATCTATGATGATACGTGTTTTTGTCACAATTATCGTCATAGAAGTGTCATAAGCATTACAGAAAAAAGTTTCATTCGGCCCATAATGTCACGGATGTGTCTTTTTTATGTAGTGCCACACACGTTTTGTTTGACCATGCGTGGGCTCGAAGAGGCGCCAAATGTATCATTGGTGAGCCTGTTCCCGCGCAACCGCGCAGTTTACCGTGCACAACCGCGCAAGCTTCCCACCCGCCTAGTTTGGCCACGCGTCTGCTAGAAGAGGGGCAAATCATGGGCGTTTATTGGCAAAAGCTTTGCAAAAATGAAGTGTGTTGAATGACTTCAATCATAAGTTTACCTGTGGGTGATGAGGTCAAAGTTACACAAAATGGTAATGATGGACACTCGAGTGCGATAATTAATTGTGCGCTCTACAGGGCACACGGTTGAAGAAAACAACTGTGTGCAATAATGTCGAAGATCGCAGTCAAGTTAGCTATACATATCATGTACTATGAGATCGACAAGGGAAACACATTCGAGAATGGTTAATAAAACCTAAGTCCATTGCATATTAACGTCAAAAGAGTACTACCAATATACGAGTCTCATACGATGCCATTTCAACAATTGTACCACAAAAGCCCGAAATATTACAAGGTTCAAATTCGAGAGTTATATGTCTCAAATTCGAAGATTACAAGGTTCAAACTGATATTAGAAATGAAATTCATCTCATTCAGCTGCAAATGCCCGGACTGATCAGCTGAACATGGATATAAGAGAGGTTCAAACTAATATTACCACTAGTAAGGCTGGTTTCAAAACCTCATCATTTCTGCAAAGGGATCCGCCACTGACAAGTCATGTATGGGGTTGACACGATGACTTCCGATTACTCTGTCATCTGAAGTTCCAAAATGAAATTAAGCTTTTTCGGAGCCTTTTCCATTCTGCCGTAGCCGCTGGCGCTGATCAACAAACCATTCATTTTTGCGAAATAAATCTAGGCCAAACCTCATTACCTTCAACACCCTTGCTCTGACAACAAAGAACCTGTCAAATATAATCTATGATAAGGTCCCTCGGTAGGAGTTCAAAGTAATTTCTGAGAGATGCATATCTAGGCATTCGATGTGATTGTTATATTGTATAACATTATCCAACACCGGGCCTAATCTTATCGGCAAAAGAAGAAAACGTGTTAGTGCCTACATGCAGTTTTGAACACTACTACAGGCCTATTTGGTTTGCAGGATTTGTAAAATGCACTAACGTGCCATCTTCGATCTGACATGATTAACATGGGCATTTGATTATAATCTAGAAAAATGTAGCCTTCTTCACAAGAGGTTGGAGTGGATGAAAAATCCCCTAAGAAAACTAGTACAGATGAATCCAAAGGAGAAATGCTTATGGATTGTAACCATATGAATCAAGCAACCAATATGGGGGGAAAACATGTATGTACAGAAAACATTATCATTGTAAACTTGGGAAAAGGTGCCAAAAATTGAACTCCCTTATGGTTAACATTTAACAGGAAAGGAACATCACTGCGATATATAGCTTCTCCAGGCACAGAAAGCATCTCAGGAAACTGACAACTTGGTCCAGGTTGGGGCCGATAGATTCTAGTGCCAAGACCTTCACTGTGCGCAGATTCGGGGTCAAGCTTGTCGGAATCATTTTCTGGATGACAGACAAACATACATCTTCAAAATTAGAAATAATGTTATTTTCAAGAAGGAGAGGTAGAAGGCGACTGTTGTACCTGAACGGGTGTGGATCCAATAACAAGTTCGGAGTATTTGACAGACAAGTAGCCCACCACTGTCAATTTCGGCGTAGAAATTACATTGATTCTTGTTGGACCTTCTTGATCAACTACAAGTAATCTCTCAAGTGAAGGTGTGTCCTCGATGACCATATTGTGGTACACCTTTTGTGATCTCTTGTTGCAGCACCAGCAACACACATAAATAGTCCAGAGATTCATGGAGGTGATGTGCAAGCTACTGAGCCCATTGATCGCCTGAAGACGAAGGTACTCGAGTGCAATACAGCTGCGGAGCAGGTGCTCCATGTCATCCTTTGGGATGCAGACGGCGACGAGCTTGAGGTGTTTCAGTCGTGGTAGAAAAAGAGCGGGCGCGTAATTAAGGGGGATGGCAGTTCATGAACTTGGCGAGGCGCAGCATGGGCGTGAAGCAGAGCGTGGACGTTGGTAGTGAGCGCATATGCCCATCATTAAAACTGAGCTCCTCGAGCTGATCTAGGGCGGGGGATCGGAACCACTCCTCAAGCTTGGCTCAGTCCTTGTCGTTGGAACAGAACTTGCCCATGCTAAGGCCTCTGATTGGGCCATGATGACTGCCGAGGATCTGGGACAACGCATCCAAGCTTTTGCGATAGCCATGGCAGAGCTCGTGGGCGTCGATGAGGTCGAGAGGGGTGGAGTGCCATAGGGGGCGCCAACGCCGGGAAAGGACGGTTGTCCGCGCCCCATATTTGATTGGGAGGAGGAAGATGATGACTATGAACATATCATCAGGGAAGCTGCTGATGAAGTCTAGGCCTCCTGGAGTTGCTTGTGGTTCTTGTTCGACCCGCCTCCGCTTGTTGGCAACCTCGTTCTCCACCTCCGGAGTCTCCTCGTCAGCGGCGCTTTCTGATAGAAGTGCGAGTACAGGGAATATTTAGTTAAAATAGGGCAAAAGAAAAGTGTATTGGTAACTAGAAGTTAGTAGGTAGGAATAGAGTAAGAAAATGGAATAACAATTGGTTGCTTAAATACTACACAATTCCTTTGATATTGCTGGGTAAGTCAACATGCAGATAATTGAAAAGAACACTTACTTCGACCAAAGTCTGGACGGATGATATCATCGGGGAAGTTAGCATATATCTCATGACCAGGCTCTTTTGTGTGCAGTGCAATTTTAGTGCCAGCTTTCAGTACATAAAACTTAGAAATTTCTGTCCAAAGGCCCGTGCCAAAATAGGAGTGACCACGTTCATCAAGTCTTACAGAAGCAACGATTGTACAGCCATGGTTTGTTTTCAGTATGACATCCCTACAGTCTTGAGTTATGTAAAGGGCAAGATTGTGTACTACAGATGTTGTTGCATAGCAAGGGATGTGCTGCAGAAAATGGTAGGACTGTTAAAGAATATGGTAACAAGAAAATATGGGCGAAATGGAAAGAATAGTAGTACATCAGTTGAAATCAAAGGACAAAAATCTATAATTAACAGAAAGTGTAACCATGATGTCATGGAAATATGAGAGTAATCGAAAGAACAATACATCATTAATTTGCCTAATATAGAAAGAAGAGGAAAAAAAAACCCTTTGATGTATATGCTGCATGTGGCACCTTTTATCCAAATGTAGCAATATATAGTATATGTTCAGGAAAGTAGGCCATGCCAACTGATGTAGGGTGAGATTGAACATATCGTGCGCATCCTGAAGTCAACTGGTACGATGAGATGGAACAACACGGATGTCTGGCTGAGGCCGCAAAGTCCTAATGTGTCCGTGCACTGTACACTCTATGAATGAAAGAAAACCCTCAAATCGGCTCGAATAAAAATGAATTCATGGTGATTTTGGCCGGGTAATTAAAGGAGGAAGATGAACTCAGATAAGAAATGAGAGAATATCTCAGTAAATTAGTTACCTTGATGTCCATGAGAAAAAACCCTCAATACCGCAGATTCCCCAATCGGGCGGAGCTGGGTCAACCGCGAGCAGCGTCGATAAAGTCGATGGCGATATGCGGCGGCAAGCGGAAGTGGCTAAATGCGGTGGGGTTTGCGGGCAGCCTGGCGGCAACGACAGGCATCAAGCTAAGTGGTTGCCGTGGCGATAGACGGTGCCATGCAGAGTCGCGGAGGAGCTTGTGCAGGTGTGAATGGGGACAAGAGGGGGTGGCAGGCGGGGTGAGGGTTTTTGTGACGCGGGGATGGTGAGGGTTTTCTTTTTTCTTTTTTGAGGGTGGTGAGGGTTTTCTGTCCCACAAAGAGTTTCGGAGGCAACGGTTTGCTAGAACCAATCGTGTGTGATTGACGTAACTGGGAAAATGAAAGTCATTGCACACGGTTCCAATTTGGGAACCGTGTGTGATTGACATACTACCTCCGTCCTGGTTTATTGGTCCCCTTTGTAATTTGTGCCAAATTTTGACCAAAGATTTAACTAACAAATGTTTATGCATGTCACCAAAAATTATATCATTGAACACTATGTTCAAATACGAATCCAATGATATAATTTTTGCTGACATGCACTAACATTTTGTCAGTTAAATCTTAGGTCAAAATTTAACACAAATTACAAAGGGGACCAATAAACCAGGAGGGAGGTAGATTCCATCAACCGAACTGATTGCATCCATATCCCACATTTAGACATAATTAAACATAGATTAAACATACTCAGGCATAGATAATAAGCGTACACAAGCATAGTTCAACCATATATAGTTCAACCGTCATTAAGCATACTCAAGCACATTTATAATTAATACACTACATAGCCATACATAGTTCAATCTCATCTGCCGGCACGATCATGAAGCTTCTCCAGGTACTCAGCGTACACAGCATGCGCTACCTTGCGAGAATACTTCTTCTTGAAGGAGCCAACGGCTCGTCCTCTTGCATGCGCCAGGATACTTTCATACGCGTCATGAAGCTTTTGTTTGCAAAATGGGCATCGAAAGCCCCAGTCCCACGTCCTAATACGCTTGTTATGAATTCCTGCATAAAGCTCCCTGAGGATTTGCCTGTTGTACCTCCTCTGGCCATCTTCATCCTCGCTGTCGACATCATCAGATAGCACCTATACATATAGTAAAAAAAATGTGGTGTCAGATTTAGAATACAAACTAATCTCTAGTGAACATTTGGCAGTTGCCAAAATTTGGCATCAAATCAATTTTTACATGCCATAAAGTAGGATTAGGAATTATGGATTTTATGGCTATTTTTCTAGACATATCCAAACATTATGGTTCAATTTTTAAGCACAATCGTCTATGTACAGACCAATCTTGAAGAAAAAAATGGCACAAACATATATTTAGGTCATTCAAAAATCAATTGTCAAGCCCTGGCTAGGAATTATTAGCACGAAACACTAACCCTAGTCGGATTATTAGCAGAAATCATTTGTACAGATGAAACAACTAATCATTTATCTTTCTACCATTCAAACAATTAATACACTACACGGATCTAACGAAACTTACTCAGATTTCATGGATTGAGAGAACATAACCATAGGATTTCTATTTCAAAAAGGGGGAGGCAGGAGTAACCAGAGAAACCCTAGGATATATTTCACACATACATGGGTATAGATGACTAATCGGTTGTCCGTCGTTGTCGGAGTCATCGCCGGAGTGGTCGTCAGAGTCGTCGCCGGAGTCGTTGCCGAAGTCAGTCTGGACCTCCGGCTCCGGCTGTGGAAACACGACACCGTTGATGATGTCAAGTTCCAGCAAGACCTCGGCGGCGGCGACAGCAACCTTTGACTCCATCTTCACGCCGTGCTCCGGTGCTTCAGCAGCCCCGGCATCGCCACTCCCTCCGATGGGGCGCTTCGATGGCTCCTCATACATAGACGGCGGTGAGGACTGAGAGCGGCGTCGAGGATGCAGGCGGAGAGAGAGGATTGTGTGTGCAGCGAAGATGGGGGTGCGGCCGCTTGGGCGTGCGATTAATATGGAGTAGTGGGAGAGAGGCGGGCAGCGGTCAAACCGCTGGCTCGCCTCCCGGTGAGCCTACGCACCGTACTGCTGGCATGCCTACCATCATTTCACACAGCTACTCGCACGCCTCCCGATGACACTGCACATCGAGCATGCCTCCCGTCAATTCACACACCTGCACGCACGCCTCCCGGTCTGTGTGCGCGGTGGACTAGTCGCATGTGTCCTGTCAACTCACGCCTGCTCGCACTGCACACGGGTCGTGTGGCGGCACGTATATTGTTTTTCTATTTTGATGATTAATGCCACCGCTTTATTGCTTAACCGAATCATGGCACATATCCATTGTTGGTCTAACGCCCACCGTTCAAATAAATAATCCGTTTGCGATATTGGTTCCCAATTATTAATAATCTCCTGTTTGCAAGAAGATAAAAATTACATCAAAACTTGTCTCAAATTTGACAAAAAAGTACAATACCACTGTGTATTGTTGTCCATATGACAACACAACAAGTTTCATGAATTTCAAATAAGTTTTTGATGTACTAGATTTTAAAAATCAAGATTCTCAATGTTTGAAATTTCTTGCACGGAGAGTAAACATGCACCTAGTGAGACACATGTGTTTTTCCAATCCATTTAGGTGCACTGTCACGTGTGCATGTAGCTCAAATTTGATTTTTGCACATTATACCCCTAGAAAATCAATGAATGTACTAAAACGTCTTAATGATCTCTAGGTTTTTTAAATTAAAACATCCCTCCTTTGGTAACATATGTTCACCACGGGAAAATTTAACACGCCTCGTAGTTGCGGTGGATGCATGGTGTGTGTATGTGTGCGTCTGGGTGGGGGGGGGCTGGCAGTACACTACGAGTCGTGAGCCACCGTGTGGGTTGACCGTGTTGTGAGGCAGGTGCCACATCAAAGTCGTGAATTCATTATTTAAAACATTACACAACCCTTTCATACATATATGTTTGGGCCACATGCAGTTGGTGGTTGTCCTACACAACATTCACTCGCGTCTAATGCTTTCTATGGGCCCGCGAGGTCGTCGTCCATCACTTCGACCAACAGTCGGCAGAGAGGTTAATTTGACCAGCAAGGTTTCTTTTTTTTTTGTGTTATGGTGGGAGTATATAGTACGCGTCGAAGAGGTGGGAGGGGACCATCATATATATATATATATATATATATATATATATATATATATATATATATATATATATATATATAATATTCTTTTCTATATATCTACTAGTACGCATCCGTGAACACACCTCACTTAGTGTCGGGACTTTTCGGTTTCCAAGGCACATGCCACATCAAAGTTGTGCATTGGCTATTCAAACATCACACAAAACCTCTTTGGGCCACATGCATGCAGGCGGTGGTTATCCTAGGACACTCAGTGTGACGCTTCCATCTATGGACCCGCGAGGTTGTCCACTACAAAAAAACCACTTCCGTGATGATACGTGTTTGTCATAGTAGGTCATGTTTTCTGTCATGCATGTATATCCATGATGATTTTATGATAGAACCAAGATAGTCATACCTGTGCTGTCGTAGAAGTGTTCCATGACAATACTGAAATTATCATCACGGAAGTGTCCACTTCCATGACGATAAATGCCGCGTCATGGAAGTATTTTCGTCAAGGGTAATCGACATGTGGCATCCACCATAACGGGTCGCCGTTAAGCTATCGGGTTCTGGTTTGGATCCGATAACCCATTAACAGCCCAGACCAATGGGGATTTTCCACATGTAAAATTCTCATTTGCAGGAGGAACCACGTGTCAGCTCCTCACTGGGACAAAGAGGCGCCTCTGATATCTCGACACGTGGCACGACCCAACAGTGGCCCATTTAGCTTACAAAGGCCGGCCCGTTTGACTTGGTCAAAAGCTAGCGGGCCAACCCATCAAAATCATGTTAACAGTCTATTGGCATATAGCCCATTTTACGCCCAGTTAACTCACGGCCCATTATGGCGTTCCCGAATTCGACCCAACAGCGTCATGTGGGCTGTCCAGTATAACACCAGCCCGTTTCACTTTTGGCCCATGTATGGCCCACGACGTCTTTCGGCCCATATGAGGCCTTTCGTATCTTTGGGCCCTTTATTGGCCCGGGGTGACTCTGTCCCATAATAAACAGTAAATTTCTTTATACCCATTAATGGCCCATGATTCACATGGGCCATTTCTAGCCCGTGTTAGCTTTCGGCCTACTGACGGCCCATACATTCTTGGGCTCCTTTCCGGCCCTCGATTACCTCCGACGCATTACTCGCCTGTTCTCCTAATTGGCTGAATTCAGCCTGTGGTTAGAATCGGCCCGTTTGTGGCCTGTTAACCCGTTGCGCCGTTTCCAACCCGTCATGTATTCTGGCCCATTAACGACCCGTTATGCCTGTGACAGAATTAAGCCTTTGTTGTCTTCCGGCCTGTTAATGGCCCGTTACCGTGTTGGTCCGATACCAATTACACTTGTTTACGACCCATGTCGGCCCATTTATCCGTCGGCCCATAGGAGGCCCATTGATTCTACGGCTCGTTGGAGGCCCATTCATCCGACAGCTCGTAGGAGGCCCATTGATCCTACGGCTCGAAGCAGGCTCAAGCTTACCACAGTCCGTATCTGGCCCATGGTTGTTGCAGCCACTAGAAAACCAAGGAAAAAGAAGACTAGGGAAATAAATAAGCCAGAAACTAACGCTAGGCTATTAAGGCGATTGCATAGATTACATCCACTAGGCAGCAAAGTTCACCACCAGTGCAAATATAGGGAACACCCTACACTATACAAAAATGGCTTGTTGTTTTCTTCAGTCGGTCATTGCACGTTAAGAACAAATTTTGTATCACAACAAAACAAATTACAACCATAAAACAAAAGGAAGGTTGGCATAAAAGTTAACAGTCCGGCAGATAAATGCACCACCAGAAGTTCAGAAGCTCAGTTCATTTGACCCGACTGTTAAGTTTTCATGTTGTACTGTCCGATGGAGCACCATAACCTTCGCCTTCATTTCTCCTAGGCTCCTGAACAACATAGCAAATGTCTGATAGTCTAGTTTCAAAACCATGCATATCTTGACAACATCAAACAATGGTTGTCCTTGTTTCACAAAGGGTCTCTGTTAGGGATTGGACTTGTGTCTAGAGCGCAGATATAACATTGTTTTGAACTTGTATATCTTGATCATGAGGTAGTTTGGACGAAATTGCCTTAACAACCAACCCAGTATTACACAGGAATGTGCTTTTGGCACTGTTAGTGGACAAGTACTGACTCACTGCAGCAAGAGGTGACATCGCGGTTATCGTTGCCTCGTGACCTTCAGAAGGTGGCAGTTCCACCATTTCTTCCATAGCTTCCTGAAAAGTTGAGTTTGTACATTAGTAGTACTAGAACAGAAGATATTAAGGAGGTAGCAAAACCAAACAGAATAGCTTTGGTCTATATACAGAACTTATTCTCGTGAACCCGTGTAAAATATTAGTTGTATTTTACTGCAAAGTACATAATAAAACTAGGTTCCAAACATATGACCATGTACCATGGCTAATGTATTATCTATTTCTTCACATTGTATTGACAGCTAAGGATAAAGAGACAAAGTTTATAATACGGTAAGCATAGTTTGACATCATTCATATCACAAAACAACTGAGAACAGACAAACAGGCAATTGTAACATTGTGTGGGCAAGTCCAGCACGAAACTAGATTACAGATCAAGATCAAAGGAACATCACTCCTCTCTTTTAAACCTTGTAAGGTGCAATGATACACTAAGACAATTGTGTATAAAATTGAAAAGAGTAATAGACATTGGCTGCAAATCGTGCAGTTCAATGCACAAGTCAGAGTAAGTAGTAGTTAAAAGGTATGAGGATTAAGGACTTACAACAGTGGCTTTGACTGGTGTAGTCATGCCCTTCGTCTTGCTGGTGTGACAGTCCTTGAAGATTTCCACAGCATTTGGTTCAGGTACTTTTCGGTCCTTGCGGGTTTTCCTCTACATTTGGAACAAGTCAATATAGATCTGATAATATGGCACAGCAAAAAGTGTGAAACAGCAGCTAGTTACAAGAGCCTCGCAGTGTTCAATATAGCTACGAGATCCTGTCGTCTGTTGGAATTTCACTTTCGTACGGTTGGCTTTGTTCTTTGAACAATTCACCTACAAGAAGATAGATTTGTGAGGCACATGCGTAAATAGGAGTTCAACATGTGATTTGATCACATATATATAACGTACTTGATACTTTGGATCAGACTAGTATTTAACAAGGCCTCTCCAGTCTTCATCCGATATATTTTCCACTGGAGATGTTTGGGCAAGTTCACTATTAGCCTTGCCTTCAAAGTGAGTTTTCCTCAAGTTATACCGATACTGTCGTAGAGCAGACTTGAAAACATGGGTGCATGCTTGTCTGGTTGCATCATCTTGGCTATCCAACTTGAACCTCATATGTTGAAAATTATGGGAGTCTCATTACCAGCAACCTAGAAACTATGGGATAGAGCAAGACGATATTACTAATTTCCATACATAACCATACTTACAGATAAATGGTCGAGGAAGGTGTTAAATTGGGTTTCGTCTTTGTCGTTCCTGTACTGAATCCATGTTGGGAGGATACGTGCATGACATCTAACGGCAACGGCTGGCTATGATACTAACTTGGCTGACTATGTAGCATCACGTGGCCTTTTTAAACCTGCCTCAAAACGGATCTCCATTCTTCCTCCTCTAGATTTAGTTAACCTGTCAAGCATTATCCCTGATGTCTGTGTTAACGTTCTGGGAACCAGGGTACCCAGACTTGCCTGCCTGCGGCCTGCAGCGTGGCTCCATCTGCGGCCTGGTATGACCCGTCCTCAGCATCAACAACACAAGACAATCGCGAGGCGGACGACGTCAAGACCTCCAGAGCAAGCGGCCTCCTTAGGCCGGCTCCTGAGGAGCGGAGATTTCTATGCAAGCCCCACCTCATGAGGTTCAGGTGACGCAAGCTGTGATGACCAAGGCCAGGCGAGCGCCAGCGGGCGCAGTACAGCAGGTTTCCTCTTTGGTGATAAGGAAGCGGGTGCAGACGCAGAGTGCCGAGGAATCAGCCAAAGGTTTCCATTCCCGTGCTACAAGACCAGGACGGCAGGACGGAGGTCATCGCCGAGCCCACCACGATGTCATAACCAGAAGCTTTGCAGGCGAAGACCACCTTTTGTCAGGATAAGTTGTACTACTTGTCCCCCTTCAAACTTGGCCGTTGTGGGATCCCTTCCCGCCTTCGTTTTGGGGGAAGAGGACCAAGGCCACTATAAATATAGCTAGGCCACCACGGACGGACGGAGGAACCAGATCATCCCCACGAGCTCACACCAACACAAGAACACACCTCCTGAGGTTGTTCCCCCTCTGTACTGGTTCATCCTCAGCCCACCTCGAGGCCAATCCACCACAAAGCAGGAGTAGGGTTTTACACCGCAAGGTGGCCCGAACCTGGGTAGATCGTTGTGTCCCTTTCATTTCCAGTTCATCGAGCTAGGCCGTGAGATCGACGAGTTGGCAGACTGGGGAGACTGAGTTCTTCACACGCACCCCAGAGTTCGAACCTTTCTTGCGTCTGCGCAGCCCTGAATCCGACATTTGGTGCGCCAGGTAGGGGTGCGTCGGAGCCACTCTTCCGCCGGACGATTAGCCATCGCTCCACCATTCTCATGGCTGACGCTCGTCGAGTTCATGCTGAGTGCCAGGCCGCCCTCGCCGCCCGCGTCGCGCAGATAGCACCGGTGAGCGCTGGTGACCTCTCCATCATGCGCTTCGTGGCGACGGCGCCCCACGCCATCGCGGCCATCCTCGGCGGGTCGCAGGCGCCGGCTTCGGATCGCCATGTCAAGCAGTTCTTCCGCCAAGTGGGTGTCGCCCGCGCGCAGCGAGGAGCTCCTCCGGGCTGGGCGGCGCCTAAGGCCGACCTCACCTTCGACTCAAGGGACCACCCCAAGACCACGGTCGGCGCCTGCGCACTCCCTATGCTCTGCACCCCCACCATCTGCAATGTAGCAGTCACCAGGACCCTCATCGACGGTGGCGCTGGCCTCAACGTCCTCTCCGTGGAGGTGTTCGGCCTGCTTCATGTGCCCTACGGCTGGATCCTCCCCACCAAGCCTTTCTCTCGGGTCGATGATGGCTCCACCTGCCTCCTAGGGCAGATCTGCCTCCCCGTCACCTTCGGCACGCGCGACAACTACCGCACCGAGCTCATCGACTTCGACATCGCCCGCATTAGCCTCCCGTACAACGCCATCCTCGGGTACCCGGCCTTGGCCAAGTTCATGGCGGCAACCCATCCTGGCTACAACCTCATGAAGATGCCGGGAAGCAGCGGCGTCCTCACCGTGGCGGGGGATTCCAAGGATGCGCTCTCGGCACTCAAGCTCGCCTACAGGGCCACGGCGACCGCGCGGCCGGGTGGGGAGGGAGCTTCGGAGGGCCCGGGGGCTGCACCAACAAAGAAGAAGCAATTGTTCTCTCAAGACAAGGCTAAGACGAAGCAGGTGCCGGTCGACGAAGACGGAGGACCAGACCCTACTTTCACCATAGGCGCCGACCTCCCTCCAGACCAGGAGGAGGCGCTGGTCAGCTTCCTCCGCGCGAACAAGGCCGTTTTTGCGTGGAAAGTTGCGGACCTGGTCAGGGTTCCACGTGGGGTAATCGAGCACCACCTGATGGTGTGCCTCAGCGCACGCCCAGTGGAGCAGAAGGCACGGCGGCAAGCCCCGGAGAAGCAATCGTTCATCGTCCAGGAAACCCACAAGCTGCAGGAAGCCGGTGTCATTCAGGAAGTGCGGCATCCAGATTGGCTTGCGAACCCAGTTATCGTCCCCAAGAAGGGCGGGAAGGAGCGCATATGCGTCGATTTCACCAACCTCAACAAGGCCTGTCCTCAAGACCCTTTACCTCTCCCGCGCATCGACCAGATTGTCGACTCCACCACCGAGTGTGATTTACTGTGCTTCCTGGACGCCTTCTCAGGCTATCACCAAATCAAGATGGCGGTGCAGGATGTTGAGAAGATGGCTTTTCTGACCCCGTGCGGGGTATACTGCTACACCTGCATGCCGTTCGGGCTGCGTAATGCAGGAGCAACCTTCCAACGGTTGATGCACATCACCCTGGGGCAGCAGCTCGGGAGGAACGCTGAGGCATATGTCGATGACATAGTGGTGAAATCTCGGGAGGCGAGAACCCTTATCGAAGATCTGGAAGAGACATTCACCAGCCTGCGCCAAGTAAACCTGCGGCTCAACCCGGAAAAATGCGTGTTTGGCGTCCCGTCTGGCAAGCTGCTGGGTTTCTTGGTGTCGCACCGAGGGATCGAGGGCAACCCAGAGAAGGTAAAGGCCATAGAAAGGATGAGTCCGCCGCAAACCCTCAAGGAGATGCAGAAGCTGGTAGGCTGCGTGACCTCGCTCGGGCGTTTCATCTCCAAGTTAGGAGAGCGAGCCCTCCCCTTCTTCAAGCTGATGAAAAAGAAGGGCCCAATTGAGTGGACTCCGGAGGCTGACGTGGCCTTCAAAGACCTCAAGAGATACCTCACCAGCCCGCCGGTGATGGTGGCACCGCGCCCCCTTGAACCCTTGGTGCTCTACTTAGCCGCCACGCCTCACTCTGCCAGCGCAGCGCTGGTGGCGGTCCAGGAGGAGCGCCTGGTCAAGGACTCGCGGAGCAGCTCCTCGCACTCGGTCGAAGCGCCGCAGCCTCAGGACAGCGCTCCTGAGGCCTCGGCCGTTCCACTGGTCAGCAAGGACCCCGAGGACGGTTCCATTGAGGCCACGGCCGCCCCAACAGATGACAAGACTCCCGAGGCTCCCAGGTCTCAGGAGATGCAGGACCCCACCAATGACTCCGCCCTCGTCGAACACCCGATGTACTTTGTCAGCACGGTGCTGCGCGATGCACGGGCGCGCTACCCCATGCCGCAAAAGCTCTTGCTCGCGCTCCTCGTCGCCTCTCAAAAACTGCGTCACTACTTCCAGGGCTACCCCATCAAAGTTGTCTCTGCTTACCCCTTGGAAAGGGTGCTCCGGAGCCCCAACGCCGTAGGAAGGGTCACCGAGTGGAACATTGAACTGCAGGTGTTCCAGTTGGAGTTCAGCACCACCAGGATCATCAAGGGTGCGGTCCTCGCCGATTTCATGGCGGAATGGACTGACGCCCCTGACCGGGAAGTGGGCGAGAACCATTCCCTCGCGCCTGGAGATGAAGCACCGGATGGTTGGGTCATGTACTTCGATGGCGCATTCGCGTGCCAGGGCGCGGGGGCTGGAGCCGTGCTCATCTCGCCCACCCAGGATAAGCTCTACTACGCCGTGCAGCTCTGCTTCCAGCATGGCGAGAAGGTCTCCAACAACATCGCAGAATACGAAGGCCTGATCGCCGGCCTCAAGGCTGTGATGGCCTTGGGGGTGAGGCGCCTCACCATCAGGGGCGACTCCCAACTCCTCGTCAACTTCTCCAATAAGGCGTACAAGCCAAAGGACGAGCACATGGAGGCATACCTTGAAGAGGTACGCAGAATTGAGAAATGATTCTTGGGCTTGGAATTGCAGCACGTACCGCGCGGCACGAACAAGGAGGCAGATGACATCGCCAAGAGGGCATCCCGGCACCTACCTCAGGAGCCCGGCGTCTTCGAGGAGCGGGTCGTCAGGCCATCGGCAGTTCCCCCCGTTGTGGGACCAGCATCACCTCAGGAGGAGCTCCCCCCGGCGCCTCCCTCTGGCGCCCTAGACTGTGGCCCAACCTCAGGGGCCCGCCTGCTCCTCGCGCTCGAACCTCAGGAGGGGTGCTGGTCCGAGGAGTTCAAGACGTACCTGCTTCGGTGTGTCCTGCCGGAGAAGGAGGAAGACGCAGAGCGTGTGGCCCGCCAGGCCACAGCATACTGCATCCAGGACGGTGAGCTATACCGAAGGCGCCCAAACGATGTTTCTTTGCGATGCATCTCCAGGGAGCAGGGGCGTGAGCTGTTGGCCGACATACATGGCGGGGACTGCGGGCACCACTCTTCATCGCGCACCCTCACGGGCAAGGCGTTCCGCAGCGGATTCTACTGGCCCACGATGCTCAACAATGCCGCCGAGCTGGTGAGATCCTGTGAAGCCTGCCAGTTCCATGCTAAGCAGATCCACCAGCCCGCTCAGGGCCTCCAGACAATCCCGCTCTCGTGGCCGTTCACAGTCTGGGGATTGGACATCCTGGGCCCGTTCCCTCGAGCGCCCGGGTGCTACCGCTACCTCTACGTCGCCATCGACAAATTCACCAAGTGGGCGGAGGTGGAGGCCGTTCGTACCATCCCAGCCGGCTCGGCTGTCAAGTTCATCAAGGGCCTCGTGAGCCGCTTCGGGGTTCCCAACCGCATCATCACCGACAACGGCTCACAGTTCACCAGCAACCTTTTCAAAACATATTGTGCTAACCTTGGAACACAGATATGCTACGCTTCGGTGGCGCACCCTCGGAGCAATGGCCAGGCTGAGCGCGCCAACATAGAGGTCCTGAGGGGCCTCAAGGCAAGGACCTTCAAAGAAGAAACCTGAGGCCTGCAGTAGGAGCTGGCTCGATGAGCTCTAGTCTGTGCTGTGGTCCATCCGCACCACCGGGACCAAGCCCACGGGCGAGACTCCGTTCTTCCTCGTCTACGGAGCCAGGGCGGTCCTCCCTCATGAGGTCAGGCATCGCTCCGCGCGGGTCTTGGCGTTTGATGAGGCACGCCAGGACGCCTCACAGGGGATGGACCTCGTGCTGGGGAAGGAACGCCGCCGCCAAGCCTCGCTCTGAGCAGCGAGGTACCAGTAGGCGCTGCGGTGGTACCACTGCCGCAGCGTCCGCTCCAGGACGCTCGAGGTGGGTGATCTCATCCTGAGGCGGCTGCTCTCTAGGGAAGGGCTGCATAAGCTCTCGCCCATGTGGGAGGGCCCATTCAGGATCGCCCGTGTCTCCAGGCCTGGCGCCGCGCGCCTGGAGACGCAGGACGGGAACCCCATCCAGAACGCCTAGAACATCCAGCACCTCCGGAAGTTCTACCCATGAAGCAAGGCCCCGTGCCTGTGAAGGTCTCCACTCGTGATACTCTCACGTAATAATGAGTTGGGGCTGTACACTTCCCGGAGTCTCCTGAGTGCTGCCCCTGGGCCTCACGGGGGCTCCCACCCATGTCCTAGTGGAGGCCCCATGCTCCGCGCTGGTGGGAAGAGAAGAAGACTAGTCTAGCTGCCAGACGCGGCTGTTCTTTTGCTTGCTTTCTGTAGCTGGTTTGCAACTTCTCGAATGAAATTTGGAGCTTTCGTGTCTTTCGTTTGCAAGGGTTGGAAAGTTTCTCTCCTTTTTGTCTCTTCACAGTGTTCGCCTTTCCAACCCTGTTCCAGGAAGAGCGGCAGTTGCCCATCGCTCCTCCTCGCGCGTCTCGCGCGCGGGGGCTAGGTACAGTATGTGTGCGCCCGGGCTCGCCCGCGACCACACCTCGCCAAAACCTTGCTGCCCCAGCTTTGGCGCCTTAATCCTCGCGTGACGTCCTCGAACGAGCTCATGGGCATGCGCACCCTCTTAAGCCCATGCCTCCGGGCATCGTGATGCGGTGTACTAGCTGCAACCAACCCACGCTCGAGGGCTTGCGCGAGGTAGGACGAGACGCCTCATGAGGTTTTCTAACCCTGCCGCTACATGACGCCTCCCGAGGCTCAACGACTCCCGAGTTTTCAAGAAGGAAGCCCTTGGAAAATGCCCCTGGAAAGGCATGCCCTCGCGACATGGAAGTCTACCACGAACACATCGAGCTAAGTTACCCTAAACGCACCTAGTAGAAACATGGACATCACAACGTGATATGAAAACAACGAGCATAGCATAACGGCGCATGCACCATGGTTCATTACACGCCCCAACAGGGCCCTCTACTTCTTTCAATGTAGGAGGAAGAAAGAAATAAAAGCAAGATGCACGACTACGGCGACTCCCGAGGCTCGGCCCCGGCAACACCCGAGCTCAGTTGGAGTCTTCCTCCTGTTTCACCGGGGAGCGCCGGCGATGCGGCTCGTCGCCCTCCCCGGTCCGAGCCCTGCGGCGTGGTGGCTCGTCGTAGTCGCCGTCACTCGTACTCTACCCAGAAGAGGAAACGTCGCCAAGGGCAAGCTCACCGCCAGCAACGGCGTCGTCGTCATCGTCGCTGTCGCTCTTCGGGCAGCACCCCAGGCGCCGACCGCCTTCCCCGAAGACCCTGACATAGAGGGTCGCGGCACCGTCGTACCTGAAGTGGAGGGTGCACCTCCCATGCAGGCCGCGTGCGCGGGCAAACGGCTGCCTCCCGTGGTTCAGGAACACGTTGCCGGCGGCGGTGACTTCGACATCCACCCACAAGGCCTTGCTGCAGCAGCCGTCGGCCTGCAGCCAGAGGCAACCAGGCCCTCCGGCTGGCAGCGCACTCGCGAAGGAGCGCGGCAGCTGGAACCATATGCCCGCTGGCCTCTCCGACCACACGACGAACTCCAGGGGCGCATCGGCTGAGTGGTAGCACGGTCGTGGTGGCCAGACGATCGCCGCGCTCCTCCCCCCATCACCGAGGTCGCCCCATCCGCAGCATCCCTTGCCGCGGGAAGAAGCTTTGCCGCGGCTGCTGGAGGCAGCGCCGGCGGTCGAAGGAGCGCGCCCGCGCCCCCGAGGGGCCGCTGCCGGAGTCGTTGCATGCTTTCATGGTCTCCCACGGCCTCTCTTGGGCGGTGGCGAATCGGGCCCCTCCTTGGGGGCCTTCCCTTTCTCCGCCGTGGAAAACCTCCTCACCGGCGCCATGATGCTTCGACGAGATGATGGGACAAGAAGGAAGAAGAAGGAGCAAGCAGTGGGAAGACAGAGATGAGCAGGGGGCTTCACCCCTCCCTCATTTATAGCCAGAGTGAGGCCAACCGCCGGCCTCCATGACCTCTGGTAATAATGATCTTTTTGCATGCAGCAGGCTATTGTCAAGCCTAATGGTTGCCGAGGCGGCATGGGGAAGCGGAGACGCCCATGTCCCATCAAGCACCACGCGTCGATCGGGTCCGCAGGCGGTTAGGGCCCGCAGTGCTTCGCCCTTGCCCTTTGGCTTTGCCTCGAAGCCAAGTCCGAGCGCGCCTTGGGCCTGGGGGCTACTGTCGGTGTTCTGGGAACCAGGGTACCCAGACTTGCCTGCCTGCGGCCCGCAGCGTGGCTCCATCTGCGGCCTGGTACGGCCCGTCCTAAGCATCAACAACACAAGACCATCACGAGGGGCCAAGTGTCGCGAGGCGGACGATGTCAAGACCTCCAAAGGAAGCGGCCTCCTTAGGCCGTCTCCTGAGGAGCGGAGATTTCTATGCAAGCCCCACCTCGTGAGGTTCAGGTGACGCAAGCTGTGACGACCAAGGCCAGGCGGGCGCCAGCGGGCGCAGTACAGCAGGTTTCCTCTTTGGTGATAAGGAAGCGGGTGCAGATGCAGAGTCCCGAGGAATCAGCCAAAGGTTTCCATTCCCGTGCTACAAGACCAGGACGGCAGGACGGAGGTCATCGCTGAGCCCACCACGACGTCACAACCAGAAGCTTTGCAGGCGAAGACCACCTTTTGTCAGGATAAGATGTACTACTTGTCCCCCTTCAAACTTGGCCATTGTGGGATCCCTTCCCGCCTTTGTTTTGGGGGAAGAGGACCAAGGCCACTATAAATATAGCTAGGCCACCACGGACGGACAGAGGAACCAGATCATCCCCAGGAGCTCACACCAACACAAGAACACACCTCCTAAGGTTGTTCCCCCTCTGTACTGGTTCATCCTTAGCCCACCTCGAGGCCAATCCACCACGAAGCAGGAGTAGGGTTTTGCACCGCAAGGTGGCCCGAACCTGGGTAGATCGTTGTGTCCCTTTCCTTTCTAGTTCATCGAGCTAGTCCGTGAGATCGACGAGTTGGTAGACTAGGGAGATTGAGTTCTTCGCACGCACCCCAGAGTTCAAACCTTTCTTGGGTCTGCGGAGCCCTGAATCCGATAGTCTATTTCCTCTTGCGCCTAGGTGCTAGTTCAACAACGAACATGCGAAGTGTTAGTGTACATCAAACTGTGAGACTACATATAAAGAAGCATGCAACTGTAACTTGACTCGAGCAACTACCTTCTTGCTGTTGAAGCTCACAAGGTTCATCTGATCTTTCCAACTCGTCTTGTGTCAAGAGTGATTCGGAAGTAGTGTCAGGTAGCAAGGGAGCTTGGGAACTTGCCGCTAGCAGAGTTACTGAACGAGTAACTCATGCAGATGTTGGTACTGTGGAAGAAGGTATTGCAACAACTAGGGCTGTCGTTGCTTGTTTGGTGGAAGCTATTCATTTGTGTTTGGATTATTTTGCAGCTGGTGTAGAAGGGGATACCGTGTTTGTACAATTTTCTGGTGGACTTTGAACTTCTATTGCACCATCAATACCAATAGAATTTGCATAATTCTTCCGCTTCCATTTCTGTGCGTCCTGAGTACTAACACGATCCCCTACCATTCTATGTTCCTTCCTCTTTCTCTTTACCATGTCAAGTCAAGCCGACAAGAAAAAGGAATAAAAATTTAGTTCTTCAGAACAAATTGATGTGTGATACAGACAAACTGAACTTTGATGTTAGACAACCGCATGATAGGAGGATGTGATATGTATGAAAAACAGGACGACATGAGATAATCAGAACTATGATGTGTAAACTAAGCAGAAGGCTTTTCAATAAATTAGAAGCAATGTAATGGAAGGTAGACACCATATGAATTATGCTACAAATATCGCTCTGCCAAGTTAACAGTGTCTCGCCATAACTGGCATTTAAACAAATGTGAAGCAGTACAAGAAATAAATCATATGCAAGATGCAAACAACATCACACTACCAAGTGAAAGGTCTCTCGTCATTAGTGACATTGCATATTCATAGCATTGCATATGGATGACCCACAAGTATAGGGGATCAATCATAGTCCTTTTGATAAGTAAGAGTGTCGAACCCAACGAGGAGCAGAAGGAAATGACAAGTGGTTTTCAGCAAGGTATTTTCTGCAAGCACTGAAATAGTCAGTGACAAATATTTGATAGCAAGATAATTTGTAACGAGCAAGTAATGGTAACGATAAATAAAGTGAAGCAAGGTAGTTCAATCCTTTTGTGGTAAAGAACATGCCAAAACAGTGTGAACAATAACTTTAGAATCAACAATATAAGATCTGAATTTGTCACACACAAACACAACTGCTGAAAATTCTTTTTCAGTAGTGGCATAATTTCTTTGGGCACTGTCTAGAGTTTTGCTAGCATAATGAATAACATTTAGTTTCTTATCAACTCTTCGTCCTAGAACAGCACCAACAGCATAATCACTAGCATCACACATAATTTCAAAAGGCAAGTTCCAATCAGGTGGTTGAAAAATATGTGCAGAAGTTAAGGCTTTCTTAAGTGTTTCAAAGGCTTCTACACAATCATCATAAAAAACAAATGGAACATCCTTTTGTAAAAGATTTGTAAGAGGCCTAGAAATTTTAGAGAAGTCTTTAATAAACCTCCTATAGAAACCAGCATGACCTAGGAAACTACGAATACCTTTAATATCTTTAGGACATGGCATTTTCTCAATTGCATCAACTTTATCTTTATCCACCTCAATACCTCATTCAGAAATTTTATGTCCCAAGACAATACCTTCATTAACTATAAAGTGGCACTTCTCCCAATTCAAGACAAGATTAGTTTGCTCACATCTCTGCAAAACTCGATCAAGGTTGCTTAAGCAATCATCAAAAGAAGATCCATATACCGTAAAATCATCAATGAAAACCTCAACAATCTTTTCACAAAAATCAGAGAATATAGCAGTAATACATCTTTGAAAGGTAGCAGGTGCATTGCATAAACCAAAAGGCATACATCTATAAGCATAAGTTCCAAAAGGGCAAGTAAAGGTGGTTTTCTCTTGATTAGGTTGTGAAACAGGTATTTGAGAAAAACCAGAATATCCATCTAGGATGCAAAAGTGTGTGTGCTTTGATAATCTTTCTAGCATTTGATCAATAAAGGCAAGGGTTAATGATCTTTTCTAGTTGCTTTATTTAATTTTGAAAAATCAATAACCATTCTATAGCCAGTAACAATTCTTTGTGGAATGAGTTCATTTTTATCATTGGGAACAACGGTAATACCTCCTTTCTTAGGGACACCAATGAATGGGACTCACCTATCTACTATCAGCTATGGGATAGATTATACCTGCTTCCAGAAGCTTTAATATTTCAGTTCTTACCACTTCTTTCATCTTAGGATTCAAACATCATTGATGATCAACAACAGGTTTAGTATCAGCTTCCAAATTAATCTTGTGCTGACAGAGAGTGGGACCAATGCCCTTAAGATCATCAAGAGTATATCCAATAGCAGCTCAGTGCTTCTTTGGAACTTTCAATAATCTCTCTTCTTCATGTTCTGAAGGTTAGCACTAATAATAATAGGATATATCTTTTTCTCATCAAGATAAGCATATTTCAAAGTGTCATGCAATTGTTTCAATTCAAACACAGGATCGCCTTTAGGTGGAGGAGGACCTCCTAGAGTTTCAATAGGCAAATTATGTTTGAGCATAGGTCGTTGTTCAAAGAAAATTTTATCTATCTCATTTCTTTCATTCATATGCATATCATTTTCATGGTCTAGCAAATATTGTTCTAGTGGATCAGTAGGAGGCACGGCAATAGAAGCAAGACCAATTATTTCATCCTTACTAGGTAATTCTTTCTTGTGAGGTTGTCTATTAAACTTAGAAAAATTGAACTCATGAGACTCATCACCAAAGCTAACACTGACAGTTTGTTTATGACAATCTATAGTAGCATTAACAGTGTTCAAGAAAGGTCTACCAAAGATAATGGGACAGAAGTCATCTTGTGGGGAACCGAGAACTAGAAAATCAATAGGGTATTTTACTTTCCCACACAAGACTTCAACATCTCTAACAATCCCAAGTGGTGTGATGGTGTCTCTATTAGCAAGTTTAATAGAAACATCTATGTCTTCTATTTCAACGGGTGCTATGTCATTCATAATTTCTTGGTATAAGGTAAAAGGTATAGCACTCACGCTAGCACATAAATCACATAAACCATGGTAACAATGTTCTCCTATTTTAACTGAAACAACAGGCATGCCAACAACAGGTCTATGTTTATCTTTTTCATCGGGTTTGGCAATTCTAGCAGCTTCATCACAGAAGTAAATAACATGCCCATCAATATTTTCTACCAAGAGATCTTTAACCATAGCAACACTAGGTTCTACTTTAATTTGTTCAGCAGGTTTAGGTGCTCTAATATTACTTTTGTGAACCACAGTTGAAACCTTAGCATGTTCCTTTATCCTAACAGGGAAAGGTGGGCTTTCAGTATAAGCAGTAGGCACAACTGGATCAACATTGTAAATGAGAGTTTCATCTTTAGCTATGTCGAGTTCTTTAATTTCTTCTTTAATAGGTGGGTGATATTTAAACCACTTCTCCTTAGGGAGAACAACATGAGTAGCAAAGGATTCACAAAAGGAGGCTACTATCTCAGAGTCAAGTCTATATTTAGTGCTAAACTTGTGAAAAGCATCGGTATTCATAAAAGATTTAACACAATCAAATTCAAGCTTAATACCCGACTCTTTACCTTCATCAAGTTCCCAATCTTCAAAGTTGTGTTTAATTCTTTCTAAAAGATCCCACCTGAATTCAATAGTCTTCTTCATAAAAGAACCAGTACAAGAAGTATCGAGCATGGATCGGTCATCATGAGAAAGCTGAGCATAAAAATTCTAAATAATAATTTCTCTTGAGAGCTCATGATTGGGGCATGAATATAACATTGACTTAATCCTCCCCCAAGCTAGAGTGATGCTTTCTCCTTCACGAGTCCAAAAATTATATATATAATTCCGATCACGATGAACTAGATTCATAGGATAAAAAATTTGGTGAAATTCCAATTTTAATCGATTCCAATTCCAAGATCCAGTATCATCGCATAGCCTATACCATGCCAATGCTTTTCCCTTCAAAGATAAAGGGAAAACCTTCTTCTTAGCTTCATCTTCGGGCAAACCTGCAAGCTTAAATAATCCACAAATTTCATCCACATATATGAAGTGCATATCAGGATGTTCAGTTCCATCTCCTGCACAAGGATTAGCTAGCAGTTGTTCTATCATACCCGAAGGAATTTCATAACCAACATTTTCAGTAGGTGCAGTAGGTTGAGGGGCAACTAATTGTGGTTCCGGTAGAGGTGAAGATACCCCGAACAAACCCCTCAAAGGATGATTCTCCATAGTAACAAGTGACAATAAATTTCAGCACGTAGTAATAATTTTCCCTTACCAATTTCCACTTACCAAGAGCGCTTCACTCCCCGGCAACGGCGCCATAAAACAGCCTTGATGACCCACAAGTATAGGGGATCAATCGTAGTCCTTTCGATAAGTAAGAGTGTTGAACCCAACGAGGAGCAGAAGGAAATGACAAGTGGTTTTAAGCAAGGTATTTTCTGCAAGCACTGAAATAGTCGGTGACAGATAGTTTGATAGCAAGATAATTTGTAATGAGCAAGTAACGGTAACGATAAATAAAGTGCAGCAAGGTAGCCCAATCCTTTTGTGGCAAAGGACATGCCAAAATAGTCTCTTCTGATAAGCAAAGTGTTCTTGAGGGTACACGGGAATTTCATCATATCACTTTCATCATGTTGGTTTGATTTGTGTTCGCTACATTGATAATTTGATATGTGGGTGGATCGGTGCTTAGGTGCTTTTCTTACTTGAACAAACCTCCTACTTATGATTAACCCCCTCGCAAGCATCCGCAACTACGAGAAAAGTATTAAGATAAAATCTAACCATAGCATTAAACTTTTGGAACCAAATCAGTCCCTTACGAAGTAGCGCATAAACTAGGGTTTAAGCTTCTGTCACTCTAACAACCCATCATCTAATAACTAATCCACAATGCATTCCCTTAGGCCCAAATATGGTGAAGTGCCATGTAGTCGACGTTCACATGACACCACTAAGGGAATCACAACATACATATCATCAAAATATCGAAACATATCAAGTTCACATGATTACTTGCAACATGACTTCTCCTGTGACCTAAAGAACAAAAGTAACTACTCACAAATAATAATCATGCTCAAGATCAGAGGGGTATTAAATAGCATAATGGATCTGAACATATAATCTTCCACCAAATAAACCATATAGTAATCCACTACAAGATGTAATCAACACTACTAGTCACCCACAAGTACCAATCTAAGGTTCCGGTACAAAGATTGAACACAAGAGATGAACTAGGGTTTGAGAGGAGATGGTGCTATTGAAGATGTTGATGGAGATGGCCCTCCCAAAGATGGGAGAGTTGTTGGTGATGACAATGACGATGATTTCCCCCTCCTGGAGGGAAGTTCCCCCGGAGGAATCGCTCCGCCGGAGGGCAAAAGTGCTCCTGCCCAATTTCCGCCTTGAGACAGTGGCGCTTCGACCCGAAAGTCCTCCTCTTATTTTTTCTAGGTCAAAGTGACTTATATACCAGAAGAGGGGCACCGGAGGTGGGCCGAGGAGGGCACAACCCACCAGGGCGTGCCTGGGGGCCCTGGCACGCCCAGGTGGGTTGTGCCCACCTGGTGGGCCCCCTCTGGTAGTTATTTGCTCCAATGATTTATAAATATTCCATAAAAAATCTCCGTGAAGTTTCAGCTTATTTGGAGATGTGCAGAATAGGTAACTTTGACATAGCTTTTTCAGGTCGAGAATTCCAGCTGCCGGTATTCTCCCTCTTTGTATAAACCTTGCATATTATGAGAGAAAAGGCATTAGAATTACTCCAAAAGGCATTATTATGCATAAAAATATTATAAATAACAGTAGGAAAACATGATGCAAAATGGACGTATCAACTCCCCCAAGCTTAGACCTTGCTTGTCCTCAAGCGAAAACCGAAATCGAAAAACAAGCCCACATGCTTAGAGAGAGAGGTGTCGATAAAAACAAAATACGGACATAGAAGCATCATGCAAATTATTATAACATCAAAGAACTTTAACATAAAACTTTATCAGATAACTTTTATCATATAACTTCTCATGAACAAGTAACAAATCATCACAACATTGAAGTATAAAGCATAAACCTTATTGAAAACCAACAAACTATGTTCTCAGTCAACTTTGCAACTACAATTCATCATATTTTCAGGAAGGGTCATGTATCAGAGCCTTTAGGCAAGTCCACAAACTCAACCATCATTTAATCTTCTATGATTGCTAACACTCGCAGTGTACCCATATACAAAAAGTTTCAACCGGACACATAGAAAGATAGAGGCTTATAGTTTCGCCTCCCAACGTATTCACCTCAAGGGTGATGTCAACAATAATAACTCATGCCTACTCATATCCAACTGGATATATGTGCCTAGAACTTTCCTCACCACATGATGCTTGCAAAAAGAGAAAATAAAAGGGAATAGGGAAGAAAAACTTTGACTCTTCATAAAAGTAAATGCATAAAAGTAAAAGATAGGCCCTTCACAGAGGGAAGCAGAGGTTGTCATGCGCTTATTTGTTTGTATGCCAAATCCCTTAATGCAAAAGAACATCACGTTATATTGCCCCTTATGATAGCAACCTTTATTATGCAGTCCGTCGCTTTTATTACTTTGTAATCACAAGTTCATACAATGGTCAATTTTCTCTTACACCATTTAGAAGCAATTTTTATTGCCTTATTGCACCGATGACAACTTACTTGAAGGATCTTACTCAATCCATAGGTAGGTATGGTGGACTCTCAAAATAAGATTTGGGTTAAGGGTTTTGGATGCACAAGTAGTATCTCTACATGGTGCAGAATTTTTGGCTAGAAAAGATATTGAGCAAGCACCACATGTTAAAGGATCTATGACAATATAACTTCTATGTGAATATAAACAAACATAAATCATTACATTGTCTTCCTTGTCCAACATCAACTATTTTGACACAAAATATTTAATGGGGGCTCACAATCATAAAAGATGTCCAAGATAGTATATTTGCATGTGAATCTTCTCTTCCCTTATTAATTCTTTCATGAGTTGCATCATTGACTAATGCTATGTTTGTCAATCTCCAACAAATTTTACCACTTATACTTTTCCTTATGTGATGTCATTACTTACCATAAGATCAGCATATGATCTTATTCATTTATTTTCCTTTCCTTTATTGAGACATAAAAGTAAAGAAAGAAAACTCAAGCTACTCTTTATTATATATCTCGCACACGATTATATCTATTGATAGATCACTAAGCAAAAACTCAAAAAGAAAGGATCGAACTAAGAATTTTATTCAACTTAATCATAGGAAACTAAAGATCGAACTAAATTAGATGAAAGCAAAGATAGTGGTGGTGATACGATACCGGGACACCTCCCCCAAGCTTGGCACAAGCCAAGGGGAGTGTCCATACCATGAACTCAAGTCTCCTTTGGTGATGAAGAAGGTGGTGGTGGTGATGAGGTAGTATCCTTCTTCTCCAGCTTGCGTCGAAGGGTAAAATTATCTATCCTCAACTCCTCGTTCTCCATCTCAAGCTTTATAATCCTCTTGCATAATGCCTCCTTGCTTTCTTGCTTGAAACAAGGGGGAACTGGTTCATCTTCATCTTCCTCATCGGTGAACCATATATAGGGATAGGTGTCCTCGAAGATATTTTTATCCAAAGGCTGATAAGAAACTGGGCAATCCTCTCCCGAATCTTGAGACAACATATTATCAGATCTGCCAGAAAACAGCAAGAAAAACAACAGTAGATTTCTCCGTGATACGGTGGTCAATACGTTCGGGGGGTATATAAAGATTTTTTATCTTGGGAAACAAGCAAACAGGAGGAAAACGGAGTCGGGAAGGTTCCCGAGGTGGGCACAACCCACCTGGGCGCGCCAGGGGGCCCTGGCGCGCCCTAGTGTCTTGTGCCCTCCTCGGGTGCCTTCCTGGTTGTTTCTTATTTTCCTAATTTTTAATATATTCCAAAACTGACAGAAAATATTTTTGCGGATTTTTCGGAGTCCGTTTACTTACCGTATCATGTACCTCCTCTTTTTTAGTTATTCTGGAGTGTTCCGAAAGGTCTCCTTTATGTGTTCCTCAGGTGTCATAGTTTGAATAATATTGCTTTCAACATTAATAGGCGTACCTGAGATATAGTGTTTAATTCTTTGCCATTGACCACCTTCGGGTTAGTACCTTCTGCATTATTTATTTTAATAGCTCCAGAGTGGTAAACCTCTTTGATGACATATGGTCCTTCCCATTTAGAGAGAAGTTTTCCTGCAAAGAATGTGAAACGAGAATTGTACAATAGAACATATTCTCCAACTTTGAATTCTCGCTTTTGTATTCTCTTGGCATGCCATCTTTTAACTTTTTCTTTAAATAACTTGGCATTTTCATAAGCTAGTGTTCTCCAATCATCTAGTGAGCTAATATCAAATAACCTCTTTTCACCGGCAAGTTTGAAATCATAGTTGAGTTCTTTAATTGCCCAATATGCTTTATGTTCTAACTCAAGAGGCAAATGACAAGCTTTTCCATAAACCATTTTATAGGGAGACATGCCCATAGGATTTTTATATGTTGTACGGTAGGCTCAAAGTGCATCATCTAATTTCTTAGACCAATTCTTTTGGGACCTATTAACAGTTTTCTGCAATATTATTTTTATTTCTCTATTGCTAAGTTCAACTTGACCACTAGATTGAGGATGATAGGGTGATGCAATTCTATGGTTAACATCATATTTAGCAAGCATTTTACCGAAAGTGCCATGAATAAAGTGTGAACCACCATCAGTCATTAAATATCTAGGGACTCCAAACCTTGGGAAAATAACTTCTTTAAGCATTTTAATGGAAGTGTTATGATCAGTACTACTAGATGGAATAGCTTCTACCCACTTAGTAACATAATCAACAGCAACCAAAATATGTGTATACCCATTAGAGGAAGGAAAAGGTCCCATATAATCAAAACCTCAAACATCAAAAGGTTCAATAGCAAGTGAATAATTCATAGGCATTTCTAGACGCTTACCGATATTACCAATTATTTGACATTCATCACAAGATAAAAGAAACTTACGGGCATCCTTGAAGAGAGTAGGCCAATAAAAACCAGATTGCAATACCTTGTGAACATTTCTATCTCCCGCATGATGCCCTCCATAAGCTTCGGAGTGACATTTCCGTAGGATTTGTTCCTGTTCATCCTCAGGTACACAACATCTAATAATACCATCTACTCCTTCTTTCTAAAGATGTGGGTCATCCCAAAAGTAATGTCTTAAATCGTAGAAGATTTTATTCTTTTGTTGGTATATGAAACTAGGTGATATATATTTAGCAACAATATAATTAGCATAGTCAGCATACTAAGGAGTGTTATGAGAAACAATTATTGCAGCTAATTGTTCATCAGGGAAACTATCATCAATAGGTAGTGGGTCATCAAGGATATTCTATAACCTAGATAAGTTATCAGCTACAGGGTTCTCAGCTCCTTTTCTATTAGTTAGATGTAAATCAAATTCTTGTAGCAAGAGAACCCACCTAATGAGTCTAGGTTTAGCATCTTTCTTTTCCATAAGATATTAAATAGCAGCATGATCGGTGTGAACAATAACTTTAGAATCAACAATATAAGATCTGAATTTGTCACAGGCAATCACAACTGCTAAAAATTCTTTTTCAGTAGTGGCATAATTTCTTTGGGCACTGTCTAGAGTTTTGCTAGCATAATGAATAACATTTAGTTTCTTATCAACTCTTTGTCCTAGAACAACACCAACAACATAATCACTAGCATCACACATAATTTCAAAAGGCAAGTTCCAATCAGGTGGTTGAATAATAGGTGCAGAAGTTAAGGCTTTCTTAAGTGTTTCAAAGGCTTCTACACAATCATCATCAAAAACAAATGGAACATCCTTTTGTAAAAGATTTGTAAGAGGCCTAGAAATTTTAGAGAAGTCTTTAATAAACCTCCTATAGAAACCAGCATGACATAGGAAACTACGAATACCTTTAATATCTTTAGGACATGGCATTTTCTCAATTGCATCAACTTTAGCTTTATCCACCTCAATACCTCATTCAGAAATTTTATGTCCCAAGACAATACCTTCATTAACCATAAAGTAGCACTTCTCCCAATTCAAGACAAGATTAGTTTGCTCACATCTCTGCAAAACTCAATCAACGTTGCCTAAGCAATCATCAAAAGAAGATCCATATACAGAAAAATCATCCATGAAAACCTCAACAATCTTTTCACAAAAATTAGAGAATATAGCAGTCATACATCTTTTTAAGGTAGCAGGTGCATTACATAAACCAAAAGGCATACGTCTATAAGCATAAGTTCCAAAAGGGCAAGTAAAGGTGGTTTTCTCTTGATCAGGTTGTGAAACAGGTATTTGAGAAAAACCAGAATATCCATCCAGGAAGCAAAAGTGTGTGCTTTGATAATCTTTCTAGCATTTGATCAATAGAAGGCAAGGGGTAATGATCTTTTCTAGTTGCTTTATTTAATTTTCTAAAATCAATAACCATTCTATAGCCAGTAACAATTCTTTGTGGAATGAGTTCATTTTTATCATTGGGAACAATGGTAATACCTCCTTTCTTAGGGACACAATGAACGGGACTCACCCATCTACTATCAGCTATGGGATAGATTATACCTGCTTCCAGAAGCTTAAATATTTTAGTTCTTACCACTTCTTTCATCTTAGGATTCAAACGTCGTTGATGATCAACAACGGGTTTAGCATCAGGTTCCATATTAATCTTGTGCTGATAAAGAGTGGGACTAATGCCCTTAAGATCATCAAAAGTATATCCAATAGCAGCTTAGTGCTTCTTCAGAATTTTCAATAATCTCTCTTCTTCATGTTCTGAAAGGTTAGCACTAATAATAACAGGATATATCTTTTTCTCATCAAGATAAGCATATTTCAAAGTGTCAGGTAATTGTTTCAATTCAAACACAGGATCACCTTTAGGCGGAGGAGGACCTCCTAGAGTTTCAATATGCAAATTATGTTTGAGCAGAGGTCGTTGTTCAAAGAAAATTTTATCTATCTCATTTCTTTCATTCATATGCATATCATTTTCATGGTCTAGTAAATATTGTTCTAGTGGATCAGTAGGAGGCACGGCATTGGAAGCAAGAGCAATTATTTCATCCTTACTAGGTAATTCTTTCTTGTGAGGTTGTCTATTAAACTTAGAAAAATTAAACTCATGAGACTCATCACCAAAGCTAACACTGATAGTTTGTTTATGACAATCTATAGTATCATTGACAGTGTTCAAGAAAGGTCTACCAAGGATAATGGGACAGAAGTCATCTTGTGGGGAACCGAGAACTAGAAAATCAGTAGGGTATTTTACTTTCCCACACAAGACTTCAACATCTCTAACAATCCCAAGTGGTGTGATGGTGTCTCTATTAGCAAGTTTAATAGTAACATCTATGTCTTCTATTTCAGCGGGTGCTATGTCATTCATAATTTCTTGGTATAAGGTAAAAGGAATAGCACTGACGCTAGCACCTAAATCACATAAACCATGGTAACAATGATCTCCTATTTTAACTCAGACAACATGCATGCCAACAACATGTCTATGTTTATCTTTTTCATCGGGTTTGGCAATTCTAGCAGCTTCATCATAGAAGTAAATAACATGCCCATCAATATTTTCTACCAAGAGATCTTTAACCATAGCAACACTAGGTTCTACTTTAATTTGTTCAGCATGTTTAGGTGCTCTAATATTACTTTTGCGAACCACAGTTGAAACCTTAGCATGTTCCTTTATCCTAACAGGGAAAGGTGGTTTTTCAATATAAGCAGTAGGCACAACTGGATCAACATTGTAAATGATAGTTTCATCTTTAGCTATGTAAAGTTCTTTAATTTATTCTTTATTAGATGGGTGATATTTAAACCACTTCTCCTTAGGGAGATCAACATGAGTAGCAAAGGATTCACAAAAGGAGGCTACTATCTCAGAGTAAAGTCCATATTTACTGCTAAACTTGTGAAAAGCATCGGTATTCATAAAAGATTTAACACAATCAAATTCAAGCTTAATACCTGACTCTTTACCTTTGTCAAGTTCCCAATCTTAAGAGTTGCGTTTAATTATTTCAAAAACATCCCACCTAAATTCAATAGTCTTCTTCATAAAAGAACCAGTACAAGAAGTATCGAGCATGGATCGATCATCATGAGAAAGCCGAGCATAAAAATTCTAAATAATAATTTCTCTTGAGAGCTCATGATTGGGGCATGAATATAACATTGACTTAAGCCTCACCCAAGCTAGAGCGATACTTTCTCCTTCACGAGGCCAAAAATTATATATATAATTCCGATCACGATGAACTAGATGCATAGGATTAAATTTTTGGTGAAATTCCAATTCTAGTCGATTCCAATTCCAAGATCCAGTATCATCGCATAGCCAATACCATGCCAATGCTTTTCCCTTCAAAGATAAAGGGAAAACCTTCTTCTTAGCTTCATCTCCGGGAAAACCTGCAAGCTCAAATAATCCACAAATTTCATCCACATATATCAAGTGCATATCAGGATGTTCGGTTCCATCTCCTGCATAAGGATTAGCTTGCAGTTGTTCTATCATACCCGAAGGAATTTCATAACCAACATTTTCAGTAGGTGCAGTAGGTTTAGGGGAAACTAATTTTGGTTCCGGTCGAGGTGAAGATACCCCGAACAAACCCCTCAAAGGATGATTCTCCATAGTAACAAGTGACAATAAATTTCAGCATGTAGTAATAATTTTCCCATACCAATTTCCACTTACCAAGAGCGCTTCACTCCCCGGCAACGGCGCCAGAAAAGAGCCTCGATGACCCACAAGTATAGGGGATCAATCATACTCCTTTCGATAAGTAAGAGTGTTGAACCCAACGAGGAGCAGATGGAAATGACAAGTGGTTTTCAGCAAGGTATTTTCTGCAAGCACTGAAATAGTCGGTGATAGAAAGTTTGATAGCAAGATAATTTATAACGAGCAAGTAACGGTAATGATAAATAAAGTGCAGAAAGGTAGCCCAATCCTTTTGTGGCAAAGGACAGGCCAAAACAGTCTCTTCTGATAAGCAAAGTGTTCTTGAGGGTACAAGGGAATTTCATCAGATCACTTTCATCATGTTGGTTTGATATGTGTTCGCTACATTGATAATTTGATATGTGGGTGGACCGGTGCTTAGGTGCTGTTCTTACTTGAACAAACCTCCTACTTATGATTAACCCCCTCGCAAGCATCCGCAACTACGAGAAAAGTATTAAGATAAAATCTAGCCATAGCATTAAACTTTTGGATCCAAATCAGTCCCTTATGAAGTAGCGCATAAACTAGGGTATAAGCTTCTGTCACTCTAGCAACCCATCATCTAATAACTACTCCACAATGCATTCCCTTAGGCCCAAATATGGTGAAGTGCCATGTAGTCGACGTTCACATGACACCACTAAGGGAATCACAACCTACATATCATCAAAATATCAAACACATATCAAGTTCACATGATTACTTGAAACATGACTTCTCCCGTGACCTAAAGAACAAAAGTAACTACTCACAAATAATAATCATGCTCAAGATCAGAGGGGTATTAAATAGCATAATGGATCTGAACATATAATCTTCCACCAACTAAACCATATAGTAATCAACTACAAGATGTAATCAACACTACTAGTCACCCACAAGTACCAATCTAAGGTTCCGGTACAAAGATTGAACACAAGAGATGAACTAGGGTTTGAGAGGAGATGGTGATGTTGAAGATGTTGATGGAGATGGCCCTCCCAAAGATGGGAGAGTTGTTGGTGATGACGATGATTCCCCCTCCGGGAGGGAAGTTCCCCGGCAGAATTGCTCCGCCGGAGGGCAAAAGTGCTCTTGCCCAAGTTCCACCTCGAGACGGCAGTGCTTCGTCCTGAAAGTCCTCCTCTTATTTTTTCTAGGTCAAAATGACTTATATACCAGAAGAGGGGCACCCGAGGTGGGCCGAGGAGGGCATAACCCACCAGGGCGCCCCTAGGGGCCCTGGCGCGCCCAGGTGGGTTGTGCCCACCTGGTGGGCCCCCTTTGGTAGTTATTTGCTCCAATAATTCTTAAATATTCCATAAAAAATCTCCGTGAAGTTTCAGCTTATTTGGAGATGTGCAGAATAGGGAACTTTGACGTAGCTTTTTCAGGTCCAGAATTCCAACTGCCGGTATTCTCCCTCTTTGTATAAACCTTGCATATTATGAGAGAAAGGGATTAGAACTACTCCAAAAGGCATTATTATGCATAAAAACATTATAAATAATAGTAGGAAAACATGATGCAAAATGGACGTATCACATATTCACAGCTATGATGTGTAAACTAAGCAGAAGGCATTTCAACAAATTAGAAGCAATGAAAGCTATACACCATATGTAAGATGCAACGAAAATCACTCTACCAAGTTAAAACTGTCTCGTCATTAGTGCCATTTCAACAAATTAGTAGTACAAGCTAGAAAATAATGTGAGATGTGACCTATCTCAGACTCCCAAGTTAAACGTGTCTTATGATAAGTGATTGTTGCAGGTTTACACAACAGTAGTACTTTGATGTAAGAACATGGTGTGATAGACAGATTATTGTATGTTCTAGAAACTGGAACATGTGTCTTATTCACAGGTATAATGTGTAAAGTAAGCAGATGGAATTCAACAAAATTAGAAGCAATATAAGCTAGACATCATACATAACATGCAACCACATATAACAGTGCCATGTTAGAGGGAGCACCTGTGATGGTGGACTAGGGGAGACATGCTCATCACCAACACAGCTATGTTGAGTGTCTATGCATGTGTTGTCTTCCAAATCTTGTTGGGCGGATGGCAGAGTAGAATCTGTAGAGGCCCTCCATTTCAGTTGGTTGGAAGGAGCACCTTTATCCACTGCCTTGCTAATTTCTTCCGCTTTATTGATTTTGCATTGTCAAGTAAAACCGACAAGAAAAAGCAACAAAATTCACTCTTCATAACTCATTCATGCATGATACTGACAATCACTACCTTGATGTAAGGCAAACACACGATACGAGGATGGAATATGTACGAAAAATAGGATGGCATGGAATATTCACAACTATTTGTGTAAACTAAGCAGAAGCCATTTCAACAAATTAGAAGCAATGCAAGCTAGACACCACATGAAAGATGCAAGACAATATCACACTGCTAAGCTAGAGAAAGCACCTGGGATGCCGGTTTCGTCGGAAGACCGCCATCAGTCCCTACCTTAATTTTTTCCGTCCTCTTACTTAATTTTAAGGGTTAATTTGATAAATGCCACTCCAAATTTGGCAATTCCGAGAAATGCCACTGCAATTTCTAAACTTCCAAAAATGCCATTTCATGCCATTTCCAGTGGCATTTTTCGAAGTCTGTAGTGGCGTTTTTCAAAGTTTTTAAAAATTGCAGTGGCATTTTTCAAAGTTTGGAAATTGCAGTGGCATTTTTATGAATCGCTATAATTGGAGTGGCATTTATCTAATTAACCCTAATTTTATTGCCTTGTCAAGTCAAACCCACAAGAAAAATGAATAAAAAATTGCTTTTCAGAACTCATTGATGCAGGATGCTGACGAGCACTACTTTAATGTAAGGCAACCGCATGATAGGATGATTGAATATGTAAGAAAAAAGGACAGCAATGCATATTCACAGCTATGATGTGTAAACTAAGCAGAAGACATTTCAACAAATTAGAAGCAATGAAAGCTATACACCATATGAAAGATGCAACAAATATCACTCTACCAAGTTAAAATTGTCTCGTCATAAGTGCCATTTCAACAAATTAGAAGTAGTACAAGCTAGAAAAGAATGTGAGATGTAACCTATATCACAGTCCCAAGTTAAATGTGTCTTATGATAAGTGATTGTTGCAGGTTACACAACAGTAGTACTTTGATGTAAGAACATGGTGTGATAGACAACTATTGTACGTTCTAGAAACAGGAACACGTGTCTTATTCACAAGTATAATGTGTAAAGTAAGCAAATGGAATTCAATAAAACTAGAAGCAATACAAGCTAGACATCATACATAACATGCAACCACATATAACAGTGCCAAGTTAGAGGGAGCACCTGTGATGGTGGACTAGGGGAGACGTGCTCATCATCAACACAACTACGTTGAGTGTCTATGCATGTGTTGTCTTCCAAATCTTGTTGGGGAGATGGCGGAGTAGAATCTGTAGAGGCCCTATGTTTCAGTTGGTTGGAAGGAGCACCTTTATCCACTGCCTTGCTAATTTCCTTCCGCTTTATTGATTTTGCATTGTCAAGTAAAACCGACAAGAAAAAGCAATAAAATTCACTCTTCAGAACTCATTCATGCATGATACTGACAATCACTACTTTGATGTAAGGCAAACACATGATACGAGGATGGAATATGTATGAAAAACAGGACGGCATGGCATATTCACAACTATTTGTGTAAACTAAGCAGAAGCCATTTCAACAAATTAGAAGCAATGCAAGCTAGACACCACATGAAAGATGCAACCAATATGACTCTGCCAAGTTAAAAGCATCCCATCATAAATGGCGTTTCAACAAATTAGAAGCAATGCATGCTATAAATCATATGAAAGATGCAACCAATATCACACTACATATACTAAAGGTGTCTCATCATAATTGATTGATGCGGGATTCAAAAAGACAGTAGTTTTATGTAAGGACATGCTTAATAGACAGATGTAATGTGTACCAAAAATAGGGAGGCATGTCACATTAACAGGTATAATGTATAAACTAAGCAGAAAAGCACCTGCAATTTAACCAGATTGGAAGAATTACAATCTAGACACCATATGCAACATGCAACCCATATCACGCTGCCAAGTTAGAGCAAGCACCTGCGATGGTAGTGTAGGGGAAATGCGGTCATCAACTACAGAGCTACGTTGACTATCTTCATCTAGCCTTGCTGTTTCTTGAGAATCATGTGGGGAGGCTGACACTGCATTCTTTAAAGGAGGATCTTTTCTCACAGTAGTCCACGGGCTTGACTGTCTCATCATAAGTGATTGATGAGGGATACACAAGAACATTAGTTTGATGTAAGAACATGGTTAATACACAGATGTAGTAGTATGTACCAAAAACAGGAAGGCATGTCATATTCAAAGGTATAATGTGTAAGCTAAGCATATGCAATTTGACCAAATTGGGAGCAATACAAGCTAGACAACCGGCTGGAGTGGTGAGCATGATCATCGAGGACCTGAGAGCCTAGTGGGAGGTGGGCTGCTTCGCCACCACCGTGGCTTTTTAGTTGGATTGCAGGTGATGCCTGTCTGTGCTGGGCTTGTCACTGGCTCGGCCAGTGCCATGACTAGCTATTTGGCTTCTGGTGCTCCCAGGATGGTGCTTCATGTAAAAAAATATTTCATTATCTTAATAAAGACCGACTTCGGCCTTTCGAATACAAGCTAGACACCATATGCAACATGCAACCACATATGACACCACAAAGTTAAAGCAAGCACATGGGATGGTGGTTCATGGCGAGCGAGATCATCAACTCCAGAGCTACGTTTACCGTCTCCATCTGCTGACACTGCACCCTTTAAAGTGCTGAAACGTGTCTTGCCTACCCGTGTACAAAGCTAGAGTGACTTCTCTCTTTTCTTTCGCGTTTCTACCAACAGTTTGGCAGAGGCTGAAATACCCATGCATAAAAAAACAATAGTGAGAGTATGAGTGAAGTGTGTGCAGAACTAGTGCACTGTAAAAGTAGCAGAGAGCAGGTGGCTGAAAAATAAATGATAGGAGACATATGATAGCTCTACAACATTGCATGACAAACAAAATTTGATTCTACTCCGTAAGATTTTGTAATATATGAGCACAGGGATGGCTGGGAAATGCAGCTACACCTCCAGCACACCACCACATGTGGTCCTATCAAAATAACAGTCGACTGAAAATAAATAGGTCAGTCAATTTTTTCCTGGACCGTTCGATCTACAAGGAACAGGCAGATGGCCTTCGTCTACCTCCCGCCAGTCACTGTTGACGATCTTTCTTGAACCACCAGCGACCACCGGCCCAGACCCCTGCCTTCGCCGCCCCACCCTCCCCTCAACGTCACACCACCGTCGTGCTTGGCAGTGCCCCCCGGCCATCCCTTTAAGCCCGGCCGACCTCCAGATCGGGCGCCAGCAGCTCCTAGGCCCCACACACCCCTAAGATAAACACCGATGCGCTGCTTCCCCGGCGTAACAGGCAGACTAGGGCCTGTTACTCTAGGGAATGCTTCCTTTAATTGGGAATCAACTGACCAGGAATTGAAATCCAGGGGGGCGACGGACCTCTAGCTAAGGTGAAATAGGAACCTTGTGCATCATGAGTTACTAGGAACATCTAGTATCAGGAAGAAGGTGCAGGAAGAAGCGGTCAACTAGTGGCTTCTGTGGGATGAATATCGCGCAAGCAGACACGTAAGATTTGCACGAATAAGGGAAGAGGAGTACCAGTTCCGGTTACCAGTGCTGTGTCCTAGTGATTTCACGGTGATGTTCTTCTTTTTACCGGGGGAACCAATGTTGTGGAGGAGGGTGCAGCCTTGGATGAACCCATGGCCAAATTGTTGAATGTGTTGTGGTGGCCATCTCTCGGCAGAGGGGAAGCAGATCAGAGGCGGAGAAGGACGGTGTAGCGGGAACAGCTCCAGTGCGGTGGACGGTGGAGACATTGGAGCAGCAGCGGTGAGGCACAGGACGGCATGGTTGAACTGGCTCGGGTACGGCGCACGTTGGCATCCTGGAGGCAGCTCGGCCTCGGTTTCAACTCCTAACCATGGAGGGCATTGTGGTTGCGGTGGACGACGACGTCGGGGTATCGGCTCCGGTGTGATGGAGGAGGGCGGCGGTTGATGGGTGAGATGGGGTGGCGGACGGAGGACGTCGGGGTTTCGCGGCTGGTGGAGAGGTAGTTTTGGCGCCCACAGAGCATGATGGAGAATTGGATGGGGGGCGGGGGGAGCTAAGGGGGAACCATGTTTCGTTCTGGGACGCGCTTGTTTTTTATTTGAACAGACTGGACGCGCTTGTTAGAAATTTGGGGAAAGTACAAACTTTCCCCCCCTCTTAAATTTAGGACCTACTGCGGGTCGGGGGTAGGACGGTAATCCTAGGTGTCCCAAATAGTGGGCGGGAGCGATTTTGGCTGAGTGCATGTGTGTTTAGGCGGCCACGGTGTATGAATGTTTTTCAGGGGTGGTTGCGTGGCGTCGAGATGAAGTTACAAACCTACCCCGGTTTAGACCTTTGGATGTCGGACCAGTAGGTTTCACGGGTCGGAGTTAGAAAAGTAATTTCCTTCTACCAAACATTGGTCTCATGCGGTTTCGGGCGAGTAGAGGCTCTTTTGGCACTTCGTTCGAAATTTTGAAACAGAAGCATTCATGTTTAGAGTACTCTTGACCTTTGAGGATTGACCTAAATAGACAAGGTTAAATTTGACCTTGTATGTTTGAAAACCTCATTAAATTATGTGCTTCTTTTTGAAATTTTGACTCTTTAAAATCCTATAACTATGATTATTTTGGAATGGAGGAGGTAAATTTGAATCTATTTTGTACACGACTATATATGCTATTATGTACAAAAGCAAAGCAAAGATTGGTGCCCCCATAATTTAGGTATGATTTACAAATTCCGTGATCTCGAATTCAAATAAATGAATGGACTTCATGTTGAATTCAAAAATTTTAAACCACCTTAGTTGAATTTAAATGTATGCTAGTTCCTAGCTAGCTATTTAGAATGTTCATTGTGTAACTTTTGTATGTCTAATGTGCTTTACACACACAACATGAACTATACTCACGTTTATATTCGAATTGCTAAAGCGATGCATTGTCTAGACTTCAAAATACTGACTCTATGGATCAATTATGTCGAATAATAACATAGACATGCTCAAATTCGATAGAATATAGATGTCTGATGGATCAATGACCGTTCCTTATGCGAATTGCAAATATCATGATCCCATCCTAATATTTGGATACAGTTTATATTTTTAATCAATGTGTACATCAGCCTTTTACGTGTAGATTCACTCTCCATAGGCGGCTCCTCACACACGCGCTAACTTTCTCTCTCACACATACACGCACTCGGTGTATATCCAACCGGGGTCTCTCACACATGCTCACACACTCTCTCCCGAGGTGTCTTTCTCGCACACATGCTCTCGATATCACCCTCCCTCCCTCTCGCAACCATTTACGACTGTTTTCACTAACCTTTGTCACAACCACTCTTCCTCTCACATGCATATGCACGCACGATCCACATCGACCCTTTCTCTATACATAGACCTGTCTACGTGTCTCCCGCACGAACATTATCTTTAGGCCTATCTCGCACGCATTGTCTCCACCTTTCTTCCTAGTTGACGAATATGATTCCAATAGAGTATTCTATAGGATGCCCCTTAAAGTTAGGTTTGTTGAATGGTAATATCAGAGACAAGGGGTTACCTTAGTCCAGGGACCTAGGGTTACAAATCCTAGCTGGCTTTGTCAGTGGACACAGAGTCCTTCACGGCTCTGGTATCTTTGTCTTGTACGACTAGTCCTCCATGGGTCTCCCTAAATGCGTCATGGGCCGACCAATGTGGCGTAGAATGGAACCGACCCAAGGGCCTCACCTCGGCCCACCGGACCTCACGCGGTGACACACCCTCTACCCCTAGGTCTCGTTATCTTCTCACACCCACACATACCAACACAGACACCACACAAACTATTTCTCCTCATGCCTCTATCCCCTCCCCCCTTTCATGGACACACTCAAGGGCATCTCTCGCCGTGACATCCTATTCGTCTCTCTCTCTCTCTAGAGCTCTCTCATTTCTCGTGATATCTCTCCCTTGTCGCCCCCCGCTCCCCCCGACCCCTCTATCCACGCCTCTCTCGAATAAGTACACATACCCTCTCTAGGCCCTGCCAAATATGTCAACTACACATTCACACATGTTACATCTTATCACGTACCCCATTGTTCTAAAAAGCCCTCTCTTCACTTTTAATTCGCATACAACATTTCTTTTGAATAAAAACCACACAAAGTGTGGTCAAAAATTTATTTTAGAAATTCTACATATATACAACATTACAAAGTTATATGGAGTATGAAAGTTAATTTGCATTGCATGGTGCACCCAATGATATTTATTCCGCATTGTGAATTTTTATACTTTTATACTATATATAAAGTTAGTCATAATAAAGAGAAACGAAGAGAATCTCTCCATCGCACACCCCCCCCCCCTCTGCGCCCCTTTCACGTACGCACACGAACTATCTCTAGGCCCTCTAAAAGTATGCCCCCAGCACATTCACGCATGTTTCATCATTCTCTCGCGATATATACAGCGACGATCACTGTATTTGAAGCGAAAGCATGATACATTCATTGGACTTCAGAATCCACTCATTACGGTCACCATTTACGTCTTGTGGTTATTATACAGTCACGGGCTCACCGTACAGCTCTGTATTTGTTGAAGACACGACTAGTTGACCAGTTAAACGCTCCACGTGGCTCATCTAGTGTTGCATCATTATTATCTCACTACCATATGGCCCACCTGTCGCGGGTATAAGAATGAAAACAAACAATAAAAAATTATTGGACGGTGGGTATTCGAAGTCATTACCGCGGGCACAGCGGACAAGGTGGCCTTGTATTGGTATGCTGAGCCATCTCTTTTAGTAAGTACACAGGAGCTAGTATGGTGATTATACACACACGCATGCATGCACACAAAATGCATGCATGCAACACTCACACATACACACGCAGCCACGCAACACTCACTCACACGCACACACGCAACACTCACACACACACACGCATGCATGCATGCACACACCACACGACCAACACACACGCTCAAGTGCTCAACCTACACGTGCATGCGCACACATCAGGCCCTGACAGACACATACACAACCAGGTGGTTCCCGCGCACGGGTTGGAGTCTTGTCGCGGCTGCGTAAATTTGTGTTTATCTTACTCTTTTCCTCTGCGAACTGACATGTGGGACCCACAAGGAACGTGGCCAATTTAACCATGCAACATAGTGCCAAACAGGCTATTTGGCCAGTCAACAGAGTGCAATCCGATGCTGAACGGTGAGCAAGTGACCGTATAATCACCGCAAAATGTATATAGTGACCGTAATGAGCATATTCTGAAGTCCGGTGAACGTATTACGCTTTTCGATTGAAATACACTAACCGCCAGTGTATTTATCTCTTCTCTCGCTCTCTCTGTGGAGCCGAGTAGGCCAACGTGGTAGTGCCTAAATTGGCGCACGCCACCCCATTATTGTTGTACTGGTTTCGTAAGAGCGAACAAGCCTTCACGTCTACCGTACAAACTCTAGATATGAGTTACAAATGCTATGAAGACGAATACAAAAAATTGAATCCACTTTATACCCAATTTCTCTCTGTAGGCCCTCCAAAAGTACATCTCTACACATTCTCGCATGTTACATCTGACAACTATGCAATACAACACTACTACACTCTAACACAATAAATCATATGTGTTTTTAGTTTTACTAGATCTCATATTTATACTTAATTACTCAGTTTGCATACATTAAAATTGCCTTTGAAATGTATGGCTAGTATCATCTAGTGATATGAAAGGTCAGACTACACACACACACACACAAAAGGGCCCATTACACATTCAAGCATTTCACATCTGTCTCTCACTCTCTGTGTGAAACCGCCTATGCCAAACTACCCTGCCTACCGCGCGGGAAAAATCCCGCCCTCGCCTGTTTAATCGGGTTTGTATCGATGGATTGTGTGAAACAACAAAACTATAGTAGTATTACAGTACAAGTAATAGATCACTGGGCCTCTGTCGTAAGAGTGGACCAGTAGCTTTCATAAATGTTCTAGTCCCTTTCGCTGACATGTGGGACTTCAAGCAACCGGGTCCACGTGCCATATCGAAATAACAGTGCAAAGCAGCAGGGGGGACGAACCCCAATCTTGGCGCCATTGTAGTAATGAGCAATGAGGCATCAAATCACAAAGTTGCACCTTTCCCACAGTTCAGTTGGAGGGACGAAGTGGTGATAAAGTTGGAGGGACAAAGCAACCATCATTTCACTCTTTGCTGAATCCGCTTCTCCCTCATCTTCCTCAAGTTAACCACGTGTTGCTTCTGTCATTGTTCTGCCTCATGTGGGACGCGGATTGGCTAGGTACATCACTGACACGTGGGACTGCATGTTAGCAAACCGCCAGGCCAACCTCCTCTAAAAATAAGAAACCTCCCCCACCTTTCGCGCGGCAAAATCACCTCCTTTTTACTAATCTTTATATATTTTATAGATCAATATAATCGAGATTTGTATAGATAGCACGAAGGAGCAAAACCAAGTGGCACTTGCGAATGACTTACCATGGTCTGCCTCAATGGTGTGCTCCGTCGAATGCACTTTGCCAAAGCCACAGCGATCGAGATATCGTCGACGTCACCGCAATGGGGAAGGAAGTCAAATGGTTACTCCCTCCATTTTTTTGTATACAAGGCCACTATCAGGCTAGTCATAGTGGGAGTAACTTAGGTAGTAACATAACACATCTCAAGACAATTTTGCTTATGTGGCAAGGAGTTAATAAGGAGAGAGATGCTTGTGATAACATAATATGTTACTATAACATAACACACCCTGAGGTAAAATGAGTCTACATCTCAATTAATGAAGGCTTGCATGTTACCATTCATATGTTATTACCCACTATGGAGGTAGTAACTTAGACTAGTAACTGCATGTTACTAGTCTATGTTACTCCCCGCTATGACCAGCCTCAAAATTACAATTTGCAGAAGGCCACTAAGACTAATCGAGACAAAATTGATGGGGTTTGCCTCATACTAGCAACCAAGGACATTAATATACCCTTGCATGCATGCGGAAGTGAGAAGGTTGGTTTGCATGCGTTGCATTAATCAAGCAATGAGGAGTGACATAGTTAGCTAGTACATTTGGCAGCATCCGTTGGAGAAAAAATACCCATTAATTGACACATCAAACGAGGATTTGTATCGATCAATCCCGCGAAGGAAAACCCTGACTTCTTTTTTAACACAGTACTACGTACTAAAATCGAATTCGCTCACCCTCGCAAACCAGATGTTATTACAAGTTCAAAATGAAAAGGCGGTACACTTACGCACGCCTGCCGCGGTCGCACTACACCCTCACACAGTCGGTCATGCATGCCTCCTGCACGCCACAAACCCAACCTAGGGAACGCACCCTCACTGACACGTGGTACCACATGTGATCAAACCAAACTCAGCCATCCAACCGCTGAGACCTAATTTTCGTTCATACAGTATGGTTATCCAACCGCCTGTTGGGGAAGATCTGTGCGGCCCGTGCAGTGGTCTGTTGGGCAAGAAGAAGAGGTGAGGAAGATCTGTGCGACCCGTGCGGTGGTCTGTTGGGTAAGAAGAAGAAGGGTTAGGAGACGTAGGATATTCATCCAACCGCCTTAAATTGTCGACTAACCCAAATGATGAAAGTCAGGCGACTTGCATAGATATATGTTTTTTAGAAGGCATAAATATATGTTTTTACACAGCAAAATATCCCTAAAAACAACAACATAAAGAAAAACTATCACTACTCACGGAATGAGCCGACCTCGTCGTCTTTGGTTGCCAGCGCAAACCAGCCGTAGCTGCCGACATGTGTCTCCGCACCATGGTTGTCCTCGGCCCCCAGCTACTCGTTCACGCGTAGCGTGCGGGAGTGATTTCTTGTATCCACGTCGGTATTTCCCAAAGAGGTAGGGATGATGTAGCACAGCTACGGTAGGTATTTCCCTCAATTATGAAACCAAGGTTATCAAACCAGTAGGAGAACCAAGAAACACTATGTAAGCGGTATCTGCAAACAAAGAAAAAAAACATCGCAATCCAACGCGTAAGAGGGGTTGTCAATCCCTCCTCGGTAAAAAGATAGATTGGTTTGTATGATTTTGGATAAATAGATCTCGCAATAACATAAAATAAAATAAATAAATAAAAAGTGCAGCAAGGTATTTTTGGGTTTTAAGAATAATAGATCTGAAAACAAAAGCGATGAAAAAAATAGATCGAAAAGCAATATGATAAAAGATAGACCCCGGGGCCGTAGATTTCACTAGTGGCTTCTCTCGAGAAAATAGCATAGGGTGGGTAAACAAATTACTGTTGGGCAATTTATAGAAGATCAAATAATTATGACGATATCCAGGCAATGATCATTATATAGGCATCACGTCCAAGATTAGTAGACCAAAACGATTCTGCATCTACTACTATTACTCCACACATCGACCGCTATCCATCATGCATCTAGTGTATTAAGTTCATGGAGAAACGGAGTAATGTAATAAGAACGGTGACATGATGTAGACAAGATCTATTCATGTAGGAATAGACCCCATCTTGTTATCCTTAATAGCAACGATACATGCGTGCCTCGCTGCCCCTTCTGTCACTGGGAGAGGACACCGCAAGATCGAACCCATCACAAAGCACCTCTTCCCATGGCAAGAAAAATCGATCTAGTTGGCCTAACTAAATCATGCATATAAGAGATCAAAGAAAACTCAAATAATTCTCATGGATATAGATCTGATCATAAACTCAAACTTCATCGGATCTCAACAAACACACCGCAAAAAGTCATTACATCAAATAGATCTCCAAGAGACCATTGTATTGAGAATCAAAAGAGAGGGAGAAAGCAATCTAGCTACTTCCTACGGACCCTTATAGGTCTATGGTGGACTACCCACGCATCATCGGAGAGGCACCAATGATGATGATGAACCCCTCCGTGATGGTGTAGATTGGATCTCGTGGTTCTGGAACTTGCGGCGGCTGGAATTGTGTTTCATCGTCTCCCCTAGGGTTTCTGGAATATTTGGGAATTTATAGGGCGTAGAAGCGGTGCAGCAGGCCTCCGTGGGGACCACAACCCCCCTGGGCGCGCCCTGGTGGGTTGTGCCCCCCACGGGCCTCCTCTCTGGTGCTTTCTTGCCCCCAAGGTGTCTTCTGGACCAAAAAAATCTCCAAAAAGTTTCATGGCATTTGGACTCCATTTGGTACTGATATTCTGCGAAGTAAAAAACAAGCAAAAAATAGCAACTGGCACTGGGCACTATGTCAATAGGTTAGTCCCAAAAAATGATATAAAGTTGCTATAAAATGATTGTAAAACATCCAAGGATGATAATATAACAGCATGGACCAATCAAAAATTATAGATACGTTGGAGACGTATGAGGGAGCTCTGCACGGACGTGAGCACCGCCGGGTTCACGTCCACGACGTTCGGTTCCGCCTGCAGGAGGGCCTCGATGGCAGCGGCATCCGCATGCTCCGCGTCGAGTTGAGCCTGCGCCGCCCGGCTCATGTCCAGGACGCCGGGTTCCGCCTACAGGAGGGCCTCGATTGTAGCACCATCCGCGCGCTCTGCATCAAGCTGAGCCACCGCCGCCCGGTTCACGTCCATGACATCTGGTTCCGCGTGCAGGAAGGCCTCGATGGCAGCTGTGACACCCCCGGCTTAATTATGCACTAATCATACACGCAAATGCACACGATCAAGCCTAAGGACTCACTTGAAGGAATAACAACACAACTCTAAAACATAAATAAAGGCATACAAGCATTATATTACAAGCCAGGGCCTCGAGGGCTCGAATACATAAGCTTGATGTCAACAAGCATCAGCGGAAGTGTTAGATATCTGAGTACATATATAAAAGAGAAGCGGATAAGCCTTTAAGAAGGAGGTGCAAAACAAAAGCTATAATCGAAAAGGCGCAGGCCTCTTGCCTGGTGAGGGAGTCCTGGATTAAGGGGTCCTCGGGCGTCCAGGCTACATAACGTGGGCCGGACTGATGGGCCATGAAGATACAAGATAGAAGACTCTCTCCCGTGTCCGGATGGGACTCTCCTTGGCGTGGACGACAAGCTTGGCGTTCGGATATGAAGATTCCTTTCTCTGTAACCGACTTTGTACAACCCTAGTCCCCTCCGGTGTTTATATAAACCGGAGGGTTTCAGTCCGTAGGGGCAATCATAATCAGACAGGCTAGACTTCTAGGGTTTTAGCCATTATGATCTCGTGGTAGATCAACTCTTGTAATACTCATATTCATCAAGATCAATCAAGCAGGACATAGGGTATTACCTCCATAGAGAGGGCCCGAACCTGGGTAAACATCGTGTCCCCCGTCTCCTGTTACCATCGGCCTTAGACGCACAGTTTGAGACCCCCTACCCGAGATCCGCCGGTTTTGACACCGACATTGGTGCTTTCATTGAGACTTCCGCTTTGTTGTCGCTAGAATACTCGATGGCTCCATCAATCATCCACAACGATGCTGCCTTGAGGGAGGTCTTTCTCCCCGGCCAGATCTTCATATTCGGCGGCTTCGTACTGCGGGCCAACTCGCTTGGCCATCTAGAGCAGATCGACAGCTACGCCCCTGGCCATCAGGTCAGGTTTGGAAGCTTGAACTATGTTGATGATATCCACGGAGACTTGATCTTCGACGGATTCCAGCCCATGGCAGCCGCTCCCTACCACCGCGATGAACATGACCTAAATCTGTCATCGGACCATACCCGGGAGATAGCGCCTGTAACTGCCCTGGCCCTAGATCCAGAGCAGATTGCGCCATCCGAGGACGGGAAGCTCAACCCCGCCACGGAAGCCGCAGACTCAGCGGCGTTGGAGCCGCACACAGACCCAACTTCGAATGGGATCTGTGTCATCGGAACCTCAGATTCGTCTCCGGCCACAGGTTCCAAACCGCGTGCGTCAGCGCCCATCGAGCTCGATCGGGCGCCAATCGTCGAGTTCAGCTCCGCGGACATCTTCCAGCACTCACCTTTGGGTGATGTGCTAAACTTATTAAAAACCCTCTCCTTAGTGGGGGACTCACAGCCGAATTATATCCGGTTTGAACTGGGGGCTGATGACGGAGAATTTCGCTTCCCACCCACCGCCCACTTCATTGCCACTGTCGAAAACTTAACCGACATGCTCGATTACGACTCCGAAGACATCGATGGTATGGACGATGATGCCAGCGAGGAGCAGGCCCAAAACCCGCCGTTTACTGGGCGCTGGACAGCCACCTCCTCGTATGACGTGTACATGGTGGATACTCCCAAAGAGAATAACGGTGATAACGAGAAAGATCCAGTCAAGGATAAACCTCCTGAGATACAGCCAAAGCGCTGACGTCAGCGGCACCGCTCTAAATCACGCCGTGGAAAAGACAGCAATACCGGCACAAGAGAAAACAATACTCCGGACGATGCTGAAGACAAAGAAGATCCCGTCGAGCCGACTTCCAAACAGGACGGTAGGGCAGATGGGCAAGTCAGCCCTGACGAACAGGCCATAAACGAAGACTCGGAGGACAGCAACTATCTTCCACTCTCCGAAGATGAGGTGAGCCTCGGCGACGAAGACTTTATCGTGCCTGAGGAACCCGTCGAGCAGGAGCGCTTTAAGCGCCGGCTAATAGCCACTGCGAGGAGCCTGAAAAAGAAACAACAGTAGCTTCAAGCTGATCAAGATCTACTCAACGACAGATGGACTGATGTCCTGGCAGCCGAGGAATACGGACTCGAGTGCCGCATTAAAAGTTACCCGAAGCATAAATTGCTACCCCAATTCGACGACGAGGCACTTGAGCCCATGCCATCAACACGTAATGTGGCTGACCGACCACCACATGGCCGGGACAAGGCGGCAAATCAAGCCGAACACCTGCCCATACTACCTCGCCGTGAAGGCAAAGATACCACAGCTCGGGAATACACATATGACCTGCGGCAAAACCTGGAGAACAGAGCAGGTCAGTCCAGATCGATCTATGGATCGCGGAGGCATGCCCTGGCACGCGACGACGGCTATCAAGCCAGACGTACCGAGCATAACCATGTCCCGGCTAAAAATCGCAGATGGACTACATCCGCACTACGTCGCGACTTGGCCCGATATAGAGGCGCCGCACATCCCCTCTGCTTCACTGATGAGGTAATGGAACACGAATTCCCGGAAGGGTTTAAACCCATGAATATCGAATCATACGACGGAACAACAGATCCTGCAGTATGGATTGAAGATTTCTTTCTCCATATCCGCATGGCCCGCGGTGATGACCTCCACGCCATCAAATACCTCCCACTAAAATTAAAGGGACCAGTGCGGCACTGGCTGAACAGCCTCCCAGAGAACTCCATTGGCAGCTGGGAAGACTTGGAAGACGCCTTCCACGATAACTTTCAAGGTACATATATCCGGCCTCCGGATGCCGACGACCTAAGTCACATCATCCAGCAGCCCAGGGAGTCAGCCAGGAAGCTCTGGACTAGGTTCCTAATTAAAAAGAACCAAATTGTCGATTGTCCGGACGCTGAAGCCCTCGCGGCCTTTAAAAATAGCGTCCGAGACGAATGGCTTGCCCGCCACCTCGGTCAAGAAAAACCAAAATCCATGGCAGCCCTTATCGCTCTGATGACCCGCTTTTGCACGGGAGAAGATAGCTGGCTCGCTCGTAGAAGCAACATCACCAGTGATCCGGGCACTTCCGAAGTTCGTGACGGCAACGGCAAGCCACGACGCAATAAACACAAGCGTCGAAATAATAATGAAGGAACGCAAGACACGGCGGTAAACGCCGGATTCAGCGGCTCCAAAACCGGTCAATGGAAAAAGTCATTCAAGGCAAACAGAGATGGACCATCCAATTTAGACAAGATACTGGATCGGCCCTGCCAGATTCATGGCACCCCCGATAAACCAGCCAATCACACCAACAGAAGCTGTTGGGTCTTCAAACAAGCCGGCAAGCTTAACGCCGAACACAAGGGGAAGGGTCCACCTAGCGACACCGACGACGAAGAGACTCGCCAGCCGAACACCAGGGGTCAGAAGCAATTTCCCCCCGAAGTAAAAACAGTCAACATGGTATACGTGACACACATCCCTACAGAGGAGCGCAAGCGCGCACCACAGGACGCCAATGCCATAGAGCCAGGCACCCCAAAATTAAGCCAACGGGCGGCCTGCCCGATCACTTTTGATCGCAAGGACCACCCAGCCAGTATCCATCACGAAAGTTCGGCAGCTCTGATCCTCAATCCAATTATCGATGGGTTCCATCTAACTAAAGTCCTTATGGACAGCGACAGTAGTCTTAATCTACTCTACCAAGACACTGTCCGCAAAATGGGCATTGATCCTTCACGAATCAAGCCCACCACAGCTACCTTCAAAGGAGCAGTGTCCGGCGTAGAAGCTCGCTGCACGGGATCAATTACATTGGAAGTCGTTTTTGGCTCGCCGAACAACTTTAGAAGTGAAGGCTTGACCTTCCATATTGTACCGTTCTGCGGTAGCTACCACGCACTACTCGGGCGTACCGCTTTTACTCGTTTTAATGCGGTCCCACATTACACCTATTTCAATCTCAAGATGCCCAGTCCACGTGGTGTCATCACTGTAAACGGAAATACGGAATGCTCCCTCCGTACAGAGGAGCGTACAATGGCTGTTGCAGCCGAAGTACAAAGCGACCTTATCAAGTCGCGTATCTCATGGGCCGTCAAGCCGCCGGTTTCTACTAAACAGGACCAATCAATCTCAAAGCTGGATTAGCAGTTCAGCCTCCGTCGTCCGCCCCATATAGCCGCGAAGTTTATACCGCGCATATATAATTATGCACCTAAAATACCATGGTCATCGGTGGAGGCATAGTACGGACAGGCCTACAATGCGGTCCTCACCCTCATAGTCTTTTTACTTTTCCTAACTATTTTTTATCTTTTTCAACAGGTGATTCCAAGCCTGGTCATCTTACGGACTTTTTCTAAAGTTCGGCTTTGTATAAATAACTAAAGGCTATTCCTACTAAGGAGCCCTTTCACCGAGGCAAGGCAGCGCAGACGTGCGACGGGAGGTCCTAATGATTTTTGTAAGACCGCACTCTTTATTTTTAAACCTGTAAAGTGCCTTTTTTCCTCAGCACTCGGCCCCCGGCATGTTAAATAGCCCGGGTAGGGGCATTATAATCTGTAGAATTGCATTTAACGTATCAATCAGATTCCAGTGAACATAACCCGTATTTAGTATTCACTTTTTCTACGTACTGAATTTTGCCTCTTCGGTTGTTTCACGAACGCACCTCGGCACAAATTGCCAGGGGCTCGATACGGCCGCACATGAGTTGCCGACAAGTCCGAACAGCTTTTCATCACACTTCAGCATCACGAGTTTCACCTTATATGCATCAGCTCCGAATCATGTCTTTGGTCAATAGTTGGGTTGGCCGGCTCCTGTGCTTACTACCTTACGTTCCGCTATATCGGCTAGGGTAGTAAAGGGAGAACTACTACGATTGTGTCTCGGTTCATCCGGATGAGCACCTCAGTAGAGAAAGTCGAAAACTGACTGTCATGATGCGGCGAGAGCTGGTCAACCACTCGATGACTCATCAGAATTCTTCGTGATTCTCTCCGTATTACATGAAGGACCGTTTTTCTGGTCACCTATGTAACGCACCGTATTCGGGTAAACGCGTACATACTAGGGGCTATATCATAGACCCGCCGTCAAACTCCTATGGCTAAGTGAAAGTGTTAAAGCCCTATAGTCCGATTGCCTAGTTCGCCGCATTGACACCTCCTTCATGGACCAAGACGTTGGGTTAAGAGTGATCAAGTGCTTTTCCGAACACCCCCGCATTATATGCAAGGGGGCTGAAGCCGACGACTGGCAAACTTTCAGATTATATGAAGAATGGCCGCACAGGAGGAACCAATACTTTAAGGCAAAAGTATAAAAATATAGCCTTAATATATCATAATATTGTTTTTACAAACTTGGTATATTCACTCGAACATCATATCTTTCGAGCACTGACCCTCTATCAAGCGGGCACCCTCTAGGACATTCTCAAAATAATGCTCTGGCATGTGATGGTCCTTGCCCTCGGGTGGACTCTTCACTACAATATCGGTGGCCTTCATCTTTGCCCAGTATGCCTTGACGCGGGCAAAGGCCATCCGTGCACCTTCAATGCACGTTGACCGATTAACAGCGTCGATATGCGGCACCGCATCAACAAGTCACTGCACCAAACTGAAATAACTATTCGGAATTGGCTCAGTCGGCCACAGCCGGACCACGACGTCCTTCATGGCAGATCCGGATATCTTGTGGAGCTCGGCCCACTGGGCCATCTGTTCGTTCAGCAACAGCGGACGCTTCGGCATGCCGAATTGCGACCAGAAAAGCTTCTCCATTGCACGTCCTTCTTGCGCTTGGAAAAACTGCGCCGCATCGGAGACACTCTTCGGCAAGTCCAAGAATGCGTCTGGAGAACTCCACATTTGATTAAGGGGGGCATACTTCAGATCGCCGAATTTAGTCTGTAATAAGAAAGGCTTACCAGCCGCTATCTCCCCAGCTTGCCGGATTTCTTCCCGAGCCGCTCTAGACTCGGACCGTGCTTCTCTAGCCTCTTGTATGGCCTTGCCGAGTTCGACCGTTCTGGCTTTGTTATCCTTCTCGAGGAATTCGCATCGAACATTGGCATCCTTTAGCTTGCGCGTCATGGTAGATATTCTCTCCTCGCACTGGCGTCGAGCAGCCTGTTCGGCCTTTAACTCAGCAGCTGGCTTCTTGGCAGCCGCCTCACTCATCCTGGCTTGCTCCTTGGCTCGGGCAAGCTCAACCCGTAGGGCCTCAACTGCGGCAGCATTATCTGCAGTTATGCATATCTCAGTATACAATTTTCAGCGTCATGCTCATATTATCATATTTACATATACTGACTGCCCAAAAACATACCTTGTGCCTCGTCGAGCCGCCTGTTAACAAGTGTAAGGTCGTCATCCGCCACATCAAGTTTCTGCTTTAGCCTTGCAACCTCTGTAGCTTGGGCAGTCATCATGGATGAAACAGCTTGTGTTCCAATTCATCAGATTATTTCCTGGGAATATCTTTTTTGAACCTCTGATCGCCTCCCTTCGGACGGCAACCAGAGTCTCAGGGGCTACTACCTATACACAGGTGCATTTTGCACGTAGAAGTGCAATTAAAGATATTACATTGCATACCTCAAAGCCTCTTAGCAGGCTCATGAAGGATTCATTCAATCCGCTTTTCGCGGACAGAATCCTCTCAACTACCGTACCCATTAAGGTACGATGTTCCTCTGAAACGGACGCATGTTGCAGCATGCCCGTCATTGTATCCGGCGCCCCCGGATCCCTGGGAGCGGCCGCAGGAGTATGGACTCCCTTCGAAAGAATATGTTTACCCGGCTCTAGAGTCGTCCCCGGCTGTCAACCGGATAGTCCAGGCCCTTTATTGTCGGTCCCCATAGGGTCCGCATGCCCCGGACTCTGGACGGCCGAAGTATCACCTTCGGGCGCAGTTTTCATTGTCCCTCGCATCACTTGTTGGTCGGGAGAGATCCTCCGGGACGACACCTCGGAGTCGTCTGCCCTGTCGGGCGAGAAGGTCTGTGGAGGCGTCTTGCTTTCCATCATCTCCGGAAGTAGATCCCCCGAGGAGGAGGACTGTGGAGGAAGACTGCGTGCCGGACTGCAAACATATATTTTAAATGTTACCCTGGTAACCGGAAAGCAATGGGATATGTTTCGGACACCCCTGTTCACTTACGATTCGGCTGAAGGTTTGTCCTTACGGAGGAATTGCGCGACAACATTGTCTTCTGAACCCGAGCCACCTGACAGGGACATCTTCCCTTGCTTAGGAGCCTTTGCTTTCAAATCCCCGGAGGCGGCCCTCTTCTTCCCATCGGGAGAGGGGATGTCAGTTTCTCCTTCTCTTTTGTCTTCGGAAGAGGGAGTTCCAATCTCCCTGGACATAGTGTCTGGTGTACCTCTAGAATAGAGGCCACCTTCAGCCTCCTTGCTCTCCTCTTTGTCCCCCTTCGCCGGCACTTGGTATGGCGCCGGAGCCAGCATCCTTGTTAACACAGGATCTACTGAGTCTTCGGGAAGAGGGGCCGAACACCTAATTCTTTCCACCTTCTTGATCCAGCCCTGGTCGAAGATGGTTTTCTCAGTATATTGTTACGAGATATTTAACTAAGTTGTGTTCAGGAGTCGAGGGCCTACCGAGGTATCCGGATGGTTGCAGTCGAGGCCGATGTCCTCGGTAGTATCCGGCCACTGTTTTCGGGTCCCGAAGAAAAACTTCCACATTCCTTTGTGCGTCGTGCCAAAGAAGTGCTGAAGAGTCTGTGGTCCTTCCAGATTGAACTCCCACATGCGGAGGGGCCGTCGCTGGCACGGCAGGACCCGGCGGACTAGCATTACCTGGATTACGTCGATGAGGCCGGTGTCCTTCTCGAGGAGGCTCCGGATGCGGCTTTGTAGCATCTGCACTTCGTCCGTTGATCCCCAGTCCAGCCCCTTGTTAATCCATGATGCGAGCCGTAATGGAGGGCCAGGCCGGAACGTAGGTGTAGTTGCCCACTTGGTACCATGGGGTTCAGTGATGTAAAACCACTCCCCTCGCCATGGGTTGGAGGTTTCCATGAAAGAGACTTTTGGCCAAGGTGTGTGGGTGAGTTTGCTCACCATCGCACCACCGCACTTTGCTTGCTTCCCATCGACTACCTTCGGCTTCATATTAAAGGTCTTGAGCCATAAGCCAAAGTGTGGGGGAATACGGAGAAAGGCCTCACACATGACGATGAATGCCGAGATGTGAAGAAAGGAGTCTGGAGCCTGATCATGGAAATCTAGCCCGTAATAGAACATGAGTCCGCGGACGAAGGGATGGAGAGCGAACCCTAGCCCTCGGAGGAAGTGAGAGATGAATACGACCCTCTCGCCGGATCTGGGAGTAGGAATGACCTGCCCTTGAGCAGGGAGCCTGTGGGGGATTTCCACGGTCAGGTATTTTGCCGCCCGGAGCTTCGCAATATCCTCCTCTGTGACGGAGGAGGCCACCCACCGGCCTTGAGGGTTGGGTCCGGACATGGCTAGGAGGCTCAGAATGAATAAATTGAACCTTGGGTGCTGGAACTCGAGGTTGGAAAGGATGAGGAAAAGAGAAGGCGTGGGTGAAAGGGGGTGAATCCTTATCTCCTTAAAAAGGCAGTGAATATCAAGCGCCTCCCCACTCGCCTTAAAACTCGCCTATTCCCAAGGGCCGTGCAAACCGCATGGTTGGATTACCCACGCCCGTATCGATGAGAATCCCGTAATAAGGGGACATGATCTCTGCTTCGACAAGACGTGCCAATAAAACCGCTTCTCGAAACGTGGAGTGGGAGGCTAAAAAGAAAACGGTTCAAAATAATGACCGTGCAGGAACGTGGTGTCGCGTTACAAAAAGTTGTTAGCAGATGGGACTCGTGAAATATTATACTCTCTGTGGTTGTGTGTGGTACTTGTTTTGCAGAGCCAGACACGCTTTCTGTGCTCGAAGTTTGTTTTGGAGTATTCGGAGGAGGAACCCGCCTTGCAATGCCGAAGACAATCTGCGCACCGGACACATCGTCATTGAAGCCTGGTTCAGGGGCTACTGAGGGAGTCCTGGATTAAGGGGTCCTCGGGCGTTCAGGCTACGTAACATGGGCCGGACTGATGGGCCATGAAGATACAAGACAGAAGACTCTATCCCGTGTCTAGATGGGACTCTCCTTGGCGTGGACGGCAAGCTTGGCGTTCGGATATGAAGATTCCTTTCTCTGTAACCGACTTTGTACAACCCTAGTCCCCTCCGGTGTTTATATAAACCGGAGGGTTTCAGTCCGTAGGGGCAATCATAATCAGACAGGCTAGACTTCTAGGGTTTTAGCCATTATGATCTCGTGGTAGATCAACTCTTGTAATACTCATATTTATCAAGATCAATCAAGCAGGACATATGGTATTACCTCCATGGAGAGGGCCCGAACCTGGGTAAACATCGTGTCCCCCATCTCCTGTTACCATCGGCCTTAGACGCACAGTTCGGGACCCCCTACCCGAGATCCGCCGGTTTTGTACCCGACACCTCGGACCCTCCGAACCTACTCCTGGTCATCAGCTAATTCGTAGTAGTAACCACCCTCGGGGTGGTAGTAGTAGTCGTTGGTGGGGGCAGCTGTCTCAGGGGCTCTGTCATCTGGTTGCATCAAACGGATATTGGGAAAAAGAGGAAGCAAAGCAACCGTGAGTACTCATCCAAAGTACTCAGCAAGCAAGGATCTACACTACATATGCAACATTATCAAAGAAAGGCTGTATATGTGGACTGGGCTGCAGAAATGCTAGAATAGAGAGAAGGCCTAGTCCTATCGAAGACTAGCATCTTCATCGATCTTGCAGCATTAGAAGAGTGTAGATTAGCACAGTATAAAGTAGTAGCAGTATTAAGTATCCACCTCGCCCAGAGATCCTTCCTCGACTCCATGCCAGAAAGCGATCCAAGAGCCATACTATCCACTTCTCGTCTTTTCATTAAGTTCTAGTTGTATCGATTGGGATACAACTCCGAGCGTCCGTTACCGAGGATCCGTCTATGCATAGATGTTTCTTCCCTACAGGGGTGCACCAACTTACCCACCACGCTCGCTTAACTCTGGCCAGACACACTTTTCTGGGTCATGCCCGGCCTCGGCTAAACAACACGCCGCAACCCGACCTAGGCTTAACAGAGAGGTCAGCATGCCGGAATAACCTATGCGCCCATAGGTCTTGGGCCATCGCCCTGGGAACTTCTGCACGTTGTGAACGCGGCCGATGAGCAGACTTAGCCCCTCTTATCCAAGTGTAGGGCGTTACCAGTCCAGCCCAGCGTGCGCCGCACAGTCGCTGACGTCTATTAAGCTTCGGCTGATGCATACGACGCAGAGTGCCCATAACTTATCCCACGTGATGGTTAGTGCTATCGGGCTAGAGGCCCACTCAGATCAAATATCCAAATCGTTAGTGTATTGGGGGTTTGCGGTAACGAGCAGAGACTCACGATCGATGTGACCCCGTCGCCCCGTCTCAAGGACTTGCAGCAAGGGCTAAGAATGCACGGCCACACCTCGTAATTTATCTCACGGGCACCCTCCAGGTCAACCCGTCTCCACATCACTCGCATCTTATGCTCGCTCGGGTACCCCCTCAGGGTCGACCTGACTTTCTAAGTAACAGTTGTAAAGTCCTAGTATCCGTGTGTCCATAACATCAGGGGAATCTAAGGTATCACCCTCATAGGATTCCTACTCGATGTATCTGTCAAGGTGAACTCGGAGGAATCACCATCGATGGGTTCACACTTGAGGTGTTGCACGACAGCGTCGTTATCCGGAGTGGTGAAGGAGGAATCACACTCGATGACCACGACCAGATAGCTACTCTACAGAGTTAACATCAGAAGTGCTATACGAGGTATCACCCTCGGCACTCAATAGTAACGCTGCAGTGTCGTACAACTAAGGGGGTGATGTGCGGTGCTGGGGCCTGGTCGTCGAATCTTTCGTTGATCCAGCGGGGCAATTGGGACAAGTGGGGTCACTGGGGTTCACTAACCAGCCTATTCTAAGCAGTTTAGGATAAGCAGGTAATTATCAAAGGTAGGTTACAAAATCAGGTCATGCATCAGAATAGGTAAAGTAGTAACAGCAGCAATTCTAATGCAAGCATAAGAGAGAAAGAATAGGCGATATCGGCATGTTCAAAAGGGGCGTTCTTGCCTGGTTGCTCGGCAGCAAAGGCAAGGTCGTCAACGGTATCGTCGGGCTCCTGAGCTGCGTTGGTCTCGGGAACTGCGTCGGTGTCGGGGTCTACCAAGAGAGAAGAGGGGGAGGAAACAGATAAATACACAGCAAACATATGCAACACAGAGCATGCTATGCTAACGTGCAGTGCAGGGTTACCTAAAGACATGTCTAAATCATATTAGTTATTTTAGGATTAAAGTTGGATTTATTAACCGGTATGTATGCACTATTCATCTATCGGAAAACAGGCTAAAAGTTGCGGGTTCACCTCTGTAGAGGGCCCCGACACAGAAACAGATAGCACGGTTGGATTCGTCTCGTTGTTCTGAGCAACTTTCATGTATAAAGTTTTCGATCTGAGCTACGGTTTAATTTCAATGATTTTCTAAAGTTTTAAACATTTTCTGGAATTATTTTATTTACTAAAATCCACATTATCCAGAACAGTAGCAGTGACGTCAGCTTGACACAATGATGACATCATCAGTCAACAGGACGGCTGACCAGGTCAAACCTGACCAGTGGGCCCCACTGGTCAGTGACTAATCTAATTAACAGTGGTTAATTAACTTAAACAAACCTGATTATCTAACGGGACCCACTTGTCTGTGGCTATACTAAATAACCATTTAGCTAATTTTCTAATTAATCATGGGGTCCCACATGTCAGTGGCACTGGGCTGCCCAGTCAGCACGTTGACTAGGTAAACCCAGTCAATGGGGCCCATGGGGCCTGCTGGCAGCGACCCTGGGGGAGGCCCCAGGTCAGCCACGCTGGCAGCGGCCGGCGTTTCGCCGCCGACGACCTCCAGACACGGCCGAGGCCACGGGAGGCGCCGGAAATCGCCTACAGGTCATCAAAACAGGCGTGGCCGGGCGCGTTCGAATGAGCATTCGACGGCGCGTCGAATGGTGGTGGTGGAGTCGCCGGACTTGGCCGGAATTGGCATCGGCGATGAGCAGAGGCTGTGGCGCGTACGGGGGCTCGACGGGAATAGCGTTGCGGCGTGCAGCAGCTCGAATGGAGGAGCTAAGCGTGCTCTACGCGATGCGGCGAAGCTAACGAACGCACGCCCATGACCATTTGGTCACCGGAGCCTCGTCGGCGACAAGCTCCGCAGCAACGGGCTCGGGCACAAGTGGAGCGGCAACTACGGGCTGCCAACAGCGACTAGAGAGGAAAGGGAAGGGGCAGAGGCTCACTGGGAAGGCACAAGGTGGCCCGTTGTCAGTTTAGGAGCAGCAGAACGGCGAGGTTTGTCGAAGAAGCGCCGGTGACCGAAGCAAAGGGGGCAGCATCGATCGGCAGCTGCAGGGCCTCCCCGTTCCAGCTAAGAGCACCGGACGACGAGGCGGTCGCCGACGGACCTCCTGGATACCACGGAAGGAGGAGCAGGCGCCGGTGGCCGCGGCAACGGCGAGGCATGGCGGCGAGTGTGGTCGGGCATGGCGGATCTGGTGGAGAAAGAGAGGGGAAAGAGCGAGCGAGGGAGGGGGAAGAGTGGCGAGGCATCCAGGGGGAAAGGACATGGCCTCGGCCTTATCCCCTCGCGTCGGTGGGCGTCGGTGTATCGTTGTTTCGCCGGCGCACGCCAGCGCGGCCAGACGCGCGGTGACACGCACAGGAGAGAGAGGAAGAGGAGGGAGAAAAAGGCCGGCTGGGCTGGGCCAGGTGCACTGTGCACTTAGGCCCAGTCCCCTGTAGTTGCTTAGGCCTTTTCCTATTTCTTTTTCTGTTTTCTTTTTCAGAGAGGGTTTTTGAATTTAAATGAGCTTCCAAATGATTTTGTTCAAATGTGAAACTTGGTCACATAAATACAATGGAATATTCTGTTGTGCCACAAAAAGTTTGGGCAGGTTTGCAATCCAATTGAATTTTTCAAAAATGGAAAGGCATCTAATATGCTTCTTTTGGCACTGTTTTAAATGTTTTGGCCCACTTTGACTTGATGGTGATGTTGTTTTCCTTAACAACAAATTGTTTTGGAATATTTGCTAAATGATGAACATTTTTCTAGCAAGTTTTGAGCAACTTGGAATTTAACTTTGAATTTGGATAGAATTGATTATCATTGCAAATCACAGTAGCTTAGCATCATCATGATGGATTACTGTAGCACCATTACATAGGGGTGTTACAGTTCTCCTCCTCTAAAAGAAATCCTCGTGCCAAGAATTAAGGAGGTAGAAGAAAAGAGGTCGGGGTATTCCTGGAAGTTCTTCTGGAAAAACATCCGGAAAGTCACAAACGACTGGAATGTTTTCGATCCCCTCAAGCGAAGAAGCGTTTAACGCATTTAAAGCGTATATTAGGGCCTCGGCATTTTGAGTGATATGAGCATGGTAATTCACTAGCTCATTTGATGGGTGCAGGAGGCGTACAACTTTAGTGGCACAATTGATTGAGGCGTAATGAGCCTTCAACCAATCCATTCCCAGAATAAGATCAATTTTGGAAAATGTCAGGATAATGGGAAATGCCTGAAACTTCAACCTGTGAATCTCAATAGTGACTTCAGGACTAAACATGGAGGCTTGGCACCGACCCGCGGGAGTGTTTACCACTAAAGGATGGTGCAGCGCTTCACATTTAACGTCATGCATGAGTGCGAAATGTTCTGACATGAATGAATGCGATGCTCCTGAATCAAATAAAACAGATGCTGGTACTGAATTAACAAAGAGAGTACCCATCATAGTTTTAGGTTGATCCTGAGCTTCAGCCATATTGACATGGTAATTCTGTCCACGACCATAAGAAGGCCTGGCATTACTGTTGCGCTGCTGAACAATTCCACGGCCATTACCACGGCCAGCAGGAGGAAGGACCAGCTCATTCTGACCTTGTGAGCAGTCTCTGGCACGGTGACCCGTATGGCCACACTTGAAACAGAGCCCACTGTCTGGATGGATTGCAGGAGCTCGAGGCGGTGCAGCTCGCATAGGCTGTCTTGGTGGTGGAGGGGGAAGACGCGGTGCAGCATGGTACGGCCTTGGTGCAGGTGCAGTTGGATGATACATGCTGTGGGGGATCCATATGCGGCGCTTTTGTGAAGACGAGCCCGAAGATGAGCCAACATCACGATAGCGCTTCTGTGACTCCTTGTGCTTGATCTGAGCGGTCTCAACCAGAATAGCCTTGTTCACAAGGGTAGCAAAGTCGGTGAAGTCTTGAGCAGCAAGTGCAAGCTCGATGTCTGGGTGGAGTCCACTACGGAACTTCTCTTGTCTACGAGCATCCGTGGCGATGTCTTCTTCAGCATAGCGGGATAGGTCAAGGAATTCCCGCTGATAGGCTTCGACAGTCTTGTTGCCCTGAGTGAGGTTGCGGAACTAGGTTTTCATCCGGTCCATGATTCCCTGAGGAATATATCGGGCATGAAAAGCAGCCTGGAACTCAGGCCAAGTAATGGATGTTCCAGCAGGCAGTGTACGCGTGTGTGTGTCCCACCATTGAGCAGCGGGACCCTTTAAGAAAAAGGACATGAAGGTGACAAAGTTGGCAGGGGAGACATTTGCAGACTCCATCTCATGAGTGATGTCGTGAATCCAGTCATCAGCATCCAGTGGCTTTTCAGAGTTGCGGAATTGAGTGGGATTAAGACGCACAAATTCTGACAGAGTTAATGAAGCAGGGTTCTGGTTGTCGTTGTTCAGATGCGGAAACTGAGCCAAAATCCCAGTCATGAACTGATGGTTGAGCTCGAATTGTTGCATCATAGCTGCCATATAATCTGGCGGTGGTGGGTGTTCAGGGGCACTACCACGACCACCTGGTCTAACCATCCTGCTAAGTTTCAATAGGGGTAGTTTAGTAAAAGCAATTGCGAGTGTTTAGCGACAAGCATGATGTAACACGACAATAATTAAGCAGTGTAATAGATACTTAGCAGTAGTCAATTATGATGTACAGATCCATACACAGAGTTGGTTACATGCGGACAGCATAACGGCGCAAATTTAAAAGCTAGACATGCTAGGCGGCGCGCAGGCACGCTGTAGGGAAATACACAACGAGACATAGCAAAGGCTACATCAATGTCGGAGAAAAACTGTTGGAGCCAGGAATCTGCAAGTGACAACATAGGGTGTCCTCGATAAAAAGATCCTGCAAGCAGAACCTGGCCCACAATCTTGAAGAAAGGGGGGTAATTTCAGAACTCCTGGTGGATGTGAGCACGAGAACCTAATGTTGGAGTTAGTAAAATCATTTAACCTGAATAGTAGAGAGATCAGAGTCCCAGAGTATTGACAAGGAATAAAAGATACTAATACCACCCATTTGGTGACGTGGGCCCGTAAGCCACACAGCCAAGTTAGTAAAACAATTTTTGACAACTAGACTCAACTTCGGCCAAGGAGTTGGAAAGGGGGATCCTACAGGCAGTCGGCTCTGATACCAACCTGTGACGCCCCCGGCTTAATCATGCACTAATCATACATGCAAATGCACACGATCAAGCCTAAGGACTCACTTGAAGGAATCACAACACAACTCTGAAACATAAATAAAGGCATACAAGCATTATATTACAAGCCAGGGCCTCGAGGGCTCGAATACATAAGCTTGATGTCAACAAGCATCAGCGGAAGCGTTAGATATCTGAGTAAATATATAAAAGAGAAGCAGATAAGCCTTTAAGAAGGCGGTGCAAAACAAAAGCCACGATCAAAAAGGCGCAGGCCTCCTGCCTGGGACCCTCCGAACCTACTCCTGGTCGTCAGCCAACTCGTAGTAGTAACCACCCTCGGGGTGGTAGTAGTAGTCGTCGGCGGGGGAAGCTGTCTCAGGGGCTCCGTCATCTGGTTGCATCAAACGGATATGGGGAAAAAGAGGAAGCAAAGCAACCATGAGTACTCATCCGAAGTACTCAGCAAGCAAGGATCTACACTACATATGCAACATTATCAAAGAAAGGCTGTATATGTGGACTGGGCTGCAGAAATGCTAGAATAGAGAGAAGGCCTAGTCCTATTGAAGACTAGCATCTTCATTGATCTTGCAGCATTAGAAGAGTGTAGATTAGCACAGTATAAAGTAGTAGCAGTATTAAGTATCAACCTCGCCCAGAGATCCTTCCTCGACTCCTTGTGAGAAAGCGATCCCAGAGCCATACTATCCATTTCTCGTCTTTTCATTAAGTTCTAGTTGTATCGATCGGGATACAACTCCGAGCGTCCGTTAACGAGGATCCGGGTATGCATAGATGTTTTCTTCCCTGCAGGGGTGCACCAACTTACCCACAACGCTCGCTTAACTCCGGCCAGACACACTTTTCTGGGTCATGCCGGCCTCGGCTAAACAACACGCCGCAACCCGACCTAGGCTTAACAGAGAGGTCAGCACGCCGAACTAACCTATGCGCCCAGGGGTCTTGGGCCATCGCCCCAGGAACTCCTGCACGTTGCGAACGCGGCCGGTGAGCAGACCTAGCCCCCCTTATATAAGTGCAGGGCGTTACCAATCCAACCCAGTGCGCGCTGCTCAGTTGCTAATGTCTATTAAACTTCGGCTAATGCATACGACACAGAGTGCCCATAACTTATCCCACATGATGGTTAGTGCTATCGGGCCAGAGGCCCACTCGGATCAAATATCCAAATCGTTAGTGTATTGGGGGTTTGCGGTAATGAGCAGAGACTCACGATCGATGTGACCCCATCGCCCCATCTCGAGGACTTGTGGCAAGGGCTAAGAATGCCCGGCCACGCCTCGTAATTTATCTCACGGGCACCCTCCAGGTCAACCCGTCTCCACATCACTCGCATCTTATGCTCGCTCCGGTATGCCCTCAGGGTCGACCCGAGTTTCCAAGTAACAGTTGTAAAGTCCAAGTATTCGTGTGTCCATAACATCAGGGGAATCTAAGGTATCACCCTCATTGGATTCCTACTCGATGTATCCGTCAAGGTGAACTCGGAGGAATCACCCTCGATGGGTTCACACTTGAAGTGTTGCACGACAGCGTCGTTATCAGGAGTGGTGAAAGAGGAATCACCCTCGATGACCATGACCAAATAGCTACTCTATAGAGTTAACATCATTAGTGCTATACGAGGTATCACCCTCGGCAATCGATAGTAACACTGCAGTGTCGTACAACTAAGGGGGTGATGTGCGGTGCTGGGGCCTGGTCGTCGAGTCTTCCATTGATCTAGCGGGGCAATTGGGACAAGTCGGGTCACTGGGGTTCACTAACCAGCCTACTCTAAGCAGTTTAGGATAAGCAGGTAATTATCAAAGGTAGGTTACAAAATCAGGTCATGCATCAGAATAGGTAAAGCAGTAACAGCAGCAATTCTAATGCAAGCATAAGAGAGAAAGAATAGGCAATATCGGCATGTTCAAAAGGGGGGTGCTTGCCTGGTTGCTCGGCGGCAAAGGCAAGGTCGTCAACGGTGTCGTCGGGCTCCTGAGCTGCATCGGTCTCGAGAACTGCGTCGGTGTCGGGGTCTACCGAGAGAGAAGAGGGGGAGGAAACAGATAAATACACAACAAACATATGCAACACAGAGCATGCTATGCTAACATGCAGTGCAGGGTTACCTAAAGACATGTCTAAATCATATTAGTTATTTTAGGATTAAAGTTGGATTTATTAACCGGTATGTATGCACTATTCATCTACCGGAAATAGGCTAAAAGTTGCGGGTTCACCTCCGTAGAGGGTCCCGACACAGAAACAGATAGCACGGTTGGATTCGTCTCGTCGTTCTGAGCAACTTTCATGTATAATTTTTTTGATCTGAGCTACGATTTAATTTCTATGATTTTCTAAAGTTTTAAACATTTTCTAGAATTATTTTATTTACTAAAATCAACATTATCCAGAACAGTAGCAGTGACATCAGCATGATGCAATGATGACATCATCAGTCAACAGGACAGCTGACCAGGTCAAACCTGACTAGTGGGCCCAACTGGTGAGTGACTGATCTAATTAACAGTGGTTAATTAACTTAAACTAACCTGATTATCTAATGGGACCCACTTGTTAGTGGCTATACTAAATAACCACTTAGTTTAATTTCAAATTAGCCTAATTAATCATGGGGGTCCCACATGTCATTTGGCACTGGGCTGCCCAGTCAGCACGTTGACTGGGTCAACCTAGTCAACGGGGCCTCCGGTGACCTCCAGACAGGGCGGAGGCCACGGGAGGCACCAGAAATCGCCTACAGGCCACCAAAATGGGCGTGGCCGGGCGCGTTCGAACGGGCATTCCACGACGCATCGAATGGTGGTGGTGGAGTCGCCGGACTTGGCAGGAATCGGTGCCGGCGACAAGCAGAGGCGGCAACGCGTACGAGGGCTCGACGGGAATAGCGTTCCGGCGTGCAGCAGCTCGAACGGAGGAGCTAAGCGTGCTCTACGCAATGCGGCGAAGCTAATGAACGCACGCCCATGACCATTTGGTCACCGGAGCCTCGTCAGCGACGAGCTCCGCGGCGACGGGCTCGGGCACAAGTGGAGCGGCGATTACGGGCTGCCAACAGCGACTAGAGAGGAAAGGGAAGGGGCAGAGGCTCACCGGGAAGGCACAAGGTGGCCCGGTGTCATTTTAGGAGCAGCAGAACGGCGAGGTTTGTCGGAGAAGTGCCGGCGACCGAAGCAAAGGGGGCGGCATCGATCGGCAGCTGCAGGGCCTCCCCGTTCCAGCTGAGAGCACCGGACAACGAGGCGGTCGCCGGCAAACCTCCTGGACACCACGGAAGGAGGAGCAGGCGCCGGTGGCCGCGGCAACGGTGAGGCACGGCGGCGAGCGTGGTCGGGCACGGTGGATCTAGAGGAGAAAGAGAGGGGAAAGAGCGAGCGAGGGAGGGGTAAGAGTGGCGAGGCGTCTAGGGGGAAAGGACGAGGCCTCGGCCTTATCCCCTCGTGTTGGTGGGCGTCGGCGTATCGCTGTTTCGCCGGCGCATGCCGGCGCGGCCAGACGCGCGGTGACACGCACAGGAGAGAGAGGAAGAGGAGGGACAAAAAGGCCGACTGGGCTGGGCCAGGTGCACTGTGCAGTTAGGCCCAGTCCCCTGTAGTTGCTTAGGCCTTTTCCTATTTCTTTTTCTGTTTTCTTTTTCAGAGATGGTTTTTTAATTTAAATGAGCTTCCAAATGATTTTGTTCAAATGTGAAACTTGGTCACATAAATACAATGGAATATTCTGTTGTGCCACAAAAAGTTTGGGCAGGTTTGGAATCCAATTGAATTTTTCATAAATGGAAAGGCATCTAATATGCTTCTTTTGGCACTGTTTTAAATGTTTTGGCCCACTTTGACTTGATGGTGATGTTGTTTTCCATAACAACAAATTGTTTTGGAATATTTGCTAAATGATGAACATTTTTCTAGCAAGTTTTGAGCAACTTGGAATTTCACTTTGAATTTGGATAGAATTGATTATCATTGCAAATCACAATAGCTTAGCATCATCATGATGGATTACTGTAGCACCATTTCATAGGGGTGTTACAGCAGCGGCATCCGTGCGTTCCGCGTTGAGTTGAGCCTCCGCCTCCCGGTGCTCCTTTAGGATCGCCAGGTTGAACCGCTGGTCCGCCTACACCCGGACGCCAGCACGAAGTCGACGTCCATCGTCTCATATGCATCGGGGGCCTTCTGCGCCATGACCTCCGCCATGAACACTGGATCGGCTTCCTCCTCCTTGGAGCTTGGCTCTAAAGAACTCGGGGATTGTCCCGCCGCAAAGCGAGCTTGGGAACGGAGGTCTGTGGCACCGCCCGCCGCCGCAATTTCTGTGGGGTGCTCCAGCGTCAGCATCTTGTAGTACGTGATCTTGTAGCGCATGATGGCTTTCGGCGAACTAGGGGACGGCTGATGCGGGTTAGGGCATCGAAAGGTGGGGGAATGGGCTGGAGAGGAGGTGTGGTTTTGGGGCAATGGTGACCGGCCGGCAAGTAGCTCGCGTAGGCCGAGTAGCGAAGGTTCTGGTGTGAATAGTGGTTCCGATGACGACCGGTCAATCGGTTTTGACTATGCGGAGTTTGCAAAGCCGGACGGCTGGAGCCTGGAGAGTTGTGCGGTGGGATGGGACCAAAGTTTCGGAGTTTCACGTGGCAGACATCCAGACCTCCCCACCGTTCCTGTCGACGAATGATACGTCTCCAACATATCTATAATTTTTTATTGTTCCATGCTGTTATATTATCATTCTTGGATGGTTTACAATAATTTTGTAGCAACTTTATATCATTTTTTGGGACTAACCTATTGACATTGTGCCCAGTGCCAGTTGCTGTTTTTTGCTTGTTTTTTACTTTGCAGAATATCAGTACCAAACGGAGTCCAAACGCAGCGAAACTTTTTGGAGATTCTTTTGGAACCAGAAGACATCTAGTGGGCCAAAGAAATACCAGAGGGGAGGCCCGAGGTGAGCACAACCCACCAGGGCGTGCCCAGGAGCCCAGGTGCGCCCAGGGGGGTTGTGCCCCCCTCGGTGACCTCCCGCACCGCCTCTTCACCCTATAAATACCCAAATATTCTAGAAAACCTACGGGAGACAACGAAACAGAATTCCAGCCGCCGCAAGTTCCGGAACCATGAGGTCCAATCTAGACACCATCACGGAGGGGTTCATCATCCTCATTGGTGCCTCTCCGATGATGCGTGAGTAGTTCATCATAGACCTATGGGTCCCTAGGCAGTAGCTAGATGGCTTCTTCTCTCTTTTTGATTCTCAAAACAATGGTCTCTTGGAGATCTATTTGATGTAACTCTTTTTGCGTTGTGTTTGTTGGGATCCGATGAACTTTGAATTTATGATCGGATCTATATCCATGAAAGTTATTTGAGTTTTCTTTGATCTCTTATATGCATGATTACTTATAGCCTCGTATTTCTTCTTCGAATCTTTGGTTTAGTTAGGCCAACTAGATCGATTTTTCTTGCCATGGGAAGAGGTGCTTTGTGATGGGTTCGATCGTGCGGTGCTCTTTCCCAATGACAGAAGGGGCAGCAAGAGAGGCATGTATCGTTTCTATTAAGGATAATAAGATGGGGGCTATTCCTACATGAATAGATCTCGTCTACATCATGTCATCGTTCTTATTGCATTACTCCGTTTCTCCATGAACTTAATACACTAGATGCATGCTGGATACCGGTCGATGTGTGGAGTAATAGTAGTAGATGCAGGCAGGAGTCGGTCTACTAATCTTGGACGTGATGCCTATATAATGATCATTGCCTGGATATCCTTATAATTATTCGATTTTCTATCAATTGCCCAACAGTAATTTGTTTACCCATCATGTGCTATTTTCTTGAGAGAAGCCACTAGTGAAATCTACGGCCCCCGGGTCCATTCTTTATCATATTTGCTTTGAGATCTATTTTTATTCGCTTTTATTTTCAGATCTATTATTCCAAAAACCCAAAAATATCTTGCTGCACTTTTTTTATTACTTATTTTATTTCATGTTTTATCGAGATCTATTTATCCAATCTATCACAATTTTTATCCCGTCAACTTGACAATTTCTGGTGCCGTTACCCGAAGAGGGATTGACAACCCCTCTTAAGCATCGGGTTGCAAGTATTTGTTCTTTGTGTGCGGTTACCGTTTACATAGTGTTGCTTGGTTCTCCTGCTGGATTGATACCTTGGTTTCATAACTAAGGGAAATACCTACCGTAGCTGTGTTGCATCATCCCTTCCTCTTTGGGGAAATACCGACGTAGTTCAAGTGGCATCAAAAGGAATTTCTGGCGCCGTTGCCGGGGAGACATTATCAACATCTATCAGGTTCCTAATCACAAGTCTCATCTCCTTGCAATTTACATTATTTGCCATTTGCCTCTTGTTTTCATCTCCCCCACTTCACAAAAATTTGCCGTTTTATTCGCCCTCTTTTTCGTTTGCCTTTTTCTCGTCAGATCTCTTATTTTCTTGAACTAGTCATCATGAGTGATTTTGCTATGGCAGAAACAGATGATGGCCTAACTCCTAAAATTGGACGATCTGGCAATCTGGATGCTAAAACTTTCGTTTTGGGGCAAGGGAATATTATGGGAAAAGAACATATCCAAGAATTTTTCAATTGTGTTGGAAATTTGACTCTTGATGATACTCCCATACTTAAAAGAACTAAATATTATGCGGAAGCTATTTCAGCACTAGTTCTAAAACTTGAAAATAGATTTATCCATACCCACCCTACCTTGCAAAGGATCCGAAAGCTAAAAAGTTAGCCACCCTTGTTCTTATGAATGAATTTGATCACATAGTATGGGAGGCTATGGAAAATTTTGATTTTTATGGCATGATCATTGATAAACCAGTAATAGACGAGATTCTCTATAATAGTAACTATATGTTAAGACATTTGCTTGGAAATAATCAAATTTTTGATGAGAATCTCAAATAGGAAATCCCCATTTTAGATATCATTCAACAAGTTTTCAATGATGTTAATCAACAGTATTCTTGGATTGTTGCCGAAAATCAAAGGGGATACGTAGATGGGCAACTTGATAACGCTAAAATTTCTATGGATAATGTGTTTCAAGTTATTTTTGCAAAACCTCCTGAGAAGAACACATCTACGGAGAATAAGAAGAAAGATGACAACACTCGAATCTATGAATTATGCCTAGCTAGGGGCATAAAACGATAGCGCCTGTTGGGAGGCAACCCAATGAATAAAATTTATTTTTACCTTTTTCTTTCTATTTTTGAGTGTTTGCACAATTATTCTACTACTATGATTGTGTTTTTATGTTTTAATTAGTTTTTGTGCCAACATAAACCTTTGGGATCATGTTTGGTGATAGTTGATTTGATCTTGTTAGAAAATAGAAACTTTTGCGTCCAGTAGCACAATTTTTAAAATTCACAGAAGCGACAAAAACTTCTGAATTGCCTACATTATCCTAATTTCTCAGAATTTTTGGAGTTACAGAAGTACGAGAAAAATTTGCGTCTTTACAAACTATTCTGTTTTTGACAGATTCTGTTTTCGTTGCATTGTGTGCTTATTTTGATGAATCTATGGATTGTATCGGGGGGTATAAGCCATGGCAAAGTTATAATACAGTAGATATAATGAAATAATAAAATATGAATGGGTTTGCAATAGTACTTAAAGTGAAGATTGGTTTTATTATACTAACGAATCTCACGAAGGTTTTGTTAAGTTTTGTGTGATTGAAGTTTTCAAGTTTTGGGTGACATCACGATGGATGAAGGAATAAGGAGTAAGAAGAGCCTAAGCTTGGGGATGCCCCATGGCACCCCAAGATAATATTCAAGGAGAAACAGGCAACTAAGCTTAGGGATTCCCCGAGTGGCATCCCCTCTTTCTTCTAACGACCATCGGTATTTTACTTGGAGCTATATTTTTATTCGTCACATATCATGAGTGTTGCTTGGAGCGTCTTGTATTATATGAGTCTTTGATTGTTTTGCTTTTTATTTTGTCACAAGTATCCTTGCTGGACACACCTATTTGAGACAGCCAAAATGATGCTATGATTTGTTAGAATTGCTCTTTATGCTTCACTTAAAAAAATTAGCTATGGAATTGCTCTAGTGCTTCACTTATATCTTTTTGAGCACGGTGTGCTTTAATAATTTTGAAGAAATTCTCTCATGCCTCACTTAGATTTATTTGAGAGTTAGTAATTTTGAAGAAATTCTCTCATGCTTCACTTATATTATTTTGAGGGATGAAAATTTTATGCTCATGTTCTTCACTTAAATTTATTTGAGCTTGTAAAAAGCAATTGCAATATATGAAACTAGTCCCACAGTGATAGATATTCAAGAGGGATATAATAAAAAGTTTCATGAAGATCATTGGACAAATTAAACTTGATTCTTTGTTATAGTTTTGAGATGTGATGATAGTGATATGTGAGTCATGTTGGTGAGTAATTATGCTTTAGTAAGAATATTGGTGTTAAGGTTTGTGATTCCCTATGCAAGCACGAAAGTCAATAGTTATGCAATGAAATTACATCCTACTTGTGGTTTAGTTATGCTTAATGCTCGTTTATGAGATTTTTCGTTTCTGGGTTGGTTGCTTCTCAATCTTTTTGCTAGCCTCCACTTGTACAAAGTAGAAATAGTACTTTTGAATACAAAATCTTTAAACCCAGCTTTGCCACATGAGTCCACCATACCTACCTATATGCGGTATTTCCATCCCGTTCTAAGCAAATTTGTATGTGCCATCTCTGATTTTCAAAATGAATTACCTTTTTGTGTACTCGTACTGCTCATGAAGTGGCAGGGGGTGGCCAATATTTTCCATGCTAGATGTGTTATTCTCAAGATGTGTGTTTATTCACTTGTCATTGCACGAGAGTACGGCGGTAATACGGGTGCCCAGTCCCAAAATGAAAAATGAATTTACTTTATGTTGTCAAATAATAAATTCCTTGGAAAGTGTTGGTATGGACGGTGCCCGCGGATACGACTAGCCGTGGAGTGTGAAAGAATGGTGGAAAAAGGAATAAACTTTATTTTCTGTTTGGGAACCTCCGATGATATATCTAGCATGGAAAGTGTTGGGAATTACTCGGTCATTTTCGTTGACGTGAAAAGTATGCCTCTAAAAAAATTACCTCTCAATTTAAGCTTTGAGCTCTGGCACCTCTACAAATCCCTACTTCCCTCTGTGAAGGGCCTATCTTTTTACTTTATGCAATTTTTTTTTTTGAGTCTCCATCTTCTCTAATAAAGCACCAACTAAGGGGCACTATGATCGTACTTGAGCATTGGATGTAGCTAATATGCGAGTGTGTTTCATAAATGGATCAATGATGGAGCATGATGGGCTAGGGATAACTTTCTTTAGTGTTGATATTTTGAAAGACATGGTTGCTTGTTGATATGCTTGAGTATTGAAATCTTCATGTCAAAACTAGACTATTGCTTTGAACCATATAAAAGTCCAAATGCCCATGCTACAAAAGAAAAGAATATGTGATGAACATGTTAGGAAGCATTCCACATCAAAAATTCTATTTTTATCATTTACCTACTCAAGGACGAGCAGGAATTAAGCTTGGGGATGCTGATACGTCTCCAATGTATCTATAATTTTTTATTGTTCCATGCTGTTATATTATCATTCTTGGATGGTTTACAATCATTTTATAGCAACTTTATATCATTTTTTTTGGGACTAACGGATACATCTCCAACGTATCTATAATTTTTGCTTGTTCCATGCTGTTATATTATCATTCTTGGATGTTTTACAATCATTTTATAGCAACTTTATATCATTTTATGGGGACTAACCTATTGACATAGTGCCCAGTGCCAGTTGCTGTTTTTTGCTTGTTTTTTACTTCACAGAAAATCAATACCAAACGGAGTCCAAACACAGCGAAACTTTTTGGAGATTTTTTTTGGACCAGAAGAAACAACTTGGGCCGAAGAAGTACCAGAGGGGTACCCCGAGGGGGGCACAACCCACCTGGGCGCGCCCTGGTGGGTTGTGCCCACCTCGGTGGCCTCCCGCACCGCCTCTTTGCTCTATAAATACCCCGAAAATCCAAAAACCCTAGGGGAGTCGACGAAACACAATTCCGGCCGCCGCAAGTTCCAGAAACACCAGATCCAATCTAGACACCATCACGGAGGGGTTCATCATCCTCATTGGTGCCTCTCCGATGATGCGTGAGTAGTTCATTGTAGACCTACAGGTCCGTAGTTAGTAGCTAGATGACTTCCTCTCTCTCTTTTGATTCTCAATACAATGGTCTCTTGGAGATCTATTTGATGTAACTCTTTTTGCGGTGTGTTTGTTGGGATCCGATGAACTTTGAGTTTATGATCAGATCTATTTTATCCATGAAAGTTATTTGAGTTTTGATCTCTTATATGCATGATTACTTATAGCCTCATATTTCTTCTTTGAATCTTTGGTTTAGTTAGGCCGACTAGATCGATTTTTCTTGCCATGGGAAGAGGTGCTTTGTGATCGGTTCGATCTTACGGTGCTCAATCCCAGTGACAGAAGGGGACATGGCACGTATGTATCGTTGCTATTAAGGATAACAAGATGGGATCTATTCCTACATGAATAGATCTTGTCTACATCATGTCATCGTTCTTATTGCATTACTCCATTTCTCCATGAACTTAATACACTAGATGCATGCTGGATAGCGGTCGATGTGTGGAGTAATAGTAGTAGATGCAGGCAGGAGTCAGTCTACTAATCTTGGACGTGATGCCCATATAATGATCATTGCCTGGATATCGTCATAATTATTTGAAGTTCTATCAATTGCCCAACAGTAATTTGTTTACCCGCCGTATGCTATTTTTCTCGAGAGAAGCCACTAGTGAAATCTACGGCCCCTGGGTCTATTCTTTATCATATTTGCTTTCTGATCTATTATTTGCCTCTTTTATTTTTAGATATATTATTCCAAAAACCCAAAATACCTTGCCGCAATTTTTTGTTATCTATTTTATTTCGTGTTTCCACGAGATCTATTTATCCAATCTACTACAGATTTATCAATCTTTTACCCGGGAGGGATTGACAACCCCTCTTACGCGTCGGGTTGCAAGTATTTGTTCTTTGTGTGCAGGTACCGTTTACATAGTGTTGCGTGGTTCTCCTACTGTTCGATAACCTTGGTCTCATCACTGAGGGAAATACCTACCATAGCTTGCTGCATCATCCCTTCCTCTTCGGGGAAAATACTGACGTGGACACGAGCCATCAAGAAAGGATTTCTGGCGCCATTGCCGGGGAGTATCAAGTCAAGATAGTCTCCCGGCCACGTGCCAATTTCTGGCGCCGTTGACGGGGAGACATCATCAATATCTATCGGGTTCCTAACCACAAATCTCATCTCCTTGCAATTTACATTATTTGCCATTTGCCTCTCATTTTCATCTCCCCCACTTCACAAAAATTTGCCGTTTTATTCACCTTCTTTTCCGTTTGCCTTTTTCTCGTCAGATCTCTTGTTTGCTTGTGTTGCCATGTGTCTTCTATTTTCTTGCATCTTTGCTTGCTAAAAATCTATTGTATGGATCCTCATCCACTTGCTAATCTTTTTAAAAGATCCAATTATGATGAACCAATTGTTAGTGAATTGAATTCACTAGATTATCTTTATGAAGATTTGCTTGAGATTGATGAATCTGAAAATTGTGACGAAGTGTTAAACGAAGAAATTTATGATGTGATTCATGATAGCTCCTTGAATGAAAAGCATGATTGCAATGATTTTACTATAAATTCTATTAATGTCAATTGTGTCAGTGATATGCAAAACCCCAAGCTTGGGGATGCTTGTTTTGATATGTCTACTACTTATTGCAATGATCATGATTGGGGTGATAATGTTTCTTATGATCTTGAAAATTTATTTAAGCGTCATGATCATTATGATATTGATAATAATATTTGCAATAATATTGAAAGTGGGTTTGGAAGAGCGTCAACTTTAGGTAAAAATAATCCCACATATTTGCAGAGTGTTCAATCTTATGAAATTTTTGATGAAAGTGGGTTTGGAGAGGTCATGACTTTAGTTGATGTTAATCCCACTATTTTGGAAGATTATAAGAATTTTATGCATGTGGATCATGAAGAGAAAATTTTATATGATATCTATATTGTTGAATTTGATTATGATCCTACATGTAATTATTATGAGATAGGGAAATATGGTTGTAGAAATTTTCATGTTACTAATTTACCTCTCGTTATGTTGAGATTGCTATTGTTTCTTTCTTCTTCCTTGCATATGCTATATATTTCTTGTCTTGATAATTTGTTTGCTTATAAAATCCCTATGCATAGGAAGTATGTTAGACTTAAATGTGTTTGTCACATGTATTATGATGCTCTCTTTGTCTTTCAATTCTTGTCTTTCATGCGAGCATCATCAAAATTATTATGCCTAGCTAGGGGCGTAAAACGATAGCGCTTGTTGGGAGGCAACCCAATGAATGAAATTTATTTTTTCCATTTTATTTTTGTTCTTGAGTGTTTGCACAATTATGCCTCTGTTATGATTGTGTTTTTTATGTTTTAATTAGTGTTTGTGCCAAGTAAAGCCTTTGGGATAGCTTTGGTGATAGTTGATTTGATCTTGTTGAAAAACAGAAACTTTTGTGTCCAGTAAAATAATTGTCTAGATTCACAGAAGCGACGAAAAATTCTGAATTTTTTACACAAGATTGATATACAAAATTGCCTCTTTTATCAAAAAAATTCGTAATTTTTTGAGTTACAGAAGTATGTGTACAATTCTCATTTTTACAGATAGTTTTGTTTTTGACAGATTCTGTTTTCTTTGCATTGTGTGCTTATTTTGATGAATCTATGGTTCGTATCGGCGGGTATAAGCCATGGTAAAGTTAGAATACAGTAGATATAATGCAATAACAAAATTTGAATGGGTTTTCTACAGTACTTAAAGTAAAGATTGGTTTTCTTATACTAATGGATCTCATGAAGGTTTTGTTGAGTTTTGTGTGATTGAAGTTTTCAAGTTTTGGTGAGATCACGATGGATGAAGGAGTAAGAAGAGCCTAAGCTTGGGAATGCCCCATGGCAACCCAAGCTATTATCCAAAGATAAACAAGCAACTAAGCTTGGGGATGCCCCCGAGTGGCATCCCCTCTTTCTTCTAACGACCATCGGTATTTTACTTGGAGCTATATTTTTATTCGTCACATATCATGAGTTTTGCTTGGAGCGTCTTGTGTTATATGAGTCTTTGCTTGTTTTGCTTTTTAGTTTGTGTAATCTATCCTTGCTGGACACACCTATTTGAGAGAGCCAAAATTATGCTATGATTTATTAGAATTGCTCTATGTGCTTCACTTAAATTTTTGAGCTATGGAATTGCTCTAGTGCTTCACTTATATATCTTTTTGAGCACGGTGTGCTTTAATATTTTCGAAGAAATGCTCTCATGCTTCACTTAGATTTATTTGAGAGTTAGTAATTTTGAAGAAACTCTCTCGTTCTTCACTTATATTATTTTGAGAGAAGAAAAAAATTTATGCTCATGTTCTTCACTTAGATTTGTTTGAGCTATCAAAAGCAACATATGAAACTAGTCCCAAAGTGATAGATATTCAAGAGGGATATAATAAAAAATTTCATGAAGATCATTGGACAAAATAAACTTGATTCTTTGTAATATTTTTGCGATATGATGATATAATATGTGAGTCATGTTGGTGAGTAATTATGCTTTAATAAGAATATTGGTGTTAAGGTTTGTGATTCCCTATGCAAGCACGCAAGTCAATAGTAATGTAATGAAATTATATCCTACTTGTGGTGCATTATTCGGTGTTAGTTATGCTTAATGCTCGTTTATGAGATTTTTCGTTTCTTGGTTGGATGCTTCTCAATCTTTTTGCTCGCCTTCACTTGTACTAAGTAGGAATACTACTTGTGCATCCAAAATCCTTAAACCCAGTTTTGCCATATGAGTCAACTATACCTACCTATATGCGGTATTTTCGTGCCATTCTAAGCAAATTTGTATGTGCCATCTCTAATTTTCAAAATAAATTTCCTTTTTGTGTGCTCGTACCGCTCATGAAATGGTAGGGGGTGGCTGATATTTTTCCATGCTAAATGTGTTATTCTCAAGATGAGTGTTTATTCACTTGTCATTGCATGAGAGTACGGCAAAGGTATTAGGGATGCCCAGTCCCGAAATGAAAAATGAAATTACTTTTTGTTATCAAATAATAAATTCCTTGGAAAGTGTTGGTATGGACGGCACCCGTGGATACGGCTAGCCGTGGAATGTGAAAGTATGGAGGAAAAAGGAATAAACTTTATTTTCTATTTGGGAACCGCCTATGATATATCTAGCATGGAAAGTATTGGGAACTACTCGATCATTTTCGTGACAGGAAAAGCATGCCACCCAAAATGTTTTATCTCTATCTTTTTCGTTTTGAGCTCTGGCACCTCTACAAATCTCTACTTCCCTTTGCGAAGGGCCTTTCTATTTACTTTATGCAATTTTTATTTTTATTTGAGTCTCCATCTTCTCTTATAAAGCACCAACGAGCACTATGATCGTACTTGAGCATTGGGTATAGCTAATACGCGAGTGTGTTTCATGAATGGATCAATGATTGAGCATAATGGGCTAGGGATAACTTGCTTTAGTGTTGATATTTTGAAAAACATGGTTGCTTGTTGATATGCTTTAGTACTGAAATCTTCATGTCAAAACTAGACTATTGCTTTGAATCATATAAAAAGTCCAAATGTCCATGCTACAAAAGAAAAGAATATGTGATGAATATGTTAGGCAGCATTCCACATCAAAAATTCTGTTTTTATCATTTACCTACTCTAGGACGAGTAGGAATTCAAATTGGGGATGCTGATACGTCTCCAACGTATCTATAATTTTTGCTTGTTCCATGTTGTTATATTATCATTCTTGGATGTTTTACAATCATTTTATAGCAACTTTATATCATTTTTTGGGACTAACCTATTGACATAGTGACCAGTGCCAGTTGCTATTTTTTTGCTTGTTTTTTAGTTCGCAGAAAATCAATACCAAACGGTGTCCAAACATAGCGGAACTTTTTGGAGATTTTTTTGGACAAGAAGATCTTGGGCCCAAGAAGTACCAGAGGGGTGCCTCGAGGGGGGTTCAACCCACATGGGTGCGCCTAGGGGCCCAGGCGCGCCCTGGTGGGTTGTGCCCACCTCGGTGGCCTCCCGCACTGCCTCATTCCTCTATAAATACCCCAAAAATCCAAAAACCCTAGGGGAGTCGACGAAACACAATTCCAGGTGCCGCAAGTTCCAGAAACACCAGATCCAATAGAGGCCATCACGGAGGGGTTCATCATCCTCATTGGTGCCTCTCCGATGTTGCGTGAGTAGTTCATTGTAGACCTACGGGTCTGTAGTTAGTAGCTAGATGGCTTCCTCTCTCTCTTTTGATTCTCAATACAATGGTCTCTTGGAGATCTATTTGATGTAACTGTTTTTGCGATGTGTTTGTTGGGATCAGATGAACTTTGAGTTTATGATCAGATCTATTTTATCCATGAAAGTTATTTGAGTTTTCATCTCTTATATGCATGATTACTTATAGCCTCGTATTTCTTCTTCGAATCTTTGGTTTAGTTAGACCGACTAGATCAATTTTTCTTCCCATGGGAAGAGGTGCTTTGTGATGGGTTCGAACTTACGGTGCTTAATCCCAGTGACAGAAGGGGACATGACATGTATGTATCGTTGCTATTAAGGATAACAAGATGGGGTATATTCCTACAAGAATAGATCTTGTCTACATCATGTCATCATTCTTATTGCATTACTCCGTTTCTCCATGAACTTAATACACTAGATGCATGCTGGATAGCGGTCGATGTGTGGAGTAATAGTAGTAGATGCAGGCAAGAGTCGGTCTACTAATCTTGGACATGATGCCTATATAATGATCCTTTCCTGGATATCGTCATAATTATTTGAAGTTCTATCAATTGCCCAACATTAATTTGTTTACCCGCCGTATGCTATTTTTCTCGAGAGAAGCCACTAGTGAAATCTATGGCCCCCGGGTCTATTCTTTATCATATTTGCTTTCTGATCTATTATGTGCCTCTTTTATTTTTAGATCTATTTATTTCAAAAAACCAAAAATACCTTGCTGCAATTTTTTGTTATCTATTTTATTCCGCATTTCCGCGAGATCTATTTATCTAATCTACTACAAATTTATCTATCTTTTACCCGGGAGGGATTGACAACCCCTCTTACACGTCGGGTTGCAAGTATTTGTTCTTTGTGTGCATGTACCATTTACATAGTGTTGCATGGTTCTCCTATTGGTTCGATAACCTTGGTCTCATCACTGAGGGAAATACCTACCGTAGCTGTGCTGCATCATCCCTTCCTCTTCATTGAAAATACTGACGCGGATATGAGCCATCAAGAAAGGATTTCTTGGGCGCACCTGGGGGCACCCCTCTGGTACTTCTTCGTCCCAAGTTGTTCCTTCTGGTCCAAAAAAAATCTCCAAAAAGTTTTGCTATGTTTGGACTCTGTTTGGTATTGATTTTTTGCGAAGTAAAAAACATGCAAAAAACAACAACTGGCACTAGGCACTATGTCAATTGGTTAGTCCCAAAAAATGATATAAATTTGCTATAAAATGATTGTAAAACATCCAAGAATGATATTATAACAGCATGGAACAAGCAAAAATTATAGATACATTGGAGACGTATCACTAACCTATTAACATAGTGCCCAGTGCCAGTTGCTATTTTTTGCTTGTTTATTACTTCACAGAATATCAGTACCAAACGGAGTCCAAACGCAGCAAAAAAATTTGGAGAGTTTTTATGGACTAGAAGACATCCAGTGGGCCAAAGAAGTACCAGAGGGGAGGCCCGAGGTGAGCACAACCCACCAGGGCGCGCCCATGGGGGTTGTGCCCCCCTCGGTGACCTCCCGCACTGCATCTTCGCTCTATAAATACCCAAATATTCTAGAAACCCTAGGGGAGATGATGAAACACAATTCCAGCCGCCGCAAGTTCCAGAACCACGAGATCCAATCTAGACACCATCACGAAGGGGTTCATCATCCTCATTGGTGCCTCTCCAATGATGCGTGAGTAGTTCATCATAGACCTACGGGTCCATAGGCAGTAGCTAGATGCCTTCTTCTCTCTTTTTGATTCTTAATACAATGGTCTCTTGGAGATCTAGTTGATGTAACTCTTTTTGCGGTGTGTTTGTTGGGATCCGATGAACTTTGAGTTTATTATCAGATCTATATCCATGAGAGTTATTTGAGTGTTCTTTGATCTCTTATATGCATGATTACTTATAGCCTCGTATTTCTTCTTCGAATCTTTGGTTTTGTTAGGCCAACTAGATCGATTCTTCTTGCCATGGGAAGAGGTGCTTTGTGATGGGTTCGATCGTGCGGGGTTCTTTCCCAGTGACAGAAGGGGCAGCAAGACACGCATGTATCATTGCTATTAAGGATAACAAGATGGGGGCTATTCCTACATGAATAGATCTCGTCTACATCATGTCATCGTTCTTATTGCATTACTCCGTTTCTCCATGAACTTAATACACTAGATGCATGCTGGATAGCGGTCGATGTGTGGCGTAATAGTAGTAGATGCAGGCAGGAGTCGGTCTACTAATCTTGGACGTGATGCCTATATAATGATCATTGCCTGGATATTGTCATAATTATTCGATTTTCTATCAATTGCCCAACAGTAATTTGTTTACCCACCGTGTGCTATTTACTTGAGAGAAGCCACTAGTGAAATCTACGGCCCCCGGGTCTATTCTTTATCATATTTGCTTTGAGATCTATATTTATTCGCTTTTATTTTCAGATTTATTATTCCAAAAACCCAAAAATATCTTGCTGCGCTTTTTATTACTTTTTTATTTCGCGTTTTATCAAGATCTATTTATCCAATCTATCACAATTTTTATCACGTCAACTTGACAATTTCTAGCGCCGTTACCCGAAGAGAGATTGACAACCCCTCATAAGCGTCGGGTTGCAAGTATTTGTTCTTTGTGTGTTGGTACCGTTTACATAGTGTTGCTTGGTTCTCCTACTGGATTGATACCTTGGTTTCATAACTGAGGGAAATACCTACCATAGTTGTGCTCAATCATCCCTTCCTCTTTGGGGAAATACTGACGTAGTTCAAGCGACATCAACGACGAGGCGGTGACTTCATAAATCTCAAGATGGCAAGATGCCCGTGCATTGCACGGAACATCAACATGCATTTTTTTTACAAAACACCTGTTGTGATTGACCCATGCACGAGTAATCCCATGTGTAAAAACTAATGATATCTCGAGAATTTCATCGAAAAAATTGTATCTCGAGAATTTCATCGAAAAAATGATATCTCGAGAAAGATGAGAGATAAGGTGAGGAGGAGTGGGACACGATGGTGATTGGTGGTCGAAGTTAGCGGAGGCATTGGGATGGACGACGCCGGCAGCGGCTACCATGCCTGATTGTGCCAGAGGTGAGGCAGTCCTGGATTAAGGGGTCCTCGGGCCGCCGGCCCATTACTTACGGGCCAGACTGATGGGCTACTATGGAGCCGAACTAGGGCGTGGACCCGTGACCGGACAGGAGATCTTCGGAGTTGTGGTGTGCCCTCCAAGTCAAGATTTAGCGTGATCTTTCCTTTATTGTAACAGATCTCATGTAACCCTAACCCTATCAGTGTCTATATAAACCGAAGGGTTTTAGTCGTTAGGGCTAGAGCAACATCCATCACCCCATTAACCTAGGGTTTAGCTCGCCTGATCTTGAGGTAGATGGACTCTGTAACCATATCATACACATCAAATACAACCAAGTAGGACATAGGGTTTTACCTCTTCAAGAGGGCCCGAACCTGGGTAAACACCGTGTTCTTCGTCCCTTGTTCCCCATTGATCCTAGATCCACAGCTCGGGACCCCCTACCCGAGATCCGCCGGTTTTGACACCGACATTGGTGCTTTCAATGAGAGTTCCACTGCGGATCGCCAAAAGGTCGATGGCCCAACTATCTGTTGGAAACCCCGTTTGTGCCAGGGAAATCTTCCTCCCTGGCCAGATCTTCATGTTCGGCAGCCTCACTTTTCGCGCTGACCTCACTGGCCACATGGGCCAGGTTGAGAATCTCACCCCCAGTTATGGAGCCAGCCACCGGAATTTAGAGTCTGGCGCTGGCCCTCGGGAAAGCCCTCCTCCAGAAGAACCCGCCGAGCCTGACGCTTTGACCTTGGATTTGGTGGGCACGGAGGAGGCAGACACTATCCAGTATCTGGCCCTGAAGCCGGACCCCGTTGAAACACCCAAAGAACATCCCGCCAGAGATACAGGGGGCATCCCCTCGACGGGAACCTCTTCTGTAGGCAGTCTGGTAGATTGATTCCTCTCCATGGGAATCTCTGTCAGCAGGCCTACAGCCTACAACCAGATCGGGCTTAAACTTGACAACAGAGAAATCCACACCCCGCTGATCACGCACCTCGTCGCTACTATCGAATAGACGGCAGAGGGATCGCGGTCTCCAAAGTTAAAAATGGTATATACCCGGGTCTCTACCCCGGAGACGGACGCCCGTCAGGAGAAAAGTCCGGATTCGACCTACGATACGGGATCCGACCTCGAGTCGACCCAACTGCACACGGGCGCACGCCCGAACACTGTGCGACCCAATCCGGATACAGTCTAAGCACGGTCCACCGCTGCCCACGCTCCGGACCCACCGTAGATGGAAGTGCCAAAAAATTTCCCACCCACCTCCCACGCCGAATATTCCCCGGACGCGGGAAGTTCGGATGTATGGGACCTGAAGTACGTCAAGCACCAGCCCGAAGAATTGGTCCATCATTACTGGGCCAGATTTCTCCTGGTCAAAAATAAGATAACAGACTGCCGAGACGAAGAAGTAATTGAAGCTTTTCGGTTCAACTACCGGGACGCGGGGATCCTAAATGCCCTCACTCGTCGCCGCGTACAACACTTTGCCGAATTATCGGACATGGTACACAAGTATTGCGCCATGGAAAGCACCTAGAGGTTGCAGCAAATGCGCAAGGAGTCAGTCCCTGCCCTAGAGACTAGGACAGCCCAAGCAAAGCGAGCATATGCGAGACGGTCACCCGAGCATGAGCCTGCCAAAAAGAAAAATGGACCCAGAATGGTCCTGGATGAATTGCTGGATAAACCCTTCCCTATACACTCGGCCCTACTTAACGCAAATCCAGCTCACAAGCTTTGAGCTTGCTGGGTGGTAAGGCAGGTGGCCAAAAGTGGCGAAAATATTCTGGGTCTCACACCCCCTGATAGATGATCAACAATGCCACCGCAGGACGACAACGTCCTGACAGTTTACGAGACATTCTCTTCAAACAATCAAAGGAAAAGGGCTCTTCGAGAGCTCGGCCAAGTCCACCAGGTGATAGCCGCACAGCCATGGGCGGACACACCCATTACCTTTGATCAGAAGGATGAGCCAAAGTCCCGCCCCACCCACGTGCCCGCCGCACTGGTCCTGGACCCCATAATCGATGGCTTTAGACTAACTAAAGTGCTGATGGACGGAGGCAACAGCCTGAACCTCATTTACGAGGACACACTCGACAAAATGCAGCTCAACAGATCCCGCATCGAGCACAGCTATACCACAATCTGAGGAATTATACCCAGCAGGGAGGCGCCCTGTTTCGGACACATAACCTTGGACGTAGTATTCAGTACCCCCGACAACTACAGATCCGAACCCTTATTATTCCACATTGTGCCCTTCCACAGCGGATACCACGCCCTATTGGGATGTGAAGCATTCGTAAGGTTCCAAGCCGTACCTCATTATGGATACATGAAGCTCAAAATGCCAGGGCCTAACAGTGTGATCTCATTGGTCAGTGATCCGAACACAGCCCTCCGAGCTGAAAACAAGACCGCATCGCTTGCCCTTGCGGCACTATCTGAGGCCCTTGCAACTGAAGAATTAACAACGCTCCGCACTACCATCAATAGGGATGACGTGGTCCTCAGTAAAAGACCAAAATCCATGTCATTTAAACCAGCTGACGAGATAGTAAAAGTCCAAGTACACCCGACATACCCGAATAAAACTGCATCCATCGGAGCACAGCTAGCCCCCGCAGTCGATGAAGCGCTGCGCGCGTTTCTACCCAAAAACTGGGACATATTCGCCTGACACCCTTCTGATATGCTAGGCATCCCACGGAGGCTGGCGGAGCACAGCTTGAACATCATAAAAGGCTTCAAGCCAGTCAAACAGACACTGCGTCGATTCTCCGAACCCAAACGACAGGCTATGGGTGAAGAACTGGCGAAGCTATTGGAGACCGGATTCATCCGTGAAATCAAGCATCCTGAGTGGCTAGCAAAGCCTGGTCATGGTACCCAAGAAGGACAAGTCCTGGCGGCTCTGCATCGATTTCAAGGAACTAAACAAGGCCTGCCCAAAGGATCCCTTCCCCTTACCCGCATAGATCAGATTATCGATGCCACTACCGGGCACGACTCACTATGCTTTCTCGACGCATACTCCGGATATCTCCAAATAAAGATGAAGGAGTCAGACCAAGCGCCAACCGCGTTCATCACCCCCTACGGCCCATTCTGCTTTAACACGATGCCCTTCGCGTTAAAGACAGCGGGAGCCACATACCAACGCATGATTCAAACATGCCTGGAAAAACAAATCGGCAAAACAGTCGAGGCATACGTAGACAACGTGGTCACTAAAACCAAAAAAGTCGATCAACTCGTGGACGACCTTCACTTAACCTTCGAAAACCTACGAGCTTATGATATATGGCTCAACCAGGATAAATGCGTTTTTGGAGTACCCGTTGGCAAACTGCTCGGATTCATCGTCTCCCATAGAGGAATTGAGGCCAATCCGGCTAAGATTAAAGCACTGTCCCAGCTAGCAACACCAATGGAGCTCAAGCACGTGCAGAAGCTGGCAGGTTGCATGGCGGCTTTAAGCCATTTCATCTCCCGCCTTTCTACAGGCTACTCAAAAATACAAAAAACTTTGAGTGGACAAATGGAGCGGCCGTGGCACTGGAGGAAATCAAAACGCTCCTGGCAAGCAATCCTATCCTGGCCGCACCAGGTATCAGTGAACCTATGGTGCTGTATATTTCAGCCACCAATCAAGTGGTGAGTGCGGTGCTCGTCGTAGAACAGGAATCAGAGGGCCACAAGTTCCAGGTTCAAAAGCCAATCTACTATGTGTCAGAGGTCCTCACACCATGCAAATCCCGATACCCACACTACCAAAAGATAGCGTATACAGTCTTTATGGCATCCCAAAAACTGTGACACTACTTTCAAGAGTGTTCAGTGACAGTGGTATCCGAGGTACCCCTCAATGATATAATCAATAACAGGGACGCCACAGGACACATTGCCAAATGGGCCATAGAGCTCCTTCCCTTCAAGATTGTATACAAACCACGCCGAGCTATTAAATCTCAGGTGTTGGCTGATTTTCTATCCGAATGGACCGAAGCCGAACTCCGCAGGGAATATAATACATATGCACACTGGACTATGTACTTCGATGGCTCTAAAATTCTAGCTAGACTAGGGGCTGGGGTAATCCTAATATCCCCAACAGGCGACATATCTGGTACGTCCTACAGATTATGTACACAGATTCAAATAACGCAGTTGAATACAAGGCACTATTGCATAGTCTTAGGATGGCAACGTCGATGGGTGTTCGGCGGTTGAAGTTGAGAGGAGATTCAAACCTTGCCATCTCCCAGGTCAATGGCGAATTCGACACCAAAGACCTGAAAATGGCGGCATACAAAAACGCCGTCCTCAGGATTTCAACCCGATTTTTTGAGGGTCTAGAATTCCATCATGTCTCTAGAGACAGTAACCAAGCCGCAGATGTCCTTGCGTGCATGGGCGCCAAGTGCGACCCAGTACCTAAAAACACCTTTCTTGAAAGGCTATTCAAGCCATCCGTAGTATGGCAGGGCGGGGACAGTGGCACCACAACCAGTGAGCCCGCCCAGATCGTCCCCCTGAAATCGAGCCCGACAACTATATCATCGGGGGATCCGCACTCGAAGAAACACCCTCGGCCCACGAGATCATGGCCATAATCGCCCCTTGGACAGAGCCCTTGCTTGCCTACCTCCAGCGACAAGAACTCCTAGACGATCAGACGGAGGCGCGGCACATAGTTCGGCGCTCTAAAGCGTACAAGGTCCATGAGGGCGAGCTCTACAAAAAGAGCACTATGAGAGTCATTCAGAGGTGCATCTCCGAAGAGAAGGGGCAGCAGCTTCTTGCTGAGATACATGCCGGCATGGGCGGCCACCATGCAGCAGCTCGGGCCTTGGTCAGTAAGGCCTTCTGAGCAGGGTTCTTCTAGCCCACAGCCCACGCGGACGCACGTACACTAGTCCAACATTGTGTTGGGTGCCAGCTATTTGCAAATCAAAGCCATATGCCCCCCACAGCTCTTCGGACCATACCGATAACCTGGCCATTCGCAGTCTGGGGGCTCGACATGGTCGGACCACTTAAAGGGGGGACAAAGAACAAGAAGTACTTACTAGTTATGGTCGATAAGTTCACTAAGTGGATCGAAGCAAAGCCGGTAACATCTACAAAATCCGGACCAGTTGTTGACTTCATATCTAGTGTCGTACACCATTACGGTGTTCCCCACAGCATAATTACCAATAATGGGTCTAATTTTACTGCCCAAGAAGTTAAAGATTGGTGTGCTAAGATGGGCATAAAGCTCGATTACGCTTCGGTGTACCACCCGCAAACCAATGGGTAGGTAGAGTGAGCAAATGGACTAATTATGAGAGGCATAAAACCTCGCTTAGTCCGCTCACTCGAAGAATCAGATTGCCACTAGGTATAGGAGCTGGACTCTGTGCTATGGGGGCTGTGCACCACTCCTAATCGCTCAACAGGATACACCCTGTTCTTTATGGTGTACAGCGCCGAAGCAGTCCTCCCATGTGATTTGATCCATGATGCACCTAGAGTGCGCATATACGAAGAGAAGGAGGCCGAGTTGGATCGGCAGGACGCCCTGGACGCCCTGGAAGGAGAGCACGACATCACGCATGCACGCTCCGCGTTTTATCAACAGCAAGCACGGCGATACCAGAATCGGGAGGTTCGGGCAAAGGCGTACAATGTGGGAGAGCTCGTCCTCCGCCTCCCCGAGAAACAGAAGCACAAGCTTTCACCCAAATGGTAAGGCACCTTCATTATAGATGAATTGCTCGTAGGAGGGGCATACCGCCTCCGCCACCCATCGGATAATGGCCTCGAACACAACCCGTGGAACGCCGCTCGGCTTCGGCATTTTTACGCCTAGTCCGGTGTCGTGATCGACACTCCTCATTTTTCTTCAGTTGCATATTTTTCTTTGTTTTACTCTTGGAGCTTTAGCCTCCCGACATAGAGTCCGGATAAACCGTGACACGACATGTCACCACTGTACACATCTTTAGATGTACTACCAAGCTTTACCTGGGGGCTTCTTTTAAAGCAGGCAATTATAATATTCATTTCACAACCTTTTTATGTTGTTTGAATCAATATCCTTCCCATATCTTTTAAGACACTATATGCACCTATTTGACTTAAGTCCTTTGCCACGCTGGGTTGCCTGGCTCCTGTGTTTACCCCTACGTTTCTGATTGTTCGGCTAGCAAGTAAAGGGAGCACCTCTGTGATTGTTACGCCCGGGTAATCCGGATACGTACCTCAGATGGGTGAAGCCGAAAGCGAGCATTCTTACAGAAAATAATGGGTCAGCCTCAAGGGAAGTGAAAATAAAGAGGCATTAGCTGCCAGCCCACTATCCTTGGTTCCTAAAAAATAGGAACATCCATGTGTCACCGGCATCCAGACTCACGGCTTATGGTTAACATACCACACCCGAAGAAAGGAACCCTTTGAGGAACTATTTTCTTCGGAAGATGTTTCTTATGTTACAAAGTAATTTAACATAGCTCGTTGCGTACGTTTTGTCTGTTCGCACCAAATGGCCGGATTGCCTGGTTACCGAAAGCATTCCCTGTTCATCAGGGCATATAGTACAGAACACTTCCCGATCATTGGTCGGGGAGGCGGAAGCCGATGGCCGGTTAAGACAATGTTCTTACTGCGGTTTGAGAATAGCGCGATGTAAAGTACATGGATACATAGAATCACGCACCCTACTCTTTATCTATGCCATCTATCAAGCTGTCCAAGGCACAATCTTGTTGAGAGTACCGAGCAGCAGGCATTACCTGGTCATATACTAAGCTAAGGGGTATTTCTTGCCCATCCGGTCCCATGGGTTCAACTCGAGCCATATGTTTAGGTTCGAGTTTGGTAAACTGGGTCTTCACCATTGCCCAAGCCTCGCGCGCTCCTTCCTGGCAGGCCGATTTCATCCATAACTCAAAGCATCACCTTGCTCCTTTAAAGCGGCTAGCCAGATCAGCCATGCTCTCCGGCACCACGTCAGTGGCCATAATGCCTTAACCATGCTTTTCATGGCCTTCCGGGCTCTCTCGGGTGTTTTGATAAGCTCCTTCAAAAGGTTCCCCCTAAAGGAATCGGCCTCCTCTTTCGGTCGTCCTGTCAGGAAACCTAGCAAACAGGGGCAGCATGATTTCTCAAAATGTTGTGCTCATCCACATACATGTAATATCAAAATTCGTGACTTACTGAATATGCCACCTTTTAGCTTCTGGTTCTCCTCCAAGGCTTGCGCCAAATGATATTTTAAATACTTGATTTCTTCGGCCTTCCGCTGATTTTCCTCCTTGAGCTCATTCTTCTCCTCATGACTTCGTGTCAGCACTCGTTTGCCAGACTTCAGGTCCCTCCTCAACTGGTTCATGGGTTCGGTGGCTGTAGGGACGGCAGGGTATCAATATGCAGGAAACACTATACATTTTTAAGCATACTAAAGCTTTTCCACTTACCAGGAATTTCGCTGGTAGCTTTCTTGGCCGCTTCCAGTTCGGCTTTAGTATCGGCCAACTGTGTTCGGCTCCGCTCGAGATCCTCGGATAACTTCTTATTATGTTCCCTCGTGGCCTGCAAAATCAAGATATACAGATCCTTAACTCGGCCGTCCCGCCCAAATTAAGGCTTGGGGGCTACTAGGTTAGGGATTATGATCTGTTTTAAGCCATTTAAATCTCGCACCTGCATTTTGCCAGAAAAGAGACCAGCGATCCTTTCAAGCCCTGTCCGGGCCACTCCAAGGTACGCATCCACCTAATTAAATGTGTTGAACTCCTGGTCGGTAAAGGCAATGTGGCGCAAGGCGTCTCTCCGGTGGCGGTGATTCAACACACTCTCAACTTCGGAGTTGGTAACCGAAACATCGTTAGGGTCCTCCGGAGGTGCGCCATCAGCTATGTGTTCGGCATGGTCCCTGGCCTGCACCGACGGCCCTAGATTGGAACTATGTCTCAGCACACCCGGGGAGTCCTCGGACTGGCGCGGTGGTACTCTTCTTCTGCAAAGCTAAATGAACGTCAGAAGAAAGATATTAAGGGCGCCCCTTTTCATGGTCCCAAACATATTACCTTTGAGCCGAGGGAGCGGTTGCTTTTGCCCCAGTGGAGGCCATCCTCTTGGATGCCCTAGTATGGGCTGAGGTCGGCGTAGGCCGTGATCCTCTCACGATTGTTCGGCGTGCAGTATGGCGACCCTTGGGAGCAGAAGTCAGCACATGCGGGATAGTGCGGGGTGAGCGCCCCGTTCGGGAAGAAGTCTTCCTTTCACTTACAGTGGAGGAAGGAAGAGCCCCAGGGTGGTCAGTCGTCACGGCAACCTTGGTGCCGTCAAGGCTTTCCTGGTAAAAGACTCCGTCTTCAAAATCAACTGACGTCTCTGGATCGTCATGATAGCCCGGGTCGTCATCACGTGAATGATTCTCCGGTTGAGGAGAGGGGCAATGGATGGACTCGATCTGACGCCTCCAACCCTGTTTTAAGGAAAGGAACAATTAGTAAGTGTTCGGACGTAATCTCCGAACTACAAACAAAGGACTGAAGCTTACCCAGTCTGCCGGATTGTATCCGGAGTAACCCTCCCGGATACTCAATTGAGCGAAATCTTCTTCCTCTCCTTTGAAGAGGTCGGCTAATATTTTGGCCATAGCCGCTTGATTTTTCGGCCCTTGTCGCTTGTAGCGAGTTATATCGTTGGTCCCGTTGTAACAGTACAGAGGATGTCCCCTTTGTTGAAGGGGCTGTACACACCGGGCTATGGCGGCGGCCATCACTTTGATCATGGTCAGTTTGCTATGGGCTAGCAGCCTAACCTTGGTGGCCAAAAGGAGCACCTCTTCGCTGTCTAGTTGGGAAGGGCTCTTGGGTCGCCAGTTAAACTGCTTTTTTAGCGGGGCACTTGAGTATTCAGACAGCCCCCTTCGGACTGGGTCGGAGAGGGGAACATCTTCGATATAGAAGCACTCCGAGGTCCATTCCTCGGAGTCTTTCCGTGGGGTCCCGATGGGATACCCTGTCCCGGCTATGCACCATACCTCCGCTCCGCCTACTTCAAACATTGACCCTTCGTGGGTACATGGTACGAGGCAGAAGTACTTTCTCCAAAAATCAAAGTGGGGTTCGCAGCTCAGGAATATCTCACAGAGGGCCAAGAAACCAGAAATATGTAGTATGGACCCTGGGGTGAGGTGGTGGAGCTGGATCCCATAGAATTCTAATAGACCCCGCAAGAAGGGGTGAATGTGAAAGCCTAGGCCCCGTAAAAGAGAGGGCACGAAGCATATCCTCTCTTCCTTGCTTGGAGTAGGGAAGTTTTCGGCGAACGCTTGGCCACCCACGGAGATCAATCCGGTGCGAATGGAAACAAGATTCGCTGCCGAAAGATACCCTTGCGTCTGTAGATTACTCAGTTGCAGGCATGAGATGGAGCAGCTCGCCCAGTAACATGAAAGAGGACCGTGAGGTCATGAAGAAGAACTTGGGGAGTCGGTGTCGGTACAACAAACCTTCGCATGTGTTGCCCGGACTGTACACAGGCACGGCAGCAAGGAAGCCAACTTCATCAAGTATCAAAGACAAGAACCAAGCAAGACAGAGAGCTCTTTGAGAAATCAAAGGGCGGATCAAGAAGACCAAGAGAAGCCAAGACAGCAAGATATCACCAAGGGAAAGCCTCCCTTGCCGGGCAGGCGAGCCCGGCCGGGTTGAGGCCGCCCCAAGGATGAAACCAGTCTCTCCCCGACAGGTTTGCCGGGACCGCTGCCGGCTTGCATCCCCGCCAAGACTCCACCGCTCCACCGCATCGCAACGCAAGTCATCCATCGGTGCGGTGTCGAGCCCCCAGATAGCTAAGTGCCTGTCATTTGGCACGTGGCAGCCATTTAGAAGGAAGATTGCCTCTATATGACACCCGTCCAAAGGCGTGTCAAGCAGACAGGAGGAAGATGACTAAGCGGCGCGGCAGGCCTGCCAGGCCGCATCCACAGCGCGACACATGGCAGTGCATTTAATGCACTTTGTCCTAACTGCCAGAGTTAGGTATGATAGCACTGTTAGCTATCTAATCACTGGATAAAGACCGTTTTGCCATTGTGGTAACCCCTTAGCCTATAAAAGGAGGATCGGGGCAACCTTAGAAAGGATTCGGATCCTCATGTACACATACGCGTGTAGCTGCTCTCCCCAAGGCGATCTTGCCGGGCTTGAGCACCACACGTTCTTCACGGTCCCTCCATCAATCCACCAAAGCAGGAGTAGGATTTTACGCTTCTCAGCGGCCTGAACCTGGGTAAAAACTACCAGCGTCATCACTGCCGTGCTGTCCCATGGCTCTGCTCTTTGTGCAATGCGACCTCCCCCTACCGAACCACAAAGGGGCCGATGGTCCCATAGGTGGCCATGTTCTACCACGAGATCTTTGGCGTGCCAGGTAGGGGGAGTGCTTGTGTGAACCCGATGTCATGAACAGCGCATCAGTCTTCGTCATCATCTTCTTCATCGTTGGCTTCATCATCCATGGCACCCAAGAAGAAGTCCGACGCAATTGCTCATCCTTCCACCTCGAAGGCCCCCTCGCATGCAGCCACCGATACTATGGGGGCTGCAGCGGCATCGGGGGATGCGGATGCCGTGGGGAACATGACCGGTGCAGGCGGCGCTGTCATCGTTCCCCCTGTAGTCGAAGCGAGAGCAGAAAACACCGGAGGAGGGCGGCATCAATAGCATTCCGACGGCCATGCTCCCCAATGCACGGGTGGGGAGAACGTTCAGTCTCCACCTCCCCACCGTGCCGAAGGGCGCAGCAACAGCGACAACGCTCGCTCTGGTGCCAACTGCGACCCCCTGGCTGTCCCTGCTACGGACACGACGGCGGGGCAAGCGCTTTCCCCAGGGCGGGGTAACCAAGACGAAGCACCGAATGGGGTCGTCAACCCCCAGGCGCACCCTTCTCGCCACCGTACCATCGTGGCGGCTGGCTCACGGCGATGGGAGTACGGCCCCGCCACCACTGGTACTGGTAGGAGCCGAGCGACGTTGCGGTCTACGTCATCGTCTATGCCAAGCACCACTTCAGAAGCCACGGCGTGAGCCCAACTCCTGCTGAGATTCCCACTAGCGGCTGATCAAATGGATGAGTGGAGAGCCACCATCTAGAGTTTGATCGTTTTTGCTGAAGCGGGAGGGTCGCAGCGGGCGGATCCGCCGCGGCTCCCACAAGCAATAACCACAGCCCAAGCCACTGGCCAAGTTGAGGGGGCCACTCCAATGGTGCAATCCCCTTCGCGACAGCCAACGCAAAGACTGCAACCAGAACCACCCGACCAGGAGCCTGACGAGGTATCAATGGCTTCATCTGACCCTCGGGCCCGTCGAGATCAACGGCAGGTCCTGGAGGATCGGCGGAGGAAGGACACGCGCGTTACCATAGGACGACACCGCGAAACCCGCCGCCAATCTGACAGGCGCAATGGCCCAGACGTCGACGAACCCGCGCCCAGTGAAAGCAAATACTTGCCTTTCGAGGATGGGTGCCCTGCCTTCACTCGTGAGCTGCGGCAAGTCCGTTGGCCATCTGCCCGCGTTTTCAAGCCAGAAACACCAGAGAAGTATGATGGAAGATTGAACCCGGCAGAGTTCTTGAGCATCTACACTATCGCTGTTCAAGCCGCCGGAGGAAGAGATGAGAAGGTGTTCGCTAATTACATCCCTTTGGCACTCAAGACAAATGTGAGGTCATGGTTGATGCACCTTCCGGAGAATTCCATCACATCATGGGCTAACCTGTGCTATGAGTTTGTTGGCGCCTTCACGGGCAGCCATCAAGAACCAAGACGGCCCTACGACCTGCAGCTCCTTCCACAAAAGGAAGGGGAGAGCTTGCGGAAGTACATGCAGAGGTTTAGCCGGGTGCACAGGAACATTCCAGACATCCACCCGGTAGCTGTGATTGTCGCGTTCCTGTCCAACGTGCGCAACAGGAGGATACGTTCCAAGATGAACGTCCAGTTGCCCAAGACTATGAATGAGCTGTACACCTTGGTGGATAACTGTGCCCCAACAAAGGAAGGAAGGCGGCTCCCCGGAGAAGAGGACGGCGTCGAAGTCGACTCAAAGGATGACGACGATGCCGCTGACCCAAAGAGGAAGAATAAGAAACACAATAAGAAGCGCAAGGAAAAGGCATTATTGGCTGTTGATGGCTCTGGCACTCCTAGTACCGGCAAGAAAGCTAAGACCAAAGCCCCTGGCAAGGAAGTTGTCGCATGCACTGATTGTCGGGAGGCTGCAGCGGCCGAAAAGGCTGGGAAGGCTGACGGGTCATACTGCAAGATCCACCGGACCAAGGGCCATGATCTCCAAGAGTTTCACCAAGTTGAACTTGTCAAGAAGTAGAGAGCTGAGTACGAGAAGCGTGACAAGGTAAAAGACCAAGAAGGTGTTGGCAGGAAGGGCCGTGGCAGTAGAGGAGGCCGCTGCGGCAAGTCTCCCCAGCATCAGGAGAAACCTGCAAGAGGCCGTGAGAGAAAAGAAGGTGATGATGAAAGTGATGAGGGGGATGAAGAGGAAACTAGCAAGCAAGAGTTCCAGAAGTCCACTGAGGCCCTATGCATTGACGGAGGCAGCACTCCTCTCATCGCCAGCTTAAACAGTGGGTGTGTGAGGTCAACGCTGTAGAGCCAGCTTAAACAGTGGGACTGAGAAGGTTGTGTTTGATGTGGTTGATCTACCCCTGCCGTACAATGGAATCCTTGGTCGTCCCGCCCTGGCAAAATTCATGGCGGCATCCCATTATGCCTACAACACACTAAAGATGCCAGGGCCGATGGGCGTCATTTCCATTCCGTCAGACAAGAAGGACGCAATCATATGCATAGATAAGATGTACTGAGATGCAGTCGCTACTGAGGCCGCGGAAGCGGTGGCCCCCGCCAAGGAAAACAAGAAAGGGAAGAAAGCTAGCAAAGATACCGGCAAAAAATCCGGGAAGCGCACCTCTTTGGAGTGTGCTGCACCCATCGATGATTTCCGGAGAGCTCCACTAGCAAGAAGCCCAAGGTTGCCTCACCTGCAGTGAAGAAGGTCCCGGCAGGGCTGGATGGAGCTGGTGGTACGTTCTCCATCAGCTCCACCCTTGATGACAAATAGGAAAGCAAGCTCGTTGCCTTCCTACGGGCGAATGTAGATGTGTTTGCCTGGCAACCATCTGACATCCCTGGTCTTCCCAGGGAGGTAATCGAGCACCACCTAGCTGTCTGCCCTCATGCCCGGTCCGTCAAGCAGAAAGTCTGGAAGCAAGCTTTAGAGCGGCAATAGTTCATTGCCGAGGAGATCAAGAAACTTGAAGCAGCTGGTTTGGTCAGAGGAGTGTTGCACCCAACATGGTTGGTGAACCCGGTGGTGGTGCGCAAGGCGAATGGGAAATGGAGGCTTTGCATAGACTTCACGGATCTGAATAATGCATGCCCGAAGGACCCATTCCCCTTTGCCACGCATCGACCAGATCATAGATTCCACTTCCGGGTGTGATCTGCTTTCCTTCCTAGATGCATACTCTGGGTACCATCAGATATTCATGTCCAAGGAGGACGAGGAGAAGACCGCGTTCATAACCCCATGTGGCACATACTGCATTGTGCGGATGCCCTTTGGGTTGAAGAGCGCTAGATCCACCTTTGCAAGGGCAGTGCAAATTGGGTTTGAGTCTCAATTGCATAGGAATATTGAAACTTACATGGACGACATAGTGGTCAAGACCTAGGACAAATCAACTCTCATTCAAGACTTGGAAGAGACCTTTGCGAATCTATGCAAGATCAACTTGAAGTTAAACCCTGAGAAGTGTGTGTTTGGCTTTCCATCCGGCAAGTTACTTGGTTTCTTTGTGTCCCACCGGGGGTAGAGGCCAACCTCGACAAGATCAAGGAGATCGAGCAGATTCAAGCACCCAAGACAGTTAAGGACGTGAGGTGCCTAACCGGATGTGTTGGCGCACTAAGTAGGTTCATTTCCAAGTCGGCCGAGCGTGCCTTGCCGTTCTTCAAATTTTTGAAGAAGGCAGGGCCAATGAAGTGGACCCCGGTAGGAGAAGAAGCGCTGCGAGACCTGAAAGCCTATCTTTCCTCTGCTCCCACCTTGGTCGCTCCTAAACCACAAGAGCCATTGCTGCTATACTTAGCGGCGACCAATCAAGTGGTTAGTGCAGCGCTGGTGGTGCAGCGGGAAGTAGATGAAGGAGCAGCCGCAGCTACTGCCCCTCCAGAGAAGGAAGTGAACCTATGCCGGCAAGTGATACGTCCATTTTGCATCATGTTTTCCTACTGTTATTTATAACGTTTTTATGCATGATAATGCTTTTGGGAGTAATTCTAATGCCTTTTCTCTCATAATATGCAAGGTTAACACAAAGAGGGAGAATACCGACAACTGGAATTCTGGACCTGAAAAAGCACGTCAGAGCTACCTATTCTGCACAACTCCAAATAAGCTGAAACTACACGGAGATTTTTTATGGATTATTTAAGAATTATTGGAGCAAATAACTACAAAAGGGGGCCCACCAGGTGGGCACAACCCACCTGGGTGCGCCAGGGAGCCCAGGCACGCCCTGGTGGGTTGTGCCCTCCTCGGCCCACCTCCGGTGCCCCTCTTCTGGTATATAAGTCATTTTGACCTAGAAAAAATAAAGAGAGGACTTTCGGGACGAAGTGCCACCGTCTTGAGGCGAAACTTGGGAAGGAGCACTTTTGCCCTTCGGCGAAGCGATTCCGCCGGGGGAACTTCCCTCGTGGAGGGGGAAATCATCGTCATCGTCATCACCAACAACTATCCCATCTTCGGGAGGGCCATCTCCATCAACATCTTCAACAGCACCATCTCCTCTCGAACCCTAGTTCATCTCTTGTGTTCAATATTTGTACCAGAACCTTAGATAGGTACTTGTGGGTGACTAGTAGTGTTGATTACATCTTGTAGTTGATTACTATATGGTTTATTTGGTGGAAGATTATATGTTCAGATCCATTATTCTATTTAATACCACTCTGATCTTGAGCATGATTATTATTTGTGAGTAGTTACTTTTGTTCTTGAGGTCACGGGAGAAGTCATGTTGCAAGTAATCATGTGAACTTGATATGTGTTTGATATTTTGATGATATGCATGTTGTGATTCCCTTAGTGGTGTCAAGTGAACGTCGACTACATGTCACTTCACCATATTTGGGCCTAAGGGAATGCATTGTGGAGTAGTTATTAGCTGATGGGTTGCTAGAGTGACAGAAGCTTAAACCCTAGTTTATGCGCTACTTCGTAAGGGACTGATTTGGATCCAAAAGTTTAATGCTATGGTTAGATTTTATCTTAATACTTTTCTCGTAGTTGCGGATGCTTGCGAGGGGGTTAATCATAAGTAGGAGGTTTGTTCAAGTAAGAACATCACCTAAGCACCGGTCAACCCACATATCAAATTATCAAAGTAGCGAACACAAATCAAACCAACATGATGAAAGTGATATGATGAAATTCCCGTGTACCCTCAAGAACGCTTTGCTTATCATAAGAAACCGTTTTGGCCTGTCCTTTGCCACAAAAGGATTGGGCTACCTTGCTGCATATTATTTACTATTACCATTACTTGCTCATTACAAATTATCTTGCTATCAAGCTACTTGTTACCGACTATTTCAGTGCTTGCAGAAAATACCTTGCTGAAAACCACTTGTCATTTCCTTCTGCTCCTCGTTGGGTTTGACACTCTTACTTATCGGAAGGACTAAGATTGATCCCGTATACTTGTGGGTCATCAAGGATCTTTTTTGGCACCGTTCCCGGGGAGTGAAGCGCTCTTGAAAAGTGGAAATTGGTAAGGAAAAATTATTACTACATGCTGAAATTTATTGTCACTTGTTACTATGGAGAATCATCCTTTGAGGGGTTTGTTCGGGGTATCTTCACCTCGACCAGAACCACAATTAGTTGTCCCTCAACCTACTGCACTTACTGAAAATATTGGTTATGAAATTCCTTCGGGTATGATAGAACAACTGGTAGCTAATCCTTATGCAGGAGATGGAACTGAGCATCCTGATATGCACTTGATATATGTGGATGAAATTTGTGGATTATTTAAGCCTGCAGGTTTACCCGAAGATGAAGCTAAGAAGAAGGTTTTCCCTTTATCTTTGAAGGGAAAAGCATTGGCATGGTATAGGCTATGCGATGATATTGGATCTTGGGACTGGAATCGATTGAAATTAGAATTTCACCAAAAAAATTATCCTATGCATCTAGTTCATCATGATCGGAATTACATATATAATTTTTGGCCTCATGAAGGAGAAAGTATCGCTCTAGCTTGGGGGAGGCTTAAGTCAATGCTATATTCATGCCCCAATCATGAGCTCTTGAGATAAATTATTATTAAGAATTTTTATGCTTGGCTTTCTCGTGATGATCAATCCATGCTCGATACTTCTTGTACTGGTTCTTTTATGAAGAAGACTATTGAATTTAGGTGGGATCTTTTAGAAAGAATTAAACACAACTCTAAAGATTGGGAACTCGACTAAGGTAGAGAGTCAGGTATTAAGCTTGAATTTGATTGTGTTAAATATTTTATGAATACCGATGCTTTTCACAAGTTTAGCACTAAATATGGACTTGACTCTGAGATAGTAGCCTCCTTTTGTGAATCATTTGCTACTCATGTTGATCTCCCCAAGGAGAAGTGGTTTAAATATCACCCACCTATTAAAGAAAAAATTAATGAACCGGCCATAGCTAAAGAAGAAACTATTATTTATAACATTGACCTAGTTGTTCCTACTACTTATATTGAAAAACCACCTTTCCCTGTTAGGATAAAGGAACATGCTAAGGTTTTGACTGTGGTCAATAAAAGTAATATTAGAGCACCTAAACCTACTGAACAAATCAAAGTAGAACCTAGTGTTGCTATGGTTAAAGATCTCTTGGTAGAAAATATTGATGGGCATGTTATTTACTTCTGTGATGAAGCTGCTAGATTTGCCAAACCCGATGAAAAAGATAAACATAGACCTGTTGTTGGCATGCCTGTTGTCTCAGTCAAAATAGGAGATCACTGTTATCATGGTTTATGTGACTTAGGTGCTAGCGTGAGTGCTATTCCTTTTACCTTATACCAAGAAATTATGAATGACATAGCACCCGCTGAAATAGAAGATATAGATGTTACTATTAAACTTGCTAATAGAGACACCATCACACCACTTGGGACTATTAGAGATGTTGAAGTCTTGTGTGGAAAAATAAAATACCCTACTGATTTTCTAGTTCTTGGTTCCCCACAAGATGACTTTTGTCCCATTATCTTTGGTAGGCCTTTCTTGAACACTGTCAATGCTACTATGGATTGTCTTAAACAAAATGTCGGTGTTTGCTTTGGTGATGAGTCTCATGAATTTAATTTTTCCAAGTTTAATAGACAAACTCACAAGAAAGAATTACCTAGTCAGGATGAAATAATTGGTCTTGCTTCTATTGTCATGCCTCCTACTGATCCACTAGAACAATATTTGCTAGACCACGAAAATGATATGCATATGCATGAAATAAATGAGATAGATAAAATTTTCTTTGAACAACGACCTCTGCTCAAACATAATTTGCCTATTGAAACTCTAGGAGGTCCTCCTCCACCTAAAGGTGATCCTGTGTTTGAACTAAAACAATTGCCTGACACTTTGAAATATGCTTATCTTGATGAGAAAAAGATATATCTTGTTATTATTAGTGCTAACCTTTCAGAGCATGAAGAAGAAAGATTATTAAAAATTCAAAAGAAGCACCGAGCTGCTATTGGATATACTCTTGACGATCTTAAGGGCATTAGTCCCACTCTCTGTCAGCACACAATTAATATGGAACCTGATGCTAAACCCATTGTTGATCATCAACGACGTTTGAATCCTAAGATGAAAGAAGTGGTAAGAACTGAAATATTAAAGCTTCTAGAAGCAGGTATAATCTATCCCATAGCTGATAGTAGATGGGTGAGTCCCGTTCATTGTGTCCCTAATAAGGGAGGTATTACTGTTGTTCCTAATGATAAAAATGAACTCATTCCACAAAGAATTGTTACTGGGTATAGAATGGTAATTGATTTTAGAAAATTAAATTAAGCAACTAGAAAAGATCATTACCCTTTGCCTTTTATTGATCAAATGCTAGAAAGATTATCTAAGCACACACACTTTTGTTTCCTTGATGGATATTCTGGTTTTTCTCAAATACCTGTTTCACAACCTGATCAAGAGAAAACCACTTTTACTTGCCCTTTTGGAACTTATGCTTATAGACGTATGCCTTTTGGTTTATGCAATGCACCTGCTACTTTTCAAAGATGTATGACTGCTATATTCTCTGATTTTTGTGAAAAGATTGTTGAGGTTTTCATGGATGATTTTTTGGTATATGGATCTTCTTTTGATGATTGCTTAAGCAACCTTGATCGAGTTTTGCAGAGATGTGAGCAAACTAATCTTGTCTTGAATTGGGAGAAGTGCCACTTTATGGTTAATGAAGGTATTGTCTTGGGGCATAAAATTTTTGAACGAGGTATTGAAGTGGATAAAGCTAAAGTTGATGCAATTGAGAAAATGCCATGTCCTAAAGATATCAAAGGTATTCGTAGTTTCCTCGGTCATGCTGATTTCTATAGGAGGTTTATTAAAGACTTCTCTAAAATTTATAGGCCTCTTACAAATCTTTTACAAAAGGATGTTCCATTTGTTTTTGATGATGATTGTGTAGAAGCCTTTGAAACACTTAAGAAAGCCTTAACTTCTGCACCTATTGTTCAACCACCTGATTGGAACTTGCATTTTGAAATTATGTGTGATGCTAGTGATTATGCTGTTGGTGCTGTTCTAGGACAAAGGGTTGATAAAAAGTTAAATGTTATCCATTATGCTAGCAAAACTCTAGACAGTGCCCAAAGAAATTATGCTACTACTGAAAAAGAATTTTTAGTACTTGTATTTGCTTGTGACAAATTCAGATCCTACATTGTTGATTCTAAAGTTATTGTTCACACTGATCATGCTTCTATAAAATATCTTATGGAAAAGAAAGATGCTAAACCTAGACTCATTAGGTGGGTTCTCCTGCTACTAGAGTTTGATTTACATATAACTGATAGAAAAGGAGCTGAGAATCCCGTAGCTGATAACTTGTCTAGGTTAGAAAATATTCTTGATGACCCACTACCTATTGATGATAGCTTTCCTGATGAGCAACTAGCTGCAATAAATGTTTCTCATAATACTCCTTGGTATGATGACTATGCTAATTATATTGTTGCTAAATATATACCACCTAGTTTCACATACCAACAAAAGAAAAAAATCCTTCTATGATTTAAGACACTACTTTTGGGATGATCCACATCTTTATAAAGAAGGAGTAGATGGTATTATTAGATGTTTTGTACCTGAGCATGAACAGGAACAAATCCTACGGAAATGTCACTCCGAAGCTTATGGAGGACATCATGCGGGAGATAGAACTGCTCACAAGGTATTGCAATCTGGTTTTTATTGGCCTACTCTCTTCAAGGACTCCCGTAAGTTTGTTTTATCTTGTAATGAATGTCAACGAATTGGTAATATTGGTAAGCGTCAAGAAATGCCTATGAATTATTCACTTTCTGTTGAACCATTTGATGTGTGGGGTTTTGATTATATGGGACATTTTCCTTCCTCTAATGGGTATACACATATTTTGGTTGCTGTTGATTACGTTACTAAGTGGGTAGAAGCTATTCCAACTAGAAGTGCTGATCATAACGCTTCCATTAAAATGCTTAAAGAAGTTATTTTCCCAAGGTTTGGAGTCCCTAGATATTTAATGACTGATGGTGGTTCACACTTTATTGAGGGTGCTTTCCGTAAAATGCTTGCTAAGTATGATGTCAACCATAGAATTGCATCACCCTATCATCCTCAGTCTAGTGGTCAAGTTGAACTTAGCAATAGAGAAATAAAATTAATTCTACAAAAAATTGTTAATATGTCCTGAAAGAATTAGTCTAAGAAATTGGATGATGCACTTTGGGCCTATAGAACATCATATAAAAATCCTATGGGTATGTCTCCCTATAAAATAGTCTATGGCAAAGCTTGCCATTTGCCTCTTGAGTTAGAACATAAAGCATATTGGGCAATTAAAGAACTCAACTATGATTTCAAACTTGCCGGTGAAAAGTGGTTATTTGATATTAGCTCACTAGATGAATGGAGAACCCAAGCTTATGAAAATGCCAAGTTGTTTAAGGAAAAGGTTAAAAGATGGCATGATAAAAGAATCCAAAAGCGTGAGTTCAAAGTGGGTGAATATGTCGTTTTGTACAACTCTCATTTTAGATTCTTTGCAGGAAAGCTTCTCTCTAAATGAGAAGGACCTTACGTCATCGAAGAAGTTTATCGTTCTGGAGCTATCAAAATAAATAATGCCGAAGGTACTAACCCGAAGGTTGTCAATGGGAAAAGAATTAAACACTATATCTTAGGTACGCCTATTAATGTTGAAAGCAATATTATTCAAACCATGACACCGGAGGAACACATAAAAGAAACCTTTCAGAACACTCCAGAATAACTAAAAAAGAGGAGGTACGTGATACGGTAAGTAAACGGACTCTGAAAAATCCGCAAAAATATTTTCTGTCAGTTTTGGAATATAACAAAAATTAGGAAAATAAGAAACAACCAGGAAGGCAACCCTGGTGGCTTGCCAGGCGCGCCCAGGTGGGTTGTGCCCACCTCGGGTACCTTCCGGACTCCATTTTTCTCTTGTTTGCTTGTTTCTCAAGATAAAAAATCTTTATATACCCCCCTGAACCTATTGACCACCGTATCGCGGAGAAATCTTCTGTTCTTCTTTCTTGTTGTTTTCTGGCAGATCTGAAAATATGTCATCCCAAGATTCAGAGGAGGAGAGCCATGTTTCTTACCAGCCTTTGGATAAAAATATCTTCAAGGACACCTATCCCTATATATGGTTCACCGATGAGGAAGATGAAGATGAGCCAGTCCCTCCTCCGTTTGAGCAAGAAAGCAAGGAGGCATTATGCAAGAGGATAATAAAGCTTGAGATAGAGAATGATGAGTTGAAGATAGATAACTTTTACCTCCGACACAAGCTGGAGAAGAAGGACAAGATTACTACTACCTCGTCACCACCACCACCTTCTTCACCACCAAAGGAGACTTGAGTTCATGGTATGGACACTCCCCTTGGCATGAGCCAAGCTTGGGGGAGGTGTCCCAGTATCGCATCACCACCACTATCTTTTGCTTTCATCTATTTTAGTTCGATCCTTAGTTTTCCTATGATTTTGTTGAATAAAAGTTTAGTTCGATTCTTTCTTTTCGAGTGTTTGCTTAGTGATCTATCTATCGATGTAATCGTGTTTGAGATATATAATAAAGAGTAGTTTGAGTTTTGTTTCTTTACTTTATTGTTGCAATAAAAAGAAAGGAAAATAAATGAAAAAGATCATATGCTAATCTTATGGTAAGTAATGACATCACATAAGGAAAAGTATAAGTGGTAAAATTTGTTGGATATTGACAAACATAGCATTGGTCAACGATGCAATTCATGAAAGAATTAATAAGGGAAGAGAAGATTCACATGCAAATACACTATCTTGGACATCTTTTATGATTGTGAGCCCCCATTAAATATTTAGTGTCAAAATAGTTGACGTTGGACAAGGAAGACAACGTAATGATTTATGTTTGTTCATATTCGCATAGAAGTTATATTGTCATAGATCCTTTAACACGTGGTGCTTGCTCAATATCTTTTCTAGCCAAAAATTCCGCACTAAGTAGAGATACTACTTGTGCATCCAAAAACCCTTAACCCAAATCTTATTTTGAGAGTCCACCATACCTACCTATGGATTGAGTAAGATCCTTCAAGTAAGTTGTCATCGGTGCACTAAGGCAATAAAAATTGCTTCTAAATATGTTGGATCATTATTGTATGAGAAAATTGAGCGTTGTACAAACTTGTGATGGCAAAGTAATAAAAGTGACGGACTGCATAATAAAGGTTGCTATCAGAAGGGCAATATAACGTGACGTTCTTTTGCATTAAGGGATTTGCCATACAAACAAATAAGTGCATGACAACCTCTGCTTCCCTCTGCGAAGGGCCTATCATTTACTTTTATGCATTTACTTTTATGAAGAGTCAAAGTTTTCTTCCCTATTCCTTTTTATTTTCTCTTTTTGCAAGCATCATGTGGTGAGGAAAGATCTAGGCACATATATCCAGTTGAATATGAGTGGGCATGAGTTATTATTGTTAACATCTCCCTTGAGGTGAATACATTGGGAGGCGAAACTATAAGCCCCTATCTTTCTATGTGTCCAGTTGAAACTTTTTGTTCATGGGTATGCTGTGAGTGTTAGCAATCATAGAAGATTAAATGATGGTTGAGTACGTGTACATTCCCAAAGGCTCCGATACGTGACCCTTCCTGAAAATATGATGAATTGTAGTTGGAAAATTGACCAAGAACACAGTTTGTTGGTTTTCAATAAGGTTTATGCTTTATACTTCAATGTTGTGATGATTTGTTACTTGCTTATGAGAAGTTATATGATAAACATTATGTGACAAAAGTTGTTTGATAACGTTTTATGTTAAAATTCCTTGTTGTTATAATAATATGCATGATGCTTCTATGTCCGTATTTTGTTTTTATCGACACCTCTCTCTCTAAGCATGTGGACATGTTTTTTGATTTCGGTTTTCAATTGAGGTCAAGCAAGATCTAAGCTTGGGGGAGTTGATACGTCCATTTTGCATCATGTTTTCCTACTATTATTTATAATGTTTTTATGCATAATAATGCTTTTGGGAGTAATTCTAATGCCTTTTCTCTCATAATAGGCAAGCTTTACACAAAGAGGGAGAATATCGGCAGCTGGAATTCTGGACCTGAAAAAGCACGTCAGAGCTACCTATTCTGCACAAATTCAAATAAGCTGAAGCTTCACAGAGATTTTTTATGGATTATTTAAGAATTATTGGAGCAAATAACTACCAGGTGGGCACAACCCACCTGGGCGCGCCAGGGAGCCCAGGCGCGCCCTGGTGGGTTGTGCCCTCCTCGGCCCACCTCCGGTGCCCCTCTTCTGGTATATAAGTCATTTTGACCTAGAAAAAATAAAGAGAGGACTTTCAGGACGAAGCACTGCCGTCTCGAGGCGGAACTTGGGTAGGAGCACTTTTGCCCTCCGGTGGAGTGATTCCGCCGGGGGAACTTCCCTCCCGGAGGGGGAAATCATCATCATCGTCATCACCAACAACTCTCCCATCTTTGGGAGGGCCATCTCCATCAACATCTTCAACAGCACCATCTCCTCTCAAACCCTAGTTCATCTCTTGTGTTCAATCTTTGTACCGGAACCTTAGATTGGTACTTGCGGGTGACTAGTAGTATTGATTACATCTTGTAGTTGATTACTCTATGGTTTATTTGGTGGAAGATTATATGTTCAGATCCATTATGCTATTTAATACCCCTCTGATCTTGAGCATGATTATTATTTGTGAGTAGTTACTTTTGTTCTTGAGGTCGCAGGAGAAGTCATGTTGCAAGTAATCATGTGAACTTGATATGTGTTCGATATTTTGATGATATGTATGTTGTGATTCCCTTAGTGGTGTCATGTGAACGTCGACTACATGGCACTTCACCATATTTGGGCCTAAGGGAAGGCATTGTGGAGTAGCTATTAGATGATGGGTTGCTAGAGTGACAGAAGCTTAAACCCTAGTTTATGCGCTACTTCGTAAGGGACTGATTTGGATCCAAAAGTTTAATGCTATGGTTAGATTTTATCTTAATACTTTTCTCGTAGTTGCGGATGCTTGCAAGGGGGTTAATCATAAGTAGGAGGTTTGTTCAAGTAAGAACAACACCTAAGCACCGGTCCACCCACATATCAAATTATCAAAGTAGCAAACACAAATCAAACCAACATGATGAAAGTGATATGATGAAATTCCCGTGTACCCTCAAGAACGCTTTGCTTATCATAAGAGACCATTTTGGCCTGTTCTTTGGCACAAAAGGATTGGGCTGCCTTGCTGCATATTATTTACTGTTACCGTTACTTGCTCATTACAAATTATCTTGCTATCAAACTACTTGTTACCAACTATTTCAGTGCTTGCAGAAAATACCTTGCTAAAAACCACTTGTCATTTCCTTCTACTCCTCGTTGGGTTCTACACTCTTACTTATCGAAAGGACTACGATTGATCCCCTATACTTGTGGGTCATCAGCAAGGTCCGGTGCAGATCAGGAGGAAGAAGAGCAGAATAACAGAGACGATTCCAAGACCGCGGCAAAGAAGAAGGTGGTGCAACGGCTGGTGTACTTTGTCAGCTCTCTGTTGCACGGGGCTAGGTCGAGGTACTCCGGAGTTCAAAAGTTGATCTTCGGCCTCATTATGGCCTCGAGGAAGCTGCGCCACTACTTCCAAGCCTAGGAGATCACAGTTGTCACTCGTTTCCCTTTGCAACGCATACTGAGGAACCCGGAGGCCACTGATAGAATAGTGGAATGGGCTTTGGAATTGTCAAGCTTTGGTCTGAAGTATGAGAGTATGTCAACCATTCAGAGTAGAGCATTGGCGAGTTCATCGCGGAATGGACGCCAACCCCAGACGAGGAGACACCGGAAACAGTTATCCCCGGCAAGGAGGCCCCCCAAGATTGGATCATGTACTTTGATGGTGCCTTCTCACTGCAAGGTGCAGGAGCTGGCGTGCTCCTTGTCGCACCCACTAGAGAGCACCTCAAGTATGTGGTCCAAATGCATTTCCCCCGGGAGAAAGCTACCAACAACAGTGCGGAATATGAAGGACTCCTTGCCGGGCTCAGGATCACAACAGAGTTGAGGATTAAGAAGTTGATCATTCGTGGAGACTCACAGCTTGTTGTGAGACAAGTAAACAAGGATTACCAAAGTCCATTGATGGAGGCATATGTGGAGGAAGTGAGGAAGCTGGAGGAGCGTTTTGATGGATTGCAAACAGAGCACGTGCCACGTGCGGAACACAGTGTTGTCGATCATCTGTCAAAATGCACTGCACAAAAGCTTCTTGTGGAACCAGTGACTTTTGTTCTCCACCTGACTCAACCCTCAGTATCCTCGACAACAATGGCCAGAAAGAGGAGGAAACTGGACTCCGGCAAGCCTCTCCCGGCAGAGCTTCCCGAAGCCCCCGGCAGCGAGGTTGGCGGGAACAACTCCACTTCGACTGGTGAGCAGCACCCTCCCGCCGAACTACCAGTTCTTGCGGTTGAGATATGCACTCCCACGAACAATGAGGTGCCGTTGATCCTTATTGCCAAGCCTCAGGCTCCAACTTGGGCACGGCACATAGTCCATTACCTCCAAACAGGAAAACTTCCCGAAGAGCAAGAAGAAGCTGAAAGAGTAGCCCGAAGGGCCAGTATGTATCAGTTTGTCGATAACACGTTATACAGAAGGAGGCACAACGGTGTGAAATTGAAATGCATTTGCCGGGAAGAGGGGAAGGAACTGTTGGTAGAGATACACAAAGGCATGTGCGGCTCTCATATTGGATCAAGAGCCTTAGTTGGAAAAGCTTTCCGGCAAGGTTTCTACTGGCCCACGTCCCTCCAAGATGCAATTGAGCTAGTCACCAGATGTGAAGCCTGCCAGTTCCACTCCAAGAATATCCATCAACCTGCTCAAGCTCTCCAGACGATCCCTTTGTCATGGCCACTTTCGGTCTGGGGGCTTGACATCTTGGGCCCCTTCCCCCGTGCTACCGGGGGCTTTGAATTCTTGTACGTGGCAATCGACAAGTTTACAAAGTGGCCGGAAGTGGAGCCTGTGAGAAAGGTGACCATGCAATCAGCTATCAAGTTCTTGAAGGGATTGGTGTGCCGCTTCGGAGTACCCGCCAGAGTCATCACTGACAACGGCACCCAATTCACAAGCCGCGCCTTCATGCAATACGTTCAAACCCTTGGAAGCAAGGTTTTGTTCGCCTCTGTTTCTCATCCTAGAAGCAATGGACAAGTTGAGAGGATGAACACTGAAGTGCTGCGAGGACTCAAGACAAGAACTTTTGACAAGCTGCAGAAGTGTGGCAGACGCTGGATCGACGAGCTGCCAGTGGTTCTTTTGTCCCTCCGTACGACACCAAATCGAGCTACCGGCCAGACTCCCTTCTCCCTAGTCTATGGGGCTGAAGCAGTGATCCCCACGGAACTCATATACGGGTCACCTCGAGTATTTGCCTACGATGAAGTAGAGCAAGAGCAGCACCGGCATGACGATGTCGTGCTCCTTGAGGAGAACCATCTCCGGGCTGCTACGCGTGCTACATGCTACCAGCAAGCTCTACGCCGCTATCACAGCCGCAGGGTTCATGCCTGGAGCCTTGAGGAAGGCGACCTTGTCCTTAGGCGTGTTCAGTCCGCCAAGGGTGCAAACAAGTTGACGCCGAAGTGGGAAGGCCCTTATTGGGTAGTGCGAGTCACCAGACTTGGCGTAGTCCGTCTGGAGACCGAAGATGGCATTCAATTGCAAAACTCATGGACCATTGAGCATCTTCGTAAGTTCTACCCGTAAGGCGCGGCTGACGGGCCCTGCAAGGTAGCCACCCTTTTGTACAAGCCTTGCCGATGCGCATGTAACCCTTTGTACAAAGCCAGGCGCAGACCCTAAGCACAGACAATAAAACGAAGTGCTGGGGGCCCCAAAAACTTGCATGCATGCATAGCATAACATAAAATTGCCATGATCATGTAGATAAGATCATATGTTGCTTTGTTTTCCTCTGTACTAACTGCAGGGCTCTTGCCGCGGACTCGATCCCAAAAATAAGAAAACAAGCCTACATATTGGTCCCCGACAAGTCGAATAGATAAGTTCCTTTTTATCCATACATGTCTCTGTAAGAAGAAAACTTGTGCATAGAGAAAACCTCGTCACCTTTGAAGCATTTGTGCGCCCATCCTTTGGCCCGAACGTTGCTTCGGTCAAGATGGTTGTAGTGGCTTTTGGCGGAGAAGGTTCGACGAGGGGCTGGTCCCTTTCCATAGTTTTGAGCCCGGCAGGGCAAGCCCCGCGGCAACAAATGAAAGGCACCGGCAGGATAGCTTGCCGGAGAAAACTTGTTTACTTGAAAGTATAGAGGCACTCCTCGTCTGCATGGACGTAGTACATGCACAAGTACCTGGCAAGACCGTCTTTTTTCATTAATATGCAGATAAACGAGTACAAAGCTTACAGAGTATAAACATGGATAGAAGAGATTACATATTTGGAACTAAAGTCTGGCAAGTGCCTACATATTTTAGATTGAAAAAAGATAAGTGCCCCGTAATCCCTTTCTTGTCCCTCTCCTCCTAGGAACTATAGTGGGAGGCGAAGAGGGCAAAAGGAGTGCCTGGGCAGAAGCCCACCCTGACCCCGTCAAGACCCGCAGGACACAGCCTAACAAGATCGAGAGGGCGCGGACGAAGGTGATGGGAGGGGAGAGCGGCTAGGCGATGCCCTGGTCACCGCCAAAAGGGCCAGCAGGACACGGCAGGGCGGACGAAGCCGGAGTCCACGGGGAAGCCTGCCGAGGTCCAGCTGGAAGACTACTGGAGGAGCCGAATACAACACCCTGACCCAACACACCGGCAAATTGCCTTGCCGGGGAGGAGATGCAGGTGCACATGGTGGTGCAGCCGGCCTCCCGCTGACGGTGACAGTGCTGCTGGCGTTCAACCGGATTCGGAGCCGTCGTCCTCCCCATCAGCGCCATCGTCATCGCCGTCACTGTCCTCCTCATCGCTATCGCTCGAGGAGGTGCTTTCGTCGTCAGTCGAGCTCTCCGCGCAGCATCCTAAACGAGCACCCGAACGCCCGAAGACCTTGACAGAGAGCAGGGTGGCGTCCATTAACTTGAAATGGAGAACGTGCCCGCCGCAAAGCTATGGGAACAGGCGAAGGTCTTCCAACCACGCCAGAGGAGCATGACATGAGGAGCAGGGAACTCCATGTTCGCCCGCATGCTGCCATTGCAGGAGCCCCTCATGTGCAGCCTCAGCCCCGGCGGCGGTTCGACCTCCATCACCCTTGCAAACGGGGTAGGAAGCCGAAGACGGCATCGCGGGGGCCCGCGCAGCTTGACGATAAACTCCAGCGGCTGGTCCCTGATGTGGCCTTTATTCGGGTCCTGAGCGGCCGGAGGAGGTGCGATCAGAATGCCACCCCGTCCTCCTCGACCCCGAGCACCACGACGACCACGTCCGTGTCCCCTCCCACCTCCTCTCACTTGGGGCTCCACCCCTGCGTCCCCAACAGGTGGAGGGAGACGCTGTCGAGCAGAAGCCCTTGTCGCCACCACTGGGGTGCCACTACGTCCTCTCCCCCTCACCATGATGGAGAGATGATATCAGAAGGATGGAGGAAGAGATAGGTGTGAGCCAGCACCTCGCCCACGTTACCTTTTATAGGCAAACGAGGCCGGGGGCTGGCTCCTCACCCAGGGGGCAACCGCCCCAATCCACCAATCCGACTCCTCTGCGTCACCAACAGCGCACGGAATCAAGGCCGACCCCTTGTGCCTATCCATGGTGCCTGGCTTTCTGCCTTGGCACTCACTCCCGTGCCCCCCGCGTTTGCCAGCAACCCTACGCAATGCATGCGGCGTACATGGCAGAAACGGCAAGGGCAGGGGAGTTAGTGGAATGGTAGTTACCGCCCCGTGAACATGGGACGTGGGCGACCCATGGGTCATGGCGTAAATCTCCCCCATGACGTCTCGCACGACGCACGGAAAAACCAGGAACTGACTCAAGCACAGGTTAATGAAGAAGCAAAGAAAATATCAACAAAGAGGAGAATATCATCGTAAATGCCCTGCCTGTGTACCTGATGGGGCCTACCCCAACAATGCTCAGCAGCACGTTTGGACCAGGCCCGGGGGCTCCTGTCGGTACAACAAACCTTCACGTGTGTTGCCCGAACTGTACACAGGCACGACAGCAAGGAAGCCAACTTCATCAAGTATCCAAGACAAGAACCAAGCCAAAGAGAGAGAGAGAGAGAGAGAGAGCTCTTTGAGAAATCAAAGGGCGGATCAAGAAGACCAAGACAAGCCAAGACAGCAAGATATCACCAAGGGAAAGCCTCCCTTGCCAGGCAGGCGAGCCCGGTTGGGTCGAGGCCGCCCCAAGGACAAAACCAATCTCTCCCCAGCAGGTTTGCCGGCGCCGCTGGCGGCTTGCATCCCCGCCAAGACTCCACCACTTCACCGCATCGCAACGCAAGTCATCCATCGGTGCGGTGTCGAGCCCCCAGATAGCCAAGTGGCTGTCATTTGGCACGTGGCAGCCATTTAGAAGGAAGATCGCCTCTATATAACACTCGTCCAGAGGCGTGTCAAGCAGACAGGAGGAAGATGACTAAGCGGCACGGCAGGCCTGCCGGGCCGCATCCACAATGCGACACATGGCAGTGCATTTAATGCACTTTGTCCTAACTGCCAGAGTTAGGTATGATAGCACTGTTAGCTATCTAATCACTAGATAATGACCATTTTTCCATTGTGGTAACCCCCTAGCCTATAAAAGGAGGACCGTGGCAACCTTAGAAAGGATTCGGACCCTCGTGCACACATACGCGCGTAGCTGCTCTCCCCAAGGCGATCTTGTCGGGCTTGAGCGCCGCGCGTTCTTCACGGTCCCTCCATCAATCCACCAAAGCAGGAGTAGGGTTTTACGCTTCTCAGCGGCCCGAACCTGGGTAAAAACCACCAGCGTCATCACTGTCGTGTTGTCCCATGGCCTCTGCTCTTTGTGCAATGCGACCTCTCCCCTGCCAAACCACAAAGGGGCCGGTGGTCCCATAGGTGCCCGTGTTCTACCATGACAGTCGGCCGTAGCGCCTAAAATCTCTTAGGCATTGGTTTTTGGGGGGGACGGGATAATCATCCCTTGCACCTTTGGATTTATAAATAGGCGTTTTGTCCTAAAGTTGAACGGACAGATCTGCAAAAAAGGGCCATTGGGTCGTTCGCCTTCTAAAATGGGGCATGACAGTCAAAGTTTGCCCTTGCCCCGATGAAGGCATTAACTCCGATGGCCCCACCGTGTTTTGGTGACGTCCTCGAATTCCGGATTGTCAAAACCGGCTGGGTGCGAATGCAGTATTGATCCGGATCATGCTAGGTGGTGATACGTCTCCGTCGTATCTACTTTTCCTAATGCTTTTGCTCTTGTTTTGGACTCTAATTTGCATGATTTGAATGAAACTAACCCGGACTGACGCTGTTTTCAGCAGAACTACCATGGTGTTGTTTTTGTGCAGAAATAAAAGTTCTAGGAATGGAACGAAACTTTTTGGAGAATTTTTGTGCAATAAAAGAAAAATAATGGAGCCAGTAACCACCGGAGGGGGGGTCCCTAGGTGAGCAAAACCCTCCAGGGCGCCGCCCCTCCAGGCATGCCCAGGTGGGTTGTGCCAACCTGGTGGCCCCGCAGACCCTATCTCCGACGCTATAAAAACCTATTTTCAGGGAAAAATCAGGGAGGAAGAATTATCGTGTTTCATGAGACGGAGCTGCCGCCACCTCCTGTTCTTCATTGGGAGGCCAGATCTGGAGTCCGTTTGGGGCTCCGGAGAGGGGAATCTTCGATCTTCATCATCACCAACCCTCCTTCATCGCCAATTCCATGATGCTCCCCACCTGGAGTGAGTAAATCCTTCATATGCTCGTTGGTCGGTGAGGAGTTGGATGAGATTCATCATGTAATTGAGTTAGTTTTGTTAGGGCTTGATCCCTAGTATCCACTATGTTCTGAGATTGATGTTGCTATGACTTTGCTATGCTTAATGCTTGTCACTAGGGCCCGAGTGCCATGATTTCATATCAGAACCATTTATGTTTTCACCATTATATCTATGTTCTAGATCCGATATTACAAGTTATATGCACCTGCTATGTGTTGTGATCCGTAAACCCTGGAGTGACAATAGTCGGGATACTTTTCGGTGATGGCAGTAGTTTGAGGAGTTCATGTATTCACTATGTGTTAATGCTTTGTTCCGGTTCTCTATTAAAAGGAGGCCTTAATATCCCTTTGTTTCCTTATGGACCCCGCTGACACGGGAGGGTAGGACAAAAGATGTCATGCAAGTTCTTTTCATAAGCACGTATGACTATTTACGGAATACATGCCTACATTATATTTATGAATTGGAGCTAGTTTTGTATCGCCCTAGGTTATTACTGTTATATGATGAATATCATCCAATGAATCACTCGATCTAATGCCTATGAGTTTTTCACCTATTGCTCTTGCTAAGTTACTACTGTTGTTGCTACTGTTACACTTGCTACAAAATCATTGCTATCACTCTTACTGTTACTGTTACTATCATCACTACTAGCAACACTATCATATTACTGTGCTACTGATCATACTATTGCAGATATTTAATCTCCAGGTGTGGTTGAATTGACAACTCAACTGCTAATACTTGCAAATATTCTTTGGCTCCCCTTGTGTCGAATCTATAAATTTGGGTTGAATACTCTACCCTCGAAAACTGTTGCGATCCCCTATACTTGTGGGTTATCAAGACCTTTTTCTGGCGCCGTTGCCGGGGATCATAGCTATATTTGTTGAGTCACTTGGGATTATTATCTATTTATCACTATGAAGAATCTGAAGGATACGAAGACTAAGATCTTTCCCTCTAAGACGAGGGGAGGTAAGGAACTGCCATCACACTCCGCACTTGATTCACCTTCTATTTTGAGTAGACTTGCAACACCACCACATGCTATTAATCCTGATATGTCGCAAGTTATTGATGTTGCTACTTCTGCTATGAATGATACTCATGATGATGCTAGTACCTTGATGATAATGTGCCACTAGGTGAATTTCTTGATGAACAAATTGCTAGAGCTAAAGATATCGAGAATGCTGAAACTGATGAAATTACTGAAACTGATGAAGTACTTGAAACTGAAAATCTTGAAACACATGTTAGACCTAGCGCTCCTAGATATGAATTGCCGAAGATACCTGAGGTTTATGTTATGGATGAGGAGACAGCTAGAGACTTTCTTGCTTGCAATGAAAGAGATGATCTAAAGAAATTATTATGCAAATTGAAAGAAAAATCTGTGAATGCTAGAATGAAATATGATCCTTAGTTTGCTACTTCACCTATCTTTGTTACTGATAAGGATTATGAATTCTCTGTCGACCCAAAGTTAATTATTGTGGTTGAATCTGATCCTTTCCATGGTAATGAAATGGAAACTGTTGTGGCACATCTTACTAAGTTAAATGATATAGCCACCCTATTTGCTCATGATGAGAAGATTCGCTACTACTATATTCTCAAATTATTTCTGTTCTCATTAAAGGGTGATGCTAAGATATGGTAAAATACTCTTGCTCCTGGTTGTGTGCGTAGTCCCCAGGATATGATTTATTACTTCTCTGAAAAATATTTTCCTGCTCACAAGAAACAAGTTGCCTTACAGGAAATATTTAACTTTGTGGAAATTGAAGAAGAGAGTCTCCCACAAGCTTGGGGGAGGCTTCTCCAATTGCTTAATGCTTTGCCAGATCATCCACTTAAGAAAAATGAAATACTTGATATCTTCTATAATGGACTAACCGATGCTTCTAGGGACTTCCTAGATAGTTGTGCTGGTTGTGTTTTCAGGGAACGAACTGTTGAACAAGCTGAGGAATTATTGAATAATATATTGAAAAATTATGATGATTGGACTCTTCCTGAACCACCGCCTAAACCCACTCCGAAAAAGAGGGGTATCTTATATCTTAGTCTTGAAGATATGCAAGAGGCAAAGAAAAGTATGAAGGAAAAAGGTATTAAAGCAGAGGATGTTAAGAATTTACCACCTATTGAAGAAATACATGGACTTGACACACCACCACCAAAGGTGGTAGAGGTAAACTCTTTAATGAAATTTGATGAAAGTGACATTCCTTACAATAAACATACTAGTCAATGCCTTTATGAGTTTGACAATTACATTAGAAAACAAGATCACTTCAATGAAAATGTTATCAAACAATTGAAATACAACTCCAATATGATTGCCCGCTTGAGTGACTTGTTATTTAGAATCTTCAATGATGTTAAAGGTGTAGGAAAACATGCCTCTATGGTTCAAACCCAGTTAGAATAAGTTGCTAAATCTCAAAGAGAATTGCTTGATGAAATGAATAATAATATGAATGATCATGCTATAAGAGTAGTGACTAGAGGAGGTACAATGACTCAGGAACCACATTATCCTAAGGGACACCCTAAAAGAATTGAACAAGACTCTCAAAGAATTAACACTGATGCACCTAGTCCTTCTAAAAAGAAAAATAAGAAGAAAAATGATAGGACTTTGCATACCTCTAGTGAACATGAGAAAGAAAAACCTCCTGAAGATAATAATGATGTCTCTATTTCTGATGCTGAAACTCAATCTGGTAATGAACATTCATCTAGTGATAATGAAAAAGAAAATGATGATGTTCATGAAGACACTTAACCAGACAATGATAAAGAACTAGATAATGATGTTGAAATAGAACCAGCTGTTGATCTTGATAACCCACAACCTAAAAATAAAAGATATGATAAAAGAGACTTTGTTGCTAGGAAACATGGTAAAGAAAGAGAACCATGGGTTCAGAAACCCATGCCCTTTCCACCTAAATCAACTAAGAAAAAAATGATGAAGAATTTGAACGCTTTGCTGAAATGCTTAGGCCAGTCTTTTTGCGCACTTGCTTGACTGATATTTTAAAAATGGCTCCTTATGCAAAATACATGAAAGACATCATCACTAATAAAAGAAAGATACCTGAAGCTGAAATTTCCACCATGCTTGCTAACTATTCTTTTAAGGATGGAGTACCTAAAAAACTTGGAGATCTAGGAATACCAACTATACCTTGCTCCATCAAAAGAAATTATGTCAAAACTGCTTTATGTGATCTAGGAGCTGGTGTTAGTGTTATGCCTTTCTCCTTATATAAAAGACTTGATTTGAATAAACTCACACCTACTGAAATATCTTTGCAAATGGCTGACAAATCAACTGCCATACCTATTGGTATTTGTGAGGATGTGCTCGTTATTGTTGCAAATGTTACTATCTTAACTAACTTTGTTATACTTGAGATGCCCGAGGACGACAACATGTCGATTATCCTTGGTAGACCCTTCTTGAATACTGCAGGGGCTGTTATTGATTGCAATAAAAGCAAGGTCACTTTTCATATCAATGGTAATGAGCATACGGTGCACTTTCCAAAGAAACAGTTCCAAGTGAATGGTATTAATGTTATTGAAAAATCTCCGACACTCACTATTGGAAGTTTTCAACTACCTCTACATACTGCCAAAAAGAAATATGAAATGCTTATTGTCGGGGACATGCATATCCCCGTTGAGGTAACTTAGTGTTTTACGACAGTTCTTCGGTTTGATGCTAATCAAAGGTGGTTGTTAATAAGACTTGATCAACCTTATTAATGGATCATTTTTGAGAGGTATGAAGTTGATGAATCTAGTAGGCACAACCTTCTGCTCCCAACTTTTGTTTTCTGTTTTTATTAGTTAAATAAAATAAAATGCCATGTTTTGTCTGTTTTCTGAATTTCCCGTGCAATAAAAAAATGACCGAAAAATAAAAGTTCTCAGAATGCTCTGAAAATTTAATACGATTTTTTTCTGAATATTTCTGAATTTTTAGTGCAAATAACATCAGAGGGGGGTGCAGTGCTGACCACAAGACACCAGGGCGCCAGCAACCCCAGGCGCACCCTGGTGGGTTGTGGTCCCCACACTTATCTCTTCAGCCCATTCAATCTCCTACCTCCAGAAAAAAAATCACCATAGCTCTCTCTCGTGTTCTTGCTCTCAAACCCGCGGATTTCACTCTCTTTGCTCGAAGCTCCATTTCCGAAACTGTTTTGGGGGATTGCTACTTGGTATGCGACTCCTCCGTTGCTCCAATTAGTTTTTCCTTTAGTGGTTTATATTTTGAATAATTAGCTACTCTTGATGCTGCTGAAGATGAGCTTCCATGTTGAATTCTTAGAGTTCTAAGTAGTTTGAATGCTTAATATGGCCTCTATGCATCCTTATGAGAAGTTGCTATCAATCTTGTGAAGTTTTGTTGACAAAAATTTTGTACACTAAATTTTTCAGAATTCTATCTATTGGAATAAGATGAGTTTCTTCAGGAAGTTTGCCTCCAAGAAAAATGCCAAGGGAGTCATTGGGGAATCATCGTACAATGACCTCCATACTCGGAGAAGGGCGGAGGTGCGGCCGTCCAAATGGCCGCATAATCCCTTCATGGATGGGGCCGGGATCTGCCAAGAGTTCGCCCAATTTGCTACAAATGTCGGGCTCACCGACTTCATCACAGCTGAGTGTGAACAATACCATCTCCTTACAAATTCCTTTGTGCAAAATTTTCATTTTCTGAGTAGAAATAACCCTCCTAAGGTGCAGTTTAATTTATATGCTAAACCCGTCAGATGCCACTCACTGATTTTTGCGATGTATGCTTGATCCCTTCTGACAGGGAAATAAGAGAGCCTAGGCCTGCAGAGTTTGAGGACTTTTATCATACTCTGTCAGTTGGAGATGAGAGAGGCGTGTCGAGTGTCACTGCTACTAGTTTCCAGTTTCCTTCTGTTCATTATTTTGCTCTATTCATTGCTAAGTGTTTAATTGCTAGAGAAAAGGTTGGTGCACTCAGTGCTCCCGACTTTGCCATCTTACGCCATGCACTTTATGGCGATAACACCTTTAGCCTCAGGCCTATTATTGCACATCGTCTGCACCTTAACAGAACCAAGGGCAAAATTCATGGCATTATTTATGCTACTCGTTTAGCGAGTCACTTTAACATTCAGATTCGCCAACATGATTATCGTTTACCCAAGGTTTATTTAGATCACCAGGCGATGATGGATCACCAGTTTACTGATATTGATCATTCTATTAATAATATTCCTTACAACCTGGCTTTCAGTGTGGATTCCCGTGATATTATTCTATTGCGTGCGCCTGCGTTGTTTGATTCTATTGCCAGGGGCAGATACAGGATCATGCTTGAGGACATTATTGCCTACCGGAATGCCCAGGCAGCTGCTGAGGAGGATCCTCAGGAGTGGGACGCTCAGGTACCCGCACCACAACACTTCAACATAGGACCAGATGGCTAATACGAGTGGTGATTACCAAGCTAGGCCAAAAGCCTATGCTTGGGGGAGTACATATTTCCACCGACATTACATTCATGTTCACACATTTCATTCCAGTTGTCGGTGTTCACACTTTTTCATTGTATTATCCATGCTAGATTTATTTTCTCGCTTTCTTCTTGTGTGTTTGAAAAACTTTGAGAAAATCCAAAAAATGTTTCTTGCTTCTTTTAGGTTTTTCTTTCTAGCTTAGTTAGTTGTAGTATTAAACAGAAAACCCAAAAAGATTTCCTTGTTCTTCTTTTGCTTGTTGGGAGCTCTCCCATGTAAATAGCTTTTCTCGTTTTTCTTTTTCTTTTTCTTTAATTTGCTTTCTTCAAGAAAAACTAAAAACTCCAAAAATATTTTAGTATGTTTCTCTGACATTCTTTTCTTTTTTATTGAGTCATACCAAGGACAAGACCACGATGAAAATGTTGAGTGGCTCTCATATGTATTGATATTGCTCTAACAAAGAGCCCATATTACCTTGTCTTCTCCTTTATAATAAAATGTTTGCAGATTCCAACTTAGTCCATGGCACTCTGACACTTTTATCATTTTCATATCATTCGTTCATGCAAGTGAAAGGAAATAATGACGATATTTGATGAACCTGCTGTGGCAGAGAGAAACGGGTATGAACTCAACTTGTTCTATTTTTGTAAATATGTTTAACCTAGTATCCATGATTCAGCATGATTATGATCAAACATGTTTGCAATGACAATTAGAGATTATAGTTTCCCATGCCATGCTTAAGTAGCAAGGAGTGGAAAATGATTTATCTTGGATGTCAACATGCATCAAAATGATTGTGATGTAGGATGATGATATGGTATCCTCCTCGGAATGCTTCAAGTGGCTTGACTTGGCACATGTTCATGCATGTAGTTGAATCAAAACCAACATAGCCTCTATGATATTTATGTTCATGGTGTTTATATCCTACTCATGCTAGTATTAAATGTTTATTATGCATAATGCATGTTCATGACCGTTTTCGCTCTCTAGCTGGCCGCTTCTCAACCTATTTGCTAGCTTTCGCCTGTACTAAGCGGAAATACCGCTTGTGCATCAAAATCCCGAAACCCAAAGTTATTCCAGATGAGTCCACCATATCTACCTATATGCGGTATTACCCTGCCGTTCTAAGTAAATTTGCATGTGCCACCTCTAAAATTTCAAATGAACATCTGTTTTTGTGTGCCTGGATTGTTCATAGAGTGACAGGGGGTATTCGGTATCTTCCATGCTAAGCGGTTTATTCTCATGATGAGTGTTTATTCACTCGTCCTTGCATGAGAGGGGCGGTAATAGGGATTCCCAGTCCCGAAATCAAAAATTGCAAATAATTAAACAAAACTCCCCCAGGAATGATGTTCGTATGGACAGTACCTGTTGGGGATATAACCCCGAGGTATGACCCATCCAGGAGGGGCCGGGTCACACCGTTGGTGACTCAATGCACTGAAGGCCCAGGTAGAACTAAGATGGGACATGAAGATTGGTGGCGGCTTACAAGGTGGGCTTGTTGAAGGCCCAAGACCCGGTGGTTTACCAAAACCCGGAAGGTGTGAGCCGCCACGGTAGTGACTTGCCCGGTAAGGCAAGGCAACTTGGAAACCGAGCTGGTCACGTTGTGTGATCCGTCCCAGACTCTTGTAAGCCCCGGAGCCTCGACCTGTGTATATAAAGGCGAGACCCAGCGGCGGGTTAGACTAAAGAAACAACGAATCAATAGCTAGGTCAAGCGTGATTGCTCCCTTGTAATCGATACTCAAGCAATACAACTAGAAGCAGGACGTAGGCTTTTACCTCATTGTGAGGGGCCGAACCTGGGTAAACCTATGTGTCCTTTGTCCCATTCAACCCCTTCGAGCTAACCTACATTGCGATGGCTCCACACCTAAGTCCGTTCACAAGGGAATCTGCCGTGTTAAATCCATGACAGTTGGCACCCACCGTGGGGCTAGAGCATGGTGGTTTCGAGTTCTTGAAGGGCAACTTCTCAGGGATCGAAGGATACGCCATAGGACGGATGACTAAGAGTCTCCATGGCAAGATCTACATCGACGATGCTGGCTGGGGCCCCAAGGCCGACTCAATCGAGTATGGGTACCGGGTCCCCTTTGGCGGAATTCACGTCTTCATCGGCAAGATCGGCGAGTCACAGCCTGAGCCAGACACCTGCACCGACATCGTTGAAACGGCTCAGCGCGCGTGACCCACCAGAGTTCAACCCGGACGGAGGCACGACTTTGTTGGCTTTGTTCATGGGGCGGATCTTGAGGAAGGTTCTGTATCTAGTGGTGAGACGGCCATCTATTCAGGTGATGAGTCATCGACCGGAGAAACCGAATCAATCTATCAGCTTCAGGATGGCGGGCTTGGGGGCTATTCCGATGGTGACAGTATTCCGGACCACTATGAGCCACCGAGCAGGGCTTCTATTTTTATGGCTGGTACGCAACCAGTGGTAAACTCATCAACAGCTACTGCCATGACATCCGGGTCAACGGCTGCTGCGACAGCTGGGGCGAGCGGCTCAGTTCGACCGTCGGCTCAGGTTTTATCTGAGCTCTTGGGCACCCTAACGACTCTGTTAGCTACGGAGGTGACTCCAGCGAATCAAGTACAACATAATGCAGAAGTTGCAAAGGTGCGAGATGAGGTGGCCGAAGCCCAAGAGGATCTTAATGCAAAGAATGCCAGGATGGCGACAGAGCGAGCTTTGATGGACGCCGAGTCATAGCGGATAAGGGCAGAAGCTTTCTGCTTAAGTCTAGATCAGAATGCGTCCAATGCTGTTCTTCGAAGAAGGCACCAGAGCCGCCTGCCTTCGCAGTTTGAGGGGCGAAATCTTTTTAACACACCCGGGGCAGGGTCGAGTAACCCGCCCATTGTAACCCGGGCTACTGAGGCACCAGGGACAGGGGCGGTGGCCCAGCCTCGTGTGCCAGACCCGCTTCGTAGGGATCTGACCCCACATCAATGGGTTCCAACACCCTCTGGCCATTATTCTAACCCGGTGGATAACATGATAGCAGCGGCTACACGGCTGGCGGCTATACCGATCGAAGGCGAGTCTCAGCGGTGATAGAGACCCGAAATGCTGTGGAACTTCTTCAGACGGCTGTGGCATAGCATGCGGCTCATTCGTACAGTCGTGAGCATGTTCATTCAACTCCCCGCCCAAGTCGAAGTTACAGTCGGCGCATTGAGTCACCGGCGATTTCCAGCAGCGAACGGCGTCGTAATCTACCGGCAGCACCTCAATACTTGCAGTGGTCAGAGCAGCCAATCACATGGAGTCGAGAGGATCACCCGCCCCGGGTTGACAATCTGGGTCAACTAGCATTGGTGGTAGCCCCTCAGGTTGGGGGTTATAAATTCACTAAAGTGCTCATGGATGGTGGCAGCAGTATTAATATCCTTTACTACGATACCTTTCGTCGGATGAATTTAACTGATAAGGAGCTTAAGCCGTCTTCTATAGTTTTTCATGGTGTGGTACCTGGTAAGTCGGCATATCCAGTTGGTAAGATTGCCTTGGAGGTGGCTTTTGGCGATGACTATGACTACAGAGCAGAGACGTTATGGTTTGAAGTGGTCAAAATCAAGAGCCCTTATCATGCGTTGTTCGGACGGCTGTCTTACGCCAAATTTATGGCACAGCCTTGTTATGTTTATTTACAACTTAAGATGCCAGGACGTAAGGGTACTATTACAATCCATGGTGATCGAAAGATTGCTTTGGAATGTGAAGAAGGAGATGCTGCCTATGCTGAGTCAGCTTGTGCTACTGCGGAGCTTAAATTTTATAAGGATAATGTTAACCCGACGGATATGACCCCTTTGAAGAAACCCACCACTGAGCAAGACCCTTTGTTGAAGTTTAAGTCGGCTGACGATACTAAGAAAATCAACTTTGTCCCTGGCGACTCATCTCAGCAATTCACAGTGGGGGCTAATATGGATCCTAAATAGGAAAGCTCGCTCATCGAGTTCATCCGTGAGAATCGGGACATCTTTGCATGGAAACCTTCTGACATGCCGGGTGTACAGAGAGAATTCGCTGAGCACACTCTTAATGTGGAACGCCTTTTATCATTTCAAGCAGTTTCTTCATCATTTCAATGAAGAACGACATAAGGCCATTGGAGAAGTGGTGGCCTGGCTCTTGGCGGCTGGGTTTATCGTGGAGGTTTTTCATCCGGAGTGGTTGGCTAACCTAGTGCTGGTGCTTAAGAAGAATGGCACTTGGCGTATGTGTGTTGACTACACAGATCTTAACAAAGCTTGTCCAGCTGATCCTTTTGCTCATCCTCGTATTGACCAGATTATTGATGCCACGGGAGGTTGTGAGAGTTTATGTTTCCTGGATGCTTATTCTGGTTATCATCAGATCAAGATGGCAGTTAAAGACAAAGAGAAGACGCCTTTTATCACCCCTTTTGGAGCTTTTTGCTATGTCTCTATGCCTTTTGGGCTTATGCATGCCCAGGCGACTTATCAACACTGTGTTCAGAATTGCTTTCACAGTCAAATTGGGCGCAATGTGCATGCTTATGTGGATGATATTGTGGTTAAATCTAGGAAAAAGGAGACGCTCTTGAATGATCTAAGAGAGACTTTTGATAATCTCTGGGTCTATAAGATGATGCTTAACCCAGCCAAATGTGTTTTTGGTGTGCCTGCAGGTAAGCTCTTGGGTTTTTTGGTTTCAGAGAGAGGTATTGAAGCTAACCCGGAGAAGATTAAGGCTATTACTTCATTGGCTAAGCCGGCGTGTGTTAATGACGTCCAGTGTCTGGCGGGTCGTATCGCGGCTCTAAGCCGGTTCATAAGCCGCCTGGGAGAGAAGGCCATTCCCTTATACCAGATGATGAAGAAAACAAATCATTTTGTCTGGAGTGACGCTGCTGATAAGGCGTTTGAGGCGCTTAAAAAGCAGTTAGCTGAGCCGCCCATCCTTGCGGCTCCCATTGAGAAAGAACCTTTGCTTCTGTATGTGGCGGCTAATAGTAAGGCTGTCAGTGTGGCGATTGTGGTGGAGCGCAAGGAGACGGGTAAGGAGTACCCAGTCCAGAGGCCGGCTTATTATGTCAGTGAGGTGTTGATTGAGTCCAAGCAACGATATCCACATTGGCAGAAATTGGTATATGGAGTGTTCATGGCGAGTCGCAAGCTGAACCATTATTTTCTTGGTCATCCTGTTATGGTGGTCAGCTCTGCTCCCTTATGAGATATTATTCAAAACAGGGAAGCCACAGGCCGGGATGCTAAGTGGGCAATAGAACTTGGACCTCATGGTTTGAAATATGTGCCAAGAACAGCTATCAAGTCTCAGGCTCTCGTGGATTTCATCAATGACTGGACAGAATTACAGATGCGTGAGGAGAAGCCTGATAATACATATTGGACGATCCACTTTGATGGGTCCAGGCAGCTGGAAGGCTCGGGGGCTGGAGTTATTTTGACTTCCCCATGAGGTGACAAATTTTGTTATGTGTTAAGGTTGATGTTTCCTTGTACTAACAATGCATCTCAATATGAGGCTTTACTCCATGGCCTTCGGATGGCCAAGGAAATGAATTTGAGCCGGGTCAGGTGTTTTGGTGACTCAGACCTTGTGGCTCAGCAAGTTTCAGGTACATGGGATTCCAAAGACCCACTCATGGCGGCTTATCGCTGGGCGGTTGATAATATTGCTGGTCACTTCAAGGGTTATCAAGTGGAGCACCTTGATCGAAGGAAGAATGAGGCGGCCGATGCCTTGAGCCGGCTTGGGTCTCAACGTAAGCTTGTGCCTCCTAATGTGTTTCTTGATGTATTGCATAATCCCTCAGTCAAGTTACCATCAGAAGAGGATCTTGCCATTCCTGACCCGGAGGCGCAATTGGTGGCGGTTCTCCATGCTATTCCTGATTGGACACTTCCTTACTTGGCTTATATGACCCGGGGCGAGTTACCTGAGGATGAAACTTTGGCAAGGCAAATCACCAGGTGTTCTAAATCTATGACTATTGTTAATGGCGAGTTACACCGATGCAGTGTGACAGGCGTGTTCCAACATTGTGTTTCTCCTGAAGAGGGCCATGAGAATTTACGAGAAATCCATGAAGGTGATTGTGGGCATCATGCCGGCTCTAAGTCCTTAGTGGCTAAAGCTTTTTGTCATGGGTTTTATTGGTTGATGGCTCACGCTGATGCAGAGGATATCATCAGTAAGTGTGATGGATATCAGAAATTTTCTCGATGGGCTCATGTGTTGGCTCAAGAGTTGAGGATGATTCCAATTACTTGGCCATTTGCAGTCTGGAGGCTTGATATGGTTGGACCCTTCAAGAGGTCTAAGGATAAGAAAACCCACCTCTTGGTGGCGGTTGAAAAATTTACCAAGTGGGTTGAAGCAGAGGCGGTCAGCAAGTGTGATGCGGCGACTGCAGTCCAGTTTGTTAAAAAACTAATCTTCCGTTTTGGTTAAACTCATAGTATCATCATTGATAATGGCACTAATTTGTCTAGGGGTGCTATGAAGGAGTTCTGTCAATGAGAGTATATTCGTCGTGATGTTTCTTTTGTGGCTCATCCGCAGTCTAATGGTCAAGCTGAGAGGGCTAACCAAAAATTTTGAGAGGCATAAAACCCCAGCTTATGGTTCCTTTGAAGCGAACGCCGGGTTGTTGGGTTGAGGAGTTACCTTCAGTACTCTGGAGTATCAATACCACTCCTAATAGGTCAACAGGCTATACGCCTTTCTTTATGGTCTACGGCGCAGAGGCGGTTCTTCCAAGTGATATCCGTCATGACTCGCCTCGTGTGGCGGCTTATGTTGAAGCTGATAATGAGATAGCACGTCAAAATGCACTCGATGCTTTGTATGAGGAGCGTGACCTTGCGGCGGCTCGTTCGGCAATATATCAACAAGACCTGCGTCGCTATCATGGCCGCAGAGTTAAAACCCGGGCATTTCAAGAAGGTGACTTGGTGCTCCGGCTGATCCAAGATCAAACAGATATGCACAAGTTATCCCCACCTTGGGAAGGACCCTTTATGGTCAGCAAAAACCTGAATAACGGGTCTTATTACCTCATTGATATACGAGAACACAAGGATTCATGCAAGTCGGAGGAGGAGACCCGCCGGCCCTGGAATATTGCACATCTTCGGCCTTATTACACCTGAGCCATCGGCTCTCGTCTTTGTACATACATTTTTCAATGTATATATATATATTTTTTATGATCAATATAATAAAGTCGGCATCCCTGAAAAATTCAGGGCCTCTGTCGTTTCATTTTTGTGTATCTGAGTCTTTATTATTTGGTCATAAGGTCACTTGGGGGCTTCCAACCCACCGGGTTTAGCTTTCATACCCTCTTGACCAGGCGTGGACGCCAAATTATGGGTTATCCTGCCTATTTGTAACTTGCTACTCCGCCAGGTGACCCGCCGAACTCTTAGCAGTTAATCTTTTTCAAGACCCTAAACTCGTTAAGGTTAAAACAGCGGCTTGTGTCACGTGAGAGCCGGCTTAGAGTGAGCTAGGATTAACTCAAAGGTTGTGCGGCCCTTGAAAGCACATGGCCCTGTGAGCCAACTTGTTTGGTCGTGCTTGGGTAAGCCGGCCAGGCAATTATTTGAGAATTATTTGATTTTTTTTTCTTTTTGAGTCCTTTGAATTTGTTTTTTCTAAAGATTTTTTCTGTTAAGAGAATTTTGACAATCCGGATCATAAAGCTCCGATGGTATGCCTCATATTTGAGTATTTTGGGTTTGGTAACCCGCCCTGGCTATGGCCTTTAAGTCGCCAGTAGGCTTTGGTTTGAACAATTGAGGTCATGTGATTACACGACTTTGGGTTGTCACCCGCTCTGGATATTGATGTTTAAGACATCAGTATGGTCCAAATCTATAGGTATGTTTTCAATTATGAATATTCGAGGTTTGGTAACCCGCCCTGGTTTTTGACTTTAAGTCGCTAGTATGTTTCGGCTTGAATGGCCTTGATTATAGTCTTTTCAGTAATTGTATAAGACTATATTATGTTTCGGTTGTTACCCGCCCTGGCTGTTGACGTTAAGTTGCCAGGGCATATGTTGTTTAACCTTTCTGCAGGACATGCAAAATTTTAAATGGAAATACGAGTACTGGTATGGCCCGTATGTGCGATTGCATCAGGCAGGTCATAAAGATTAAATCGGCGGCTCAAAAATCAAAGGTTAACATGCACGAAGGCATGACATGGCAGATCATTGTTTTAAACTAGCCTATTACAAGGCTTTCACGAGCCCACAAGGTTGAAACAAAGTGTTTTCTGAAGCTGCAGTCTTACACCCTGGCCTGAAAGCCGCCTGGACCATCATTACTATGAATCAGTTTCCTTCTTGGCAAGTTGACGACTCTGGGTCATCCCGCGCTGGCTCCTCGTCTTCTTCGGTCATCTGAAGGTCAGGTGATGTCCAGTCGATGCCAGTTAAGGCCTCGAATATGGCTTCATCATTTATAATTGGAGCAGAGTCAAGGTTAGGGGCAAAGAGGTGCTTACGCCTGGCGGCGGGAACAAGATTCATCACTTCGTGGGTGGGCGGTTTAATTTTGTTGTTCTGATCATCATAAGCTGGAGTGTAGTGCTTCAGATTCAGTTCTTTAATAAGTTTGCACGCCACGGGTCGCATCTCCCTGACGCACTTGTTAAAATCTTGTTCTTCAAAACTTGACCCGTCATCTTTATACTAGGGGCATCCGGTGGCTATCTCTTCCGGGTCAAGTTCTGCTTGCCATGCTTTGGCTCGACCTAGAGCGACAATGGCTCTAGCTCGGGCGGCTGACAGATGACACTCTTCAATTTGAGCCGGTGTTGTTGAGAACTGCTCTAGCACGGTCTTGAGAAGTGTTGGAGGTCTCTTCCCACCTGATAAGGCCACAAGGCTTCGTAATGTTCCAGCGTATAGCTGCTCAGTCAATGAATATACTGCCTTGAGCTTCATCAGCACATTTTCACCAAGACTAGCACTTCTGGGGCCTGTTCATAAGTGATAAGTGGATTAAAAAGTTGAAGGGCCAGGCGGTTTAAAGCAATATCAAAAAAGATGTTGAAGTGCATATGAGTCTTACCAAAGATGGCGGCATTCATGTGGATGATATGTTGTTTTAAGCCGGCAAGCTCGTCAGCAGCCGGCTTAAATTGTGCATCCGCTTCTTCAGCGCGTTTGACTAAGCCTGCCTTCTCGGTTTCAAAGGCGGCTCTTTCGGTAGCAAATTTAGCCTTGAGTTCTTCATTCTCCTTCAACGCAAATTGGAATTTGGACTCAGCTTTCACAGTTTCAGCCTCTTGATGTTTAATTTTCTTTGCTAGCTCGCCTAGATCCAACTCCTTCAGATTCAAAGCTTCCTGCAGCAGGTTTGGGAATGGCGGCTCAAAGTAAGAATTCATTAAAGTTATTCAAGGTAATTTCCTAAGTCCCGAGCACATTGCAAGCAATATACTTGGCACTTGGGGGCTAATGCACGTCGTTTCAAAAAAAATTACGACCCGGTTCAACTTGTCAGTTTCAACCGGCCCGTGGGGGCTACATATTGGAATTTTTCAAACTATAGTGACTATAAGTCCCGGCTCATCTTGTTAAGTTAAGCCGGCCCTTGGGGGCTACATATTTGGATCTTAGAGTTAATTATCGGTCTGGCTCATCTTGTTACTATGAGATTATGGTTGAAAAGTTGTACAAAGTTCATTCAAGGGTTAATATCTAAAAGAGCCGGCTCATCCAGATAGGGCAAGCCGGTCCTGAAAGGCTACAGTTTGAAGATTATTATTAAGTCTACAGCATACTCAACCTTTTCCTATCCTCTAGACTTGGCGGCCATATGAATACATATGGAAAGGGGTTAGCAGCAAACCTCATAGCGTTCCTTCATAAGGTTCACTAAGCCAGCTTCCAGATCACGGCTGGTATGGAGGCGGTTTAGATATCCTGCGTGGATGTCACTTGCGCTGAAGCCAGCATAGCTCTCCAGATCCAGCTTCAATTTGCCTTTGTCTTCTGCTGGCAGCTCTTCTTTGGCGCTGTGCCTGGCCAAGACAGTAGGATTCCCCGGCTCTGTATAGCCTATGCCAGTGATGATGACATCCTCAGCGGTCTTGTCTAGAGGGACCTCTTCAGTAAGCTTGGCAGGGCTGGGCGGTTTAGGACTTGGCGGGTTATGTGTGATGGCCGGGTCAACCTCAGTGTTCATTGGATCAAAGGCTGATGTATCAGTTTTTGGTGGCGGATCATTAGCAAGGTCTTCAGGATCTTGAGATGAAGTTTTTGAAGCTTCTGGCATTTACTTCTCCAGTTCAGCAACTTTGGGATCCTTTGAAGAACCGCCCACTTTCAATTTCTTGCCCACCTTTGCTCTGCCTCTGTGACAAAGATATAAGAGCCTGAGCATATCATTACAAACTATTGATCAACAAATGAAAATACTTACCCCTGGGCAATCTTGAAGACAGGCATCTGGGTCCCAGTAGAGTCGCCAGAGGATGAGTGCGGTGTTCCCTGGTAATTTGAGTTGGAAGAATTAAGAGGTTGATGAATAAGAGCCGCCTTTGGAAAGGAAAAAGATGGATCATGAGGCACCTCATTACGGCGTTTGCGAGGGGCAGGCGTGTTGGGTAAGCCAGTTGCAAGGTCTCCACCACCACTGCTCCGGGTTGTACGCCTTGCCTCGTGCTGCTGTTTTTTCAAAAGAAAATTGGGGTCCAAATAAGCAAGAGGATGAGAAAATCTTACTTTTTGGGAGACCCGCCGAGTTTTTTGTCTTGGCAAAGGTGCTGAGTCGGAGGAGATTATGGTTACCTCTACTGCGTCTGCATGGCTGGTCTCCGCATCGTCCTGAGAGGAGTCAGCGTCAATAAGTTTCATAAAAAGAAAGCCAAGAGAATCGAGTTCTACCTCTGACTCATTATCAAGGGAAAATAAGTCTTCAGCATCCTATTTCTTTCCTTTGGTGTTTTTTGGAGCTCGAGATTTTACTTTGGCCTTTTTGGCCGGCTTATCTTGCAGTTTCTTGTTCCAGAAGGAAGAGCCAGCCTGAGAACATAAATGACAATGAGAAGATGTGCAGTTTATGAGAGAATGATAAATGAGTTAAAGAATGGCTTAAAATACTTACGTCGGGAGCCGGATTAAGAGCGCAGAAAAGGTTCAGTCCCATTTTACTGCAGCTTTCTAAGGTCTCCCCGAGCAATGTCTTGGTCATTTCATTGATTTGCTGATCCTCAAGACATACTTGGCTGTATCGCTGCGAGTCCTTTACATCACATGTATATTGGTACATTAAGCCGGTACGGCGGCTCAAAGGCAAAATCCTCCAGGCGACCCAGCAGCGGACCAGGTCAACTCCAGTTAAGTCGTTGGCTAATAAAGCCCTTATTTTTGAAAAGGTAGGCGTGTACTTGGCCTGTTCTGCAGCAGTGATCCAGTGAGGGAGTTCATGCCTAGGGCTAAGCCGGAAGGGGCGGAAACCCGGCAGAGGATTTTCATCATCTGGACAGGTATCTTGGCAGTAGAACCAAGTCTGATTCCAGTCCTTGGGGTGACTGGGTAGTGCAGCTACAGGGAAAACGGCGTCTCTCCGCCTCTAGATAGAAATCCCACCGAGTTCAAGGCTAGGCCCGTCTATCATCTCGGTCTGGCGGTTCAGGTAATAGTACTCTTTGAATAAGTCAACGCTGGGCTCCTCTTGAAGGTACACCTCACAGAAGACTTGAAAGTTGCATATATTGGAAACAGAGTTGGGGCCAATATCTTGGGGGTGCAGCTTGTAGAAGTTCAGAACATCCCGAAAGAATTTGGACCCGGGTGGTGAGAATCCACAGAGGAGGTGATCTGAAAAGACTATAACTTCGCCCTCTTTAGGTTGAGGCTTAGTTTCGACCCCTGGAACTCACCAGTGGATGACGTTTTTTGCTGGCAAAATGCCCATCTCAACATACTCATTGAGAGATTGTTCAGTGACAATGGAAGCAACCCAATCGCAAGAGGTGGTGGTCTTAGTCATTTTTGGCAGTGGATGCCTGAGAATAAAGAATTGGCGGGTTAATATTATGACATTAAGGGCCCAATGATTAATGGCTGGTTATAAGGTGCAAAATCCATCACAATGATGAGTAAGAATAAACCTCCCAAATAAGCCAGCTATATACTGGCGGGTTACAAGTCCTGGTTATAAGGGGCAATCATTATGGCGTTATGAAAAAGGTTATAAACTACATGGATAAGCCAGAAAGATCACGGCGGGTTACTGATTCATGATTAAAATCAGATAAGTATTGGCGGAGTGCAAAATTTCTACTGTAAGTCGCCTAGGCAAGGGATGGCGGATCATTTGTCTAAAGGTTGCAAGGTTATTGAAATTTTTCGCTAACTGTGGATAAAACAGATTTCACAAATGGCAGCAACAATTGCAGATCTATCGCAGTTCAGGAAAAAAGAAGAAATTTAAATCTAAACGTATGGCCATGGAAGAACTGAGGAATTGTATGTTGATTGTGAAAGAAAAGGGATCTACCTGAGATTGAAATAACAACTAAGGCGAATACCGCTTCTATTTCCCCTGGGGTACGGATTGAACTATGTTTTCTAAGTAACATTGGATGAACTTGGAGGAGCTTGATGGAGCGACGATGAACTCGACGAACTAGGGCATTATAATGTGGATCTGAGAAGAAGATAGGATAATACCTGATGGAGTTGATGAAGAGCAGGAGTGCGCCGTAGTTTTCTGGTTCGTTCAGGTTGATGCAGCGGCCCTTGTTGGAGTCACCGGTGAAGGTCGGCCGGAGTGGCAGAGCTCTGGCGGCGGAGGTCGCGGGGAGGAAGAAGAAGTGGAAGCGAAAGGGGGGTAAAAGTGAAAAAGAAACCCCCTTGGGCTAATTTATAAGGAAAAAGGTGAAACAGTGAAATGGCAGGTGCGGGAATCGAGGAGATGTCATGATTATCTAAACACTGAAGGAGCCTCGATTCTCTGACGACTAATTAATGCGAAAGGATCCGTTGTGATGCCATGGGTTTTTTCTATATTTATTTTGCATGACGTCACGGCAAATTATACGATTTGTAAAGTATTAAACTTTGAAAGGAAGGATCGCCAACTTGGAGCAGTGAAGATTGACATGAACAAGTTCAAATCAATATGGGGCCTAATGTTGGGGATATAACCCCGAGGTATGACCCGCCAAGGAGTGGCCGGGTCAAACCGTTGGCGACTCAATGCACCGAAGGCCCAGGTAGAACCAAGATGGGACGTGAAGATTGGTGGCGGCTTACAAGGTGGGCTTGTTGAAGGCCCAAGACCTGGCGGTTTACCAAAACCCGGAAGGTGTGAGCCGCCACGATAGTGACTTGCCCTGTAAGGCAAGGTGACTTGGAAACCGAGCTGGTCATGTTGTTTGATCTGACCCGGACTCTTGTAAGCCCCGGAGCCCTGACCTGTGTATATAACGGCGAGACCCGGCGGCGGGTTAGACTAAAGAAACAACGAATCGATAGCTAGGTCAAGCGTGATTGCTCCCTTGTAATCGATACTCAAGCAATACAACTAGAAGCAAGACGTAGGCTTTTACCTCGTTGTGAGGGGCCAAACCTGGGTAAACCTCTGTGTCCTTTGTCCCGTTCAACCCCTTCGAGCTAACCTACATTGCGATGGCTCCACACCTAAGTCCTTTCACAAGGGCATCTGCCGTGTTAAATCCATGACAGTACCCGTGGATTCGGCTAGCCGTGGAGTGTGTTCATTGGTGGAGGGGGAGTAAACCTTTACTTTTATCGCTTGGGAACCACCACTAATGTGTTTAGCATGGAAGATATTGATAACTTTTGGTCGTGACATAAACAGGAAGGGTGCATTTCTCAAAATTACATTTACCTCTGTTTTAAAAACCTTGAGCTCTAGCACCGCTGCAAATCCCTGCTTCCCTCTGCGAAGGGATTATCTATTTAATTTTATGCTGAGTCACCGCCTTCTCAAATAAGCACCATATCTGAGAGCACTATTGTCATCCTCATGCATTGTGCATAGTTAATGTTGGGTGCATCATGACTGGATCTTTTCTAGCATGAATTACAATGTTTAGTCGCTACTTGAACTTTGGAGGTGCTCTGCATTTATGTTTTGCGGTCTCAGAAAGGGCTAGCGAGATACCATTGTTGTCATATTATATCATGGTTGTTTTGACAAAGTGCTGTTATTCAAGATATTTTATTATTGCTCGCTAGTTACTTATGCCATTGATATGAGTTAATATAATTTTTAAGAGCTATTGTCGACATGGTTAGTCATAATCTTTGCTGAAAACCTGGGTGCTACATAAGCTTATTTTTGTAAATAAGAACAAAAGAGTTCCTAAAAGTTTTTATTTTTCACTTTCAGTTTATCAACTGAATTGCTTGAGGACAAGCAAAGGTTTAAGCTTGGGGGAGTTGATACGTCTACGTCGTATCTACTTTTCCTAACGCTTTTGCTCTTGTTTTGGACTCTAATTTGCATGATTTGAATGAAACTAACCCGGACTGACGTTGTTTTCAGCAGAACTACCATAGTGTTGTTTTTGTGCAGAAATAAAAGTTCACGGATTGGAACGAAACTTTTTGGAGATTTTTTGTGCAATAAAAGAAAAATATTGGAGCCAAGAAACACCGGAGGGGGCCCCTGGGTGAGCACAACCCACCAGGGCGCCCCCCCTCCAGGCGCACCCAGGTGGGTTGTGCCCAACTGGTAGCCCCGCCAACCCTATCTCCGACGCTATAAAAACCTATTTTCGGAGAAAAAAAATAGGGAGGAAGAATTATCGTGTTTCACGAGACGGAGCCGCCGCCACCTCCTGTTCTTCATCGGGAGGCCCGATCTGGAGTCTGTTTGGGGCTCCGGAGATGGAAATCTTCGATCTTCATCATCACCAACCCTCCTTCATCGCCAATTCCATGATGCTCCACACCGGGAGTGAGTAATTCCTTCGTAGGCTCGCTGGTCGGTGAGGAGTTGGATGAGATTCATCATGTAATCGAGTTAGTTTTGTTAGGGCTTGATCCCTAGTATCCACTATGTTCTGAGATTGATGTTGCTATGACTTTGCTATGCTTAATGCTTGTCACTAGGGCCCGAGTGCCATGATTTCGTATCTGAACCGTTTATGTTTTCACCATTATATCTATGTTCTACATCCGATCTTGCAAGTTATATGCACTTGCTATGTGTTGCGATCCGTAAACCCCGGAGTGACAATAGTCGGGATACTTTCCGGTGATGGCCATAGTTTGAGGAGTTCATGTATTCACTATGTGTTAATGCTTTGTTCTGGTTCTCTATTAAAAGGAGGCCTTAATATCCCTTAGTTTCCTTATGGACCCCGTTTCCACGGGAGGGTCGGACAAAAGATATCATGCAAGTTCTTTTCATAAGCACGTATGACTATTTACAGAATACATGCGTACATTATATTTATGAACTGGAGCTAGTTTTGTATCGCCCTAGGTTATGACTGTTATATGATGAATATCATCCAACGAATCACTCGATCCAATGCCTACAAGTTTTTCACATATTGCTCTTACTAAGTTACTACTACTGTTGCTACTGTTACACTTGCTACAAAATCATTGCTATCACTGTTACCGTTACTGTTACTATCATCACTACTATCAACACTATCATATTACTGTGCTACTGATCATACTACTGCAGATATTTAATCTCCAGGTGTGGTTGAATTGACAACTCAGCTGCTAATACTTGCAAATATTCTTTGGCTCCCCTTGTGTCGAATCTATAAATTTGGGTTGAATACTCTACCCTCGAAAACTGTTGCGATCCCCTATACTTGTGGATTATCAGGTGGCAAACCTCTGTCGGTGCAATGAACATTCACGATCGTTGCCCAGAGTTACACACAGCCGTGCTAGCGCCGCATGTCCAGCACCAGCATCCAAAGCAAGGCCAAGCCAGAGAAGCAGCTCTTTGTGAGAACAAAGAGCGGATCAAAAAGACCAAGACAAACAAGACAGCAGAGCATCACCTTGGAAAGGCCTCCCCTGGCTGGCAGGAGAGCCTGGCCGGGTCGAGGCTGCCCCAAGGACAAGTCCAGGATTTCCCCAGTAGGCTTGCCGGGTCCGCCAAGGGCAAATCTCCCCGCCAAGGCGCCACCGCTCCACCGCACTACAACGCAAATCAGTTATCAATGTGGTGTCGAGCCCCCAAGTGATTAAGTGGCTTCCACTAAGCACGTGGCAGCCCATTGGAAGACAGATTACCCTCATATAACACCCATCCAGAAGTGTGTCAAGCAGATAAGCAGGAGATGGTTAAGCGGCATGGCTGGCTTGCCGGGCTTCAATCTCAACATGACACCTAGCAGTGCATTTAATGCACTTTGTCCTAACTGCCAGAGTTAGGTATGATAACACTATTAGCTTTCTAATCGCAGGATAAAGACTGTTTTGCCATTGTGGTTACCCCTTGAACTATAAAAGGAGGTCCAAGGCGACCTAGCAAAGGATTCGGACCCCCGCATACTTGTACGCGTGTAGCCACTCTCCCTGAGGCCACCTTGCCGGGTTTGAGCGCTGGGTGTTCGTCGTGTCTCTCCATTCAATCCACCAAAGCAGGAGTAGGGTTTTACGCTTCACAGCGGCCCGAACCTGGGTAAAAACCACCAGTGTCACCACTGTCGTGTTGTTTCATAGCTTCTGCTCTTTGTGCAACGTGATCTTTCCCCTTGCCGAACCACAAGGGGCCGATGGCCCCATAGGTGATTGTGTTCCCCCACGACATCTTTGGCGCGCCGGGTAGGGGGAATCGCTTGTGTGAACCTGAAGTTGTGAACAGCGCGTCGAGCTTCATCATCATCTTCATTGTCATCTTTTTCGTCCATGGCGCCCAAGAAGAAACCCGGTGCGACCGCACACCCTTCCACTTCGAAGGCCCCCTCGCACGCAGCTGCGGACACAATAGACACCGCGACGGTGTTGGGAGGGGCGGGTGCCACGGGAGACACGACCGGTGCAGGCGGTGCTGTCATTGTGTCCCCCGTGGCCGAAACTGGGGCGGGAGGCATCGAAGATGGGCAACATCAACAACATCCCGACGACCATAACCCTTAAGCCGCGGGTGGAGGGAATGCTTAGTCTCAACCTCCCCACCATGCTAGCGGGCGTAGCTGCAGCAACGACGCCCGCTCTGGCGCGAGTCGAGACCCTTTGGCAGTGCCTACCACAGGTGCAGCTACTGGGCACGCACCTCGTCCAGAGCAAGACGGGCGGAATGGGGCGCCGAACGGGGTCGCCAACCCCCGAACGCGACCCACTCATCGTCAGACTGCCTTGGTGACTAGCCCACAATGGCAAGATTGCAGCGATGCTCCTGCTAGTCCTACCAGGAGTCGAGCAACGTCGCGATCCGCTTTGTCAGCCATGCCAATCACCGCTACGGAAGCCATGGCACGAGCCCAGCTCCTGCTGAGATTCCCTCCGGCGGCTGATCAGATGGATGAGTGGAGGACCACCATCCAGAGTTTGATTGGTTTCACCGAAGCTGGAAGATCGCAGCAGGCAGAGCCATCACAATACCTGCGAACAACAGTGGCAGTCCGGGCTGATGGCCGTGTCGAGGGGGCCACACTAACGATGCAGTCCCCTCCATGACAATAGACCCAGAGGCAGCCGCAGCAAGAGCGGAGGATCAATGAGCCCGATGAAACGTCAATGGCCTCGTCCGGCCCGTGAGCCCAACAAGATCAGCGATGAGTCTTGGAAGATCGACGGTTGGAAGATACACGTGTCACTATAGAGCGACGCCGGGAGACACGTCATGAATCAGAAAGGTGCAATGGCCCAATTGTTGACAAGCCCGCGCCCAGTGATGATGGGTACTTGCCTTATGAGGTTGGGTGCCCCGCCTTCACTCGAGAGCTGCGGCAAGTCTGCTGGCTATCTGCCCGAGTCTTCAAGCCAGAACTGCCAGAAAAATACGATGGAAAGTTGAACCCGGTAGAGTTCTTGAGTATTTACACAATTGTTGTTCAAGCCGCTGGGGGCAGGGACGAGAAATTGTTCGCCAACTACTTCCCTTTGGCGCTCAAGCCAAATGTGAGGTCGTGGCTAATGCACCTGCCGGAGAACTCAATTTCATCATGGGCTGACTTGTGCAATGAATTTGTTGGCGCCTTCACGAGTAGCCATCAAGAACCTGGGAGTCCCAGTGACTTGCAAGTTCTTCCACATAAGGAGGGGGAGAGCTTGCGGAAGTATATGCAGAGGTTCAGCCGAGTGCACCGCAACATCCCGGAAATACATCCAGTAGTTGTGATTGCCGCGTTCCATTCGAACATGCGCAATAGAAGGATTCGTTCCAAAATGAACGTCTGGCTGCCCAAGACCGTCAACGAGTTGTACACCTTGGCGGATAAATGTGCTCGGGCTGAAGAAGGAAGGTGACTCCCCGGGGAGGAGGAAGGCGTCGAGGTTGATTTGGAGGACGACGACGAGACCTCTGACCCGAAGAGGAGAATCTGGAGGTGCAATAGGAAGCGCAAAGAGAAGTCAGTACTGGCTGTTAAGGGCTCTGGTGATCCCAGCGCCGGCAAGAAGATTAAAACCGAGACCCCCGACAAGGAAGCTGTCGCATGCGCAGATTGTCGGGATGCCGCTGCGGCAGAGAAAGCTGGAAAGTCTGATGGGCCATACTGCAAAATCCACCGCACTAAAGGTCATGATCTCCAAGAATGCCACGAATTTGAGCAGCTTGTTAAGAAGCAGAAGGCAGAGTATGAGAAATGCGACAGGGAGAGAGACCAAGAGGGTGCTGGCAGAAAAGGTCATGGCAGTGGAGGGGGCCGCTGCGGCAAGGCCCCACAACAAAAAGCGAAACCTTTCAGAGGCCGTGAGAAGAAAGAAGGTGATGGTGAGAGTGATGAAGGAGATGGGGAAGAAACTATCGAGCAAGAATTCCAGAAAGCAACTGAAGCCATGTGCATTGATGGAGGTGCATCCTTGCACTCCTCTCACCGCCACCTCAAGCAGTGGGCATGTGAGGTCAATGCCGTGGAGCCACCTGCAGACTCCTGGAAGCCGCTCAAATGGTCCCGCATGCCTATCATCTTTGATGAAGAGGATCACCCTGACCGCACTACTGCGGTAGGATGTTTGCCGTTGTTGGTCTCACCAACAATACGCAACCTCAAAGTCACAAAGATGCTAGTTGACGGTGGGGCTGGGCTGAATCTGATCTCCCCCAAAGTGGTCAGCAAACTACAAATCCCTGATGAAGAGCTCAAGGTTACCGGCACGTTCCAAGGAATCAACCCCGGTAGGAGCCGTCCTAAGGGGAAGATTACGCTACCGATAACGTTTGGCGGAGAACTGAACAATCGAACCAAGAGGGTTGTGTTTGACGTTGTTGAACTTTCTTTGCCATACAATGGGACACTTGGTCGCCCAGCTCTAGCAAAGTTCATGGCGGCGTCCCACTATGCCTACAATACTTTGAAGATGCCAGGGCCGATGGGTGTCCTTTCCATTCCATCGGACAAGAAAGATGCAATCATATGTGTGGACAAGATGTATCGAGACGCGGTAGCAGCTGAGGCTGGGGAAGCCAAAGCTCCCGCCAAGGAAACAAAGAAGGAAAAGAAGGCTAGCAGAGATGCCGGCAAGGAATCCGGGAAGTGCGCCTCTTCGGAGTGCGCTGCACCTGTTGATGACTTGCCGGAGAGTTCCACTAGTAGGAGGTCCAAGGTTGCTTCACCTACCATGAAGAAGGTCCCGGCAAGGCAGGATGACGCTGACGGTATGTTCACCATCAGCGCCACCCTTGATGACAAATACGAAAGCGCGCTCGTTGCCTTCCTGCGGGCGAATGTCTATGTGTTTGCTTGGCAACCATCTGACATCCCCGGCGTTCCCAGGAAGGTAATCGAGCACCACCTTGATGTCTGTCCCCATGCTCGGCCCGTCAAGCAGAAGGTCAGAAAACAGGCTTTGGAGTGGCAACAGTTCATTGCCGAGGAAATCAAGAAACTTGAAGCAGCTGGTTTGGTCAGAGGAGTGCTGCATCCAACATAGTTAGCAAACCCAGTGGTAGTGCGCAAGGCAAACGGGAAATGGAGGCTCTGCATTAACTTCATAGACCTGAACAAAGCATGCCCAAAGGACCCTTTCCCCCTGCCGCGCATTGATTAGATTGTGGATTCCACTTCTGGGTGTGATCTGCTTTCCTTTTTGGATGCATACTCCGGGTGCCATCAGATATTCATGTCCAAGGAAGACGAAGAGAAGACCGCGTTCATAACTCCATGTGGCACGTACTGCTTTGTACAGATGCCTTTTGGGGTGAAGAGCACTGGATCCACTTTTGTGAGAGTAGTATAAATTGGTTTTGAGCCTTAGTTGCACAGAAATGTAGAAGCTTACATGGATGATATAGTGGTCAAAACCAAGGACAGATCAACACTCATTCAAGATTTGGAAGAGACCTTTGTGAACTTGCCCAAGATCAACCTAAAGTTAAACCCTGAGAAGTGTGTGTTCGGCGTACCCTCCGGCAAGCTACTGGGTTTCTTTGTCTCTCACTGAGGGATAGAAGCCAACCCTGACAAGATCAAGGCAATTGAGCAGATTCAAGCACGCAGGACCGTTAAGGATGTGAGGCGCCTAACTGGATGCGTTGCCGCGTTGAGTAGGTTCATTTCCAAGTCTGCTGAGCATGCCTTTCCTTTCTTCAAAATTCTAAAAAAGGCAGGACCAATGAAGTGGACCCCGGAGGCAGAAGTAGCATTGCGAGACCTGAAAACCTACCTTTCCTCTGCTCCCACCCTAGTCGCTCCTAAACCACAAGAGTTGTTGCTGCTATACTTAGCGGCAACTAATCAAGTGTTTAGCGCAGCACTGGTGGCGCAGCGGGAAGTAGATGAAGAAGCAGCTGCAGCTACTGTCCTCTCTAGAGATGAAACTAAGCCGGCCACGGCAAGATTGAGCACAGGTCAAGGAAAAGCAGAACAAGTTAGCAAGGGCAGTCCTGATGCCGCGGCAAAGAAGAAAGTGGTGCAACGGCCAGTATACTTTGTCAGCTCCCTGTTACAGGGGGCTAGGTCAAGGTACTCTGGAGTGCAAAAGTTGATCTTCAGCCTCATCATGGCCTCGAGGAAACTACGCCACTACTTCCAAGCCCATGAAATCACGGTTGCCACACGCTTCTCACTGCAACGCATACTGAGGAACCCTGAAGCTACAGGCAGGATAGTTGAATGGGCACTAGAACTGTCGAGCTTTGGCCTGAAGTACGAAAGTACCTCAACCATTCAGAGCAGAGCGTTGGCGGAGTTCATTGCGGAATGGACGCCCACTCCAGATGAAGAAATACCAGAGACAGCTATCCCCGACAAGGAAGCGCCTCAGGAGTGGATCATATATTTTGATGGTGCTTTCTCGTTGCAGGGGGCTGGAGCTGGTGTGCTTGTTGCACCCACCCGAGAGCATCTCAAATATGTGGTTCAAATGCACTTTCCCCGGGAGAAGGCTACCAACAACACTACTGAGTATGAGGGGCTCCTTGCCGGGCTCAGAATCACGGTGGAGTTGGGAATCAAGAAATTGGTCATCCGCGGAGACTCGCAGCTCGTGGTGAGGCAAGTCAATAAGGATTACCAGAGTCCATTGATGGAGGCGTATGTAAAGGAAGTGAGAAAGTCATAGGATCACTTTGATGGATTACAAACAGAGCATGTGCCACATGCAGAGAACAGCATTGTTGATCATTTATCAAAGTGTGCTGCACAAAAGCTCCTTGTGGAACCAGGGACTTTTGTCCTTCACCTAACTCAACCATCAGTGTCCCCTTCAACTATGGCCAGAAAAAGTAGGAAATTGGACTCCGGCAAGTATCTCCCGGCAGAGCTTCCCAAAGCCACTGGTAGAGAGGCTGCCGGGAACAACTCTACTTCAGTTGGTGAGCAGCACTCTCCCGCAGAACCACAAGTTCCTGCGGTCGAGGTAAGCGCTCCCACGAATGAGGAGGTGCCGTTGGTCCTTGTTGTCGAGCCCTGGGCTCCAACTTGGGCACAACACATAGTCCACTACCTTCAAATAGGAGAACTTCCCAAAGAATAAGAAGAAGCTGAAAGAGTAGCCCAGAGGTCAAATATGTACCAGTTTGTTCATGACACACTATATAGAAAGAGGCCAAATGGAGTGAAATTGAAGTGTATTTGCCGGGAAGATGGGCAGAGGCTGCTAGCAGAAATACATAAGGGCGTGTGCAGCTCCCACATTGGATCAAGAGCCCTGGTTGGAAAAGCTTTCCGACAGGGTTTCTACTGGCCCACAGCCCTCCAGGATGCAACTGAGCTAATCACTAGATGTGAAGCCTGCCAGTTCCACTCCACGAACATCCATCAACCAGCTCAAGCTCTCTAGACGATCCCTCTGTCCTGGCCATTTCCGGTCTGGGGGCTCAACATCTTGGGCCCCTTCCCCCGCTCTACCGGGGGCTTTGAATTCTTGTACGTTGCCATCGACAAGTTTACAAAGTGGCCAGAAGTGGAACCAGTGAGGAAGGTAACTACATAGTTAGCTATCAAGTTCTTGAAAGGATTGGTGTGCCGTTTTGGAGTACCTGCCAGAGTGGTCACTGACAATGGCACCCAATTCACAAGTCGCGCCTTCATGTAGCACATCCAAAACCTCGGAAGCAAGGTCTCTTTTACCTCTATTGCTCATCCCCGGAGCAATGGACAAGATGAAAGGATGAATGCAGAAGTGCTGCGTGGACTCAAGACAAGAACTTTTGATAAGTTGCAGAAATGCGGCAGACGCTGGATCTATGAGCTGCCGGTGGTTCTTTGGTCCCTCCATACAATACCAAATCGAGCCACCGGTCAGACTCCCTTCTCCCTAGTGTATGGGGCAGAAGCAGTGCTCCCCACGGAAATCATATACGAATCACATCGAGTACTTGCCTACGATGAAGTAGAGAAAGAGTAGCTACGGCATGACGATGCTGTGCTCCTCGAGGAAGATCATCTCCAGGCCACTGTGTGTGTTGCAAACTACCAGCAAGCCCTGCGCTGCTACCATAGCCACAAGGTTCACGCCCGGAGCCTTGAGGAAGGCGACCTTGTCCTTAGGAGCGTTCAGTCCGTCAAGGGTTCCAACAAGTTGACGCCGAAGTGGGAAGGCCCTTACCGGGTAGTACGAGTCACCAGACCTGGCGCAGTCCGTCTGGAGACCAAAGATGGCATTAAGGTGCAAAACTCATGGAATATTGAGCATCTTCGTAAGTTCTACCCGTAAGGCGCAGTTGCTGGGCTCTTCCCTGGCAGCCACCTTTTGTACCAGCATTGCCGATGTGCATATAACCCTTTGTACAAAGCCAGGCGCAGACCCTGTGCAAAGATAATAAAATGAAGCGCTGGAGCCCTAAAAACTTGCATGCATGTTTAATTTGAGCATATATCTTTGCCAGGATTATAACAGTGCTTAGCATGAGCTGATTAATCCTTTACAAAGAGATCGTATGCAGCTGGTTTCTCCCTTGTGCTTCTTTGGTTCACAGCTTCCACCACGGGTGAACTCCCCGAAAGGAAAAGAGAAGGGTAGGCCAGCACATCGACCCCCGACAGCCTATCACTGCCGGAGACAATAAGAAGGACAGCGGGCACAGCTAAGTTCACCCCACCATCCATCATGTACCTCTGTATGAAAAACTTGAGCATGGTAAAACCTAGTCGCCCCTATCTTCTGTGCTCCAATCTTTCTTCGATTATAAGTTGGTCGTAGTAACAGTTGAGAGGAGCAGACGAGGGGCCTACTCCCATCCTTGCTCCTACCCTGCCGAAGTAAGGGCGTAGTGGTAGCAGGGGAAGGGACCGGCAAGATGCGCTACCGGGGAACGTTGTTTACTTGAAAGTATTGAGGGATCATTCCTCAGCATGAGCATTACGCATGCACAAAATACCCGGCAAGCACTCTTTTTCATTAATACGCCGATAAACAAATACATACCATACAGAGTACAAGCATGGGTAGAAGATTACATATTTAAGACTAAAGTTTGGAAAGTGCCTACATGTTTTAGGTTAAAAAAAGATAAGTGCTCCATAATGCCTTTCTTGTCCCTCTCCTCCTAGGAGCTACAGTGGGAGGTGAAGAGGGCAAAATGAGTGCCTGGGCAGAAGCCCAGCTTGACCCCGTCAGGGCTCGTGGGACGCAGCCTGACAAGATCGGGAGTGGCGGGGGGCGAAGATGGTGGACCGAGGGAGCGACTAGGCGATGCCCTGGTCACCACCGCCAGGACCAGCGGAACGCGGCACGGGGGACCCTGGAAGGGAAGACGAAGCTGGAGTACACGAGGAAGCCTGCCGGGGCCTAGCTGGAAGACTGCTGGAGGAAGCGAAGGCATCCACACCCAGCCCCCGGCAAGTCGCTCTGCCGGGGAGAAGGCCAGGTGCAGATGATGGTGCTGCCGACGCCGCCTGATGGTGACGGTGCGACCGGCGCTCAGTCCGACTCGCCGACATCGTCCTCCCCACCGGTGTCTTCCTCGTCACTATCGCTCGAGGAGGAGCTTTCATCGTCGGCCGAGCTCTCCGCGCAGCACCCTAAATGAACACCCGAGCGCTTGAAGACCTTGATGGAGAGTAGATCGGCCTCCATAAGCTTGAAGTGAAGGACGTGCCCCTCCGCCAAGCTGTGGGCACGTGTGAAAGTTTTCCAGCCACGCCGGAGGAGCATAACATGAGGTGCGGGGAACTAAGTGTTCACTCACATGTTGCCGTTACAGCAGCCTCTCATGTGCAACCTCAGCCCCGGTGGCTGGTCAACCTCCAACACCCTTGCGAATGGCCCGAGAAGCCGAAGACAGCCGCGTGGGGGCTCATGCAGCCTCACGATGAATTCCAGTGTTGTATCCCCGACATGGCCCTCCATCGGAGCGGAGACAGTTGGAGACGGAGTAACTGTGCCGCCGCTGTGTCCTCCTCTGCCCCGAGCGCCGCGGCGACCATGACCGCATCTTATGGCTCCGCCCTGCGCACTGGACTCTGCCCCTGCATCGCCAGCGAGGGCAGGGATGCGGTGCCTGGAGGAGGCCCTCATCGCCGCTGCTGGGGGACGATCGCCTCCTCTCCCCCTCACCATAATGGAAGAAAGACAGAAGAAGAAGAAGAAGAAGGAGGAGATGTGTGTGAGTGAGCACCACGCCCATGCCTCCCTTTTATAGGTGGACATGGCCGGGGGCTGGCTCCTCACCTAGGAGGCAACCGCCCCACTCCACCAATCCAGCTCCTCTGCGTCGCTGATGACATACAGAATCGAGAATGCCCTCCTGCGCCTACCCACGGCGCCTAGCTTTCTGCCATGGCAATCATTCCTGCACCCTATGCATCCGCCACCAACCATGCGTAATGCATGCAGCATACGTGGCGGAAACGGCAGGAGTAGTGGGACGAGTAAAATGGCAGTTACCTCACCATGAACGTGGGCGACCCACAGGTCAGGACGTGGGCTACCCCACGGTGTTCCGCATGACTCATGAAAAAACCAGCAACTGATTCAATCACAGGTTAATGAAGAAGCAAGGAGAAACTTCAAGAGAGACTTGAACCCCATAGTGGCATGCCTCAGGTGCTCGCATGTGTAGTTGTTGGGGCCTACCCCAACGATGCCCGGCAGCATGTGTGGGCCAGGCCCGAGGGCTCCTGTCGGTGCAACGAACATTCATGATCATTGCCCAGACTTACACACAGGCGTGCTGGTGCCGCATGTCCAGCATCAGCATCCAAAGCAAGGCCAAGCCAGAGAAGCAGCTCTTTGTGAGATCAAAGAGCGGATCAAAAAGACCAAGACAAACAAGACAACAGAGCATCACCTTGGAAAGGCCTCCCCTGCCAGGCAGGAGAGCCTGGCCGGGTCGAGGCCGCCCCAAGGACAAGTCCAGGATTTCCCCGGCAGGCTTGCCGGGTCTGCCAAGGGCAAATCTCCTCGCCAAGGCGCCACCGCTCCACCGTACTACAACGCAAATCAGTTATCAATGTGGTGTCGAGCCCTCAAGTGATTAAGTGGCTTCCACTAAGCACGTGGCAGCCCATTGGAAGACAGATTACCCTCATATGACACCCGTCCAGAAGCGTGTCAAGTAGATAAGAAGGAGATGGTTAAGCGGCATGGCAGGCTTGCCGGGCTTCAACCTCAACATGACACCTAGCAGTGCATTTAATGCACTTTGTCCTAACTCCCAGAGTTAGGTATGATAGAACTGTTAGCTATCTAATCATAGGATAAAGACTATTTTGCCATTGTGGTTACCCCTTGAACTATAAAAGGAGGTCCAAGGCGACCTAGCAAAGGATTCGGACCCCCGCATACTTATACACGCGTAGCCACTCTCCCCGAGGCCACCTTGCTGGGTTTGAGCGCTGCGTGTTCGTCGTGTCTCTCCATTCAATCCACCAAAGCAGGAGTAGGGTTTTACGCTTCACAGCGGCCCGAACCTGGGTAAAAACCACCAGTGTCACCACCTTCATGTTGTTTCATAGCTTCTGCTCTTTGTGCAACATGATCTTTCCCCTTGCCGAACCACAAGGGGCCGATGGCCCTATAGGTGATCGTGTTTCCCCATGAGAACCTCCGACGTGAATCCGGAGTCCGGATAGTATTCGGCGATGGAACTCTGCTCCAGACGATACAAGTAAAGGTGAAGAACTCACCTTGCAAGCCGGAGATGTAAAGCACGCCCGAGGGCAACCCCCGGCGTTGGAGTCTAGTTCGGGGGCTACTGAGGGAGTCCTGGATTAAGGGGTCCTCGGGCCGCCGGCCCATTACTTACGGGCCTGACTAATGGGCTACTATGGAGCCGAACTAGGGTGCGGACCCATGACCGGACAGGAGATCTTCGGAGTCGTGGTGTGCCCTCTAAGTCAAGATTTAGCGTGATCTTTCCTTTGTTGTAACCGATCGCATGTAACCCTAACCCTATCGGTGTCTATATAAACCGAAGGGTTTTAGTCTTTAGGGCTAGAGCAACATCCATCACCCCATTAACCTAGGGTTTAGCTCGCCTGATCACGAGGTAGATCGACTCTATAACCATATCATACACATCAAATACAACCAAGCAGGACGTAGGGTTTTACCTCTTCAAGAGGGCCCGAACCTGGGTAAACACCATGTTCTTCATCCCTTGTTCCCCATTGACCCTAGATCCACAGCTCGGGACCCCCTACCCAAGATCCGTCAGTTTTGACACCGACAAGAGGCTTCCTTTTTTAATTACTCAACAATGAAGTTGTGGGAGATAAGGATGAACAAGAGAGGTGTGGGTATCCTTTTGCAAAATTGCCATAGTTTGCTTTCTATCCGTCAGATATAGATCAGACGGTCTATATTGCAAGATGGCAGGCACACCATCATCACCAACTCGGTTTTTTATAAGAGTAGAGATAAGAGTAGAGATAGAGATATGCCGACTTAGTCTCTCGAAGGTGCTCATAGGGGTAGGGTGTGCGTGTGTGCGTTCATAGGGGTGAGTGTATGCGCGCATGTATGAGCGCTTGTGTCTGTACTGTGTTCAAAAATGGAGTACTCGAAGTATGCAAGTTCATAAGGAACGGACGGTGTACATCACTCTTGTCGCGTTCACGTTGCACCCCGGCACGTCGCTCACCAAATGGAACGCGCTTCGTCTTGCGTTTTCGCTCGCTTGTGGGACCGCAGTTGAGAGCAAACCGACGTCCCTCCCCTCCCCCGCCCGCGTCATTTACTACTAGAAGAGAGAGAGGTCGGCCGAGTGTTACTAGTAGTATACTACTAGTACTAAGTATACTACTAGGACTAGGAGCACTGCATACTCTACTGCAGATGTTGTCAGTACTCCACTAGTACTACTACTCCTACTACTATTAGACAGGGAGCTTAAAAAAAGTTACTATTGGACTGGCTATACGTGGTGAAATCCAAGTAGGAAGAGCATGCGCTAGAACAAGCATTCACATGTTTGAATACAAATTGGAAACCATTTCTGTTTGAATACAAATCTAGGAGTACGTACGAATCTAACAATATTGATTGGGCGTTGTTGAATGTTGATACTTTTTTCTGTAAGTTTGATCAAAGTAGAGATACTTTGACTACACACAAAACTTATATGTAAACTGAAATGGATCGGAGGGAGTATATTGTACGTTCAAAAGCGAAATGAACATTGAATACCCTTTATATATGATTTGCTGATGCTATGATCACCGGTTCAAAATTTTGAATCCCCTGCATGTATCACACATGCACCCACTCGTTCTCTCTCGGTTTCATCTCGGGGTCTCTCTCTCTCTCTCTCCCTCCCTCTCTCTCTCTCTGTCTCTCTCTGTCTCTCTCTCTCGCACACACACACACATACCACCTCTCTTCCTCTTTGTGCATGTCACACCTAATTGATCTCCCGAGGTATCGGGATTGTATCTCGCTCGTCGTCAGGTCACTCTTCGACACACGCCTAGGTCACTCTATCATGCATTAAATGTAACCAAGCCTTTCATCTATCTTTTTTAAGCATACATTCATCTTTCTCTTCGCCCCTCTCTAGATCGGTCGTTCGGTCCATCTCCGGACCTGCTACTTCTTGAGCTTGTGTTGGTTTTTGCCTTGAAGAGGAAAGGGTGATGCAGCAAAGCAGAGATAAGTATTTCCCTCAGTTTGAGAACCAAGGTATCAATCCAGTAGGAGGTACACGCAAGTCTCCAGCCTATGCACCTGCACAAACAATCAAACACTTGCACCCAATGTGATAAAGGGGTTGTCAATCCCTTCACGGTCACTTGCAAGGATGAGATCTCATAGAGATAGATATAAAAGATTACTAAAACATAAAACAAAGTAAAAACAAATAAATTGCAGCAAGGTATTTTTGGGTTTTTTGGTTTATAGATCTGAAAATATATGATGGAAAATAGACCTGGGGGCCATAGGTTTCACTAGAGGATTCTCACTTGAAAGAAAACATATGGTGGGTGAACAAATTACTGTCGAGCAACTGATAGAAAAGCGCAAAGTTATGACAATATCCAAGGCAATGATTATGAATATAGGCATCATGTCCGTGTCAAGTAGACTGACTCCTGCCTGCATCTACTACTATTACTCCACACATCGACCGCTATCCAGCATGCATCTAGAGTATTAAGTTCAAAAGAACGGAGTAACGCCTTAAGTAAGATGACATGATGTAGAGGGATAAACTCAACCAATATGATGAAAACCCCATCTTTTTACCCTTGATGGCAACAATACAATACGTGCCTCGCTACCCCTACTTTGTCACTGGGTGAGGACACCGCAAGATTGAATCCAAAACTAAGCACCTCTCCCATTGCAAGAAAAATGAATCTAGTTGGCCAAACCAAACCGATAATTCGAAGAGAAATACAAAGATATCAAATCATGCATATAAGAATTCATAGAAGATTAAAATAATATTCATAGATAATCTGATCACAAATCCACAATTCATCGGATCTCGACAAACACACTGCAAAAGAATATTACATCGGATAGATCTCCAAGAACATCGAGGAGAACATTGTATTGAATATCAAAGAGAGAGAAGAAGCCATCTAGCTACTACCTATGGACCCGTAGGTCTGTGGTAAACCACTCACGCTTCATCGGAAGGGCAATAGAGTTGATGTAGAAGCCCTCCGTGATCGAATCCCCCTCCGGCAGGGTGCCAGAAAAGGCCCCAAGATGGGATCTCACGGGTACAGAAGGTTGCGGCAGCGGAAAAGTATTTTGGTGGATTCTTCTGGTCGTTTGGGAATATTTGTGAATTTATAGGCCAAGAATTAGGGTTAGAGGAGCTCCAAGGGGCCCACAAGCCCTTAGGGCGCCCCCCTAGGGCGCGCCCTTGAAGCTTGTCGCCGCCTCGGGACTCCTCTAACTTCATCTTCAAGTCCTACGGGTGTCTTCTGGTCAAAGAAAAATCATCGCGAAAGTTTTATTCCGTTTGGACTCCGTTTGGTATTCCTTTTCTGTAAAACTCAAAAACAAGGAAAAAACAGAAACTGGCACTGGGCTCTAGGTTAATAAGTGTAACACCCCAAAAATTTAATCATGTTTTTACTAAATAAAATTTGGCCAGAATTAAAATTTTAAATTTTTGCTAGGTCTTTTATTAATTTCAGAACCATTTTCTGTTTCTGTTTTTCAAAATTCTTCCCTCCATATAGCAATTTTTGGAAATAATATTGTGGCTTTGTTAGTTCTCTTAAAACATTTCAATTATAGTTTAATAACATTAAGAATTATTTTCAGAATAAAATTTGCCTCTAAACAATTCTTTTAACAGCTATTTTAATATTTTAAATGCCTCTGTTGCACTACAACTACTTTAAATAATTCTTTTAAATTTCCACAAAAAATTATGAGAGGTCATATGATGCCCATATGTCACTTTGGTGCAAAAACAAAACTTAGTCTTTTGAAAATTTTGAGTGTAACAATCTCTTTTCATTTTCTGTCCCATTTTTGAGTTATAACTGCAACCCCAATTTTCCCTGCTCCTAAAATTCTGAAATTTCTCCCACTTCTGGTCCTTCCAACAAAAACCTTAAGTCCAGAAGATCAGCTTCATTTGCATCATTTAGATCTACCAAATATACCCTTGTAGTTTCTGTCCAGAAATGAATTCTGTTAAAACTTGCATTAGCAAGTATCTCTTTTTACCAAAACAACTCCACCATCATCTATACCCACTAAGGAGACACCATCCTGGTAAATTTCACACACAGCAAAGTCCCCTAGATAGCCCTAGCATTCTGTCGAGCACATCATGAGCATGACAGAATTTGGCAACCTCTTTAAACTACATTAGGATCTTACTCCTCTGGCCAAAGTAGCATGTCTACCAGTCTTGCCATCTCCAGGAGCATTAACCTGCCAAATATCAACTTGTATGGATCATTGTGGATGCTATTAGCAAAACGTCGAGCACGTTTCGTGCATACCAGAGCGCGCTCGGAGCGCCATAACTACAGGCGTCGGCACCGCCGCGTGCTGCCCTGCCTGCTGCCCAACCGCTCATACAAATCCTTCCCCTGGATCAGCAAGCCACCCCAGAGCCCGGCCGACACCCCCTCTCGTCCGCTAGTGCCGACCACCGCCAGCCACACAGCCGCCCGACGAGTTCGTCTCTGCCACGTCTCCGTCGAGACGCGTGGCTCGCCCACAGGTCGCCCAGCACCACCTGACCTTATCTACGATGCACCGCCCCCGCCACCTACCTTGCCGACCACCATCAACTCCCCCACCGGTCTCGACGGTGCCATAAATGGCCGCCGCCGCCGTGCCTTCCTATGGAAGCCACGGGCACGGCCACCCCGTGCTATATAAGCAGCTACGAGCTCACTGCACTCTCCACCACCTCTCCTCACTTCTCTGGAAGCTCCCCAGTGCACCCAATCGACCGGGCGAGGTCATCCCCTCCGTCTCTGGCAGCCACTGCCGCCGCCTTATCCACAAAGTTTTCCACCTCTCCAGTGCCTCCCCTCCTCATTTTCTTTCACCAATAGACTTCTGGAGCACCCATGAATCCATCCCTGCTTCCAATTCCATCGAAAGAAGCCTATGGGCAAAAGCCCTTCCACCCGACGACCTCCTCCGCCATGGCTGAAGCCCTGCTCAACCCGAGCTTCCCTGGCGATCCTTTTCACTTCCTGAGGATGCGGCACCTTCCCTGAACCCCCCCATATGCCAAGCGTCGCCGGAGGTGCTCTACAGCGCCGGCAATCGCCGCCGGCGGACGCTCTGTCCCAACACGCACGGGAGAGGGAAGACGAACCCGACTCATGGGCCCCGCCTGTCATAGGCCCAGCAAGGAGAAGAGAGAGAAGAAACACGGGCCCGCTCGTCAGCGACTCCACCCACGGGCCCGCCGTTTTAGTGGAGACGGGTTCCCCAGAGTCCGTCTTCATGCAAGGGGAAAGGTAGTCCCACAAGTACGCCTTCGACGTCGCTGCCCTTCCGCGCGGCCGAGCGGCTGGGCAAGGCCCAGTGGCGACAGGAGGCTAAGCAGCGCTCAGGGCGCACCTCTGCTTTCCCCTTTTTTTTCAGCAGACTTCCAATAATTCCACAGCCTCCTTTTCAAATCCAAATTTGATAAATCAAATTTCCTTGCACTCATAAATTCGTGTTCTATTAATCCAGATTTGGTGAACATTTTACCTAGTTTAGTTTCTTCTGGATCAAATAAATAGTCCAATTCTTTAATATTTTCAAATTAGAAACTCTCTAGGAAATTCATATTAACTCCAAATAATTTGATTCTTTTTCTGTAATTCCTTATATTTTATCTAGTTTATTTTAGTATTTATTTCAAAAATATTTGAAACAATTTTTGGCACAATTTTTGTTTTATATAGTAATTTGAATATTTTGAAAATAGGAAAAATGGAGGGAAGAAACTTTTCAAACTTTGGAGTGCACCCAATATCTCTGCATACTAAAGGCAAGCATCTTGAACACTTGATATTGTGGATTGCATAGTTAATATTTGCATCATGACTATGTTGAGTTCCTATAAAGTTGGCATATTGATAGTTATGCATGCATGACCCCATGAAATATTTTACCTTCATTTAGGCATGAAGTAAGAGTAAGCAAGGATATTTTTCTTATGTCACATATGCCTGTGCCAGTCCAGACTAATCTGCAGGAAGAAATCAGTCACGAGAAAAGTGACTGTGAGACTGAAAACTCGTTGTGATGAGAATGATCAGTGTGGGCATGTTGGAGCATGCAAGGGTTGTAGCCCTGTTGGGATGCTACTATTGAAAAAATACTTTGTTGAGCTAACCACTGCAGGAAAAATTAAACCTCCTGAGGCGACCGTAGATCGAGTCTTGTTCCGGTAACCCCCATACTTGATTCGTGCTGCCACTTGTCCCTGCCACAGGTGGGGTCTGGTTCAGTAAGTTGTTAACCCCTTTCTGTGCACACACCACATAGAGGGCTACGATGAGGGTTTCCATGTTGGTGGACTAAATCCTGTCATCTGGTCAGGGGGCATGGGTGTTTCCAGTTGTGACTGAGAGGGGGGCACCCCTTGTAATCCGCGCGTATTAATAGTGATCCCATGCAGGACGTTGGTCTCTCCGTCTTAAAGTTTTTCTTGAACGATGCTTTGGGTGATTCCTGGCATCCAGAAAGTTAATCTGGTATGTGCTGGTCAGGTGTGTTTTCAACCCAAAGACCGTAATGGGAATTAGTCAATGTCATGGTACTGACTAGAGAAATCCTTTACTTGTGGGTAAAGAGTACACCCTCTGCAGAGTTTAAATCTATTCGAATAGCCGGGTCCACGGTTAAGGGCTACAGTCTGGGTTGGTCAAGTGTCGGTCTTAGTGTCGGTCTTCGGAGGAAAATAATTAAATTGAGCCCGAATTATTTTGCAGGATAATTGTTGTCACCCTGATGCTACCATGAATATTTTATGCATCTTAAATATTATTATGGTTATGCATATTATTGAGGACTAACCCGTTTCTCTTATTTTTGAATTTCCTGAGTGTCTCAGGGGCTGGCTAGACTACCCCGGGCACTCAACTTTATTTTCAAGACCTCTCATGGCGTCTCTCGAGTTAATAGGCGGTTTATCCCGCCACTACTCTTATGGACACCCGATTGGCATTTCTCTTCAAGTCCGACCGTGGCGTCACCTGACATCCGACTGGCATTTCTCTTCAAGTCCGATCATGGCGTCACTTGACACCCGACTGGCATTTCTTTTATTTTATTTTATTTTATTTTAATGTCACTTGGGCTGGCTAGACTACCCATGGCATTCATTTGCGTTATTTCTGACAAGTTTAATCATGACTAACATGTTATATTTACTTCCGTATCATTTTGCTATTGTCATGCCATGACTTAGATTTGTGGCAGCATGAGCATTTTAGCATGATCCAGCATGAGCATATGCATATAGTTTGGTTCAACATGATCATATATTTTGTCTGTTGCGTTCGGTATATCTCTTGTTCATGATGTTTGCGAGTACATTCAAACGTACTCACAGGCTTGTCCCTGGCTATTAACTTGGCCAGGTCGGGAGTTCTATGAGGAGTATGACAACGACATCCGTGCGGAGACTAGGATTAGCGGCCACGGGGCTAGTAATTATCCGGGTCAGCTGTTCCTGTGGGAATGGAGCCCCATCGACGTTGGAGAACCACGAGTCGTTTCCGTCATCCACCACCGGAGTCACTGTTGTATCATTAGACCTTTATGGTCTTGTATCCAATTCTTCTAATTGCTTGGTAATCTGTAACAAGGACGTGTCCACCGGTAACAGTAATCCTGGGCTGGTGATGAGACGAGGGGTTAATTTCTGGGATTTCGTGTCCCGGCCCCGACAGCCTTGGTATCAGAGCCAGGCTGACCATTGGCTAATCCTATCTTAGCCTGGTCGCTATCTATAGGTTTCCACATCGTCCACATCCTTTCCATTCCACAGTCAAGCCCATCTCATCCGATAAGCCTGCACAGTGGCAGCCGACATCTTTAGACAGTCGGTGTCCAACCTATCAACCTAGCCCATAGGACGTGTGCCTGTGGCCGACACCTGTGTTGTCCCATCCGCAAGCGTGCGACGGAAGACTCCGCTGGCTTATAAGAGAAGCCTTGCCCCAACCCAGCACATCACAACCCCACTCTCAGTTTGATATCCAGTCACCAAGATGCCAAGTCCCATCATCCACAACGAGACCATTGCAGCCGAGCTTGAAGGCTTTGTAGCCATCCTTGCAAATCTCACCCGTCGTGCTCTCGGCATTGAAGAGCCGTCGGAGTATGTCGTGTACCAAGAGCACGCGAGTGATGCCATCCACCACTTCTGGGCCACGATGCACATCTACGGGAGGGGCATCACCGCAGAGCGCCCTTACCGGTTCACCGGGAGGACGACCTCCGACGAGCCCCAAGCCATCCAACTTGCAGCCCGAGAGGCTGTAGTTCAACTCCGGCATCTGTCACCAGGGGTTAACTGCCGCTCTTTCTACTACTACCCTAGTCGTGAAGGCTATGGTAGACCGACCCAAGTCGCCAACGGAGACCAAGAAACGGATCCTGCTCTGGTGCATCTGGTGCGCTACCTGAGAGTGCAAGAGGCACTGTTCGATCAGCTCACAAATGATCTGATTGAGACCCGCAGGACGCTTGCTCTCCTGACCCTGGTGAGAAGTGAAGCTGCACCTGCCACTGACAACCCGTTAGTACTGTTCGGGAGACCAATCGAGCCTGCGAGGTCTGCCCCTGTTGCCCACCCGGGCAATGCATTCGTTACCCCAGATGAACTCCGTCGTCTCTTTGGGATTTCCTCCAACGGGACTATAGCCACTACACCCCGCATTGGTCATCATCGCTACCCCAACCCTACAGCCCCTCATAACACTCTAGTCAACTCTGACGTTGAAAACCCCGGAGAAGCCTCGACGTCCGCAAGACACACCCGTCTGGACGTCGACGAAGTGGACTGATTCTGCCAGAGTAGTTGCCATGTCCTTAGCAACCCTGTTGCCCTGTAAATTCCACCGTCATGCCGTAGACGATTATGTGTATGTTTCTAGCAGTGTGTAGTGTTTGATTAAATGATGTGCTTGTGTGTTATTGTTTCTTGCATGATTGCTTGTCTGTTGTGATTTGCATTTAATTCCTCCGTCATTAACAAATCTCGAGGCCGAAATTTTCTTAAGGGGGGTAGAGTTTGTAACACCCGAAAAATTTAATCATGTTTTTACTAAATAAAATTTGGCCAGAATTAAAATTTTGAATTTTTGCTAGGTCTTTTATTAATTTCAGAACCATTTTCTGTTTCTGTTTTTCAAAATTCTTTCCTCCATATAGCAATTTTTGGAAATAATATTGTGGCTTTGGTAGTTCTCTTAAAACATTTCAATTATAGTTTAATAACATTAAGAATTATTTTTAGAATAAAATTTTCCTCTAAACAATTCTTTTAACAGCTATTTCAATATTTTAAATGCCTCTGTTGCACTACAACTACTTTAAATAATTCTTTTAAATTTCCAAAAAAAATTATGAGAGGTCATATGATGCCCATATGTCACTTTGGTGCAAAAACACAACTTAGTCTTTTGAAAATTTTGAGTGTAACAAACTCTTTTCATTTTCTGTCCCATTTCTGAGTTATAAATGCAACCCCAATTTTCCCTGCTCCTAAATTTCTAAAATTTCTCCCACTTCTAGTCCTTCCAACACAAACCTTAAGTCCAGAAGATCAGCTTCATTTGCATCATTTAGATCTACCAAATATACCCCTGTAGTTTCTATCCAGAAATGAATTCTGTTAAAACTTGCATTAGCAAGTATCTCTTTTTGCCAAAACAACTCCACCATCATCTATACCCACTAAGGAGACACCATCCTGGTAAATTTCACACCAAGCAAAGTCCCCTAGATAGCCCTAGCATTCTGTCGAGCCCATCATGAGCATGACAGAATTTGGCAACCTCTTTAAACTACATTAGGATCTTACTCCTCTGGCCAAAGTAGCATGTCTACCAGTCTTGCCATCTCCAGGAGCATTAACCTGCCAAATATCAACTTGTATGGATCACTGTGGATGCTATTAGCAAAACGTCGAGCACGTTTCGTGCATACCCAAAGCGCGCTTGGAGCGCCATAACTACAGGCGTCAGCACCGCCGCATGCTGCCCTCCCTGCTGCCCAACCGCTCATACAAATCCTTCCCCTGGATCAGCAAGCCACCACAGAGCCTCGGCGACACCCCCTCTCGTCCGCTAGTGCCGGCCACCGCCGACCACCGCCGTCCAAACAGCCGCCCGATGATTTCGTCTCTGCCACGTCTCCGCCGAGACGCGTGGCTCACCCACAGGTCGCCCAGCACCACCTGACCTTATCTACGATGCACCGCCCCCGCCACCTACCTTGCCGACCACCATCAACTCTCCCACCGGTCTCGACGGTGCCATAAATGGCTGCCGCCGCCATGCCTTCCTCTGGAAGCCATGGGCATGGCCACCCCGTGCTATATAAGCAGCTACGAGCTCCCTGCACTCTCCACCACCTCTCCTCACTTCTCTGGAAGCTTCCCCGTGCACCAAATTGACCGGGCGAGGTCATCACCTCCGTCTCCGGTAGCCACTGCCGCCGCCTTATCCACAAAGTTTTCCACCTCTCCAGTGCCTCCCCTCCTCATTTTCTTTCACCCATAGACTTCTGGAGCACCCATGAATCCATCCCTGCTTCAAATTCCATCGAAAGAAGCCTATGGGCAAAAGCCCTCTTCCACCCGACGACCTCCTCCGCCATGGCTGAAGCCCTGCTCAACCCGAGCTTCCCCGGTGATCCTTTTCACTTCCTGAGGATGCGGCACCTTCCCCTGAACCCCTCCATATGCCAAGCGTCGCCGGAGGTGCTCTACAGCGCCGGCAATCGCCGCCGGCGGACGCTCTGTCCCGATGCGCGCGGGAGAGGGAAGACGAACCCGACTCATGGGCCCCGCCTGTCATAGGCCCAGTGAGGAGAAGAGAGAGAAGAAGCGCGGGCCCGCTCGTCAGCGACTCCACCCACGGGCCCGCCGTTTTAGTGGAGACGGGTTCCCCAGAGTCCGTCTTCGCGCAAGGGGAAACGTAGTCCCACAAGTACGCCTTCGACGTCGCTGCCCTTCCGCGTGGCCGAGCGGCTGGGCCAGGCCCAGTGGCGACAGGAGGCTAAGCAGCGCTCAGGGCGCACCTCTGCTTTCCCCTTTTTTTTCAGCAAACTTCCAATAATTCCACAGCCTCCTTTACAAATGCAAATTTGATAATTCAAATTTCCTTGCACTCATAAATTCGTGTTCTATTAATCCAGATTTGGTGAATATTTTACCTAGTTTAGTTTCTTCTGGATCAAATAAATAGTCCAATTCTTTAATATTTTCAAATTAGAAACTCTCTAGGAAATTCATATTAACTCCAAATAATTTGAATCTTTTTCTGTAATTCCTTATATTTTATCTAGTTTATTTTAATATTTATTTCAAAAATATTAGAAACAATTTTTGGCACTGTTTTGTTTTATATAGTAATTTGAATATTTTGAAAATAGGAAAAATGGAGGGAAGAAACTTTTCAAACTTTGGAGTGCACCCAATATCTCTGCATACTAAAGGCAAGCATCTTGAACACTTGATATGGTGGATTGCATAGTTAATATTTGCATCATGACTATGTTGAGTTCCTATAAAGTTGGCATATTGATAGTTATGCATGCATGACCCCATGAAATATTTTACCTTCATTTAGGCATGAAGTAAGAGTAAGCAAGGATATTTTTCTTATGTCACATATGCCTGTGCCAGTCCAGACTAATCTGCAGGAAGAAATCAGTCACGAGAACAGTGACCGTGAGACTGAAAACTCGTTGTGACGGGAATGATCAGTGTGGGCATGTTAGAGCATGCAAGGGTTGTAGCCTTGTTGGGATGCTACTATTGAAAGAATACTTTGTTGAGCTAACCACTGCAGGAAAAATTAAACCTCCTGAGGCGACCGTAGATCGAGTCTTGTTCCGGTAACCCCCATACTTGATTCGTGCTGCCACTTGTCCCTTCTACAGGTGGGGTACGGTTCAGTAAGTTGTTAACCCCTTTTCGTGCACACACCACATAGAGGGCTACGATGAGGGTTTCCATGTTGGTGCACTAAATCCTGTCATCGGGTCAGGAGGCATGGGTGTTTCCAGTTGTGACTGAGAGGGGGGCATCCCTTGTAATCCGCACGTATTAATAGTGATCCCATGCAGGACATTGGTCTCTCCGTCTTAAATTTTTTCTTGAACGATGCTTTGGGTGATTCCTGGCATCCGGAAAGTTAATCTGGTGTGTGCTGGTCAGGTGTGTTTTCAACCCAAAGACCGTAATGGGAATTAGTCAGTGTCACGGTACTGACTAAAGAAATCCTTTACTTGTGGGTAAAGAGTACACCCTCTGCAGAGTTTAAATCTATTCGAATAGCTGGGTCCGCGGTTAAGGGATACAGTCTGGGTTGGTCAAGTGTCGATCTTCGGAGGAAAATAATTAAATTGAGCCTGAATTATTTTGCAGGATAATTGTTGTCACCCTGATGCTACCATGAATATGTTATGCATGTTAAATATTATTATGGTTATGCATATTATTGAGGACTAACCCGTTTCTCTTATTTTGAATTTCCTGAGTGTCTCAGGGGCTGGCTAGACTTCCCCAGGCACTCAACTTTATTTTCAAGACCTCTCGTGGCGTCTCTCGAGTTAACAGGCGGTTTATCCCGCCACTACTCTTGTGGACACCCGATTGGCATTTCTCTTCAAGTCCGACCATGGCGTCACTTGACACCCGACTGGCATTTCTCTTCAAGTCCGACCGTGGCATCACTTGACACCCGACTGGCATTTCTTTTTTTTTAATGTCACTTGGGCTGGCTAGACTACTCGTGGCATTCATTTGCGTTATTTCTGACAAGTTTAATCATGACTAACATGCTATATTTACTTCCGTATCATTTTTGCTGTTGTCATGCCATGACTTAGATTTGTGTCAGCATGAGCATTTTAGCATGATTCAGCATGAGCATACGCATATAGTTTGGTTCAACATGATCATATATTTTGTCTACTGCATTCGGTATATCTCTTGTTCATGATGTTTGCGAGTACATTCAAACGTACTCACAGGCTTGTCCCTGGCTATTTACTTGGCCAGGTCGGGAGTTCTATGAGGAGTACCACAACGACATCCGTGCGGAGCCTAGGATTAGCGGCCACGCGGATAGGAATTATCCGGGTCAGCAGTTCCTGTGGGAATGGAGCCCCATCGACATTGGAGAACCACGAGTCGTTTCTGTCATCCACCACTGGAGTCATTGTTGTATCATTAGACCTTTATGGTCTTGTATCCAATTCTTGTAATTGCTTGGTAATCTGTAACAAGGACGTGTCCACCAGTAACAGTAATCCTGGGCTGGTGATGACACGAGGGGTTAATTTTTGGAATTTCGTGTCCCGGCCCCCACAGCCTTGGTATCAGAGCCAGGCTGACCATTGGCTAATCCTATCTTAGCCTGGTCGCTATCTATAGGTTTCCACACTGTCCACATCCTTTCTTGTCCATAGTCAAGCCCATCTCATCCGATAAGCCTGCACAGTGGCAGCCGACATCTTTTGACAGTCGGTGCCCAACCTATCAACCTAGCCCATAGGACGTGTGCCTGTGGCCGACACCTGCATTGTCCCATCCGCAAGCGTGCGATGGAAGGATCCGCTGGCTTATAAGAGAAGCCTTTCCCCAACCCAGCACATCACAACCCCACCCTCAGTTTGATATCCAGTCACCAAGATGCCAGGTCCCATCATCCACAACGAGACCACCGCAGCCAAGCTTGAAGGCTTAGTAGCCATCCTTGCCAATCTAACCCGTCATGCTCTTGGCATCGAAGAGCTGCCGGGGTATGTCGTGTACTAAGAGCACGTGAGTGATGCCATCCACCACTTCTGGGCCACGGTGCACATCTACGGGAGAGGCATCACCACAGAGCGCCCTTACCGGTTCACCGGGAGGACGACCTCCGACGAACCCCAAGCCATCCAACTTGTAGCCCGAGAGGCTGTAGTTCAACTCCGGCATCTGTTGTCAGGGGTTAACTGCCGCTCTTTCTACTACTACCCTAGTCGTGAAGGCTATGGTAGACCAACCCAAGTCGCCAACGGAGACCATGAAACGGATCCTGCTCTGGTGCATCTGGTGCGCTACCTGAGAGCGCAAGAGGAACTGTTCGATCAGGTCACCAATGATCTGATTGAGACCCGCAGGACGCTTGCTCTCCTGACCCCGGTGAGAAGTGAAGCTGCACTTGCCACTGACAACCCGATAGTACTGTTCGGGAGACCAATCGAGCCTGCGAGGTCTGCCCCTGTTGCCCACCCGGGCAATGCATTTGTTACCCCAGATGAACTCCGTCGTCTCTTTGGGATTTCCTCCAATGGGACTATAGCCACTACACCCCGCGTGGGTCATCATCGCTACCCCAACCCTGCAGCCCCTCATAACACTCCAGTCAACTCCGACGTTGAAGACCCCGGAGAAGCCTCGACGTCCACAAGACACGCTCGTCTGGACATCGACGAAGTGGACTGAGTCTGCCAGAGTAGTTGCCATGTCCTTAGCAACCCTATTGCCCTGTAAATTCCTCCGTCATGCCGTAGACGATTATGTGTATGTTTCTAGCAGTGTGTAGTGTTTGATTAAATGATGTGCTTGTGTGTTATTGTTTTGTGCATGATTGCTTGTCTGTTGCGATTTGCATTTAATTCTTCCGTCCTTAACAAATCTCGAGGACGAGATTTTCTTAAGGGGGGTAGAGTTTGTAACACCCCAAAAATTTAATCATGTTTTTACTAAATAAAATTTAGCCAGAATTAAAATTTTGAATTTTTGCTAGCTCTTTTATTAATTTCAGAACCATTTTCTGTTTCTGTTTTTCAAAATTCTTCCCTCCATATAGCAATTTTTGGAAATAATATTGTGGCTTTGGTAGTTCTCTTAAAACATTTCAATTATAGTTTAATAAAATTAAGAATTATTTTCAGAATAAAATTTGCCTCTAAACAATTGTTTTAACAGCTATTTCAATATTTTAAATGCCTCTGTTGCACTACAACTACTTTAAATAATTCTTTTAAATTTCCACAAAAAATTATGAGAGGTCATATGATGCCCTTATGTCACTTTGGTGCAAAAACACAACTTAGTCTTTTGAAAATTTTGAGTGTAACAATCTCTTTTCATTTTCTGTCCCATTTCTGAGTTATAACTGCAACCCCAATTTTCCCTGCTCCTAAAATTCTGAAATTTCTCCCACTTCTAGTCCTTCCAACAAAAACCTTAAGTCCATAAGATCAGCTTCATTTGCATCATTTAGATCTACCAAATATACCCCTGTAGTTTCTGTCAAGAAATGAATTCTGTCAAAACTTGCATTAGCAAGTATCTCTTTTTGCCAAAACAACTCCACCATCATCTATACCCACTAAGGAGACACCATCCTGGTAAATTTCATACCCAGCAAAGTCCCCTAGATAGCCCTAGCATTCTGTCGAGCACATCATTAGCATGACAAAATTTGGCAACCTCTTTAAACTACATTAGGATCTTACTCCTCTGGCCAAAGTAGCATGTCTACCAGTCTTGCCATCTCCAGGAGCATTAACCTGCCAAATATCAACTTGTATGAATCACTGTGGATGCTATTAGCAAAACGTCGAGCACATTTAGTGCATACCCAGAGCGCGCTCGGAGCTCCATAACTGCAAGCGTCGGCACCGCCACGTGCTGCCCTCCCTGCTGCCCAACCGCTCATACAAATCCTTCCCCTGGATCAGCAAGCCACCCCAGAGCCCCACCGACACCCCCTCTCGTCCGCTAGTGCAGGCCACCACCGACCACCACCGTCCAAACAGTCGCCCGACGAGTTCGTCTCTGCCACATCTCCGCCGAGACACGTGGCTCGCCCAAGGGTCGCCCGGCACCACCTGACCTTATCTACGACGCACCGCCCCCGCCACCTACCTTGCCGACCACCATCAACTCCCCCACCGGTCTCGACGGTGCCATAAATGGCCGCCGCCACCGTGCCTTCCTCTGGAAGCCACGGGCACGGCCACCCCGTGCTATATAAGCAGCTACGAGCTCACTGCACTCTCCACCACCTCTCCTCACTTCTCTGGAAGCTCCCCCGTGCACCCAATCGACCGAGCGAGGTCATCCTCTCCGTCTCCGGCAGCCACTGCCGCCGCCTTATCCATAAAGTTTTCCACCTCTCCAGTGCCTCCCCTCCTCATTTTCTTTCACCAATAGACTTCTGGAGCACCCATGAATCCATCCCTGCTTCCAATTCCATCGAAAGAAGCCTATGGGCAAAAGCCCTCTTCCACCCGACGACCTCCTCCGCCATGGCTGAAGCCCTGCTCAACCTGAGCTTCCCCGGCGATCCTTTTCACTTCCTGAGGATGCGGCACCTTCCCCTGAACCCCTCCATATGCCAAGCGTCGCCGGAGGTGCTCTACAGCGCCGGCAATCGCCGCCGGCGGACGCTCTGTCCCAACGCGCGCGGGAGAGGGAAGATGAACCCGACTCATGGGCCCCGCCTGTCATAGGCCTAGCAAGGAGAAGAGAGAGAAGAAGCGCGGGCCCGCTCGTCAGCGACTCCACCCACGGGCCCGCCGTTTTAGTGGAGACGGGTTCCCCAGAGTCCGTCTTCGCGCAAGGGGAAACGTAGTCCCACAAGTACGCCTTCGACGTCGCTGCCCTTCCGCGTGGCCGAGCGGCTGGGCCAGGCCCAGTGGCGACAGGAGGCTAAGCAACGCTCAGGGCGCACCTCTGCTTTCCCTTTTTTTCAGCAAACTTCCAATAATTCCACAACCTCCTTTTCAAATCCAAATTTGATAATTCAAATTTCCTTGCACTCATAAATTCGTGTTCTATTAATCCAGATTTGGTGAATATTTTACCTAGCTTAGTTTCTTCTAGATCAAATAAATAGTCCAATTCTTTAATATTTTCAAATTAGAAACTCTCTAGCAAATTCATATTAACTCCAAATAATTTGATTCTTTTTCTGTAATTCATTATATTTTATCTAGTTTATTTTAGTATTTATTTCAAAAATAATTGAAGCAATTTTTGGCACTGTTTTTGTTTTATATAGTAATTTGAATATTTTGAAAATAGGAAAAATGGAGGGAAGAAACTTTTCAAACTTTGGAGTGCACCCAATATCTCTGCATACTAAAGGCAAGCATCTTGAACACTTGATATGGTGGATTGCATAGTTAATATTTGCATCATGACTATGTTGAGTTCCTATAAAGTTGGCATATTGATAGTTATGCATGCATGACCCCATGAAATATTTTACCTTCATTTAGGCATGAAGTAAGAGTAAGCAAGGATATTTTTCTTATGTCACATATGCCTGTGCCAGTCCAGACTAATCTGCAGGAAGAAATCAGTCACGAGAAAAGTGGCCGTGAGACTGAAAACTCGTTGTGACGAGAATGATCAGTGTGGGCATGTTGGAGCATGCAAGGGTTGTAGCCCTGTTGGGATGCTACTATTGAAAGAATACTTTGTTGAGCTAACCACTGCAGGAAAAATTAAACCTCCTGAGGCGACCGTAGATCGAGTCTTGTTCCGGTAACCCCCATACTTGATTCATGCTGCCACTTGTCCCTGCCACAGGTGGGGTATGGTTCAGTAAGTTGTTAACCCCTTTCCGTGCACACACCACATAGAGGGCTACGATGAGGGTTTCCATGTTGGTGGACTAAATCCTGTCATCGGGTCAGGGGGCATGGGTGTTTCCAGTTGTGACTGAGAGTGGGGCACCCCTTGTAATCCGCGCGTATTAATAGTGATCCCATGCAGGACGTTGGTCTCTCCGTCTTAAAGTTTTTCTTGAATGATGCTTTGGGTGATTCCTGGCATGCGGAAAGTTAATCTGGTGTGTGCTGGTCAGGTGTGTTTTCAACCCAAAGATCGTAATGGGAATTAGTCAGTGTCACGGTACTGACTAAAGAAATCCTTTACTTGTGGGTAAAGAGTACACCCTCTGCAGAGTTTAAATCTATTCGAATAGCCGGGTCCGCGGTTAAGGGCTACAGTCTGGGTTGGTCAAGTGTCGGTCTTCGGAGGAAAATAATTAAATTGAGCCTTAATTATTTTGCAGGATAATTGTTGTCACCCTGATGCTACCATGAATATGTTATGCATGTTAAATATTATTATGGTTATGCATATTATTGAGGACTAACCCGTTTCTCTTATTTTGAATTTCTTGAGTGTCTCAGGGGCTGGCTAGACTACCCCGGGCACTCAACTTTATTTTCAAGACCTCTCGTGGCGTCTCTCGAGTTAACAGGCGGTTTATCCCGCCACTACTCTTGTGGACACCCGATTGGCATTTCTCTTCAAGTCCAACCGTGGCGTCACTTGACACCCGACTGGCATTTTTCTTCAAGTCCGACCGTGGCGTCACTTGACACCCGACTGGCATTTCGTTTTTTTTTTTAATGTCACATGGGCTGGCCAGACTACCCATGGCATTCATTTGCGTTATTTCTGACAAGTTTAATCATGACTAACATGCTATATTTACTTCCGTATCATTTTTGCTATTGTCATGCCATGACTTAGATTTGTGTCAGCATGAGCATTTTAGCATGATCCAGCATGAGCATACGCATATAGTTTGGTTCAACATGATCATATATTTTGTCTGCTGCATTCGGTATATCTCTTGTTCATGATGTTTGCGAGTACATTCAAACGTACTCACAGGCTTGTCCCTGGCTATTTACTTGGCCAGGTCGGGAGTTCTACGAGGAGTACCACAACGACATCCGTGCGGAGCCTAGGATTAGCGGCCACGCGGATAGGAATTATCCGGGTCAGCTGTTCCTGTGGGAATGGAGCCCCATCGACGTTGGAGAACCACGAGTCGTTTCCGTCATCCACCACCGGAGTCACTATTGTATCATTAGACCTTTATGGTCTTGTATCCAATTCTTGTAATTGCTTGGTAATCTGTAACAAGGACATGTCCACCGGTAACAGTAATCCTGGGCTGGTGATGACACGAGGGGTTAATTTCTGGGATTTCGTGTCCCGGCCCCGACAATAAGTTAGTCCCAAAAATAATATAAAATAGCATATTAATGCATATAAAACATCCAAAACAGATAATATAATAGCATGGAACAAGCAAAAATTATAGATACGTTGGAGACGTATCAAGCATCCCCAAGCTTAATTCATGCTCGTCCTCGAGTAGGTAAATGATGAAAATAGAATTTTTGATGTGGAATGCTACCTAACATATTTATCCATGTAATTTTCTTTATTGTGGCATGAATGTTCAGATCCATAAGATTCAAAACAAAAGTTTAATATTGACATAAAAACAATAATACTTCAAGCATACTAATAAAGCAATCGTGTCTTCTCAAAATAACATGGCCAAAGAAAGTTATCCCTACAAAATCATATAGTCTGGCTATGCTCCATCTTCATCACACAAAGTATTAAATCGTGCACAACCCCGATGACAAGCTAAGCAATTTTTTCATACTTTTGATGTTCTCAAATTTTCAACTTTCACGCAATACATGAGCGTGAGCCATGGATATAGCACTATAGGTGGAATAGAATATGGTGGTTGTGGAGAAGACAAAAAGAAGGAGAAAGTCTCACATCAACTAGGAGTATTAACGGGCTATGGAGATGCCCATCAATAGATATCAATGTGAGTGAGTAGGGATTGCCATGCAACGGATGCACTAGAGCTATATGTGTATGAAAGCTCAAAAAGAAACTGAGTGGGTGTGCATCCAACTCGCTTGCTCACGAAGACCTAGGGAAATTTGAGGAAGCCCATCATTGGAATATACAAGCCAAGTTCTATAATGAAAAATTCCCACTAGTATATGAAAGTGACAACATAGGATACTCTCTATAATGAAGATCATGGTGCTACTTTGAAGCACAAGTGTGGTAAAATGATAGTAGCATTTCCCCTTCTCTCTTTTCTCTCTTTTTTTTGTTTGGGCTTCTTTTGGCCTCTTTTATTTTTTTGCCAAGTCCGGAGACTCATCCCAACTTGTGAGGGAATCATAGCTTCCATCATCCTTTCCTCACATGGGACAATGCTCTAATAATGATGATCATCACACTTTTATTTAGTTACAACTCAAGAATTACAACTCGATTCTTAAAACAAAATATGACTCTATATGAATGGCTCCGGCGGTGTAACGGTATGTGCAATGATCAAGAGTGACATGTATAAAAAATATGAACGGTGGCCTTGCCACAAATACTATGTCAACTACATGATCATGCAAAGCAATATGATGATAATGAAGTGTGTCATAATAAACGGAACAGTGGAAGTTGCATGGCAATATATCTTGGAATGGCCATGGAAAAGACATAATAGGTAGGTATGGTGGCTGTTTTGAGGAAGGTATATGGTGGGTTTAATGCACCGGCGAAAATTGCGCGGTACTGGAGACGCTAGCAATGGTGGAAGGGTGAGAGTGCGTATAATCCATGGACTCAACATTAGTCATAGAGAACTCACATACTTATTGCAAAAGTCTATTAGCTGTTGAAACAAAGTACTACACGCATGCTCCTAGGGGGATAGATTGGTAGGAAAAGACCATCGCTCGCCCCCGATCGCCACTCATAAGGAAGACAATCAATAAATAAATCATGCTCCGACTTCATCACATAACGGTTCACCATACGTGCATGCTACGGGAATCACAAACTTTAACACAAGTATTTCTACCAATCCACAATTACTCACTAGCATGACTCTAATATCACCATCTTTATATCTCAAAACAAATGCAAGGAATCAAACTTCTCATAGTATTCAACGCTCTTTATATGAAAGTTTTTATTATATCCCTCTTGGATGCCCATCATATTAGGACTAAATTCATAAGCTAAGCAAATTACATGATGTTTAGAGACTCTCAAAATAATATAAGTGAAGCATGAGAGTTCAACAATTTCTATAAAATAAAGCCAACGTCGTGCTCTAAAAAGATATAAGTGAAGCACCAGAGCAAATTGCCTAGCTCAAAAGATATAAGTGAAGCACATAGAGTATTCTAATAAATTCACGATTCATGTGTGTCCCTCTAAAAATCTGTGTACAGCAAGGATGATTGTGGCAAACTAAAAAGCAAAGACTCATATCATACAAGACGCTCCAAGCAAAACACATATCATGTGGTGAATAAAAATATAGCCTCAAGTAAATTTACCGATAGACGAAGACAAAAGAGGGGATGCCATCCGGGGCATCTCCAAGCTTAGATGCTTTGTTGTCCTTGAATATTACCTTGGGGTGCCTTGGGAATCCCCAAGCTTAGGCTCTTGCCACTCCTTATTCTGTTGTCCATCAAATCTTTACCCAAAACTTGAAAACTTCACAACACAAAACTCAACAGAAAATCTCATAAGATCCGTTAGTATAATAAAATAAATCACCACTTTAGGTACTGTTGTTAACTCATCCTTTATTTATATTGGTGCAATATCTACTGTATTCCAACTTCTCCATGGTTCATACCCCCCGATACTACCCATAGATTCATCAAAATAAGCAAACAACACAAAGAAAACAGAATCTGTCAAAAACAGAATAGTCTGCGAAGATCTGAATTGTAGTCATACTTCTGTAACTCCAAACGTTCTGAAAAATTGGGAAAACCTGGGAAATTTGTATATCAGTCTTTTGTAACAAATTAAGAATTTTTCGTCACTTCTGTCAATTTTTAAAATTCTGTTACTGGATGCAAAAGTTTCTGTTTTTCAGCAAAATCAAATCAATTATCACTGTAGACCATCCCAAAGGTCTTGCTTGGCTCAAACACTAATTAAAACACCAAAACACAATTACTACAGAAGTAATAATGTGTATATACATAAAAACAGAGAATAAAAATATTGGGTTGTCTCCCAACAAGCGCTTTTCTTTAAAGCCTTTTAGCTAGGCATTGATAATTTTAATGATGCTCACATGAAAGATATCAATTGAAACACGAAGGGAGCATCATGTAGCATGTGAAAAACAAGTTTAAGTCTACCATAATTCCTATGCATAGGCATTTTGTAAGCAAATAAATTATCAAGACAAGCAAAAACTAGCATATGCAAGGAAGAAGAAAGAAACAATAGCAATCTCAACATAACGAGAGGTAGTTTAGTAACATGAAAATTTATATAACCATATTTTCCTCCATCATAATAATTACATGTAGGATCATAATCAAATTCAACAATATAGCTATCACATAAAATTTTCTCTTCATGATCCACACGCATGCAAAGTTGATACTCTTCCAAAATAGTGGGATTAACATAAAATAAAGTCATTACTTCTCCAAGCCCACTTTTATCAAAAACTTCATAAGATTGATCGAACTCCAAAGTAGTGGGATCATTATTTCCTAAAGTTGACACTCTTCCAAACCCACTTTCAATATTATTGCAAACATTATTATCATGAGGCTTAAATAAATTTTCAAGATCATAAGAAGCATTATCACCCCAATCATGATCATTGCAATAAGTAGTGGATATAGCAAAACTAGCATCCCCAAGCTTAGGGTTTTGCATATTATTAGCACAATTGACATTAATAGAATTTATAATAACATCATTGCAATCATGCTTTTCATTAAAGGAGCTATCGTGAATCACTTCATAAATTTCAACACAATTTTCATATTCACGAATTTCAAGCAAAACTTCATAAAAATAATCTAGTGCACTCAACTCACTAGCAATTGGTTCATCATAGTTGGATCTCTTAAAAAGATTAGCAAGTGGATGAGGATCCATAAACTTTTTTGCTTTCTGATTTTCAATAAATACACAATTATTCCAAGCAAACAAGCAAACAAACCAAGTAAGACATAAAAGGCAAACGAAAAGAGGGCAAATAAAAAGGAAAATATTTTTGTGATTTTCTGAAAATGTTTTAGAAGTGGGGTAGAGGAAAACGAGAGGCAAATGGCAAATAATGTAATGCAAGAGATGAGAGTTTCTGATGGGTACTTGGTAGTCTTGATGTAGAACCTCCCCGGCAATGGCACCAGAAATTCTTCCTGCTACTTCTTGAGCTTGTGTTGGTTTTTCCATTGAAGAGGAAAGGGTGATGCAGCAAAGTAGAGATAAGTATTTCCCTCAGTTTGAGAACCAATGTATCAATCCAGTAGGAGGTACACCCAAGTCTCCAATCTATGCACCTGCACAAACAATCAAACACTTGCACCCAACATGATAAAGGGGTTGTCAATCCCTTCACGGTCACTTGCAAGGATGAGATCTCATAGAGATAGATATAAAAGATTACTAAAATGTGAAACAAAGTAAAAACAAATAAATTGCACCAAGGTATTTTTGGGTTTTTTGGTTTATAGATCTGAAAATATATGATGGAAAATAGACTCAGGGGCCATAGGTTTCACTAGAGGCTTCTCTCTTGAAAGAAAAACATACGGTGGGTGAACAAATTACTGTCGAGCAATTGATAGAAAAGCGCAAAGTTATGACGATATCCAAGGCAATGATTATGAATATAGGCATCACGTCCGTGTCAAGTAGACCGACTCCTGCCTGCATCTACTACTATTACTCCACACATCAACCGCTATCCAGCATGCATCTAGAGTATTAAGTTCAAAAGAACGGAGTAACGCCTTAAGTAAGATGACATGATGTAGAGGGATAAACTCAAGTAATATGATGAAAACCCCATCTTTTTACCCTTGATGGCAACAATACAATACGTGCCTCACTACCCCTACTTTATCACTGGGTGAGGACACCGCAAGATTGAACCCAAAACTAAGCACCTCTCCCATTGCAAGAAATACCAATCTAGTTGGCCAAACCAAACCGATAATTCGAAGAGAAATAGAAAGATATCAAATCATGCATATAAGAATTCAGAGAAGATTCAAATAATATTCATAGATAATCTGATCACAAATCCACAATTCATCGGATCTCGACAAACACAGCGCAAAAGAATATTACATCAGATAGGTCTCCAAGAACATCGAGGAGAACATTGTATTGAAGATCAAAGAGAAAGAAGAAGCTATCTAGCTACTAGCTATGGACCCGTAGGTCTGTGGTAAACCACTCACGCTTCATCGGAAGGGCAATAGAGTTGATATAGAAGCCCTCCATGATCGAATCCCCCTCCGGCAGGGTGCCAGAAAAGGCCCCAAGATGGGATCTCACGGGTACAGAAGGTTGCAGCGGCGGAAAAGTATTTTGGTGGACGCTTCTGGTCGTTTGGGAATATTTGTGGATTTATAGGCCAAGAATTAGGGTTAGAGGAGCTCCGAGGGGTCCACAAGCACTCAGGGCGCCCTCCCTCCTAGGGCGCGCCCCTCAGGCTGCTCGTCGCCTCGGGACTCCTCTGACTTCATCTCCAAGTCCTACGGGTGTCTTCTGGTCCAAGAAAAATCATCGCGAAAGTTTTATTCCGTTTGGACTCCGTTTGTTATTCCTTTTTTGTAAAACTCAAAAACAAGGAAAAAACAGACACTGGCACTGGGCTCTCGGTTAATAAGTTGGTCCCAAAAATAATATAAAATAGTATATTAATGCATATAAAACATCCAAAACGGATAATATAATAGCATGGAACAATAAAAAATTATAGATACGTTGGAGACGTATCAGGACCCACCCCAGTCCTCTTTCAATAGCATCCCCCCCCCCCCCCCCCCGCCCCCCCCCACCCCCCCCCCCTAGCTAGATGGTACAGACCAACACGCACACATTAGGAACCACCCCCCCCCCCCCCCCGCGCGCCCTTCTCTCCACCCCACACGATCATTTCTATCATAGAAACACACCAAACCTTTATCTCCTTGCACGACACACACTCGATCTCTCAACATCTATCGATCTTGTCAAGATGTTTCGGGGCATGAACCGAATGGGATGTCAAAACTAAGATGGGAAGCGACACGTAGTGGAGGCAACATGAAACTTTAAATGAACTGTTTGTCTGTATGCATGTCGAACAAATTACAACATTGGAAATACAGGCATGGTCTAGGCCCACATACGAATGACACTCGGCGGAATGTTCAAATGAGGCATGCAGGAGGATGGACTCGACCGAAGGGCGGCATGATCGATGGAGAAGAGGGTTGGAGAGGAATGAGAAATAAGCAAGGCCACATGATTATACTTGGACGGCTCGAATAAACATTAAGTTGTCTCGTTTTCCCTTCCGTCTTGGTCTCAGAGTAAGATACGCAGGGACTAGTATAGTTACTACTGCCGGAACATGGTAAGTTGGACCCCTAAATGCGGGCATGGACCGGGCACACCTCAATTATTCCTTCAAACAGTCGGACACCTAAATTAGCACACCATCCGGCTACTTAATCAAGTGTTATGCTTCACGAGTTGAAAAGGAAAAGGGTGGTACTGTACCCAAAACCACCACACTTGGGGCTAGGGTAACAACTTGGTTCTGTACCATTTGAACCAGGGCACAAAAACCACCTGCTCTGCGCCTAATGCGTAACGCGGAGCACTGACGCTCGAATTTTGCCGGGAAAACAGGGAAACCGACATGTGGGGCAGACCTGTCGGGATGACGTGGTGTAGACTAGTCCAATGTATGAGCTGGCCCACGACCTCCTCGCCACCGGCAACCATTCATGTGGGTCGTGGGGGCCAGCAACGTGGCGCAGCTCTAGCACCGCCTCTGGACACGGCGACCGCGATGAGCGACACGCTCTTCGTCGCTGGACACGCTCGGCTTCAGGGTGCCGAGGGTGGCGCTACCGCTGTGGCACGACCAGCAGATCAACACCCGGCTCATCGAGGATGCATGGGGCGCTGAAGTGCGTGTGCACCGCGACGCGTCCGCGGAGTGTTCTAGCGCGACCAACTACATCCCAAGGACCTAAGAACATACCGGGTCGTCTTGGTTTTTCAATGACATGTGGGATCGCATGTGAGCAAAGGGCATCTCCAACGTTGCCACGCCCGCAGCTGACTAGCCTGGCACACAAAGAACCCTCGTCCCTTGCGCCATCGCGCGCGTGCATTCCCAGCCGGCGCCAGCTGCCCGCATTCATGTCGTCTGTCTGTATGCCATCATTAAGCAGGCTCGCTGCCTGAGGAACCAACTCCAGTGACTTATTGACGCACTCGGATGCTTGGCCTCACCGGAATGCGCTACTTAAAGTGGCAACGCCCAGCTAAACTCCACACCATAGCGCATCCTCCTACCTGGCACCACATCCGCCATGACCGCGAGCGGGAACGCTCTACGGGAGAGCTCGTCTTTGGGGATGAAGCTCGAGGTCGCCGCCCTCGCTCAACTCACCGCTCGCAACGCAATACCGGTGTAGCCGGACATGGATGCAACCGCACAAGCGGTGGCCGCGCTGGCGGCCGATGACGAGAGCATCGCCAGCCATGCGTCCTACTTGTTGCCGTCCAACGTTCGGTGGCGCATGTGACAGGTGAAGCGATGGACCGTCCACGTCCATCATCATCGACCTCACGTCCACCGGCACCGCCGAGGTCGGGGACTCCTCCGAGGATGAGTAGGGCATGGGAGGCGGCAGGGCATGGTGTGCCAACTGGCCGGTCCGTCTCCCGTGTTCTACTCTTCCTCGCCGGAGACCGCACCTTCACTTCACGGGTCTTGAACCCCACCGCTGTTCATGGAGATGGCAGATGGAGGACGTCGTCGCCGATGCAGAAGTACAAAGGAAAGTGGACATCGGTCGCCACCGTAGGATAGGTTTAGGGTCGGGTTTCTTTTGTTTTTCTGTCCTATAAAAGTTCAAAATGTAATGAACCATGTTTGCATGAATCTCGTCCAGTGTTTTTTTTAGAAAAGAAGGAAGACCCCTGGCCTCTACATCTGGGCGATGCATGCAGATGAATCTCGTCCGGTGTATATGAACTTTCACAATAATAGTAAGATATATTTTATGACTAGCAAGATGCCCATGCGTTGCACGGAACATCAAGATGCATTTATATGAGTAGTTTATCTTGTGGGAGATAAGGATGAATGAGGGAAGGCCTTATCTGCAAATGTGGAGAGGGGTGCAGGTATCTTTTTGCAAAATTGTCATAGTTTCCTTCGTATCCGTCAGATATAGATCAGACGGCCTATATTGCAGGATGACAGGCACACCATCATCACCAACTCTGTTTTTTATAAAAATAAAAAGAGTAGAGAAAATATATTGAATGATGATTATAATCGTATTTACTTGGTATTGTGGTTGTCGTTGTTTTTGTGTGTATAAACTTGGTCTAAGTTTAGAAGGTTTGACCCGAGACAAAGCTAACATGCGAAGTAAATAAACACATAGGGTCTACATACACAATTTATCTTAGGCACTCCAATAGTACGTCCATTACACATTCACGCATTTCACATCTTTCTCTCGCTCTGTCTGTCAAACCAACTAAGTCATGTCCTAAAAAAATTCCTAAAAAACCCAACTAAGCCAACCTCCCAGCATATCACGCGGGAAAAGACCCGGCCACGCCGTTTTAGTTGGGATAACCGGATTACTAGTAGTATCGATGGATCGCGCGAAGCACCAAGTTTAAAAGGAAAAAGGCGGTACACTCACAGCACGCCTGTCGCGGTCGCATTGCACCCCTCACACGGTTGGTCCTACACACGGCTCACCCTAACGGAACGTGCTTCGGCTTGCCTCTTCACTGACACGTGGGACCGCATTTGGAGAAACCGACCATGCACCAAACTCCCCCGCCCACCGCGTGAAAATTCCCCCCAAATCCCAAATTCAACTTCCCTTCGGCCAACTAGCCAATAATATTCCCCAAATCCCCCTCCCCCCGGCCCCCTCCACTCCATTCGCTCCGCCAAAGCCGCCCTCCCCGCCGCGCCGATATGTCGGCGCCGCTATTCGTTGAGGGGACGCACGGCGATCCTCTCGCTCCCACGGTATGCTCTCGTAGACTACCGTCCTCCAGCCGTGCCGCCACCGCTAGTGACGTTCTTGTGGAGACACACAGCGGTCAGCTTATCCCATGGTATGCGGATTCTAGACTGAGGCCCCATGCATGTCGGAGTAGCACTGAATGTTAGCTGATAGACGATGTTAATCTCACTATTTGCCGAAATAGTTTACAGTCAATATGCTCTGCTTAAGAAGCTTCCTTGCCCTGTTCTGCACTCAATCTGCTTTGCTGAGATGGCATGCCACGCCGGATTAGTTGCTAAAATATCCTGCCATATATTTATTGTGAAGTAGATTGCCATGATCTAGTAGCCAATCTGTTAGGTGAAATAGCTCAACACCGTTTTATACTCGATCTTTGTTGCTGAGATGGCCTTCGATGGCTGTGTGCTCAGCCTCATTGATTGCTGAAATAGCCTGCCATAATTTAGCACTCAATCTGTTTGCTGAATTAGCTTTACATATATTTTGTTACATAGATCTGCTTGTCCAAATATCTTGCCATAGCTTTAGACATCGACCTAGGTAAAAAAAATTGGACTTTATAAGAAAGCATATATGTTTTTCCTATAATATCTAGTAGAAGAACTAATTTGTATGTCTAACAGATGGACAGGACTTGAATAACTTCTGCTCAAAGATTCTCCGCTGCATATGTCGAGGGGGTTGAAAACTTCATGAACTTTATCAGAGCTGAGTACGGTGGTCCGAAATCAGATGTGCTCTACCCGTGTAGCAGTTGTATTAATTCAATTACAAGACCCCAGTCAACTGTGCAAAATCATCTGCACTTGTATGGGATGTCGGTCACATATCCTAGGTGGGTTCATCATGGTGAAGCTGTGAACGTCAATGTTATCGACTATGTGGAAGCAGCAGATCACCACCTTGATCTGCCTGATGCTCAGGTGGAAGAGGAGGAGGAGGTGGTGGCGGCGGAGCCAGTGAGTTTGACCAACATTGAAACAATGCTACGAAATGCTCGTGCATTTCATGAACTTTCACCTGCAGAAGAAAAACGGTGGGCCCGCATTTTGGAAGAATGCAATGTGGCAGTCATCCCAGGAAATAAGCTGTCAGTATTCTCAGCTATGGTCACCTTTCTTCAGGTGAATACATTTGAGTGGATGACCAACAAATCATTCGATGCGATGTTGGCTACTTTCCGCAAATCTTCCCCAGATGTGTCTGAGCTGCCACACACCTACAGTAAAATGAAGAATTTCCTTCGTGTAGTTGGAATTGGATATGATATGATCCATGTTTGTAAGAATAATTGTGTTCTGTTCTGGAAGGATTATGCCAACTTAAGTGAAGGCCCAAAATGCAAATCATCAAGATGGAAAGATGGCGATGCTATGAAGAGGATTCCTCATAATGTTCTGAGACATTTTCCAATTATACCAAGATTGCAGAGGTTGTTTCATGATGCTGAAACAAGAGAGGATGTACTGTGGCATTCTAGGAACTAGGAATACAGAGATCAGAATGTAATGAGCCATCCATCTCATGGTAGTGACTGGATAAGCTTCAATCAGAAACACAAAAAGTTTGTTGCTGAGTCGAGAAGCATTAGACTTGGCTTAGCTACAGATGGATTCAACCCATTTGGCCACCAAAGCGCCACATATAGCATGTGGCCAGTGCTTGTTATCCCTTACAACATGCCACCAAATGTCTGCACCAAAGAATCAAACTATGATGGCCTTGCTCATCCCAAGTCCAAAAAGTCCTAGAAAGGATTTTGATTTATTCATGGAGCCTCTTGTGGAGGAACTTCAACAGCTATGGAGGGGTGTTCTCACTCGAGACCTATATAGCAGCCCACCAGCTGATTTCTTTCTGCGTGCTGTTATAATTTGGTGCGTCCATGATTATCCAGCTTTGGGCACTATGTCAGGGCGAACGACACATGGTTACAATGCATGTGTTCACTGTGACAAGAATCCACTGCCATACGCAATACTTAGCAAGATCTGTTACATTGGACACCACCGTTTCCTTGCCAAGGACAAGCTGTGTCCTAGAAAATACCAAAGACATGTGTTCAATGCAGAGCATGAAAACCGTGATGCGCCAAAGAGGCTCACCAGCGATGAGTTGTAGGAGGAATTACAGAAGGTCAGGCATATTACACCAGGAAACCATCCTGATAATGGTAGCGGGAAAAGGAAGCATGGCAGGGCCGAAGAGAGATTATTGTTTACCCGCAGGTCCACTTTGTGGGACTTGGAGTATTGGAAAGATTTGGATCTGCGGCATAATCTTGATGTGATGCACATCGAGAAAAATATATGTGACAGCATTATCGGCACACTTCTTAATATTAAAGGTAAGACGAAAGATACATTTAAAATCTAGGATTGATTTGACACACCTGGGTATCAGATCCGATTTGCAAGTGAAAGATGATGGTGCATCACGGGATATGGCACCAGCTATGTACGTCTTGGACAAGGTAAAAAGAAAAGAATTTTGCAACGTCCTGTCACGTGTGAGATTCCCACATGGATTTGCTTCCAACCTTGAAAGGAGAGTCAGTGCAGATGGAAACAAGGTACAAGGGTTGAAAACTCATGACTGCCACGTCCTACTTCAAAGGGTTTTACCTATTATCCTTAGAGGATTGGGCCGCCCTGACTTATACAAAGCAGTTGTAGAGTTGGGACAAATCTTCAGGGAACTCTGCAGTAGAAATATCAGGATAGATGCTTTGGAGCGTCTTAGAGACAAGATACCAACTATCCTATGCGACCTTGAGAAGATATATCCTCCAGCCTTCTTTGATGTGATGGTGCATTTGGCTGTTCATCTACCTGATGAGGCACTACTTAGAGGTCCAGTACAGTATGGCTGGATGTACCCTATTGAAAGGCGGCTAGGCACTTTCAAGCACTATGTTAGGAACAGAGCTAGACCTGAGGGTTCCATTATAGAGGCCTACATTGCTACAGAAGTGTTGACATGCTGCTCAAAATACATTGAAACAGCTGATCAGCTTAGCGAAAAGGTGGGTGAAGACAATCCCGAGCTCAATGTTTTTGATTGTTCTGTTTGAGTTACAGGGAAGAGTCGACAAGATGACAAACCTAAAGATTTGGACAAAATGTTTGGTATGTGTTGAATAACTGTCCTGAGATTCTACCTTATATCGAGTAAGTGCTAAGTACTGCAGCTTATACATCGTAATCTACTAAACTTGCAGCACATTCTTATATATTTAGATGTTTGACGCGATCACTATGTTGTGCAGCATCTACAAAAAGGAGTTACTACCGCAAAATCCAAGAAACATTGACAAACTGCTTATGGCAGGATTTGCGAAATGGTTCAAGAGTCGTGCAAGCTTTTGAATTGCACTATCAGTTTTTTTAATATATTGAGTACATAAGATGATTAGCTTGTCTATTTTCTAACCATTGGTTAAGAAGATGTGGGAGGATGGGCAGGCAGTTAATGATGCCCTTTACGCACTACCAATGGGTCCTGATACTCGGGTAAGACATTATGAATCTTGCGTTGTTGGAGATGTGCGCTACAACACCCTTGCACGCGAAGAAGGCAGGAAGACACAAAACAGTGCCGTCATGAGCACGGATACGTACGGCAGAGAGACAACTGAAATGTATGCTAACATAATAGACATTGTTCAGTTGCAGTATATCTCCAGTTTCGAGGTTCAGCGATGTGTGGTTCTGTTCTGCTGTTGTTGGTACAACCTGTTTTCTAGGATCGCAAAACCCAAAGCTGATGATTATTTCAAATCCATCAATGTCAAGGCGGCGTACCACACCGATGAGCCTTTTATTTTGGCAAATCAAGAAACACAGATATTTTTCTTGGAAGACACATTCGCATGTAGCGATGACTGGAAAGTATTGCAAAGGTTTGAGCAGAGGAATTCATTTAATGAAGTTGCACAATAAGATGATGCTTACACTACTCCTGATGTAGAAGATTCCACAGATGTTCGTAGTATCTTTGAGAACCATCACGTCAATAACGCTAGCGAAAAGATTCCCTATCGGGTTGTGGATGTACGAGAGTTGATCAATAAGACACCTTTGTTCGAGGACATTGAGGATAAAGAAGAAAATGACACTGGGGGGAATTACGATTCAGACTGATACACATGGCGAAGATGTTGACGCTGCTGCTGTGAATGATGATAGATTTCTTTTGTCGTATTTTCCTGTGAGAAGACGACTTTTTATCTACTATGTGAAATTGTGTTTGCTATGACAACTGAAACCTGAGGAAGTTGTTGTTTAGTATTTTGCTGTGAGAACATCACTTATTATGTATGTTGATTTGTGTTTGGTGATTTTATGACGACTAAAACATGATGACATTGTTGTTTAGTTGTACTCATATTTGGCTGTGAAACTTGTATTTGATGACATAATTTGCTGTTGGACTGCAATTTGCTCTACGTCTTCGAATGGGAACAAAGCTGACCCGAGGGGCCTCTGCTAATTTATTTATTTATTATCAAAAGGGCCTCTGCTATTTATTTATTTATGAGCAAAAGGGGATACCCCCCGATTTCTGTTAATAGAAATCATTAGATGTTCACAACACCACGCCCAGCCTGCTAAACATGTTTCATTCATTACTAGTTTCAGCAAAGTGCTCATGTCATAGCCACTGAATACATCACGAGTGCTACATACACTGCAAATAAAGAGAGAATCATCCTACAGAGCACAACGATCTTGCCCATTATCTTCACAAGCTCTTTCATCTCCTCATTGCTGTCAAGGCACTTCAGCAGCTGTTTCTTGGCCATGATCAGATGAACTGCATCTTTAACCTTCTGCTCTGCATCTTCCTCTTCTGTCGTTCCTTCAGTTACTTGTCCAACACCCCAACCTGCTGGTATTGGGATTCCTCGGCTAACCAAATAATCGGCATAGTTCCATTCCCCCACATCATCAACTTCCCAGAAATACAAATCACACGAATCTTCCCTTTTCTGCACGAATCAAATTGGAAGATCATCAACCAAACTATTAAAAAAATAAGCAACTAAAAGCAGATGAACAACACTTAAACATATTATTACCGCATCATTCGGGCATTTGTAGAAGACTCGGCAAGGGTTGAGGATTGTAGTTGAGACGCGGCGAATGACTATGCATGATTTGCAGCAGTGGCACCACACCAATGGTAGCGGGTTGCGATGAGCAACCGGCTGCGGTGAGTGTGCCGGCGGGGGTGTGATGAGACCCACAGGCGATGGTACGGGTGGCGACTTGGCGCATATCTGGTTGTTGCCTGCTAAAGAGCAGGTGCACGAGCCGCCAGCGGACATGGTTGCTGCGGCCAGAACTTCTGATGCTAGGCAGAGTAACTAGAGAAGAGGAGAAGCAAACATTGGATATGTTAGTTTCATTACTTCCAGAGTAGCATAGCACTATATATAGTCATAGTCTAGGTTTGGATTTGAACCAGCTATAGGAGCACGTCTCTCTTTTTTCTAAAACTCAGCAACGTCTCTTTACTGGCACACTAGCTTGTTCTGTACGCCTTCTCAAGTCTTTGATTTTTGAGAATGTTATGTGGCAAACGTTCCCTAGGAGGAGGACGGCAAACGAACGCATTTTCCTGGCAGTTTTAGTTGCGACGCAAGATCAAACGATGGCAGTTTCGGGAATGTTATCTAGCGAACGAGCCCAGTTTTTCTTTTCTTCCTATAAAAAAGTATGCTATGTGGTGTCGGCTTAGTCAACAAATGATTGTTCCAACCTTGACCGTTGGATTGACATTCAACATATGTCGTGTTTCTTCAGTCTCTTCTTCCTCCAGCCGCCAAAGCCAAACCAGCGCCAGCGGGACCGCTTGCTCCCGCCTCCCATGGCTGGTTGTGCTGTCGCGCACACATCGCGGCCACATCGCACCCTAAAACTCTGCGCATCTTCCCCTGCTCCTGTGCATTCCCGTCCGAGGCCTCACCATCGTCCTCCGCCTTGATCGCTCGCCGCGGCACCGCCCTCCAGTGTTGCCAACATGGTCAACAACCGAGAGGAATAAGGAGCTGACTATACATGGTGAGGATGACAGTAGGGACCCACCAGGATCATGGCAGTAGGCAAGCAAGTGCCTCCTTTATTACAAGAAAAAAAGGTTCCTCCTGATGGTTTCCTGACATCTGGGTCGCACGCCACTGTCAACGTAGTCAATAAGCGAGATAACTGCACAAGGAGCGGCTGACACCCGGGACCGAACAGCTCGCGCAGTATTTTTTTTTTGTTTTCGGGACGGAGAAGGGTATCAATTGGGTTGTGCGGGAGCTGTGGCCCATCTAACCCAGGCTTTTATTTCATATGTTTACCACATCACCAGCCTAGTTTTTTTTCTTTCTGAAAATGGCTAGCCCAGCTATTTTGTTTTTTTGCAGAATAACCAACGGAGGCCTACTTGCTTTTCGACGCCCTGCTGGGCCGGAAATCTTTCAAGACGAGGAGGGATGCATTCGGCTTGCCCAGAAAATGGGCTATAAGTAATAAGAAATGGGGTGTAAAATGAAAAAATACAGCAAACAGACAATTAATTCCAAATTACTTTTTTCTTTCGGATTTTGATATTTTAAATTTCATTGTTTTTGTGCGGGTAAAATTTCATTGGATTTTAAATTAAGGTATGTCTAATTTTTAAATTAATTTGAATCTGGCTAGAAATTTTGGGCTGTATGCTGTTTGGGACAGATTTGGAGGCTGTCTTGTGGGTCTACTACGTTGACGTGTACGAAAGGCTTTGTCAACTTAGTCCACAAAAGATTCTAGCAGCAGTGACCGTTGGATGTTAATCCAACGGCCATGCTGCTTCTTCAATATATGATCTTCTTGCTCTAGCCGCCCAAACCAGCACCGGTGGGACTGCCTGCTCCCGCCTCCCGTGGCCAGCTGTGCTGTCGCACAGGCCGCACTGCCCCACCCTACTCCATCGCTAGCCAGGCCATTCCTCTACTCACCCACACCTCATGTTATTTTCCGACGATGGCAGCTTAACCAGTAAACCCTCATACTCCCCACCGCGTGGGCGACCACTGTCAAGTCTTCCCCGGCTCTGGGTCACTCCCTTCCTAGGCCTCGCCGTCGTCCACCGCCCTGGTGCTATCAGTGCGGCATGGTCAACGTGGTCAATGAATGACATACATCGGAAGAGGACCATACGTGGAGACGCTGACAGCTGGGTCCACGGCTGCACGCAAGGAAGTGCCTCCTTATTAGGTGCAAAATAATGATTCCTTCACCTGACAGCAGGGACCCACCGGAAGGGCCTCTATATTTCGCGAAAAAAATGTTCCTCCCGCTGACAGCTCGGACCCACCAGCTATATCTTCGCACGCAAGCAACTGCCTCCTTATTAAACACACAAAAATGAACACTCCCCCTGTTAGCTGGGACCCACCATATTTGGAGGCTGCTTGTGGGCCTACTAAGTTGGCAGGGATGCAGGATTTATCAACTTAGTCAATATAAACGATTCTAGCTGCAGTGACCATACGATGTCCATCCAACGACCATCGTGCTTCTTCAACCTCTGGTCTTCTTGCTCCAGCCGCCCAAACCATCACCGGCCGTGCCACCTGCTCCTGTGTCCCGTGGCCGGCTGTGCTGTCGCGCAGGCCTCACCGCCCCATCCTACTCCCATCGCTAGCCTGGCCATCCCTGTACTCAACCAGACCTCCTATTATTCTCCGGCGACGGCAGCCTCACACTGCAGCCGAACCAGTAAACCCTCATACTCCCCTCTGCGTGGGAAACAACTGCCGAGTCTTCCCCGGCTCCGGGTCATTCCCTTCCTAGGCCTCGCCGTCATCCACCGCCTTGGTGCTCTCGGTGCGGCGTGGTCAACGTGGTCAAGGAACGACTTCCATCGGAAGAGGACTGTACGTGGAGAGGCTGACAGCCGGGTCCACGGCCGCAGCAAGGAAGTGCCTCCTTATTACGCGCAAAATAATGATTCCTCCACCTGACAGCAGGGACCCACCGGAAGGGCCATCATATTTTATGAAAAAAAATGTTTCACCCTTGACAGCTGGGACCCACCAGCTACATCTTCGCACGCAAGGAAGTGCATCCATATTACGGGCAAAAAAATGATTCTTCCCCCTGACAACTGGGACCTGCCAGCTATATCTTAGCATGCAAGGAAGTGCCTCCTTATCCTCCCTGACAGCTGGGACCCACCCGGTCGAACCGTACGTAGGGTTGTTTGTCTGGTCGCGAACATGTACGTACATACTGGTCGATCGGTCTCTCTGCAGCGATGAACCGTGGCCGAGTAAGGAGCGGCACGTGTCATAGTAGAGGCGCGAACGTAGCATGTCACGCAGTCCCGTCTATATATATCGTGTACATGTACATACAGCCACGCTGCAAGAAAGTAAATACGGCCACGTATGTACATACGGGCGGGGTCTCTAACACGTACAGCGATGGCGTCCTGTTCATCGGCAGCCAACTGGCTGGGTCGGAATGGAGGAAATAGCGTCGTGTTCATCGGGAGGCAACGGAATGCGTTGTGTTCATCAGGAGCCAACCGGCTTGGACGGAACAGCCGAAACGTGGTCTGGTGTACCGCAAAACGGAGGAAACGGACTTCTGTTCTAGTGCCTACGGGCGAAACGGGGTCCTGTTGATCAGGAGGGGTGTGGCGTACCGTAGAACGGAGGAAACAGACTTCTGTTTGAGCTCCTACGGTCGAAATGGGGTGCTGCTGATCGGGAGGGGTGTCGCGTACCGCAAAATGGAGGAAACGGACTTGTGTTGGAGTGCCTACGGTCGAAACGCGGTCCTGTTCATCGGGAGGGGTGTGGCGTACCGCAAAACGGGACTCCATGGGCTACTATTCATCCACTGTCTACTGCCTCGCTCCAGCCTCCACGGGCAACTATTCATCCACCGTCGACTTCCTCTAGCCTCCACCTGCTACTGTTCATCCACCGTCGACTTCCTCCAGCCTCCACAGCTACTGTTCATCCACGGGCTACTGTTCATCCAGCCTCCACCGGCTACTGTTCAACCAGCCCTCCACAGAATCCCATTCATCCACCCCCAATTGGCTCAAGTGTGGCGGCCTCCTCAATTGGGGTCCTGTTCATCCAGCGGCAACGGCCTACTACCATCGGGAACACGCCCCCCCCCCCTCCACACACACACACCCCAAAAACTCCTCGCTCACGCGCGCGCGCGCACACACACACACACACACACACACACACCACCACCACCACCACAACCCCTCCCTCGCTCAAAACCCTAGCAAGGTCATCGCCGCCCTCACCGCCGCTGCAAGGCCTCCATTGTCAACATCTACCGGTTTGCCCGTGCAGCTTACCCACCGATCTCCATACCCTAGCCGCCCTGAGTTTCTTAGATGACACCTGCCAAACACCCCCTTTCCCACAGATCCCCATCCCCCACTCCAGAGCGTCGCAGCCTAAGCCCGGCTATGCTTCCGGTGGAGCTCGAGGAGCGACTGGCCCAAAAGAGTTGTATCGCGGCCTCTTCACCCGATGTCGCCGAGGTGGCCACCGAGGAAGCTGACGACCATTACTGGCCGCAGGCTCTCAATCAGCACGCTAAAGTATGCGGGTACGTCGCAGACGCCAGCTACGACATCAAGGTCGTCGACAGCGATGGCCTGACGAGGGCTATGTCACAGGTTAAGTGGCCCGCCCCCAACCCCTCGGGTTCAACCACCATCGATCTCATCCATGGCCCCACCGCTGATCTCCTCTGGCTCGCTGTTAATAATTTGCCATCCTACATCACCATCGAGCACCTTTTGTCATTTCTAAAGGACACGTTCTACGATGCTGGCTTGGGAACCACAGCTGCCAAGTCAGACCTCATTGACGGCGACCACGAGGAGGGCACCCTCTCCGGCTCTTCCAAGGGGAAAGAGCCCATCTACGACATCAGGGAGGGCACCCTACAGCCAAGCTCTTCCAAGGGGAAGGAGCCCATCTGCGACAACATGGAGCGCACCTAGGGTCCGTGCTCTTACCACGGGAACGAGCCCATCTGTGACAAGTGAGGAAACCCATGATTTGTTTTGCCATGCCTCTTCACAGGGGGAACCCATGATTTGTTTTGTCGAGTTCCTTTTGTAGTGTAGTGAGAATATGTCCAGTTTTAATTGCTATATTTGGTTGCTTGCAGTATGCCTTGTTTATTTCAGTTGTTCACAATGTGATGCTCTGTATGTGCAACTATTTACTGTGCAGTACATTTTCATCAATACAAGTTTTAAACATACCGATAGGAATGCATATATTTGCTTCATGTTAAGCCTGTTATAGCTACCATATGCCTCTTTTAAAGTTTTTTGGTTGTTCAGTTGTTTGTAGTTAGCATATGTCCAGTTTCAAATGCTATCTTTGGTTGTTTGTAGTATGCCTTATTTATTCCAGTTATTCACAACGTGATGTTCTATATGTGCAAATATGAACTGTGCAGTTCAATTTCATCAATACCAGTTTCAACAATACCACTATGAATGACTACATTTGGTTGCTGTTAAGCATGTTGTAGTTAACACGCCTTTCCATTTTTAACAATAACCACTGTACTTAGACCAGCACAATACCAGTTTGAATGAATATATTTGCCTGTTGCTAAATGTTAGGCCTGTTGCAGTTAACACACCTTTCCACTTCTTGTTTTGCTTAACTAGCGTGCTTAAACCTGCACACTAAAGCTATCATTTGGAGATTATTTTGTCTGCCATGGATATATTTGGTTGATGTTTAGCCTGTTGTGCTTAACATGCCTCTCGATGTACTTACACAAGACAATTTTGGGAACGACTGCTGTTTTCCATCGAGGTTAGTTTCATCCCATGGCTTATATATACTCACTATTCAGGATATTGGTAGCTGGTACCATATAGGCCAGAGGCTGATAAGGGACTAATCGGTGAATTAGACTTTTAACTGAATATATATATATATATATAACCCATTTATCGGTAGGTTAACTAGGGCCATACCTAATATATCTGAGGCTACGTAGCAACATGCACTGTACTGAATGTCTAAATATGCAATCCTAGGCTACATAGCAACAAGGAAGAGTGTTACCTTAATGTTCTGATGATGTCTAGATATATGTAGAAGAGCAGCAACAACAACAACAACAACAACAACAACAACAACAACAACAACAACAACAACAACAACAACAACAACAACAACAACAACAACAACAACAACAACAACAACAACAACAACAACACAGCAGCAGTTAATCAGCCAATAATTTGTAAAAATGCAATAAACTCCCTCCGGCCCATAATATAAGATGTTAATTCATCCAATATGTGAGTATATTGGATGTTATAAGATACTCCCTTTGTCCCAAAATAAGTGTCTTAACTTTGTACTAACTTTAGTACAAAGTTGTACTAGAGTTGAGACACTTATTTTGGGACAGAGGGAGTATTATGTAATGGGACGGAGGGAGTGTTGTACTACATCATTGTGCAATTTCTGTTTAGCTTCTAATATTAACTTGGTGCTTTTAGGTACATATGTCATTGGTAAAGATCCACGCTTCGACCCTTTCTGCGTATGGGCAATGAGATATTGATGAACTAGCATCAAGTGAGGAAGCTGATAAAGCTTGTTAGTAAAATGGGTGAAAAGAAGGCAATTAAACTATTTGTTTATACTTTATCCAAGACAACAACGAACTGTAGGATGGTAAGTAAGAACTCTGCAGCCTTCTTTTTACTGCCCATAATGAGTTGTGTTAGATGATAATGTCTGAATCTTTTTCCTTTGCAGTGGTTCCCAAAGCAGTTTACTCAAGATTACCTCTCAAACTACATGATTGGTGGGCATGCAAAGGTTAAAGTATTTCTACCAGAACACGATGACTATCTAGATGTGTTCATGAAGACAGTGAAGGATGGGCGGTCGGCCATCACAAGGGGTTGGACTAGAGTCGTGTGTGCCTTCTGCATGGAGGAGGGCACAATATGGGCATTCCGCTTCACCTTGTTCAACAACCAGAATGTATTTCGCCTCTTTCTTTACCGTCTTTAATAGTACAAGTATACAACTGTGGTTCATCATTCTTTATTTGGTGCTTATGTAATTCTTGAACATATGTACTTGTGAATCGAATAATGCATTGGTTGTTTGAACCTCATGGATATGAATAAAGCTATAGCATACTTTCAAATTCAAAGTCGGTACAATTTTAAATAGCAGCAATAAAATTAGGGTGAAATTATGCTCTGTAGGTCGTTACAGTGCACATGGTCGGTAAAACACAAACGTGTGTGATATGCACCATAATCCGACACAGTTCACAAAGAGGAAACGTGTGCGAGCATGCACACAGTTGCCGTTTGCAAAGCGTGTGTGATGTCATACAATATCACAAACGGTTCGAGCAAACTAAATGTTTATGATAGTTGCCTTATCATACACGATTTACAATCATGAACTGTTTCTGATGTGGTACGCATCATAAATGTTGCACCACAGAATAGCGTGTGCGATAGTTATCATGTACGACACTATTACGACAGTCCGATGTTTCGTAATCCTATCCGACACTCGTACGATGATTAGCTAATCTTCTTAATTAGTTATCGCATACGGTTCGTGAAAAGTGAATGTGTGTGATTGTCTGCTTATCATACACGTTCTATAATCGTGAACTGTTTGTGATGGGCCACGCATCGTAAACGTAGCACCACAGAATACCGACTGTGATGGTAATGCCAGCACACACGAGTAGCAAGGATGGAGCATTTGGGATATTAGATATATCCTAAACAGTTGCGAGAAGAATCGCATTGGGGATAGGTGCGGGCATCGCATATGCTTTGTTCTGGAAAACGTATGCATTCCTACTCCATATCCCTGACGGTTTCTGAGTCGTGTGGGCAGGACCCCCCCTTATCGCCCACACTCACTAGGCGACGGTTCAAAATGCTGTCGCGGAAAGGGGTTAAAAACTGTTTGTATAGCAGCTCGTTGTACCAGTGCTAGCAATTCGGTTTGACCGAAAAGGATCTCGGTCCCATCGAGATGGCATTGCCAAGTTTCTGTGATGTCATTGTTTCACTTCGGAACCACCGAGATGAAACAATCGGAATTTCCGAAACTAGGTTTTGCCCCAGCCATTGCACTTCGGTCCCATTGAGTTGTTCCACTTTGGTCCCACCGAAAAGCTCAACATTCATATCTTTTACACAAATCGGTCTCACCGAGTTTTATATTTGGTCTCACCGATTTGGGTCAAAAGTGTGTAATAGTTGGATTTTGGGTGAAGGCTATTTATACCCCTCCACCCCCACCTACTCTCTAAGAGAGCCATCAGAACGAAACACAACTTCCACCATTCATTTTCTGAGAGAGAACCACCTACTCATGTTTTGAGATCAAGAGTTTCCATTCCTACCACTTGAACCTTGATTTCTAGCCTCTTCAAGTTGCTTTCCACTCCAATCCTTCTCCTACCCAAGGCAAATCTCTGAGAGAGGGATTGAGTGTTGAGGAGACTATCATTTGAAGCACAAGAGCAAGGAATTCATCACCAACACAACATCTATTACCTTTTGGAGAGTGTTGTCTCCTAGATTGGTTAGGTTGAAGGAAATATGCCCTAGAGGCAATAATAAAGTTGTTATTTATATTTCCTTATATCATGATAAATGTTTATTATTCATGCTAGAATTGTATTAACCGGAAACTTAGTACATGTGTGAATACATAGACAAACAGAGTGTCCCTAGTATGCCTCTACTTGACTAGCTTGTTTATCAAAGATGGTTATGTTTCCTGACCATAGACATGTGTTGTCATTTGATGAACAGGATCACATCATAATGATGTGATGGACAAGACCCATCCGTTAGCTTAGCATAATGATCGTTAAGTTTTATTGCTATTGCTTTCTTCATGACTTATACACATTCCTCTGACTATGAGATTATGCAACTCCCGAATACCGGAGGAACACTTTGTGTGCTATCAAACATCACAACGTAACTGGATGATTATAAAGATGCTCTACAGGTGTCTCCGAAGGTGTTTGTTGGGTTGGCATAAATCGAGATTAGGATTTGTCACTCCGAGTATCGGAAAGGTATCTCTGGGCCATCTCGGTAATGCACATCATATGAAGCCTTGCAAGCAATGTGACTAATGAGTTAGTTGCGGGACGATGCATTACGGAACGAGTAAAGAGACTTGCCGGTAACGAGATTGAACTAGGTATGAAGATACCGACGATCGAATCTCGGGCAAGTAACATACCGATGACAAAGGGAATGACGTATGTTGTTATGCGATTTAACCGATAAAGATCTTCATAGAATATGTAGGAGCCAATATGAGCATCCAGGTTCCGCTATTGGTTATTGACTGGAGAAGTGTCTCGGTCATGTCTACATAGTTCTCGAACCCGTAGGGTCCGCACGCTTAACGTTCGATGACGATTTGTATTATGAGTTATGTGTTTTCATGACCGAAGTTTGTTCGGAGTCCCGGATGAGATCACGGACATGACGAGGAGTCTCTAAATGGTTGAGACATAAAGATTGATATATTGGAAGGCTATATTCGGATATCGGAATGGTTCCGGAGAAGTTCGGGTATTTTTCGCAGTACCGGGAGGTTACCGGAACCCCCCGGGGAGTTGTTGGGCCTTAGTGGGCCTTAGTGGAAAGAGGAGGCAGCAGCCAGGAGGTGGCGCGGGCCCCCCCCCTAAGCCCAGTCCGAATTGGACAAGGGGTTGGGGGCGCGGCCCCCCTCTCCCTTCCTTTCCCCCTCTCCTTTAGGTGGAATCCTACTAGCAAGGGCCGGCCGGCCTCCCCCTCCCTCCTTTATATACGGGGGCAGGCGGGCACCCTAGGACAGACCAAGATTTGTCTTAGCCGTGTGCGGTGCCCCCCTCCATAGTTACACACCTCGGTCATATCGTCGCAGTGCTTAGGCGAAGCCCTGCGCCGGTAACTTCATCATCACCGTTGCCACGCCGTCGTGCTGACGGAACTCTCCCTTGTCCTCAACTGGATCAAGAGCTCGAGGGACGTCATCGAGCTGAACATGTGCTGAACTCGGAGGTGCCGTATGTTCGGTGCTTGATCGGTTGGATCGCGAAGACGTTCGACTACATCAACTGTGTTAAACTAACGCTTCCGCTTTCGGTCTACGAGGGTACGTGGACATACTCTCCCCTCTCGTTGCTATGCATCTCCTAGATAGATCTTGCGTGAACGTAGGAATTTTTTTGAAATTGCTCATTCCCCAACAGTGGCATCCGAGCCAGGTGTAACACCCCAAAAATTTAACCATGATTTTATTAAATAAAATTTGGCCAGAAATAAGATTTTGGATTATACCAAGTCTTTTATTAATTTCAAAACCATTTTCTGTTTCTGTTTTTTTTCAAAATTCTTCCCCCATATAGAAATTTTTGGAAATAATATTGTGGCTTTGGTAGTTTTCTCAAATCATTTCAATTACATTTTAATAACAGTAAGAACTATTTTCATAATAAAAATTGCTCAAAACAATTCTTTTAATAGCAATTTCAATTCTTTAAAGGCTTCTGTTGCACTACAACTATTTTAAATAATTCTTTTAAAATCCCACAAAAATTATGAGAGGTCATGTGATGCCTACAAATCACTTTTATGCAAAACCCAACTTGACCTTTTGGAAATTTTGAGTGAAACATCCTCTTTTCAATTCTGGTCTAGTTTCAACTTTGAACTACAACCCCACTTTGCCTTGATCCAATAATTCTGAAATTTTTCCCACTTATAGTATTTCCAGCCAAACCCTTCAAAATTTTAGCTCCATTGGAATTATTTTAGTTCACCAAATATTCCTCTAAAGTTTCTGTCCAGAACTGAAATTCACCAAAACTTGCACTAGCAAGTTCTTCTTTTTGCCAATCCAACTCCACCATCCTCTCTACCATTCAATGAGACACCATCCTGGCAATTTATACACCTAACAAAGTTGCCTGGCTAGCTCTAACATTCTGTCGAACAGCTTGAGGACATGATAGAAATCTAGCATCCTTCTAAATAGCAAACACCATTTGATCCTATGGCCAAACCAGAATGTCTATCATCTTTTTCATCCCATAAAATGCCACCCTGCCAAGTTTCATAATCAACAAAGATCTCTAGTTGCCTCTAGCATTTCTTCAAGCAGGTTGTGGGCACGCCCAGAGCGCGTCCAGAGTGCCTGGACTGCAGCCGACGGCGCCCGAAGCCGTGCACCCCAGCTCCACCTCCCCTGGCTCCCCTCCGTGCCCAAGCCGCCACCTGCAACCTCCCTGCACCCCCTCCTTGTCGCCTGGCGCCGGCCAGCCACCGACCCGAGCCACCGCCATCGTCTCCCACCCGGATACGCCACCGCCCAGCGCCGCGACCCATCACTGTCAGCACCGTCCAGGGGCACCTGGCCCAATCTGCAGCTGCCAGCAAGCCTCCTCCTTAACTCCCAACCGCCTGAGCCACCGCCGTCCATCACCGACCATGCCAACCACCATCAATCGCCGTCGCCGTTGTGACTTTTCCGGGAAGCCACGGAACCGCCTCCCCGGCGCTATAAAAAGGGGCCCCGAGCTCACCCCTACCCTCACCACTTCTCCCCCTTCCCCCTGTAAGCTCCCCAAGAAACCAGACGACCAGGGGAAGCCGTCTTCTTCCCCTCCGGTGACCATGGTCTCCGCCACTGTCTTGATGGTTCCGAGCCAACCAGGGCCTCACCCTCTCCACTGCCACCACCAACAGATTCCTCTTGACCCCACGGATCCATCCCCACTGCCAATTTCGCCGGAGGTTGCCCATAGACGAAACGCCCAAAACGCCTCCGCCGGAGTCCTCGGGAAGACCTCGTCGCCGGCGACCTCGTACTCCTCCTCGATCGTTCCCTACCTCCATAGATTCGCCGTGATCCCATGAGTACGTGGATGGCCTCAGATCCCCGAGAGGTGTCTCCTATCGCCGGCAATCGTCGCCGGCGTGCCTTCTCTGTTCGATCAAGGAAGAGGAGGGAGAAGGCCAGTTGACCGGGGTCAAATCCGACAGGCGGGACCCGCTCATCGGTGACTGGAGGTCCACGCCAGCATGGATAAGTGGAGACGGTTTTCGCTAAATCCGTCTTCGCGCGCGGAAGGCCGAACTCCAGCACTACGCCATCGATGTTGGCAGTTTTTTGCGCAGCCGAAGCAACTGGGCTCGGCCCAGCGATGCCGTACAGCTAAAACGCGCACAGGGCATTCCTCAGTCTTTTCTTTATCTTTTTCCAGCAATAGTCAAATAATTCCTCAGTGACCATTTTGAATCCAAATCCAGTGTTTCAAATTTCTAAATGCTTCTAAATTCATGCTCTATTATTCCATCTTAGGTGAACATTTTACCTAAGCTGTATATCCACTGTATCAATTAAACAGTACTTTCAATCATTTATTCCATCCTAGATTTGCTCTAAGTAATTCATCTGGACTCCAAATAATTTGATTCTTTTTCTGTTGTTTTTCATTTTTCATCTATTTTATTTTAGTATTTATTTCAAAAATATTTGAAACAATTTTTGGCACTGCTTTTGAATTATGTAGTAATTCAAATATTTATGAAAATAGGAAATGGAGGGAAGATAACTTTTCAAACTTTTGGAGTGCACCCCACACTTCTGCATGCTCAAGGCAAGCATCTTGAGCACTTGATATGGTGATTGCATAGTTGTTTTGTTGCAGGAATAATTGAACCCTACTTTTGTTGAATTCAAATAAAAATTTGCATGCATATAGTATTGGCATGTTTCATCATACCGTGCATCGTGTGCTTGACTTAACTAACTGCAGGAGCAGGCCTAAGAGAAATACCGTTACCGGCGGAAGGGTGATCACGTTGGAGCGTGATCATGCCTTGTTTGATATGCTTGTTGGAGCATGCAAGGGTTGTGACCCTGTTGGTATTGCTGTTGAAAGAATACTTTGTTGAGCTGACCATTGCAGAAAACATAAGCCTCCTAAGACGACCATAGATCGAGTCTTGTCACCGGTAACCCCCATACTTGATTCATGCTACCACTTGTCCCTGCCACAGGTAGGGTGCGGTCCAGTAAGTTGCTAACCCCTTTCCGTGCACACAACATACAGAGGGCCACGATGAGGGTTTCCCAGGGATCCAGGACTAAATCCTGTAATCGGGTCAGGGGGCATGGGTGTTTCCAGTTGTGACTGAGAGGGGGGCACCCCTTGGAATCCGCGCGTATTAATAGTGATCCCATGCAGGACGTTGGTCTCTCCGTCTCAGAGTTTTTCTTGAACGATGCTTTGGGTGATTCCGGGCATCCGGAAAGTTAATCTGGTGTGTGCTGGTCAGGTGTGTTTACAACCCAAAGACCGTAATGGGAATTAGTCGGTGTCACGGTACTGACTAAAGAAATCCTTTACTTGTGGGTAAAGAGCACACCCTCTGCAGAGTTTAAACCTATTCGAATAGCCGTGTCCACGGTTAAGGGCTACAGTCTGGGTTGGTCAAGTGTCGGTCTTAGGGTCGGTCTTTGGAGGAAAATAATTAATTGGGCCTGAACTATTTTGCAGGATATTGTTATCATCACTAACGCCGTCATGGTTATTTGAATACTATTGCTGTGAAAATTTTTATGGTTATGCATATTATTGTGAACTAACCTGTTTCTCTTATTTTAATTTTCTTGAGTGTCTCAGGGGCTGGCTAGACTACCCCGGGCACTCAATTTTATTTTCAAGACCTCTTGTGGCGTCCCTCAAGTTAACAGGCGGTTTATCTCGCCACTACTCTTGTGGACACCCGATTGGCATTTCTCTTCAAGTCCGACCGTGGCGTCACTTGACACCTGACTGGCATTTCTTTTCAAGACCTCTCATGGCATCGCCTGAGTTCTCGGATGGTCCTGTCTCGTCCGATTTCTCTTTTAGACACTCGTTTGGCATTTCTCTTCAAGACCTACCATGGTGTCACTTTAGACATCCGACCGGCATTTCTTTTATTTTATTTTCCTTTAATTATCCATGTTTATCACTAACATTTTTATATATCCATTTATTTGCACATGCTAATATTTTATCATGCCATGATTAAATTCCTGTCAGTAGGCATTTAAGTCCATCATGAGCATTTGCATAAAGTGTAGTTCATCATGATCATATAATTTAATTGTTGCATTCGGTATATCTTTTGTTCATGATGTTTGCGAGTACATTCCAACGTACTCACAGGCTTGTCCCTGGCTATTTACTTGGCCAGGTCAGGATTTCTTTGAGGAGTACCACAGCGACGTCCGTGCGGAGCCTAGGATGGCAGCCACGCGGGATAGGAATTATCCAGGTCAGCCGTTCCTGTGGGAATGGAGCCCCGTCGACGTTGGAGAACCACGAGTCGCTTCCGTCATCCACCACCGGAGTCACTGTTGTATCATTAGACATGTATGGTCTTGTATCCAATTCTTGTAATAGCTTGGTAATCTGTAACAAGGACGTGTCCACCAGTAACGGTAATCCTGGGCTGGTGATGACACAAGGGGTTAATTTCTGGGAATATATTGTGTCCCCGAAATCCGGCCCCGGCAGCCTTGGTATCAGAGCCAGGCTAACCACTGGCTAATCCTATCTTAGCCTGGTCGCTATCCCTAGGTTTCCACTCGGTCCACACCCTTCTGTGTCCACAGTTAAGCCCATCTCATCTGATAAGCCTGCACAGTGGCAGCCGACATCATTTGACCGTCGGTGCCCAACCTATCAACCTAGCCCATAGGCCATGTGCCTGTGGCCGACACCTGCGTTGTTCCATCCGCAAGCGTGCGATGGAAGACTCCGCTGGCTTATAAGAGAAGCCTTGCCCCAACCCAGTACATCACAGCCTCACTCTCAGTTCAATATCCAACCACCAAGATGCCAGGCCTCATCGTGCACAATGAGACCACCGCAGCCGAGCTTGAAGGCTTTGTAGTCATTCTTGCCAATCTCACCCGTCGTGCTCTCGGCATCAAAGAGCCGCCGGAGTATGTCGTGTACCAAGAGCACGCGAGTGATGCCATCCACCACTACTGGGCCACGGTGCACATCTATGGGAGGGGCATCACCGTGGAGCGCCCTTACCGGTTCACCGGGAGGACGACCACCGACGAGCCCCAAGCTATCCAACTTGTAGCCCGAGAAGCTGTAGTTCAACTCTGGCATCTGTCGCCGAGAGTTAACTGCCGCTCCTTCTACTACTACCCTAGTCGTGAAGGCTATGGTAGGCCGACCCAAGTCGCTAATGGAGACCATGAGACGGATCCTGCCCTGGTGCATCTGGTGCGCTACCTGAGGGCGCAAGAGGCACTGTTCGATCAGGTCACCAATGATCTGATTGAGACCTGCAGGACACTTGCTCTCCTGACCCCGGTGAGAAGTGAAGCTGCACCCGCCACCGACACCCCGATAGTACTGTTCGGGAGACCAATCGAGCCTGCGAGGTCTGCCCCTGTTGCCCACCCAGGCAATGCATTTGTTTCCCCGGATGAACTCCGTCGTCTCTTTGGGATTTCCTCCAACGGGACTATAGCCACTACACCCCGCGTGGGTCATCATTGCTACCCCAGTCCTGCAGCTCCTCATAACACTCCAGTCAACTCCGATGTTGAAGCCCCCGGAGAAGCCTCGACGTCCGCGAGACACGCCCGTCTGGACATCGACGAAGTCGACTGAGACTGCCAGAGTAGTTGCCATGTCCCTAGCAACCCTGTTGCCCTATAAATTCCACCGTTATGCCGTAGACGAATATGTGTATATTTCTAGCAGTGTGTAGTGTTTGATTGAATGATGTGCATGTGCGTTATTGTCTTGTGCATGATTGCTTGTCTGTTGTGATTTGCATCTAATTCTTCCATCCTTAATAAATCTCAAGGACGAGATTTTCTTAAGGGGGGTAGACCAAGTCTATGCGTAGATGATATGCACAAGTAGAACACAAAGAGTTGTGGGCGATAATAGTCATACTGCTTACCACCAACGTCTTACTTTGATTCAGCGGTATTGTTGGATGAAGTGGCCCGGACCGACATTACATGACCCCGTTCATGAGACTGGTTCTACCGACGTGCTATGCACAAAGGTGGCTGGCGGGTGTCTGTTTCTCCAACTTTAGTTGAATCGAGTTTGACTACGGCCGGTCCTTGTTGAAGGTTAAAACAGCACACTTGATGAAAAATCATTGTGGTTTTGATGCGTAGGTAAGAACGGTTCTTGCTAGAAGCCCATAGCAGCCACGTAAAACTTGCAACAACAAAGTAGAGGACGTCTAACTTGTTTTTGCAGGGCATGCTGTGATGTGATATGGTCAAGACATGATGTGATATATGTTATTGTATGAGATGATCATGTTTTGTAGAAGTTATCGGCAATTGGCAGGAGCCTTATGGTTGTCGCTTTATTGTATGAAATGTAATCGCCATGTAATTGCTTTATCACTATGCGGTAGCGATAGTGGTAGAAGCAATAGTTGGCGAGACGACAACGACGCTACGATGGAGATCAAGGTGTCAAGCCCGTGACGATGGAGATCATGACGGTGCTTTGGAGATGGAGATCAAAGGCACAAGATGATGATGACCATATCATGTCACATATTTTGATTGCATGTGATGTTTATCTTTTATGCATCTTATTTTGCTTAGTACGGCGGTAGCATTATAAGATGATCCCTCACTAAATTTCAAGGTATAAGTGTTCTCCCTGAGTATGCACCGTTGCGACAGTTCGTCGTGCCGAGACACCACGTGATGATCGGGTGTGATAAGCTCTACGTTCACATACAACGGGTGCAAGCCAGTTTTGCACGTGCAGAATACTCGGGTTAAACTTCACGAGCCTAGCATATGCAGATATGGCCTCGAAACACTGAGACCGAAAGGTCGAACATGAATCATATAGTAGATATGATCAACATAGAGATGTTCACCATTGAAAACTACTCCATCTCACGTGATGATCGGACATGGTTTAGTTGATATGGATCACGTGATCATTTAGATGACTAGAGGGATGTCTATCTAAGTGGGAGTTCTTAAGTAATATGATTAATTGAACTTAGTACCTGATAGTTTTTTGCATAACTATGTTGTTGTAGATAATGGCCCGTGCTACCGTTCCCTTGAATTTTAATGCGTTCCTAGAGAAAGCTAAGTTGAAAGATGATGGTAGCAACTACACGGACTGGGTCCATAACTTGAGGATTATCCTCATTGCTGCACAAAAGAATTATGTCCTTGATGCACCGCTAAGTGAAAGGCCTGCTGCAGGAGCAGATGCTGATGTTATGAATGTCTGGCAAGCTCGATCTGATGACTACTCGATAGTTCAGTGTGCCATGCTTTACGGCTTAGAATCGGGACTTCAAAGATGTTTTGAACGTCATGGAGCATATGAGATGTTCCAAGAATTGAAGTTAATATTTCAAGCAAATGCCCGAGTTGAGAGATATGAAGTCTCCAACAAGTTCTATAGCTACAAGATGGAGGAGAATAGTTCTGTTAGTGAACATATACTCAGAATGTCTGGGTACCATAACCACTTGACTCAGCTGGGAGTTAATCTTCCTGATGATAGTGTTATTGACAGAGTTCTTCAATCATTGCCACCAAGCTATAAAGGCTTCGTGATGAACTATAATATGCAAGGGATGGAAAAGACAATTCCCGAGCTCTTCGCGATGCTAAAGGCTGCAGAGGTAGAAATCAAAAAGGAGCATCAAGTGTTGATGGTTAACAAGACCACTAGTTTCAAGAAAAAGGGCAAAGGGAAGAAGGGGAACTTCAAGAAGAATAGCAAGCAAGTTGCTACTCCCGGGAAGAAGCCCAAGTCTGGACCTAAGCCTGAAACTGAGTGCTTCTACTGCAAAGGGACTGGTCACTGGAAGCGGAACTGCCCCAAGTATTTGGCGGATAAGAAGGATGGCAAAGTGAAAGGTATATTTGATATACATGTTATTGATGTGTACCTTACTAATACTCGTAGTAGCACCTGGGTATTTGATACTAGTTCTGTTGCTCATATTTGCAACTCGAAACAGGAGCTACGGATTAAACGAAGATTGGCTAAGGATGAGGTGACGATGCGCGTGGGAAATGGTTCCAAAGTCGATGTGATCGCCGTCGGCACGCTACCTCTACATCTACCTTCGGGATTAGTTTTAGACCTGAATAATTGTTATTTGGTGCCAGCGTTGAGCACGAACATTATATCTGGATCTTGTTTGATGCGAGACGGTTATTCATTTAAATCAGAGAATAATGGTTGTTCTATTTATATGAGTAATATCTTTTATGGTCATGCACCCTTGAGAAGTGGTCTATTTTTGTTGAATCTCGACTGTAGTGATACACATATTCATAATATTGAAGCCAAAAGATGCAAAGTTAATAATGATAGTGCAACTTATTTGTGGCACTGCCGTTTAGGTCATATTGGTGTAAAGCGCATGAAGAAACTCCATGCTGATGGGCTTTTGGAATCACTTGATTATGAATCATTTGATACTTGCGAACCATGCCTCATGGGCAAGATGACTAAGACTCCGTTCTCCGGAACAATGGAGCGAGCTACAGACTTATTGGAAATAATACATACTGATGTATGCGGTCCGATGAGTGTTGAGGCTCACGGCGGGTATCGTTATTTTCTTACCTTCACAGATGATTTGAGCAGATATGGGTATATCTACTTAATGAAACACAAGTCTGAAACATTTGAAAAGTTCAAAGAATTTCAGAGTGAAGTGGAAAATCATCGTAATAAGAAAATAAAGTTTCTGCGATCTGATCGTGGAGGTGAATATTTGAGTTATGAGTTTGGTCTTCATTTGAAACAATGTGGAATAGTTTCGCAACTCACGCCACCTGGAACACCACAGCGTAATGGTGTGTCCGAACGTCGTAACCGTACTTTATTAGATATGGTGCAATCTATGATGTCTCTTACCGATTTACCACTATCGTTTTGGGGTTATGCATTAGAGACAGCTGCATTCACGTTAAATAGGGCACCATCTAAATCCGTTGAGATGACACCGTATGAACTATGGTTTGGCAAGAAACCTAAGCTGTCGTTTCTTAAAGTTTGGGGCTGCGATGCTTATGTGAAAAAGCTTCAACCTGATAAGCTCGAACCCAAATCGGAGAAATGCATCTTCATAGGATACCCAAAGGAGACTGTTGGGTACACCTTCTATCACAGATCCGAAGGCAAGATATTCGTTGCTAAGAATGGATCCTTTCTAGAGAAGGAGTTTCTCTCGAAAGAAGTGAGTGGGAGGAAAGTAGAACTTGATGAGGTAATTGTACCTTCTCCCGTATTGGAAAGTAGTTCATCACAGAAATCAGTTCCAGTGATGCCTACACCAATCAGTGAGGAAGTTAATGATGATGATCATGAAACTCCGGATCAAGTTACTACCGAACCTCGTAGGTCAACCAGAGTATGTTCCGCACCAGAGTGGTACGGTAATTCTGTTCTGGAAGTCATGTTACTAGACCGTGACGAACCTACGAATTATGAGGAAGCGATGATGAGCCCAGATTTCGCAAAATGGCTTGAGGCCATGAAATCTGAGATGGGATCCATGTATGAGAACAAAGTGTGGACTTTGGTTGACTTGCCCGATGATCGGCAAGCCATAGAGAATAAATGGATCTTCAAGAAGAAGACTGACGCTGATGGTAATGTTACTGTCTACAAAGCTCGACTTGTTGCGAAAGGTTTTTGACAAGTTCAAGGAGTTGACTACGATGAGACCTTCTCACCCATAGCGATGCTTAAGTCTGTACGAATCATGTTAGCAATTGCTGCATTTTATGATTATGAAATCTGGCAAATGGATGTCAAAACTGCATTCCTTAATGGATTTCTCAAAGAAGAGTTGTATATGATGCAACCAGAAGGTTTTGTCAATCCTAAGGGTGCTAACAAAGTGTGCAAGCTCCAGCGATCCATTTATGGACTGGTGCAAGCTTCTCGGAGTTGGAATATACGCTTTGATAGTGTGATCAAAGCATATGGTTTTATACAGACTTTTAGAGAAGCCTGTATTTACAAGAAAGTGAGTGGGAGCTCTGTAGCATTTCTGATATTATATGTGGATGACATATTGTTGATTGGAAATGATACGGAATTTCTGGATAGCATAAAAGGATACTTGAATAAGAATTTTTCAATGAAAGACCTTGGTGAAGCTGCTTATATATTGGGCATCAAGATCTATAGGAATAGATCAAGACGCTTAATAGGACTTTCACAAAGCACATACCTTGATAAAGTTTTAAAGAAGTTCAAAATGGATCAGTCAAAGAAAGGGTTCTTGCCTGTGTTGCAAGGTGTGAAGTTGAGTAAGACTCAATGCTCGACCACTGCAGAAGATAGAGAGAAAATGAAAGTCATTCCCTATGCCTAAGCCATAGGTTCGATCATGTATGCTATGCTGTGTACCAGACCTGATGTGTGCCTTGCTATAAGTTTAGCAGGGAGGTACCAAAGTAATCCAGGAGTGGATCACTGGACAGCGGTCAAGAACATCCTGAAATACCTGAAAAGGACTAAGGATATGTTTCTTGTTTATGGAGGTGACAAAGAGCTTGTCATAAATGGTTACGTCGATGCAAGCTTTGACACTGATCCGGATGACTCTAAGTCACAAACCGGATACGTATTTATATTGAATGGTGGAGCTGTCAGTTGGTGCAGTTCCCAGCAGAGCGTCGTGGCGGGATCTACGTGTGAAGCGGAGTACATAGCTGCTTCGAAAGCAGCAAATGAAGGAGTCTGGATGAAGGAGTTCATATCCGATCTAGGTGTAATACCTAGTGCATCGGATCCAATGAAAATCTTTGGTGACAATACTGGAGCAATTGCCTTAGCGAAGGAATCCAGATTTCACAAAAGAACCAAACACATCAAAAGACGCTTCAACTCCATCCGCGATCAAGTCAAGGAGGGAGACATAGAGATTTGCAAACTACATACGGATCTGAATGTTGCAGACCCGTTGACTAAGCCTCTTCCACGAGCAAAACATGATCAGCACCAAGACTCCATGGGTGTTAGAATCATTACTATGTAAACTAGATTATTGACTCTAGTGCAAGTGGGAGACTAAAGGAAATATGCCCTAGAGGCAATAATAAAGTTGTTATTTATATTTCCTTATATCATGATAAATGTTTATTATTCATGCTAGAATTATATTAACCGGAAACTTAGTACATGTGTGAATACATAGACAAACAGAGTGTCCCTAGTATGCCTCTACTTGACTAGCTTGTTTATCAAAGATGGTTATGTTTCCTTACCATAGACATGTGTTGTCATTTGATGAACAGGATCACATCATTAGAGAATGATGTGATGGACAAGACCCATCCGTTAGCATAGCATAATGATTGTTAAGTTTTATTGCTATTGCTTTCTTCATGACTTATACACATTCCTCTGACTATGAGATTATGCAACTCCCGAATACCGGAGGAACACTTTGTGTTCTATCAAATGTCACAACGTAACTGGATGATTATAAAGATGCTCTACAGGTGTCTCTGAAGGTGTTTGTTGGGTTGGCATAAATCGAGATTAGGATTTGTCACTCCGAGTATCGGAAAGGTATCTCTGGGCCCTCTCGATAATGCACATCAAATGAAGCCTTGCAAGCAATGTGACTAATGAGTTAGTTGCGGGATGATGCATTACGGAACTAGTAAAGAGACTTGCCGGTAACGAGATTGAACAAGGTCAGAAGATACCGACGATCGAATCTCGGGCAAGTAACATACCGATGACAAAGGGAATGACGTATGTTGTTATGCGGTTTGACCGATAAAGATCTTCGTAGAATATGTAGGAGCCAATATGAGCATCCAGGTTCCGCTATTGGTTATTGACCGGAGAATTGTCTCGGTCATGTCTACATAGTTCTCGAACCCGTAGGGTCCGCACGCTTAATGTTCGATGACGATTTGTATTATGAGTTATGTGTTTTGATGATCGAAGTTTGTTCGGAGTCCCGGATGAGATCACGAACATGACGAGGAGTCTCGAAATGGTCGAGACATAAAGATTGATATATTGGAAGGCTATATTCGGATATCGGAATGGTTCCGGAGAAGTTCGGGTATTTTACGGAGTACCGGGAGGTTACCGGAAACCCCCGGGGAGTTGTTGGGCCTTAGTGGGCCTCAGTGGAAAGAGGAGGCTGCAGCCAGGAGGTGGCGCCCCCCGCCCCCCCCCCAAGCCCAGTTCGAATTGGACAAGGGGTTGGGGGCGCGGCCCCCCTCTCCCTTCCTTTCCCCCTCTCCTTTAGGTGGAATCCTACTAGGACTTGGAGTCCTAGTAGGACTCCCCTCTCCCGGCGCGCCTAGCAAGGGCCGGCCGGCCTCCCCCTCCCTCCTTTATATACGGGGGCAGGGGGCACCCTAGGACAGACCAAGATTTGTCTTAGCCATGTGCGGTGCCCCCCTCTAGAGTTACACACCTCGGTCATATCGTCGCAGTGCTTAGGCGAAGCCCTGCGCCGGTAACTTCATCATCACCGTCGCCACGCCGTCGTGCTGACGGAACTCTCCCTCATCCTCAACTGGATCAAGAGCTCGAGGGACGTCATCGAGCTGAACGTGTGCTGAACTCGGAGGTGCCATACGTTCGGTGCATGATCGGTTGGATCGCGAAGACGTTCGACTACATCAACCGCGTTAAGCTAACGCTTCCGCTTTTGATCTACGAGGGTACGTGGACATACTCTCCCCTCTCGTTGCTATGCATCTCCTAGATAGATCTTGCGTGAACATAGGAAATTTTTTGAAATTGCTCGTTCCCCAACATAGGTGTCACTTGGGAGCCTCCAAGATCATGTGGAGTTGAACCAAGGAGTTTGTAAGGGCAAGGAGATCGCCTACTTCGTGAAGATCTACCCGAGTGAGGCTAGTTCTTCATGGACGTAAGCCATGGTGGAATAGACAAGGTTGCTTCTTCATGGACCCTTCGTGGGTGGAGACGTCCATGGACTCACGCAACTGTTACCCTCTGTGGGTTGAAGTCTCCATCAACATGGATGTACGATAGCACCACCTATCGGAAGCACGCCAAAAATCATCGTGTCCTCATTGCGTTTGATCTTTAGACTCTACCCTTTAATTTGCACAAAATTGCATGCTTTACTATTTCCATTGATGTATCTCTAGAAATGCATGTGTAGAAAGTATTGGTGTTATCTTAACTTGTGCCAAAATCTGCCTAAGTTTCAAGAAAACTAGAAACTGCACCTTTGGTTGGCTAAGTGTCCATTCATCCTCCCCCCTCTAGACCTATCTTCTCCGATCCTATGATTGGTATCAGATCTTTGGTCACCATTGCTTTGGTTTCATCACCATTGGAGGAAGATGGATGAGTCTACTTTGGGGAGTCTTAGACGTAGAGTGCCTATTCTTAATGGAGAGTACTATAACTCTTGGAAAATTGAAATGCTTGCTATCTTTGATGAATTTGACTTGAGTAAGTATATTCAAAATCCTTATGTGCCTCCTATTGATCCCTTGCATCCCACACATGAAGAGAATATTGATATGCTCCGTAATCATAGAACTATTGATCTTATCATGAGAGGTTTACCAAGAAATGTGCTTATTTGCATGCAAAACATTGAATGCGCATATACCCCATGGAAGGACACTGAGATACGCTTTCCAAATTACTCATTAAACAACCTCAATGAAATTCTTCATAAGTCCATTGCTTTTCGTAAGATGAAGCCTAGTGATCCTATGTTTGATGAATGTCTATTTGAGCTTCGTGATCTCATGCGTGCTAAAGGTGACATTGGAACCATTAGCAACATCATCACGGAAACCATTAGAATTCACAAACTTGCACATTGTCATGATCATAAATCTAATGAATCATTTGCCCTAGGTGATGATCACATACATGATGATGATGATGTTGAGCATGGCTATTATGATGAAGACGAAGAATTCGACATTGAATATTAGAAGACTATGAGAAATCTTAGTCTCATGGCTAACCTTCGAAATTACATGGCCGGGGGAAAAGAGTGGATTCTTGATAGTGGTTGCCTAACATAGAGACATGTTTCGTGAGCTTGCCTAAAATGATGTTCCACTCAAGTATGTGACTTTTGTAGACAACTCCAAGGGTAAGGTACTTGGCCTTGGTAAGGTGGCCATATCCAATGATAGCTCTATTCAAAATGTTATGCTTGTTGAATCTCTTAGCTACAATCTTCTTTCCGTATCTAGACTAGCCCACTTTGGTTTCAATGTTCTATTTACTGAAGTAGATTGCCAAGTGTTTCGTCGAGACAATCATAATATGGTCTTTATCAGTATCTGTAGAGGTGGTCTATACATTGTTGATTTCACTAAAAGAGCCCAACCTCGTACATGTCTTATTGCAAAATCCTCTAAAGGTTGGCTATGGCCTAGAAGACTAGGAAATGTTGGCATATGAAATCTTGATAAGCTTGTTAAAGGAGATCCTATCTTTGGTGTTAAAGATGTTATATTTGACAAGGATAGACTTTGCAGTGCTTGCCAAGCAGGAAAACAAGTTGGAGGAAGTCATCCCGTGAAGAACATCATGACCACAAGGAGACCATTTGAGCTACTCCATATGGATCTTTTTTGTCCCAACGCGTACAAGAGCCTTGGTGGTAACTCATTCGGTTTGGTCATTGTTGATGATTTTTCAAGATTTACGTGGGTATTCTTTCTTGATGAGAAATCATAGGTACAAAAGATCTTCAAGAACTACGCTAGGAAGGATCAAAATCAATTTGAAGTGAAGATCAAGAAGGTTCGAAGCGATAACGGAATGGAGTTCAAGAACGCAAATGTAGATAACTTTCTTGACGAAGAAGGCATCTAACATGAGTTCTCGTCTACGTACACACCTCAACAAAATGGGGTTGTTGAGAGGAAGAACTGTACCCTTATTGAGATGGCAAGAACGATGCTAGATGAATACAAGACACCAAAACACTTTTGGGCGGAAGCGGTTGAGACGGCTTGTCATGCTACAAATCGACTTTATCTTCACAAGCTTCTTAGCAAAACGGCATACGAGCTACTCACCGGTAACAAGCACAAGTTGGTTACTTTAGAGTATTTGGCTCCAAGTGTTACATTCTTGGCAAGCATCATCGTTCAAAATTTGCTCCCAAATCTCATGAAGGTTTCCTACTCGGTTACGGATCAAACTCTAACACTTACCGTGTCTACAACAAATTCACTCGAAAAGTTGAAGAGATGGTAGATGTGAAGTTCGACGAATCTAACGCCTCGCAAGTAGAGCAATTGCCAATTGATGTAGGAGAGAAGGATCCTTTGGAAACAATTCAAGACATGTATATTGGCAAGATCCGTCCAGCGGAGGTGAAGGAGAGCACTTCGTCCATTCAAGTGGAAGCCTCAACTTCATATCAAGGTGAACCACAAGTTGACATGGAGGCATCCACAAGCGGAACACGTCAAGATGAAAGAAATGAGGAAGTACAACAAGATGATCCACCTCGACCTCCCTCTCCAACTCCACAAGCGAATAACGACACCAAGAACAATGAAGAAGAAGATGATGATGAGGATGCATCACCACGACCCAAGCAAAAGCTACCTCGAGTTCGAGCAAGAATCGCCAAGCATCATCCCATCGAACAAATGCTTGGCGACATCAGATCCGGGAGAATTACTCGCTCTAAATCTCGCTTAGCCAATTTTTGTGAGCATTACTAATTCATCTCTAGCATTGAGCCTATGAAGGTTGATGAAGCTCTCGAAGACCCCGATTGGGTGAATGTTATGCATGAAGAGCTACACAACTTCAAGAGAAATCAAGTGTGGACATTGGTTGAGAAGCCCAAAGGTGAAAAAAATGTCATCAGAACCAAATGGGTGTTTCGGAACAAGCAAGATGAGGATGGACAAGTCATACGCAACAAGGTCCATCTCGTTACTCAAGGCTACACTCAAGTCGAAGGTATGGACTATGGTGAGACCTACGCCCTCATTGCTAGACTTGAGTCTATTCACATCTTACTTGCTTATGCCAATCACCATGATATTATCCTCTATCAAATGGATATTAAAAGTGCTTTTCTAAATGGTGAAATTGAGGAGGAAGTTTATGTAAAACAACCTCCCGGTTTTGTTAATCCTAAGAAACCAAACCATGTTTACAAACTTCACAAAGCTCTCTATGGTCTCAAACAAGCTCCTAGAGCTTGGTACAAATGCTTGACAAAGTTTCTTCTTGAAAAAGAATTTGAGATTGGTAAAATTGATTCAACCTTGTTCACTAAGAGAGTAAATGGTGAACTATTTGTGTGCCAAATATATGTTGATGATATTATCTTTGGGTCTACTGACCCTCTCTTTAGTGAAAAGTTTGGAAGGCCTATGTCAAAAAAGTATGAGATGTCTATGATGTGTGAACTAAAATTCTTCCTTGGTTTGCAAATCAAGCAAACTCGGGATGGTACCTTTGTTTCACAAACAAATTATACCAAGGATCTATTCAAAAAGTTCAACATGCAAGAAAGCAAAGGTATGAAAACTCCCATGCCTACCACCGGACATCTTGACTTGTCAAAGGATGGCAAACCCGTTGATCAAAAGGTTTATCGATCCATGATTGGTTCATTGCTATATCTATGTGCCTCCCGTCCCGATATTATGCTAAGTGTGTGCATGTGTGCACGATATCAAGTGGCACCAAAAGAGTGTCATCTTAAGACCATGAAGAGGATTGTGAGATACCTTATACATACACCAAACTTTGGCATTTGATATCCCAAAGGATCTTCTTTCAAACTTGTTGGCTATTTCGATTCGGACTATGCTGGGGACAAGGTTGACAGAAAATCCACTTCGGGTACATGTCAATTTCTTGGTAGATCTCTCGTGTCTTGGTCTTCCAAGAAACAAAACTCGGTATCCCTATCCACCGTCGAAGCCAAATACATCGCCGCAGGATCATGTTGTGCTCAATTACTATGGATGACACAAACTCTCAAAGATTATGGGATACATATGAAACATGTGCCATTACTATGTGAAAATGAGCGAGTGCTATTAAAATTGCACACAATCCCGTGCAACATTCTTGAACCAAGCATATTGAGGTTCGTCACCATTTCATTCGAGATCATGTTGCTAAAGGTGACATTGACCTTAAGCATGTTCGTACCAACAAACAATTGGTGGATATCTTCACTAAGCCTCTTGATGAAAAGATATTTGGTCATTTGATAAGTGAGGTTGATGTCATTGATGCTTCCAATGTGAACTAGACACTCACTTGGATGCATGCAAGGGCATGAGCTATTATGACTAATCCTTGATATCACTCTTATGATGTTCATTTTATATCTTGGACACTTTGCTCCCTTGTATTGCATCTAACCCTTGTATGTGCTTGGATATTTACTACTTCATAAAGCTTGCTCTCAACATTCATATCTAGAGAAAAGGAGGTTGAACCAAGTATCTACACCTTTGGTGTGCTCAAGGAACAAGACAACTTAAACATATTATTTGCCACTATATGACTCTATGCTTCACTCTTGTCAAATTGGATACGCATGTTGTTCCTTGCAAATCTAACCCATGTAGGAAGATGAACTACGAATGAAAGGATTGCTCCAATTTCCACTCCATGGCATCCACCTCAAGTTCAACTACATGAAGGACATCCACATCAAACCCAATGTAAGTTCCCACATCTTAGAGAAGTTTTACTCAAAGACATGAGTTAAAGCAACTCAACAAGATGTGAATACATTGAAATGCTTAAATGATAAATGGCAACCCCATTTTGAGCTTAATGATGAGTATGACCTATGATCAAGTGATCTCACTTGACTCCTAAGTCAATATACTATAACATAGGTGACTTAGTCGCCGACCCCCCTTCTAGATGAAGTTCTCCTCATTTGCCTTTCTTTTGCTAGAATGTTTCCTTTTAACAAAAAAACATCATCCAGATTTCTTTCTTTCTTTTCTGCGTTCTTTTTCTTTAGTCAGTTTCTAGTAAATTCGTTGTAAATCTTATCCCAATTCCTTGCATATCCTTGTGAGAATTCTTTGCCTAGTGAGCTGAGTTGGTTCAATATTTTCTCTGTGTTGAACTCGGTCACACCGACTTGAAACACATCGGCTCACCGAAGTGTAGTTACACTACAACCTGGTTCATAAGTAAAACCGAAATGGACTTCTTCGGACTAACCGATGTGGCCTCTTTGTGTTATCCTAATCTCGGACACACCGATTGGCATAACTCGGCGTCACCGATTCCACCACCTAAAGAATATTTCATCAAATTTTCTTTATTATCTCTTCTCCAGCTCCATTCAATGATTCTTTCCCTCCGTCTGCATCTACAACTACATCATGCCTAGTTGTGCTTCTCCGGGACCACACTCACTTGACTCATAACCTTGAAGCCAACCCTTCTTGGAAATTGACGTCAAAGGGGGAGAGAGATGCACATCAAAGCTTACTCTCAAATCTCTTCCAAATCAAAAGGCACATCCTATGGAAAAGAGATGCACTTCAAAAAGAGGAGAGAACCTACATGTTTCTAAGAAGGGAGAGACATGTTGTTAATTCAAGTTGAGTCTTTGCTTTATCAGCTTGATAAGTATTGTTTGCTCTATCTCGGTGTTGCTAGTTTTGCTCTGATTTCGTCTCGCCCTACCTACTCCCGTTATCCAATGTTAGATTCAGGGGGAGAGGAAGTTCAAGTTTAGGGGAGAAAAATCCCTGAAATTTTATTGCAAATCTTATTAAATTCTTTTGGGGACATGTCTATATCTAAAGAAGTACTCACCTAGTGATACTTATCTAATACATGTCATTCCAATCTTGGTACTCTTGTTGGTCTTGTGGCTTTTTTATTGTTGAAATTATCTTGCGTTCTCTAACCTTGTTTTGTCATGCTTATTTATTCAAGAACCTCAAGGTAAGTATATGCATCTCACTCTTGTGCATGATGATCTCTTGCTTGTTGCACATATTGTTTGCAAGAAGGAATCAAGGACATGAAGGTACATCTTTCACCATATTGCTCTGATGCATATAGCCAAGATACATGTAACTCATTACTCATTTCTTACTGTTGTGCATTCACATTTCTTGAGCTTCCATCACAAACATGATTGCACATATGTAGGGGGAGCTTATGCATGTTACATATTCTTTCAAAGCTTTAATTTACTATTCACTATATTCTTACTTGAAGCTTTGATGTATGTTGTCATCAGTTACCAAAAAGGGGGAGATTGAAAGCACACTTGCTCCCTTGGTGGTTTTAGTAATCAATGTCAACATACATGTTGTTGGACTAATGTTATTATCTAGTGTATTTCAGATAAGTTCAACAGCGGCATGGCAAGGACATCAGGATGTGGACCCTTCAAAATGTCAAGGACAAGAATTGACTACTCAAAGACTCTACATTTTTGGTTTAGTGATCCACGATCACATTGAGTCCCTTAGGAAAGCCAATACTATTAAAAGGGGATGAGGTATTGTGGATGAGGTTGTTGCTCAAGTGCTTAGTGATATTGCTCCAAAACCCTCAGTCATTTTCTCAAAACACATCTGTCCAAGCCCTAATTCCCTATCTCGGTCCCACCAAAAATGTTCCATCCGGACCCACCGAGATAGCCACTACCATTGCCACTTACAAAACCCTAGCAATTCGGTTTGACCGAAAAGGATCTCGGTCCCACCGAGATGGCATTGCCAAGTTTCTGTGATGACATTGTTTCACTTCGAAATCACCGAGTTGAAACAATCGGAATTTCTGAAACTAGGTTTTTCCCTAGCCATTGCACTTCGGTCCCACCGAAAATCCCAATGTTCATATATTTTACACTAATCGGTCTCACCGAGTTTTATATTCGGTCTCACCAATTTGGGTCAAAAGAGTGTAACGGTTGGATTTTGGGTGAAGGCTATTTATACCCCTCCACCCCCACCTACTCTCTAAGAGAGCCATCAGAATGAAACACAACTTCCACCATTTATTTTCTGAGAGAGAACCACCTACTCATGTTTTGAGATCAAGAGTTTCCATTCCTACCATTTGAACCTTGATTTCTAGCCTCTTCAAGTTGCTTCCCACTCCAATCCTTCTCCTACCCAAGCCAAATCTGTGAGAGAGAGATTGAGTGTTGAGGAGACTATCATTTGAAGCACAAGAGCAAGGAGTTCATGACCAACACAACATCTATTACCTTTTGGAGAGTGGTGTCTCCTAGATTGGTTAGGTGTCACTTGGGAGCCTCCAAGATCATGTGGAGTTGAACCAAGGAGTTTGTAAGGGCAAGGAGAGTGCCTACTTCGTGAAGATATACCCGAGTGAGGCTAGTCCTTCGTGGACGTAAGCCATGGTGGAATAGACAAGGTTGCTTCTTCATGGACCCTTCGTGGGTGGAGCCCTCCGTGGACTCGCGCAACCATTACCCTTCGTGGGTTGAAGTATCCATCAACGTGGATGTACGATAGCACCACCTATCGGAACCATGCCAAAAATCATCGTGTCCTCATTGCGTTTGATCTTCCGACTCTACCCTTTACTTTCCACAAAATTGCATGCTTTACTATTTCCGTTGCTCTATCTCTAGAAATGCATGCGTAGAAAGTATTGGTGTTATCTTAACTTGTGCCAAAATCTGCCAAACTTTCAAGAAAACTAAACACTCCACCTTCGGTTGGTTAAGTGTCTATTTACCCCCCCCCCCTCTAGACCTATCTTCTCTGATCCTACAGGTACCAATGTCTCCTCCAGCTGTCCAGCGTCGTCTTCGTCGATTTTCTCATCACCTAGGATATCCAATCTTGATACGGAACTTGGAGACCCTACTGCCCGTGAGAGATCACCCGGAGCCAGGGTAAGCCACCATCGATCCGGGAAGACATGGCCACCAACTCACATGAAACAATGTAGTAGCACCATCTCAGCCCCGCTCTGAATCCTCTCCCCTGCCCATAGACGTCATCCTTCTTCGATCTTGCTGTCGCCGTTCTGTAGAAAGCAGAAGTCGGGCCGATCTTGGAAGAGTGAGTTGGGGCCAGTCTGTCCTATCGCCGAGGAGAAGGTCGCCGCTCAGCGCAGCAGCGGCGGCGGATCGGGCGACCTCACCATTGACGACCTTACATGCATGGTTCCACGCACATGCCATGCCAATGATCGCGCACATGGGGGGTTGCTAAGGGGCAGGGTGCCCGCGCCGCAATCAAGCAGATGATTGTGCTATCTACTCCAATATACTTAACAACAGGAGGAACAAACACTTGGAAAAGGAAGTGACATACCTAAGTATTTCCTGTCAAAATTAGTTGCATCCAGTTTTCAGATTACTTTTCTAGTTGCCAACTGAGTTTTGTCGAGCTTGCCATGCTCATGGCCCCTGGTTGTTGAGGGTGGCGTAGCGCCATTGGTCCCGAGGGATTCTGGGTGGCTCACCGGGGACCCCAGACACAGCCACTCCTTATCATTCAACTTGGTGGCGACCAGAAAAGAGTTTCCCACGCTCGAGTACATGGTAACGCGAGCACCATGACTGACGCTAGCCCTGACGGGTATGCGGCGCCTCACTAGAGATCCAACACCCTCCACGCGTCCTCGTTGAAGCTCGGCGATGATTGCAAGTAAATCACCCCCCCCCCCAAATTCCCCAAAACAAACAACTAGTGGGGGCAGACGTGGATGGCGGTCATGCACTCACCGGAATCAGGGGTACCACCGCGCCCTCACCGTGGCCAAACCGTCGCTACACGCGCCTCTGTGCAACCACCTCACCTCGCCCCATGCTCAGCGCCTCCCTGGCCGGCCACCGTGCTCCTGCCGATGACCCACTCCGCTACACCTCTACACCCCTGCTAAGAGGCGCTCTCATGCATCCCGCCATGGAGGGAAGGAGGTGGGCACAGGAGCTCCAATAAATCTGCCCCCTTTCTATGGCCGCTCGGGGACGAAACGAGCAGGGCTGCCAGGCAGGGTACTGCCTCCGCCCCGCGTCGAAGCGGATCCGTGATTTGGGGCAGTGAGGTTGTTCGCCGTTGCAGGAGAGTTTTCTCATCGACGGAATCAAGGGGGAGAGAGGAAGAGAGAGCAGAAAGTGGTGACGTCTCATGGCTCACATGATGCGTCTGTACATATCTCTTCAGCCCCGCACGGCACATCATCTCTGGAACGTGTGATTGACCTCACGCGAACCGTTGTGAACTGCTGCACGGGAGGGACGAGGTGTGGTGTCACAACTTAGATTTGTCCAAGAGTGATTTGGCGGGAGGTGGCACACTTAAAACACATTAGTGAGGGGATTAGTTGGCCGGCACACGGCAAGTCGCAAGTGCGGCGCCGCTCCGGAGTGACGTCCTTTCTTTCCTTTTTCTTCAATATTTTTTTTTCATTCTCGGTTGTCTCTGTTTTTCTCTTTAATTGCACTGTTTTCTTTGGTTTTCTTTTTTCTTTGGTTTCTTTTTTTTTCTTCGCCGGTTTTTCTTTGTTCTTCGTTATGCTTTGGTTTTCTATTTGTGTCGGGCCCCTTTCTGGGATAAATCACAGAAAAGCCCTATGTCACACCAGCCCTAAGATCAACACAACTGGTGGACTTCCTTGATACAGATAACCAGTACAATATAATAATATTACACAAGGTTGAGTCTGAGAGCTCAACAACATTATTACAAACTCACCATTATATGCCTGTGGCGGAATATGACAGTGGTGTGGTGGTGTTACAACTCTGATACAATAATATAAGCCAAGCGTCAGTGTGAGACTTGACTATTTTATTGGTGTAGCGGAAGCTCGGCGGATGATACAAGTGGTAGACTCTTATCTCATAGGTTGACTGACTGGGACTCCTCTAAGCATCGGGCTCGCTAGCGCAATCCTCCTCCACAGGCTCGTCCTCCTCCAAGTCTGGCCAAGTAAATAGCCAGGGACAAGCCAGTGAGTACGTTGGAATGTACTCGCAAACATTATGAACAAAAGATATAATGGATGTATATGCTCATGTAGGAACATAATGACATGCTCATGCTGACTATAATCCTGGTCATGACATAATAATAAAATGATGCGGAAGTAAATAAATAGGTTAGCCATAACTAGTCTTATTAAAAATAAAAGTAAGTGAATGCCACGGGTAGTCTAGCCAGCCCAAGTGACACTCAGAAAAGTAAGAGAAAAGCCTATCGGGTGTCTAAAAGAGAGTCGGGTAATAACCCGGAATCTCAAGCGACGCCACGAAAGGTCTTGAGAGAAATGCCAGTCGGGTGTCAAAGTGACGCCACGGTCGGACTTGAAGAGAAATGCCTATCGGGTATCCACAAGAGTAGTGGCGTGATAAACCGCCTATTAACTCGAGGGACGCCACAAAAGGTCTTGAAAAGAAGTGTCAATCGGGTATCCACAAGAGTAGTGGCGTGATAAACCGCCTATTAACTCGAGGGACGCCACAAAAGGTCTTGAAATAAAAATAAGAGGAATGGGTTAGTCCGCAAAAATCTGCATTATCATGAAAATAATCTCAGCAATATTATTCAGATTAATCAAGACAGTGCTAGTGATGACAGTGATATCCTGCAAAGTAGTTCATGCTCAGATTAAATATTTTCCTCCGGAGACCGACACCGGGACCGACACTTGACCCACCCAGCTACGCCCTTTGACCGAGGACACGGCTATTCGAATAGGTTTAACTCTGTAGAGGGTGTACTCTTTACCCACGTGCATGGGATTCCTTTAGTCAGCACCGTGGCACTAGCTAATTCCCACTACGGTCTTTGGGTTGAAAACACACCTGACCCACACACACCAGATTATCCGTCAGGATGCCAGGAATCACCCAAAGCATCGTTACAGAAAAACTCTAAGTCGAGGAGACAACAATCTCGAGTAGCATGGGATCACTATTAATACGCGCGGATTCCAAGGGGGGACCCCTCTCGGCAACAACCGGTAACACCCATGCCCCCTGACCCGATGACAGGATTTAGTCCAAGGCCTTGGAAACCCTCATCGTGGCCCTCTGTACGGTGTGTACCTGGACAGGGGTTAACAACTTACTCAGCCGCACCTTCCTTGCGGAAGGACCCGTGGCAGCACGGTATCCAGCTAGGTGTAACGGAACAAGACTCGATCTAGGCCAACTCAGGAGGTGTTATTTAACATCACCGGAATATTCCACATATGTCACATGACACCACCGTGTCAAAAGTAATGGCCCGTGCCCACCGACACGTCCAAGTAAGGAGACACTCCCCTGAATACTCACAGCTTTACCATGTTAGAAAGAATCTTTACTTGAGTGAAGTGCAAGACATGGGTAAGAAAATGATATGACCGAACATGCATGCACTTGTGATATATAAGATGCAAATGCAATGGATGCAAACATGCAAATGCCAAATGCAATCATCATATCCCAAGTTCAATAATGCTTGCCTTGTTGAAAGGATCGAGATGGACCTAGAGGGGGGTGAATAGGTACAATTACAAATTTTAATTATTACTTAGCAATTTTAGGCAATAATGCGGAATAGGAAAGTGAGCCTAACAATTGCAAGTATGAAGCTAAGAGCTAAGCAAGATAAACAAGTAACACAAGTATGAGTAAGCAAGCACAATATGATATAAGTAAGTGCTAAGAGACAAGTGACCACAAGTAGAGGGTTAGGGTTAGGAATAACCGCAACTCCGGGAGACGAGGATGTATGCCGATGTTCACTTCCTTGGAGGGAAGCTACGTCACCGTTAGAGATGTGGATGTTACCACGAAGGCTCACCCTATTCTCCCTTTGAGACAACACCACGAAGGCGTTTCTCAACCACTAGTGGTAGACCTTGGGGTGGTCTCCAAACCCTCACAAACTTCTCCAGGGGTAATCACAGTGGTCGATTCCTCTCCGAAAGACTCCTACCGCCTAGGAGTCTCCAACCTCCAAGAGTAACAAGAACGTTGGGAAATGCTCAAGAACTTGCTCAAATCACGAATTCTTTTGGTGAGAAGAAGGGGAAGGAGTGGATCTATCACTTGATTGGAGAACTTCTCTCAAATGTTCCCAAATCCTTTGGGGATCTAGGATTTGGTGTAGGGAATCAAGAGAGGGAGTGAGATGTGTTCTTAGAAAGCTCAAAGTGAATGGTCCACCACATCCCGTGAGAGGGAGGAGGCTATATATAGTGATAGTGTAAAACTGACCGTTTGAGCCACACAGTGTACTGGAGCTGTCGGACGTCCGGTGAGTACCGGACGCCCGGTGACTCAGGTTGGACCGGACGTCCGGCCGGGCCACCGGTCGTCCGATCGCTGGAAAGCCTACCAGGCCATAGAAGAGGCACAAGGCACACAGCCAGCGGACGTCCGGAAGACGCCGGTCATCCGGTGGCCGGACATCCGGTGAGGTCGGAAATCCACTAATCAACCTTCTGTTGGGGCAGTACCAGACATCTGGAGAAGAACGGCCGTCCGGTGACTGGTCGTCCGTTGAGACCGGACATCCGCTAATTTATATTCTGTGAAGATGCACCGGACACCCAGGGAGAGCCGGATGCCCGGTCGGCTGTGAGAGGTCGGACGTCCGTAGACATTCGGACGTCCGGTGATAGCTGAACCTACTAGCTTAGAATCATACCAGTTTTTGTGCACAAGGTAGAGGAAAAATTAGAGATGAAACAGAGATGCTGAGAGAGGATATTCTGTGGGTTTTGAGCAAGTTCTTTCACGAAATCCGACGATCCCCTCTTAATAGTGCGGGATCCCTATACTCAAGAACAAACCGAAATAAAAAAAGGAGCCGAAGCTTTTGTCTTTGTCTTGTATCTCTGCTCTTGAGTGATATATAAATATATATGTCCATATTCATGATCCACACACGACCCTTGAGATATAATCCTGAGATTTACTTGATAAACATGATTAGTCCCAAAATGCATGTTGTCATCAACATCAAAATACGATTAAGGGCATGATTGCATTTTCAATCTCCCCCTTTTTGGTAGTTGATGACAACATACATGCACTTCTCAATATGTAAAAAAAACTTTGAATATCGAAAGGATTTGTTGTGGAGCTCCCCCTAAACATGTGCATAAATAAAATAAGCATGAAGAGAGCTCCCCCTCAAAATGATACCAACACAACCAAATAGCATCACATAGCATAGGCTCCATAGAGGTTCATCACTCATAGCATAGTACATAATTCTGATACAAGCTAATTATCATAGCATTACATAGATAAGTGCCTACTCCCCCTTGGCATCAAATACCCAAAAAAGGGGCCATAACATCATCAAATAGCATCATCATCATCATCATCATCATGAGCACCACTGCCACCAGCCTCGTCAAGGAAATCAGCCCACTCAGGACCCGAGGGAAAACCAAAGTCAGAAGGTGGTTCGTCAGGAAGACGTTCATCGTCACTCACATCGTAAACTCCGGAGTCTCTCAGACGAGCCTTCAGAGCATTCTTGGAAGTGACCATGCGAGTGACAACGTCGTGATTTTGGGAGCAATGAAAGGTAAACACCTTCATCATGGCAGAGTGAGCTTTCCCAAGAAAGCGAGCTATGCGCCCAAAGGATGCAGATCCGGAAGAAGTAGAACGAGCAGGAGGAGGAACACTAGCAGCAGATCGACGGGCAGGAGCAGAAGGGTCCTTGGGGACCCAATCATCCACCATGTGAGGTGGAATGACCCACCACTCATGTAAGTGAGTGCGGGCAATGGGAAACGGAGCTACACTCTCGATGAATGCCTGAAGAAAGGGAGCATGAGGAAAGGCCCGCTTGTGCTGAAAACAAGCGAGACGGATCTCATGCCACAGAAAATGAGGGACATTGATCTTCCCCTTTGGAGACGCATAGAGGCGATGCATGAGATCAATGCAGTAGCTATTGCAAGACCCCTTGTCACCCATCTTGGGATAAATGGTGCGAATGATACACTGATAGATGATGTAGAAAGGTGAGCGCCAAATGGAGACTTGGTTCAGACCCTTATGTTTCTCCTCATTAGTCATTTCACCGAGAGGTTTGAGAAGATCCGCACAGACCTCAATGCCCTTGGGCCTATGGTTTGGGTCATCCTTATGGATTTTGAAACCGGTGTCAGGAAAACCAAGGGCAGCAACAAATTGAGAATAAGATGCCGTGAGCACGGTGTCGGAGGTCATCCAAGTGACAGTGTTATTTGGACCAAAGTAACATGTGGCATAGAATTGATGAATGGCAGCTTGGTTAAAATCATGCTGAAATGCAAATGGAGCAGCAAGATTAGATGACTCGATGAGCTCAATAGCCCTCGGATATTTCAACGGATGAGCACGAATATGCTCTAAGTCAATGCATACATGCAGAGATAGACCCTTAGGAATGATGATAGTGGTAAAAATGTCTGCCTGGACATTAGTGCGAAAGCGAGCGTCTTGGGAGTCGCTATCAATAGAGAATTGGTCAATATCACGACGAAGCTTAAGATAGGAAGCTATGGGAACCTCATTGAACCTTTTAATGTTGCGGCCAAGAGGAAGTGGAGGTTCAAGAGATATGCGACGGGCATCACCTTGAGGTTGCACCGGAGGAGGAGGAGGCTTGAAGGTGGGCCGACGTGTTCCCGGCTTGGGTGCAGTGGTGCGAACAGCAACATACTCGGGCTGCTCCAAATCTTCCAGCTCATCCTCATAGTCGGATTCCTCCGATGAGGAGTCACTAGCCGAGCTGTGAGGGTGAGCGGCACGCTTCCGAGGACGATCCCGCTCTTGTGAATCACCGGAGCCACCACGACGAGACGGACGAGATGGCCCACCAGAGACCTGCTTGTGTGCGGAGCGCTTGGTCCTTGGCATCTCGACCTCGGGAGGACGAACAAGATGGGGAGGGGATCCACGGGGCGGCGCCGGATGCCCGACGGCGACCGGGACGACCCAGCCCGCGCTGAGACGACGAAGAGCACGGCCGGCGCGCGACCACAGCGAGGAGAGTGAGCGGCGGCGGCGGAGAAGAGATGGGGAACGGGCGATTTTAGGTTTAGGAACTACTCTAAATGCACTCCGCTTTATATATGCGGGCCAGAAATTGACCGGATGACCGGTGCGGAACGGACGTCCGGGGCCTGAGAAGACCAACCAGATACGCCAGGTAGTGGACGACCAGCAAAAACGGACGTCCGACGCGATAGGACAGGGCTGAGATTAACGGAAGTCCGGACTCACCGGACGTCCGGTGTGAGGACAACAGAAAAGATTTTACGGACGTCCGGTACATACCGGACAGCCGGATGCACATAGGAATTTTTTTTTTCTTCTGAGAAGAATAAGGTGCAATTATTGGTGCTAATGACAATGATAGGAAGATGATGATTTTAGTACGTAGCAAGACGCAAAGACACAATATGAAGCAGTAAGTAACCTATGCCAACAACAACAAAAAATAACACACATCGCTCAGACAGTGTTCTAATGGCAAGAGCGGTGGCTGATGCCACCATGTGTGAGTATATGTGACATGACATCTCAAAGATTTGAACTTTGGGTGCATAATCACTACTCCATCATTGAAAGCACCATAGTTAGAATAACATGATAGCTTTGAGAGTGTTTGTTCTTTTTATGCATTACATAGGGTGAGAGTACTCATGAGTTGAGTGCCTCCCCCTAAATATATGCCTACATCAAGACAAAACATGATGAAAATGCATGCATGGGTACTAGATTTCACATAATGTTGTCAAGCTCCAAGATACCAAGTTCACGCCTAAGTTGACAGAACCTTACTTCATCTAATGGTTTGGTGAAAATGTCTGCAAGTTGCATATCCGTACCTACATGAGCAATATCAATATCACCCTTCTCCACATGATCTCGCAAGAAATGATACCTAATATCAATGTGCTTGGTGCGAGTATGATCTTTGGGATTCTCAGCAATATTGATGGCACTTTCATTATCACATCGAAGAGGCACTTGTCTATAGGTGATACCGTAATCCTTCAAAGTTTGCCTCATCCATAGTAATTGAGTTGCACAACTGGCTGTTGTAATGTATTCAGCTTCGGCGGTGGAAAGAGCAACACAATTTTGTTTCTTCGAGGACCAACTTACCAAGGAGCGTCCAAGAAATTGACATGCACCGGAGGTGGACTTACGATCCACTTTGTCTCCGGCCCAATCCGCATCCGTGTACCCAATAAGATCAAACTTAGCATCCTTGGGGTACCATAGTCCCAACTTTGGGGTGTGAACAAGGTATCTAAGAATATGCTTAACCGCCTTATGATGACTTTCCCTAGGGGAAGCTTGAAATCTAGCACACATGCATACACTAAACATGATCTCTAGTCTAGATGCACAAAGATAGAGCAATGAACCAATCATAGAGCAGTAAATAGATGGGTCGAAAGGGATACCATTTGTGTCTTCAGTGAGTACAATTTTGGTTGGCATAGGTGTCTTACATGGTCTAGCATCAGACATGCCAAACTTCTCTAGAATGTCCTTGAGGTATTTTGCTTGAGACAAGAAAATTCCTTCTTGAAATTGTTGAATTTGGAATCCGAGAAAGAACTTCAAGTCCGCATTGAGTGACATTTCAAAATTCTTGGTCATGGAGGCCGCAAACTTCTTGCATAAATGAATGTTAGGAGAACCAAAAATGATATCATCTACATAGATTTGGCATAAGATCAAATCACCCTTGTCCCTCTTAGTAAAAAGAGTGGGATCGATCACCCCTCTCACAAAACCATCATCGAGTAAAAACTTCTTAAGATGATCATACCAAGCACGAGGTGCTTGTTTGAGGCCATACAAAGCCTTATGAAGTTTATACACATAGTCTTTGTGATCGGGATCAACGAACCCAAGTGGTTGTGATACATATACTTCTTCTTGTAGAGGACCGTTAAGGAAAGCACTCTTCACATCCATTTGATGTAATGTAAAACCATTGAAAGCAGCATAAGCAAGTAAGATGCGAATGGATTCAAGACGGGCAACGGGAGCAAAGGTCTCACCAAAGTCCAAACCTTCAACTTGTGAGTACCCTTGTGCCACTAACCTTGCCTTGTTACGGATGATTACACCATTCTCATCTTGCTTGTTCTTGAAAATCCATTTTGTCCCAATGACATTGTGCTCGGTAGTTGGCCTCTCGACTAATGACCACACTTGGTTGCGTTCAAAACTGTTCAACTCTTCTTGCATAGCAACGAGCCAATCGTTGTCCATCAATGCATCTTGTACCTTGAGAGGCTCAACACTAGACACAAACGAGAAGTGAGCACAAAAGTTTGTCAAATGTTTACGAGTGACTCTACCTTCCGATATGCCGGTGAGAATTTTGTCAACATCAACACGACCGGCCACTCGAGGCATGATGGAGGTTAGGGTTTCGTGAGGTTCAACTTCATGTCCATCATCCACGTCCTCAACTAATGGATCATTAAGGTGTGGTGGAAGATCTTCTTCTTCATCTTGCATTTGTTGAGGTTCATCGTCAATGATTGCACTTTCTTGTTCTTGCCCTTGATGATGATCTTGTTCTTGACGATTATCATGAAGAGGGACTTGATCATCTTCTTGTACTTGGTCTAAGGGAATTGGTTGAGCAATAGGAGCTTGTGGTGGTATGGGTGTTGAAGTAGTTTGAAGATGTGTGAAGCTTCCATCTTCTTCTTCATCATCATAAGGTTCTTGTTCCATTGGAAGAAGTGCACCAACACCCATGGTCAAGATATCTTGAGAAGAATCTTCTTCACCTACATCACTTAGATCAACTTGCTCCCCATGGGAGCCATTAAATTCATCAAACACCACGTCACAAGTTTCTACAACACATCCATTGGATTTGTTGTAGACTCTATAGGCGTGAGAGTTTGATCCATAGCCAACAAATATGCCCTCAATGGTTTTGTATTGAAATTTTCCTAACCGTTCTCTTTTGTTGAGGATGAAACACTTCCACCCAAATACACGAAAGTACTTGACATTCGGCTTGTTCCCAGTTAGGAGCTCATATGGAGTCTTTTCCAATATAGTGCGGAGGAAGAGCCGGTTTGATGCATGGCATGCGGTGTTGACAGCCTCGGCCCAAAAACTATGTGGCGACTTGTATTCATCCAACATGGACCTTGCCATCTCCACAAGTGTACGGTTCTTCCTTTCGGCTACACCATTTTGCTGAGGAGTGTATGGAGCTGAATATTGATGCTCAATCCCTTCATCACTAAGAAATTCTTCCAAGGTATAGTTCTTGAACTCAGAGCCATTATCACTTCTTATTGCCAAGATTTCTTTGTCAAACTTGCGTTGTGCTTGCTTGGCAAAATCAATGAAGGTGATCTTCATCTCGTCCTTGGACTTGAGGAAAAACACCCATGTATATCTTGAGTAATCATCAACAATGACAAGACCATACTTTTTTCCACCAAGACTATCCCATGAAGGTGGCCCAAAAAGATCCACATGAAGGAGCTCTAGAGGCCTTGAAGTAGACATGATATTCTTGGGTGGGTGCTTTGATTGATGTTGCTTCCCGGCTATGCATGCACTACACACATGATCTTTCTCAAAAGAGACATTGGTTAGTCCAAGGATGTGATTACCCTTTAAGAGATCTTGAAGATTTCTCATGCGACATGGGCTAGCCGGCGATGCCATAGCCACCCCTTGTGGGCCTTGGCCATTAGACAAGTTGCATGAGATGTGCTCTCTTTCGAGAAATCAACCGTGTAAAGGTTGCCATCCAACTTTCCAACAAAGGCCACTTCGAGAGTATCTCTCTTAAAGACTTTCACATCCGTTAGTCCAAAGAGTGTATCATAACCAACAGAAGCCAATTGGCGAACGGAAAGCAAATGATATTTAAGGGATTGAACAAGCATGACATTTGCTAGAGACATGTCATTTGTGATAGCCACCTTGCCCAACCCGAGTACCTGTCCTTTTGAACCTCCACCAAACATAATGCTCATAAAATGGTTGAATAGCTTCCATGAAATCGTAGAGCAACTTGCCATCTCCGGTCATATGATTTGTACATCCACTGTCGATCACCCATTTTACTCCACCGGAGAAAGCAACCTACACACAATTATAACTTGGTTAGAGGTACCCATTTTGCAATGGGACCTCTCAAATTAGTCACAAGGGTCTTAGGGACCCAAATAGCATAGAACCGGAAAGCATTTTGAGGACCAACAAATTTGCATAAACTTCTCCATCCTTAGTTTTACGAAGTACATAAGATGGAGGCATGAACTCTTTTGGCTTGTTGAGAATGGGCATGCCCCTTGTGGCCTTCCCACTAACAACCTTACCTTTCTCCTTGTGCCCTTCTCGTACAAATGATTCTTTTAGAGGAGTGGTGCACTTTTGAGAGGAAGACGTCTTCTTGCTGCTTGTGCTTGGGTCAAACCCGAGCCCCTCTTTGGCAAACACCTCATTGTGTTGGCTCAATACCTCATTAAGGTTCTTTTGTCCTTGAGCACATGTCATGAGACCTTTCTCGATTTGAGCCTTGAGAAAGAGATTCTCCTCAAGAATAGATGCTAGGTCACTACTAGAGTTAGTAGTACAAGCATCAATATTGATAATAGGAGAAGAGTAAGCCTTGGCAAGAGTTTCAAGATAAGTAAGCTTGAGCGTCTCAAAACTCTTTGTAAGAAGGGTGAGCTCCTCTTCCTTAGTCTTGAGAGACATGGATAGAAGCTCACAATCCTTAGAGAGAGATGCGTGAGACTTCACAAGCTTACTTTTATCATTCATCAACTCTTCACAAGAGTCCTTAGCCTTTTTCAAGGAGGCAAGATCTTTAGCATGAACATCAATGTTTGCACCAATTTTCAAGCATAGTTCATCATTTCGTGCTTCCTCATATTTGACTTTCCGCTCAAGGATTTCATATTTTTCCTTTTCCTCGGTTACGAGGGTTTCGAGTTCCTTAATGGTGACGGTGTGCTTACCCACCATCTCCATAAGCATACGAAACATAGTGAGCTTCTTTCCTTTGAGGGAGCACATGACCTTATTTAATTTAGCAAACATGGGGTCATCTATATCATTATCATCATAATTATCCTCTGCATCAAGATACTCATCACTAGGAGTAGAAGGAGTGAAAAGAGGAGGGTTTGACCGTGGGGTTACCTTGACCTTGTTAGGAGAGTTTTGATCCTCTCCATCTTCTACCACGGCTTTTGCCATTAGGCACTTGTGAGCGTTGCCCTTGTAGTCTTTCATATAGTTGTAGGTGACAACATCACCACTCTTGTTGACTATTCTCAAAGTGTTTTGAGAATCTTGGGCTACTCCGGCAACACCACTAACATCATTTGGATCAGATTCTTCATGAGCAACCATTGCTTTCCCATCTCTCTTCTTGAGCTTGGTGTTCAAAGGGTTTGGCAACTTCTTCTTGGGAAAGGTCTTGGGAAACCTTGGTTTATCTTCTCTCTTCTCATAAGGGCAATCATTTGAGAAGTGGTTGGTTTCTTCACAGTTGTAGCATTTTCTCACTTTCTTCTTCTGGAATCTTCCCTTGAATTTTCCCGCGCTAAACTTCTTGACAAAGAGAGCAATGTCTTCATATGAAGGACTCTCATCGGAGTTAATCTCATCACCATCTTCATCCTCATCATCTTCCTCTTCTTCACTTTGCTCTTCTTCATATACATGCTTGGCCTTCAATGCAAGATTGATTTTTGATGTTGAGGTACCATGCATGGCAAGATGTTTTCTAGCATTTGCCTTTGACTCTTCAAATAGTTGGAAGGTTGATATGATGTCATCCGGAGTCATTTCCTTGAATCCATGGTGTTGTCTTATGTCCCACACCATTTGATGATGATATGGGGCAAGAGCATGAAGCAACTTATCCACGAGAAATCGCTTAGTCAAGTTGAATCCATCTTGAGTCTTGTCACATTCACATGACTCAATGTCGGCGGTGAGAGTCATGAGACGCTCAAGTAGTTGCTTGGGAGATTCATCTTTCTCCATACAAAAGTTTTGCAATTGACCCTTGGCAATTTCATATTGAGCAAGCCAGAGAGTGGAGGTACCGGTCTTGGTCCTCACAATGCTATCCCATAATTCTTTGGCACTTGTGATATGTATGTATGGTCTCCTTTGCTTGTCAGTCATACCTCTCCTTATGCACATGGTTGCTGTGTCGTTGAGATTCTTGTCATAAACCTCTCTTGGAGTAAGATTCTTCGGGTCAACAGCTTGGTAGCCATACTCCAAGATCTCCAACATCTCATCATTTCCATATCGAAGATGATCCTGCATAGCAACTCTCCACAAGGCAAAATCGGTAGTGTCATCAAGTAAAGGAGGTTTGCCTTGAGGGTTATACTTAGGTTTCTCTATTTGAGGTCTTGCATAAAGCCAAGGAACACTGGAGTGTTCATTACTAGGAGGTTGTTGGCCAAGTGAGGGAGTAGTCACAGCTGGCCTCGAGGCCGCACCACCAGAAACTGGTGCAAGCATCATGGTTAGTGTGGCTATCCTCATTTGGACCAAGGCCTCAAGAGAGGCATCATGCTCCGCCTTTTGCTTAGCAAGAGCTCGTTCCAGATCCTCTGAAGTGAAGGACTTGGCTTCCGTGGAAGCCACGCCCGTACTCTTCGGATCTTCAACAAGGGGAGTCCCATCGGGGTTCATCTCGCTCTAGGGCGGTTAAGCCACAAGAATAGAGCACGAGGCTCTGATACCAATTGAAAGGATCGAGATGGACCTAGAGGGGGGTGAATAGGTACAATTACAAATTTTAATTATTACTTAGCAATTCTAGGCAATAATGCAGAATAGGAAAGTGAGCCTAACAATTGCAAGTATGAAGCTAAGAGCTAAGCAAGATAAACAAGTAACACAAGTATGAGTAAGAAAGCACAATATGATATAAGTAAGTGCTAGGAGACAAGTGACCACAAGTAGAGAGTTAGGGTTAGGAATAACCGCAACTTCGGGAGACGAGGATGTATGCCGATGTTCACTTCCTTGGAGGGAAGCTACGTCACCGTTAGAGAGGTGGATGTTACCACGAAGGCACACCAACGCCACGAAGGCTCACCCTATTCTCCCTTCGAGACAACACCACGAAGGCGTTTCTCAACCACTAGTGGTAGACCTTGGGGTGGTCTCCAAACCCTCACAAACTTTTCCGGGGGTAATCACAGTGGTCGATTCCTCTCCGAAAGACTCCTACCGCCTAGGAGTCTCCAACCTCCAAGAGTAACAAGAACGTTGGGAAATGCTCAAGAACTTGCGCAAATCACGAATTCTTTTGGTGAGAAGAAGGGGAAGGAGTGGATCTATCACTTGATTGGAGAACTTCTCTCAAATGTTCCCAAATCCTTTGGGGATCTAGGATTTGGTGTAGGGAATCAAGAGAGGGAGTGAGATGTGTTCTTAGAAAGCTCAAAGTGAATGGTCCACCACATCCCGTGAGAGGGAGGAGGCTATATATAGTGATAGTGTAAAACTGACCGTTTGAGCCACACAGTGTACTGGAGCTGTCGGACATCTGGTGAGTACCGGACGCCCGGTGACTCAGATTGGACAGGACGTAAGGCCGGGCCGCCGGTCGTCCGGTCGCTGGAAAGCCTACCAGGCCATAGAAGAGGCACGAGGCACACCGCCAGCGGACGTCCGGAAGACGCCGGTCGTCCGGTGGCCGGACATCCGGTGAGGTCGGAAATCCGCTAATCAACCTTCTGTTGGGGCAGTACCGGACATCTGGAGAAGAACGGCCGTCCGGTGACCGGTCGTCCGTTGAGACCGGACATCCGCTAATTTATATTCTGTGAAGATGCACCGGACACCCGAGGAGAGCCGGATGCCCGGTCGACTGTGAGAGGTCGGACGTCCGTAGACATTCGGACGTCCGGTGATAGCTGAACCTACTAGCTTAGAATCATACCAGTTTTTGTGCACAAGGTAGAGGAAGAATTAGAGATGAAACAGAGATGCTGAGAGAGGATATTCTGTGGGTTTTGAGCAAGTTCTTTCACGAAATCCGATGATCCCCTCTTAATAGTGCGGGATCCCTATACTCAAGAACTAACCGAAATAAAAAAAAGGAGCCGAAGCTTTTGTCTTTGTCTTGTATCTCTGCTCTTGAGTGATATATAAATATATATGTCCATATTCATGATCCACACACGGCCCTTGAGATATAATCCTGAGATTTACTTGATAAACATGATTAGTCCCAAAATGCATGTTGTCATCAACATCAAAATACGATTAAGGGCATGATTGCACTTTCACTTGTCCAAAGTAGTCAGGTGAAAACCCTTCAAAATTCCCGGCAAAGTTTCCCTCCTCTTTTTCTGAAAATTCAAATTTAACTCAAATTAAAAAAATTGACAACAGTACAAAAGGTTGTCTCAAAACATTTTTAAATAAATACTAAAAAAAACTAGAGAGAAAAATAAGAATAACAAAAAAAGAACCAAGTCATTTAGACTTGTGGTTAAAAAGTTATAAAGGTTTTAAAACCAGGGTCCTTTCTGTAAAAAGTCTAGTCCCTGTGCGTTTTATAAAGAAAACGCTTCGGCTAGAAATACGCTTTTCAGCGTGGAAGACGTAAAAGTAGAGATTACGCCTTCGTTTTAGACAGAGAAAAAGAAAAGGAAAAGCGCGGGATGGGGTCCACCCGTCAGGTTCAAATATTTGAACCCACGCGCGGAAACAGAGAGGAGACGGCATTCGCCGGCGGTGATCGCCGGGGTCTTGGAGGGCGGCGATGGTCGAAACATGACCAGGGAGGAGTGCCGCGTCGGAGGGAGGTGGTGGTGGTCGCCGGAGAGCACCTGAACGCCGGTGAGGTCGACGACGGCGGACGGTGGCTCGGGTGGTGCGGGATCTCGCCGGAGAGAGCTCGGGGAGTGAAATTGAAGTGGGGAATCGATGATTTGGTGGAGTATATGACTACTGGCAAGATTTGGGCAGTTGTGGTGGAGTGATGACGACGAACGGGTTGGGGAAAGTGGCGGCGAGGCGGTGATCGGAGAGGGGGAAGAAGACCTCCTCGAGGTCGGGGAGGAGTTCTGGAGGGTGATTGGGACATGGTGGAGTTGATTTGTGCTCTGAACGGAGCTCGAGGGATCCTTTTATAGGGGATCAGAGGCAGTTCGGCGGGGTTCGGATCACGCCGGAGTTACGATGGTCGGTTTGGGCGGTGGCCGTGGTCGGTGAGTGTCAGTGAGGGTGGAGGAAGCTGCCCGAAGCGCCAGCGCGGACGAGCTCGGGCTCGGTGGCTTTATCCACGGCGAGGTCGGTGTACGGGTGCGGCGGACGTCGTCCTTCTCTGGTGACTGACAGGGTGCCAAGGGCGGCGTGATCAGCGTGGAGAGAGTGCGGAGGAGGTGTCGCGTGGTGAGTAGTTAGGTGGGGGAGGTCAGCGAGGGAGTGAATATGGCGGGCGCCGCGTGGATTAGTTCGGCTTGCCACCGCCGAGGACGGAGGCAGGTGCACCGGCCTCCTTCTGTGCTGTCGGCGGTGAGGCACTGACGAGGAGGGGTCCAGGGCGGCGCAGTTACGAGGGAGGAGGCGTGGATGAGAAGGAGTGGGGATGGAGTGGAGTGCACGGCGCCGTCGTTTCTGCCACTGAACCAAATTCAGTTAACTGAATTTTGGACAGCGATGAACAGTGTGCACATTAGCTGTTTGATAAAATGACAGAAGGTGCTTGAGATTTTAGGATTTTGTGGGGATTTTTGTGGTAATGCGTGGATGCTCAAAAATGAGTTTGGCAGAGTTTGGGAATTTTTGGATCAATTAAAAATATGTTTGGATCAGAAATATTGAATCTGGTCCAAATTTGAATTGAGTGGAATTTGAAAATTTTGAACTGTGGTACCCCATATTTTTTGAGAAATGGGTTGTGGGTACCATATATTTGATGGGATAATTTTGGTGGAGGTGGAATCCTTGTAGAAATGGTGGTCCCTTTTTAAACCAAAGGAATGATGGAATATGTGAATTCCAACCTTGGAATTTATTTAGATGGTGAAAAATATTTTTGTGGGGTAGGAAAGAGTTGGATTCTGTCCTAGATGAGGTGAGTGACTTGTGGGATAAAGTTGGAGTGGAAGAAAATTTGTTGGATGGATTTTAGAAGGGCTAAAAGGAGGTGAAAAGGGTATTTTGAAAATTTAATTATCCCCAAATCTTTTCTTGCTGAAAAATTGTTTGAAAACCCCAAATTAATTACCCATATAATTTTAAACCCTTCAAACCAGAATATTTAAAGAAGATTGAAACCCAAATAAAATTTGAAAAGGTTTTCAATTTGAAGAAAGGTGATATGGTCAAAAATGGTTTTCAAAACTTTTATTTTTAAAGGAAGGATTTTCAAATATTCGGAAAAATATTTTTGGGGTGTTACAATTTGTTTCTTGGTTTTCTTTAGGTTCCTTTTCTTGATTTTCATTATTTATTTTCTTCAACACATGTCTAATGTTTCTTTTTTGTTTTCATGCTACATTTTTCCTATATGTCAAGAACATATTTCTGATACACATTTAACATTTCTCCAATTCAAGATTAACATTTATCGAACACATGGTCAACATTTTTATACACATTTTGAACATTTTACAAATAAAATATTAACTTTTTTTTAATATATGGTCAACATTTTTATACACATTTTAAAATGCTTTATTAAAATTTTCCAAATGCAAGATTAAGATTAGCATGTCCTCCAATATTTGATTCACCTGCTTAGTTTGTCCTCCGATTTGCGGGTGGTATGCAGTGCTGAACGTCAGTTGAGTTCCTAGGGCTTGCTGTAGGTGCTCCCAAAATCTAGAGACAAATTGGGTGCCTCTGTCAGAGACTATGGTCTTGGGTATTCCGTGTAAGCAAACAATCCGGGAGAGATATAATCTGGCGAGTCTCTGTGTGGAGTATGTGGTTTTTACCGGTATGAAATGTGCCACCTTGGTTAAATAATCTGTTATAACCCAGATAGCATCATTTCCGTGTCGTGACCTTGGCAATCCGACGATAAAATCCATCCCTATTACGTCCCATTTCCATTCAGGCACTCTGAGTGGCTGTAATAGTCCTGCTGGCCTCTGGTGTTCTGCTTTCACACGCTGGCATGAATCACAATGTGCGACATATACGGCTATATCTCTTTTCATCCCATGCCACCAGTAATTTTCTTGTAGATCCTTGTACATCTTTGTTCCTCCTGGATGAATAGAATAGGTGTGGTATGGGCTTCTGCCAAAATTTGCTGCTTTAAATCTTCCTTATTAGGCACACATAGTCTTTTTCTGAACCATAAAATTCCCCGACTATCAGTGGTAAACTCGGGCGCCTTGCCCAACTTCATTTTCCTCTTAATCCCCTCAATACTTGGGTGTCCTTTTTGGGCTTCTTTGATCTGATCCTCTAATGTTGGTTTTATCTCCAGCTGATTAATGGTTCCTTCTGTGATTAGGACCATATTGAGTCTGGCAAATTCCTGGTTGAACTCATGTTGTGAAAATTGCACACTATTATTATTGGTGCAGGGACTTCGGCTGAGAGCATCTGCCACAACATTTGCTTTACCCGGATGATAATGAATTCCGATATCGTAGTCCTTTATTAACTCAAGCCAGTGCCGCTGTCTCAAGTTTAATTCCGGCTGAGTGAAAATATACTTAAGACTTTTGTGGTCCGTGTATATTTCACATCGTTCACCGAGAAGAAAGTGTCGCCATTCTTTGAGTGCGTGTATTACCGCAGCTAGCTCCAAATCATGAGTAGGATAATTCTCCTCGTGTCGTCGTAGCTGTCTTGAGGCATAAGCCACAACTTTTCCTTCTTTCATTAATACACATCCAAGGCCCTTCCTGGATGCGTCACGGTATATCTCAAAAAATTTGTGCACATCGGGCACAACTGTAACACCCCAAAAATTAATCCTGTTTTTACTAAGTAAAACATGGCCAGAAATAAAATTTTGAAATAAATTAAGTCCTTATTATTTTCAGAACCATTTTCTGTTTCTGTTTTTCAAAATTCTTCCCTCCGTAAAGAAATTTTTAGAAATAATATTGTGGCTCTGGTAGTTTTCTTAAACCATTTCATTATTACTTTAACAACAGTAAGAATTATTTTCCGAATAAAATTTTCCTTTAAATAATTCTTTTAATAGCATTTTCAATACTTTAAATGCCTCTATTGCACTACAACCATTTTAAATAATTGTTTTAAAATCCCACAAAAAATTATGAGGTGTCATGTGATGCCTATAGGTCACTTTTATGCAAAAACCTAACTTGGTGTTTTGAAATTTTGAGTGAAACATCCTCTTTTCAATTCTGTCCAGTATTTGAGTTTCTACTACAACCTCTATTTTCCTTGCTCCAAAAATTCTGAAATTATTCCCACTTATAGTCCTTCCAATAAAACCCTTAAGTCCAAAATTTTAGCTCTATTGGAATCCTTTTAGTTCACAAAATATTCCTCTTAATTTCCTGTCCAGTAATGAATTTCCCTAAAACTTGCACTAGCAAGTTTTGTATTTTGCCCAGCCAACCCCACCACCCTATCCACCATCCAAAGAGACATTCCCCTGTCAATTTTCATATCCAACAAATCCTCCTAGACCACCTTAGCATTCTGTCAAACACTCTGTGGGCATGGCAGAAATTTGGCCTCTTGCTCAACTACATTAGAAACTTGCTCTCCTGGCCAAACCAGCATGTCAACCACTCCTCCCATTCCATGAAACATCATCATGTTAAGTTTTGGCTCATTTGGGTCCCTGTAGATGCCATGGGCATTTGTTCGAGCACGTGGTGTGCGTGCGCAGAGCACGACTAGAGCGCGACTACTGCAGGCCGCGACATCGCTCTAGCACCGCGTCTCTGCTGCCTCCCCCTCTCACCCGAGTCCACCGCTGGATCACCCAGTCCATCCCAACGCTCGCCAACACCTCTCCTCGTCCTCTAGCGCCGCCTAGCACCGTCCAGCACCGCCGCCACCGAAACCTACTCGGGCACGGCACCGCCCGAGCCGCCCGTCCCCTCCAGCTCGCCCCCTTCTTAACTACTGACCACCGCCCCTCCACCGACCTCACCGGTCTCGCTGACCATCGCCACCGCCCCCAACCACCCAAACGGCGCCATGAATCGCCGCCGCCGCCGTGTCTTCTTCGGGAAGCCACCGAACCGCCTCACCCGCACTATAAAACCCTCCTCAAGCTTCCCCTCGTCGTTAGTACATCTCCCTCCACCTCTCTGTACTTCCCCGAGCAGCCAGGCAACCGGAAGTGGTCGTCTCCCTCGCCTCCGGCAGTTTCTGCCGCCGCCGCATCCTCGATGGTTCCGGCGAAACCACAGCTCCCCCTCCGCCAATCTCTTCACCAACAACTTCCCCTTGACCCCACGACTCCGTTCCCCCTCCCAATTCCACTCGGGATCAACCACGGGCGAAAGCCCCCTTTCTTTCGTAGCCGCCGTCCGCCGGGGATCGCGTCACCGGCGATGCAGAGCTCCCCGTAGGTCGTGCCACCCGCCGGAGGAACCGCCATGACCCTCTGAGCACGTGGGTAGCCTCAGCTCCCCGAGAGGTGCCGCCTACCTCCGGCAATCACCGTCGGCGTGCGCTCTGTACACCACGCGCGAGAGGAAGGCAACGAGGACCAGTCAAACCCGACAAGCGGGGCCCGATCGCCAGCCTCTCCTCGCTTCTCTACGGGCGGGGCTGAGCAGCTGCGCTGGCCCAGTGGCGCCAGTCTGCTATTCAGCGCTCAGGGCGCATCACTGTTTCTTTCCCTTTTCCATTTTCAGCATATATTCTGATAATTCCTCAGTGACCATTTCAAATACAAATCCAGTGATTCAAATTTCTACAGTCTTATAAAATTATGCTCTATTTTTCTAGATTAGGTGAACATTTTTCCTAAGCTTTATCTCCACTAGATTAATTAAATGGTTCAATTAATCATTTATTTCAACTTCGAAATTCCATAAGTAATTCATATTAACTCCAAATAATTTGATTATTTTTCTGGTATTTCTAATTTTTCATCTAGTTTATTTTAGTATTTATTTCAAAAAAAATCCAAACAATTTTTGGCACTGTTTTTGCTATATGTGGTAATTCAAATATTTCTGAAAATAGGAAATGGAGGGAAGATAAAGTTTTCAAACTTTTTGAGTGCAACCAACATCTCTGCATACTAAAGGCAAGCATCTTGAACACTTGATATGGTGGATTGCATAGTTAATATTTGCACCATGATTATGTTGAGTTCATATAAAGTTGGCATATTGATAATTATGCATGCATGACCCCATGAAATATTTTACCTTCATTTAGGCTTGAAGTAAGAGTAAGCATGGCTATTTTTCTTATGTCACATATGCCTGAGCCGGTCCAGACTAAACTGCAGAAAAGAATCAGTCACGAGTAAAGTGACCGTGAGACTGAAATTTCTCGTGGTGACGAGAATGATCTGTAAGGGCATGTCGGGACATGCCGGGTGGTGATGCTGTTGGGTATCACCAAGGAATATATTGTGCTAACCACTGCAGGAAAACTTAACCTCCTGAGTCGACCGTAGATCGAGTCTTGTTCCGGTAACCCCCATACTTGATTCGTGATGCCACTTGTCCCTGCCACAGGTGGGGTATGGTTCAGTAAGTTGTTAACCCCTTTCCGTGCACACACCACATAGAGGGCTACGATGAGGGTTTCCATGTTGGTGGACTAAATCCTATCATCAGGTCAGGGGGCATGGGTGTTTCCAGTTGTGACTGAGAGGGGGGCACCCCTTGTAATCCGCGTGTATTAATAGTGATCCCATGCAGGATGTTGGTCTCTCCGTCTTAAAGTTTTTCTTGAACGATGCTTTGGGTGATTCCTGGCATCCGGAAAGATAATCTGGTGTGTGCTGGTTAGGTGTGTTTTCAACCCAAAGACCGTAAAGGGAATAAGTCGGTGTCACGGTACTGACTAAAGAAATCCTTTACTTGTGGGTAAAGAGTACACCCTCTGCAGAGTTTAAACCTATTCGAATAGCCGTGTCCGCGGTTAAGGACTACAGTCTGGGTTGGTCAAGTGTCAGTCTTAGTGTCGGTCTTCGAAGGAAAATAATTAAATTGAGCCTGAATTATTTTGCAAGATAATTGTTGTCACCCTGACGCTACCATGAATATTTTATGCATGTTAAATATTATTATGGTTATGCATATTATTGAGGACTAACCCGTTTCTCTTATTTTTTATATTTCCTGAGTGTCTCAGGGGCTGGCCAGACTACCCCGGGCACTCAATTTTATTTTCAAGACCTCTCGTGGCGTCTCTCGAGTTAACAGGCGGCTCCGCCACTACTCTTGTGGACACCCGATTGGCATTTCTCTTCAAGTCCGACCGTGGCGTCACTTGACACCCGACTGGCATTTCTTTTCAAGACCTCTCGTGGCGTCGCCTGAGTTCTCGGATGGTCCTGTCTCGTCCGATTTCTCTTTTAGACACCCGTTTGGCATTTCTCTTCAAGACCTACCGTGGTGTCACCTTAGACATCCGACCGGCATTTCTTTTATTTTATTTTCCTTTAACTATCCTTGTTTATCACTAATGTTTTTTATATATCCATTTATTTGCACATGCTAATATTTTATCATGCCATGATTTAATTCCTGTCAGTAGGCTTTAAGTCCATCATGAGCATACGCATTTAGTGTAGTTCATCACGATCATATATTTTGTCTCCTGCATTCGGTATATCTTTTGTTCATGATGTTTGCGAGTACATTCAAACGTACTCACAGGCTTGTCCCTGGCTATTTACTTGGCCAGGTCAGGAGTTCTACGAGGACTACCACAGCGACGTCCATGCGGAGCCTAGGATAGCAGCCACACGGATAGGAATTATCCGGGTCAGCTGTTCCTGTGGGAATGGAGCCCCATCGACGTTGGAGAACCACGAGACAACTCCGTCATCCACCACCAGAATCATTGTTGTATCATTAGGCCTTCATGGTCTTGTATCCAATTCTTGTAATAGCTTGGTAATCTGTAACAAGGACGTGTCCACCAGTAACGGTAATCCTGGGCTGGTGATGACACGAGGGGTAATTTCTGGGATTTCGTGTCCCGGCCCCGGCAACAACCAGAACGGGTGCTGTTGTTAACCTCTCCTTCAATTCTTGGAAACTTTTCTCACAGGCTTCAGTCCATTCAAACTTCTTATCTTTCTTAAGCAATTGGGTCATGGGTTTAGCTATGGTGGAGAATCCTTCGATAAATCTCCGGTAATAACCTGCCAGACCAAGAAAACTCCTGACCGCAGTCACGTTGGTGGGTTGTTTCCATTCTTGGACAGCTTTTACCTTGCTTGGGTCCACTGCTATCCCATCCTGTGTCAGAACGTGTCCTAGGAAGCCAACTTCTCGTAACCAAAATTCACATTTACTGAATTTGGCATAAAGTTGGTTTTTCCTTAATTCTTCCAGGACCATTCGTAGGTGTTGTTCGTGTTCTTCGGGTGTCTTGGAATATATAAGTATGTCATCAATAAATACGACCACGAACTTGTCCAAATATTTCATGAAAACCTTGTTCATGAGATGAACAAAATAAGCAGGAGCGTTGGTTAAGCCGAAAGGCATCACTGTAAATTCGTACAATGCGTATCTGGTAGTAATGCAGTCTTGGGTATATCTGACGATCGGATTTTCAATTGGTGGTTGCCTGACCTCAATTTTTTTTTTTTGAGAATACCTTGGCTTCTGCTAGCTGTTCAAACAAGTCATTTATCCTGGGCAGCGGGTATTTATTTTTTATGGTGACCATATTGAGAGCCCTGTAATCAATACATAGCCTTAGGGTACCATCCTTCTTCTTAGCAAATAAAACTGGCGATCCCCATGGTGACGAGCTGGGTCGAACATATCCCTTTTCCATTAGTTCATTAATTTGTTTCTTCAACTCAGCTAATTCTGTTGGAGCCATTCGGTATGGCTTCTTATAAATGGGTGTCGTACCAGGTGCCAATTCAATAACAAATTCAATCTCGCGGTCCGAGGGCATTCCTGGTAGGTCCTCAGGAAATACATCGGGGTACTTGCAGACTACTGGAACCTTACTTAATTCTTCTGCATCCACTTGATTTAATTTCCCTTGTGACGCGGAGGTCCTCTTTGTGCCAAATTTTATTGTTTCCCCTTGGCAACTTGTAAGCATCACTGTGCGGTTGTAGCAGTCTATGAAACCCTTGTTTTTGGTTAACCAATCCATTCCCAGAATAACGTCCAGACCGACTGCTTCTAGTACAATAAGGTTGGCTGAAAACATCATTCCATTGATCTCAATATTCACATCCTTGCAGTACCACTGTGTGTTTTGCTTCGATCCCGGGGACTGAATAACCAAGGAATTTTGCAAAGGCGAAAAAGGAAATTGATTCTCCGAAGCAAATCTTTTAGAGATGCACGAATGCGAAGCTCCGGAATCAAATAAAACTGTAGCATTAATTGAGTTGACAGGAAACGTACCGAACACAATATCCGGTGCATTTTGTGCCTCCTCAAGGGTCACGTGGTTGACTTGTCCCTTCCTCTAGTTGTTATTGGGGTTGATGTTGTTGCGTTTGGGGGCTGTGTTTGTACCACGGCCGTTGTTGTTTGGCTTGGTAGTATTGTTTCCCTGCTTTGGGCATTGCCTGGAGTAATGCCCTTCCCCTCCGCAGGCATAACAGGTGATGCCCGGATAGAATGTTGTACCCTTGGTCCTGTTGTTGAAAGCACTGCGGTTCTGCTGCGGTGCTACAGCTGCGCGTCGAGGTAGTAGTGTTGTTGGTCGGTGTGTTGTGGGCTTCTGAAATTCATTCTTGGGTTTATTGTTGCGAACCTGAGATGACTGGCTCATACGGCGCTTGCGTATCTCATTCATGTTACGATGCTCGTTCTCCAGTATAATTGCCTTGTCCACCAGTGTCTTGAAATCAGGAAAGGTGTGGACAACTAGTTGGCACTTCAAAGACGGAATAAGTCCATCGAGAAACTTCTCCATCTTTTTGTCCTCTGCCATATACCCATCATCAGCATACCGGGCCAGTTGAGTAAACTGATCCAGGTACTGTGTCACCGAGGTGCCACGCTGCTTGAGATCCTCAAATTCCCTCTTCTTCAATTTCATGATGCTATTGGGGATATGTGCTCCCCGAAAGTTTTCCTTGAATTGCTCCCACGTCATATTGGCTCCGCTGGGGTGAGTGTGGCATAAGTTTTCCCACCATGATGCTGCTGTACCGGAAAAATAATGCGGAGCGTACAACACTTTTTCCTGGTCCGTGCATTGAGCGATAACCAATTTTCTCTCAATGTCACGTAACCAATCATCAGCTTCCAATGGCTTATCTGTGTGGGTGAAGACTGTTGGATGGGTCTTCTGGAGCTCAGATAATTTTGACCTGTGCTGATTTTGTCCTTGGTGGTTTCCCATATTGATTAAATGTTGCATCATTTCTTGGTGTTGTTGCTGGCTTTGCTCGTACAGACGGCACACTTGTGAAAATGCTAAATCACTGCCCTGTTGGCTAGTCTGTCCTTGTGTGAAATTGTTTCCCATTTGTCCATTATTGTTTTCTGGCAGAGTTAGCATAGAACGAGTCCAGGGGCGATGCATTTTATTTCTGGGGGTATTTGGGTAACACCGGTGAGAAAAGAAATTGTATAGACAGCAAATAAAATTTTTAAGAGACCAAAAATAAATCCCCCCCCCCCCAGGATGCAAACATAACGGCTTTATCATACATGCAGAATTTAATTATACAAGCATGACTTAATTATACAAGATGCTTGCAGGAACTGTATGCTATAAGACCACTTATTCAACTAGCGTTCTACTCTGCCTTTCTAACAAGCTGTGGTCCAAGTCCATTACTCGCCAACTTACAAAAAGGAAAAGAAGAAGAAACAGAAAGTACATATCTTACAACCACGACTCATAAAAAGACTACTGCGGTGCTAACGCTCGATCTGTCCTCGCGGGGTGTTCGAGACACTGTAAGCTCCGCTGAGGGTGAGTCCTAGCTGTGGGTCTTGAGACTCAACCTCCTCCTCCTCTGGAATGGTCTCCAGTCGGGTAGAGGTCGATGCTACACCTGTCTGAGGTGGCACCGTGCGCGTCGGCAGTGGAGCTCTGGTTGGAACAGGAGCAACCATGCGACTAGCCTCATCACTCGGGGATGAGTGCTGAACCGCGGGCTGAGTAGGAGAGTAGTGTGGTGGTGACGGAATACGAGGGGCACGTGGCGAAGGTGAACGGAACTCACTCCTGCGAGGGATCCTCGCACGAGGCAAATCCATCCGTGCAGCAAGATGGTCGTCCACCAGTGCGGTAAAGATTGACTCGAGTGCCAGCGATCGTGCCTAGCGTTTCCTACAGTCAGCCTGGCTCTCGTACCAAAGCCTGTCGGGCCCCTTTCTGGGATAAATCACAGAAAAGCCCTAAGTCACACCAGCCCCAAGATCAACACAACTGGTGGACTTCCTTGATACAGATAACCAGTACAATATAATAATATTACACAAGGTTGAGTCTGAGAGCTCAACAACATTATTACAAACTCGCCATTATATGGCAGTGGCGGAATATGACAGTGGTGTGGTGGTGTTACAACTCTGATACAATAATATAAGCCAAGCGTCAGTGTGAGACTTGACTATTTTATTGGTGTAGCGGAAGCTCGGCGGATGATACAAGTGGTAGACTCCTATCTCACAGGTTGACTGACTGGGACTCCTCTAAGCATCGGGCTCGCTAGCGCAATCCTCCTCCACAGGCTCGTCCTCCTCCAAGTCTGGCCAAGTAAATAGCCAGGGACAAGCCAGTGAGTACGTTGGAATGTACTCGCAAACATTATGAACAAAAGATATAATGGATGTATATGCTCATGTAGGAACATAATGACATGCTCATGCTGACTATAATCCTGGTCATGACATAATAATAAAATGATGCGGAAGTAAATAAATAGGTTAGCCATAACTAGTCTTATTAAAAATTGTGTGAGTGAATGCCATGGGTAGTCTAGCCAGCCCAAGTGACACTCAGAAAAGTAAGAGAAAAGCCTATCGGGTGTCTAAAAGAGAGTCGGGTAATAACCCGGAATCTCAAGCGACGCCACGAAAGGTCTTGAGAGAAATGCCAGTCGGGTGTCAAAGTGACGCCACGGTCGGACTTGAAGAGAAATGCCTATCGGGTATCCACAAGAGTAGTGGCGTGATAAACCGCCTATTAACTCGAGGGACGCCACAAAAGGTCTTGAAAAGAAGTGCCAATCGGGTATCCACAAGAGTAGTGGCGTGATAAACCGCCTATTAACTCGAGGGACGCCACAAAAGGTCTTGAAATAAAAATAAGAGGAATGGGTTAGTCCGCAAAAATCTGCATTATCATGAAAATAATCTCAGCAATATTATTCAGATTAATCAAGACAGTGCTAGTGATGACAGTGATATCCTGCAAAGTAGTTCATGCTCAGATTAAATATTTTCCTCCGAAGACCGACACCGGGACCGACACTTGACCCACCCAGCTACGCCCTTTGACCGAGGACACGGCTATTCGAATAGGTTTAACTCTGCAGAGGATGTACTCTTTACCCACGTGCATGGGATTCCTTTAGTCAGCACCGTGGCACTGGCTAATTCCCACTACGGTCTTTGGGTTGAAAACACACCTGACCCGCACACACCAGATTATCCGTCAGGATGCCAGGAATCACCCAAAGCATCGTTACAGAAAAACTCTAAGTCGGGGAGACAACAATCTCGAGTAGCATGGGATCACTATTAATACGCGCGGATTCCAAGGGGGGACCCCCTCTCGGCAACAACCGGTAACACCCATGCCCCCTGACCCGATGACAGGATTTAGTCCAAGGCCTCGGAAACCCTCATCGTGGCCCTCTGTACGGTGTGTACCTGGACAGGGGTTAACAACTTACTCAGCCGCACCTTCCTTGCGGAAGGACCCGTGGCAGCACGGTATCCAGCTAGGTGTAACGGAACAAGACTCGATCTAGGCCGACTCAGGAGGTGTTATTTAACATCACCGGAATATTCCACATATGTCACATGACACCACCGTGTCAAAAGTAATGGCCCGTGCCCACCGGCACGTCCAAGTCAGGAGACACTCCCCTGAATACTCACAGCTTTACCATGTTAGAAAGAATCTTTACTTGAGTGAAGTGCAAGACATGGGTAAGAAAATGATATGACCGAACATGCATGCACTTGTGATATATAAGATGCAAATGCAACGGATGCAAACATGCAAATGCCAAATGCAATCATCATATCCCAAGTTCAATAATGCTTGCCTTGTCCAAAGTAGTCAGGTGAAAACCCTTCAAAATTCCCGGCAAAGTTTCCCTCCTCTTTTTCTGAAAATTCAAATTTAACTTAAATTAAAAAATTTGACAAGAGTACAAAAAGTTGTCTCATTTAAATAAATACTAAAAAAACTAGAGAGAAAAATAAGAATAACAGAAAAAGAAACAAGTCATTTAGACTTGTGGTTAAAAAGTTATAAAGGTTTTAAAACCAGGGTCCTTTCTGTAAAAAGTCCAGTCCCTGTGCGTTTTATAAAGAAAACGCTTTGGCTAGAAATACGCTTTTCAGCGTGGAAGACGTAAAAGTAGAGATTATGCCTTCGTTTTAGACAGAGAAAAGGAAAAGCGCGGGGTGGGGTCCACCCGTCAGGTTCAAATATTTGAACCCGCGCGCGGAAACAGAGAGGAGACGGCGTTCGCCGGCGGTGATTCACCGGGGTCTTGGAGGGCGGCGATGGTCGGAACATGACCAGGGAGGAGTGCTGCGTCGGAGGAAGGTGGTGGTGGTCGCCGGAGAGCACCTGAATGCCGACGAGGTCGACGAGGCGGACGGTGGCTCGGGTGGTGCGGGATCTCGCCGGAGAGAGCTCGGGGAGTGAAATTGAAGTGGGGAATCGATGATTTGGTGGAGTATATGACTACTGGCAAGATTTGGGCAGTTGTTGTGGAGTGATGACGACGAACGGGTCGGGGACAGTGGCGGCGGGGCGGTGATCGGAGAGGGGGAAGAAGACCTCCTCGAGGTCGGGGAGGAGTTCTGGATGGTGATTGGGACGTGGTGGAGTTGATTTGTGCTCTGAACGGAGCTCGGGGGATCCTTTTATAGGGGATCCGAGGCGGTTCGGCGGGGTTCGGATCACGCCGGAGTTACGATGGTCGGCGAGGTCGGTTTGGGCGGTGGCCGTGGTCGGTGAGTGTCAGTGAGGGTGGAGGAAGCTGCTCGAAGCGCCAGCGCGAACGAGCTCGGGCTCGGTGGCTTTATCCACGGCGATGTCGGTGTACAGGTGCAGCGGACGTCGTCCGTCTCCAGTGACTGACAGGGGGCCAAGGGCGGCGTGATCAGCGTGGAGAGAGTGCGGAGGAGGCGCCGCGTGGTGAGTAGTTAGGTGGGGGAGGTCAGCGAGGGAGTGAATATGGCGGGCGCCGCGTGGATCAGTTCGGCTTGCCACCGCCGAGGACGGAGGCAAGTGCACCGGCCTCCTTCTGTGCTGTCGGCGGTGAGGCACTGACGAGGAGGGGTCCAGGGCAGCGCAGTTACGAGGGAGGAGGAGTGGACGAGAAGGAGTGGGGATGGAGTGGAGTGCACGGCGCCGTCGTTTCTGCCACTGAACCAAATCCAGTTAACTGAATTTTGGACAGCGCTGAACAGTGTGCACGTTAGCTGTTTGATAAAATGACAGAAGGTGCTAGAGATTTTAGGATTTTGTGGGGATTTTTGTGGTAATGTGTGGAAGCTTAAAAATGAGTTTGGCAGAGTTTGGGAATTTTTGGATCAATTAAAAATATGTTTGGATCAGAAATATTGAATCTGGTCCAAATTTGAATTGAGTGGAATTTGAAAATTTTGAACTGTGGTACCCCATATTTTTTGAGAAATGGGTTGTGGGTACCATATATTTGATGGGATAATTTTGGTGGAGGTGGAATCCTTGTAGAAATGGTGGTCCCTTTGTAAACCAAAGGAATGATGGAATATGTGAATTCCAACCTTGGAATTTATTTAGATGGTGAAAAATATTTTTGTGGGGTAGGAAAGAGTTGGATTCTGTCCTAGATGAGGTGAGTGACTTGTGGGATAAAGTTGGAGGGGAAGAAAATTTGTTGGATGGATTTTAGAAGGGCTAAAAGGAGGTGAAAAGGGTATTTGGATAATTTAATTATCCCCAAATCTTTTCTTGCTGAAAAATTGTTTGAAAACCCCAAATTAATTACCCATATAATTTTAAACCCTTCAAACCAGAATATTTAAAGAAGATTGAAACCCAAATAAAATTTGAAAAGATTTTCAATTTGAAGAAAGGTGATATGGTCAAAAATGGTTTTCAAAACTTTTATTTTTAAAGGAAGGATTTTCAAATATTCAGAAAAATATTTTTGGGGGTGTTACATTTGTTTTTGGTTTTCTTTATGTTCCTTTTCTTGATTTTCATTATTTATTTCTTCAACACATGTCTAATGTTTCTTTTTTGTTTTCATGCTACATTTTTCCTATATTCAAGAACATATTTCTGATACACATTTAACATTTCTCCAATCAAGTTTACATTATCGAACATATGGTAACATTTTTATACACATTTGTGACATTTTACAAATAAAATATTAACTTTTTTTAATATATGGTCAACATTTTTATACACATTTTAAAATGCTTTATTAAAATTTTCCAAATGCAGATTAAGATTTTTTTAACACATGGCGTACATTTTTTTAACACATTTAACGTTTTTCATATGCTTTATTAAAAAAATCAGATGCAAGATTTACATTTTTTTTCATACTGGTCAACATTTTTTCTATATACATTAACATTTTTCGAATTCTCTATTAACATTTTTCAAATACAAGTTTCACTTTTTTTAACACAATACAAGATTAACAATTTTTCAATACATGGTCAAAAAATATATATACATTAATTGGTTTTCAAATGCTTGATTAAAATTTTCCCAATACAAGCTTAACATTTTTTTAATACAATACAACATTAACAAAGAAATAATACATGGTCTGCATTTTTCTATATTTATTTTAAGATTTTTCAAAGGCTTGATTAATATTTTTTAATTAATTGTTTCAACATTTTTAAATACATGATCAACTTTTTTCACACACATTGTATATTTTTGTATAAATTGTTTGTATAAATGAGGAACATTTTCCCTATATACATTTAACATTTTTCAAATGGTTTGTTAATTTTTTTGAAATTTATTGTATAATGTATTTTTTAATATATATTTTTATAATATTTGAAAGTCTGAAATAAAGTAAATACGAAAGAAAAGGGGTAAAAAACTAAAAACACAAAGAAACGAGGCCGTGCATGCCGTGCGCCTGGGCTGGCCCATCTGGTGCTCCCCTGACGCGAGGTTTCCCTATGTCTCGCTATAGCGCCCAGGGAGATAGGGGCGCCCTTACAGCGCGAAAATACTGGCAAATTAGAACGCAGCCGAAACCACTGTCCATGGATTCGGTAGTGTCCTGGCCCATACAATGGTTATTTTTTGACGGTTTTTGGAAACCTTCTAGATTTTCCTCTAGTTTTTCAGGGCGCTTTTTCAGCACGGGTTTTGCCTGCTTTCCTTTTTGTTTTATTTTTTTTCTTTTTCCCCTTTTCCTTCTATGTTTTATGAAAAAACAACTTCATGAACTATTTAAAAACTATTAACCATTTAAAATTCGTGAGATTTTATAAATTCCATGGACATTTTTTAAATTCGTGATCTTTTAAAACTTTTAAATTCATGAGCTTTCAAATTTCTTGAAATTATTTAAATTAGTGAAAAAATATCTAACCCAATAAGATTTTATCTAATTCATGGCCATTTTAAAATTCATGAACTTTTTCGAATTCAAAAAACTATTTCAATTTCATCATTTTTTAAAAATTTTGAATCTTTATTAAAGTTACGACTTTTCAAAAATTCTTTAACTTTTTTTGATTCACAAACTTTTTCCAAATTCATGAACCTTTTTAATCCATGAACAGTTTTTTGAACTTGTAATTTCTAAAAGAGGTCAACAGTCAATGGTAACGGTCAGTGGTCAACTCTTGCATGTCGACGGCAAGATCGAGCGAAGCGTGGGAGCGTTATGAGTTCCGGCCAGCTAAGATGGCGTACGAGCGCCACATAGCAAGCTCGCGCTAAATGCGCTGAAGATGATGTCTCACTGCAACTGCGTAGTAAACTGTGTAATGCCTAGTTCCACGGAAATTGGCAATGGTTCCTAGTTCCATGTGTTGTCTAACGACCAAAAACAAAAAACAAATGGCCACTATTAGCTGTCGGCCAACTGGTCCCAGCAAGGAACGGTCGGCTCCTAGGTCGCACGATTGGGCTCAAGTCGTGCGACGCGAGTGCGGCGCTCCCGATTCTCTAGTCGTCCTTGCCGCTCACACACGTCGACAAAGTTTGAGATATTGCTTATCATTAGCGTTTCTGTCTGTAGGAGATTAGAGATTAATTAGAAATTGATAGATTAATCGATTTTATCGGTCGACTATTAACCGATCAGTCTTGCTTGCAATTCTAAGCTGTCAAACACTAATAAGGTAAAAATGAAAGCAACCACCAGTGTGCTCTAAGCCTTTAAGTAGGGCAACACTACATCAATACATAACTACATATTACATGTCAAACAATGAGTGAATGGCAAATAAAATAGGACAACAATACAAAAGATGTGCTGTCGAACGGGTGATGAAGTGTGTTGCGTGAGAGGCTGCTGAAGGGTTAAAGGATTTGTATGTCGCATAGAGTGGGACTGAATATGCATTTTAAAACAATTACGGTTTAGGCTTGAAAGCAGAATGAAACTAGTGTTTAATTTACCAAGCACAAAACCTAAATAAATAGGCTCAACTATGTGCACCAAAAACTTATGCTAAATAGAATTAAAAAAACTACGTAATAGCAAGATATATGACTTGAAGCACGCATGCTATCACAAAGTAAGTGAATAAGTAAAGGGCTCGAGTCAGAGATAACCGAGACACGCAGAGGCGACGATGTATCCCGAAGTTCACACCCTTGCGGATGCTAATCTCCATTAGAGCGGTGTGGAAGCACAATGCTCCCCAAGCGCCATAATGGCTCACCGTATTCTCCTCACGCCCTCACACAATGCAAGGTGTTGTGACTCCACTAAGGGACCTCTAAGGGCGGTCACCGAACCCGTACAATTGGATACCATTGAGGGCGGTCACCGAACCCGTACAAAGTGCTCGGGGCAATCTCCACAACTTAATTAGGGGCTCCGGAAGCTTTACACCAAAATGATTGAGCTTCGCAACAACACCAACCGTATTGGGCGCCTAAGCACACAAGAGGAACAAGCTATAGGGTACCAAACACCCAAGAGTAATAAGCTTCTTAAACTTTCACTTCCATGTATCACCGTGGAAAATTAAAACCTATGCACCAAATGCAATGGCAAGAGCACACAGAGTGTTCAAGTCCTTTTCTCTCAAATCCCACCACAACAACAAATGCTATGGAGGAACATGAGAGGAAGAACAAAAGAGGAGAACACAAAAGAACTCCAAGATATAAACCCACAAGGTTCCCCTAACTCAAAGAAGAAAATGATTGGTAGAACTATGGATATAGACCTCCTGTCTCGTTTCCCTCAAAAAGAATCAATAATCATAGGAGGAACTGAGAGTAAGCAAACTCCAAGAGGTCCACAATGGTGAGGGGGGAAAGTTGCATCTGGATTAGGGTTCGAGGTGGAAGAAGGGGGGGTTTATACCCCCATGGGAGAAATAGCCATTGCATAGCCGCAACCCCGATTGACAGTGTCCTGGACTAAGGGGTGCTAACCACGTCGGCCCCCCAATCATGGGCCGGGCTGAGGACCCCCAGACTATCGACAATTGGGCCAAGTTTGCCATGCCCCAAGACGTTGTAAAGATGGAGTCCTCCGAAGACTTGGCGCATACTCCAAGACACGTCCAAATCATCGGCATGTCTATCCCTTAATGTAACTGACCTACATGTAACCCTAGGTACCCTGGGTTCCTATATAAGCCGAGGGATTTTAGTCCATAGGGTAGAGAAGAAAAACATACATTCACATACGATCACGAGGTAGATAATCATGTACTTTATACTCCATCACAATCAATACAATAGAAGCATGACGTAGGGTTTTACCTCTTCGAGAGGGCCTGAACCTGGGTAAACCATCGTGTCCCTCTTTGTCCTGTTACCATCTAGCTAAGGTCACCAGCTCGGGACCCCCTACCCGAGATCCACCGGATTCAACTCTGACATCGGCAAGAAAATACCCCCTGCCGCAGGCACCACCCGAACATAATAAGGGCCGGGAAGAACAGGAGGGTCGGGTACTTGGGGTCAGGGAAGGCAGAGAGCCACGGGAAGGCCGCGGGCACCCAGACCATGGGGGCCACAGGCACCCGGACCAAGCCGAGGTAGGCTACCTCCTCCCTGGTGCCTCCGGGCATCCGGAACCAAAGCCGTCCGGGTACCCGGACAAGTCCGAGAACACGACCAACTCCTCTGGTGACTCCGGGCACCCCGGACCAAGCCACAAAACTAGGAAAGACCGAAACTACCCAAAGTTTCGCAAATGAACTCCAATTCTGACAAACTCAAGTTTGATAGAAAGCTAATGACAGGAGTTGTCAAATCATGACTTGGAAATATTAAGAACTAGCAACGGAGAAATTACCAATGATATAAAGGTGAGAACCTTTCCTCAAACAAGAACCGACAAAATCTCCAACACTGAAAATGCAATAGAAGATGCATATGAAATTCATTTTTAATGAACTTGAGCTTGCCATGAAGATACCCACATGCTCTAAAACCTCACATAGAGAGAAGAAAAACAAGAACCAAGAAATATGATGCCAAGGATGCAAAGGTTTGATCTTTCTATGAGCGATACGAACAAGCTACTCACTCGAGAGCCCCCTTGATAGTACATCTATTGATCCTATAACCCGGTCTCCCAACTAACACCATGAGACCGGTAAAATAGAAAGCCTATCAAGGTCAAACATTTGCCTTGCGCATAATCCACTTGAGCTAGAAGATGACGATCTTGATCTCCTTAAGTTGGACCACCTTTCTTGAGTGCGCTGACTAGATGAAGACTAGTGAGTTGCTCCCCAAGCATCTGATCTCTTCGTGATGATCTACCTTAACTTGCACAACTCAACCTAGATGACGATCACAACTTGATGTCATCCTCCATGGGTCATATGAGATCTTCCTTTTGATGTCCCATGGAGAAATAGCTAACCTCACGTAGATCATGGGTTAGTTCACAAAGAGTAATGGATAATGCTTACCATACCATGAGATCACTTGATCCCACCCGGTACAATTTCTACACTTTGTGTGTTGATTAACTTGAATCCATTCTTTGTACTTTGACTTGATTAATCATGAATCTTTTCTTCTCCCTTCATTAAGATGATGTCTTGAAGGTAAACATGAATGTTCACACAATCTTCTTCTTCAAGACATGTTTGCAATAGGCTCAACTCTCACATGATCAATCTTTGAATAACACCTTGGTCAACACATAATCTCCTTTTAACCTTGAAACCAACATATGGTCTTCAAGCATTGCCTATGGACAAACCTTAAAGTATAACTCAAAGCAACCATTAGTCCACAGGGATTGTCATCAATTACCAAAACAAAACATGGGGCATTTTTTACCACAAGGACCCGCCCGCGCCGTCGCTGCGTGGGCCACTGCGAAATCCCAACAACCGTTGCCACAAGCATCGCCACACGACCCACTATTTGCAAATGCCATGCTACAACCGTGGCGGCGATGAGCTGCAATCATCATGCCAACGAGCTACAACCGGCAAGGGAGAGTTGCAACCCTCGTGTCGGCAAGATCCAACCATCACGCCGATAAGCTACAACGGTTACGAGTGGGTGCTGCAACCGTCTCGCCATCGAGCTACAACTGGCGCAGGCATATACTGGAACCTGTTGTCGTCCGAGCTGCAACTGTAAAGCCAGCGTGCCTTGGGTGGATGCTGCAACCGGTTGCCAGCGAGTTGGAACCGGCGATTGTGTTTGTTACTACCTCAACCAGCAAGGCACGACGGTGACCACATATGCCATGACTCGCCGAGGGTGGCGGCGGAAACGTTGATGGGCAAAGCTTCAACCATCAATGCGGAAAGCTACAACCTAGAGGTGGGGTGCTGCACCTGTGACTCGGTTTAGCTGGAATCGGTGACCGCAGCGAGTTATGAAGGTCACCATGACGGGTTAGGAGCATGGTCACGGCAAGTAGGAACCGTGGCCGCAGGGTGCTGCAACCGTGACTCGGCTTGCTGGAACCGTTACCACGGTGAGCTGTGATTGTCACCATGGCGAGTTGGAACCATGGTCGCGGTGAGCTACGACAGTCATCGCGCGAGCTGGAACCATGGCTCGGGCTTTTGCCGGAACCGCGGATGCCTGCGAGCAAGGATGGTGAGCGGCAACGAGCAGATAAGCTCGTGCCGCTAGTCCATGGCCAGGTCGGCGGCGCTCAGTCATCGGTTTTTCTTTCTGTGCGCTAGTGTGCGGCCGGCGCGAGGTGGACGATACGTGAGCGCACGAAGGGGGATGGTTGCCTGATTTGATGGTTGGGAGTCCATGCGTCAGACGAAGGCGACCGACAAAAAGTTGGGTCAGTCGACAAGTGCTCGTCCAACAAATAAATGCATGTTTTGTTTTGATTGACATCTGCGCTAAGACAATTTAAAGTCACAAAGAGTAACAACTACCTATTTGATGCAAAAATACAAAGGTGAACAAGGTTTCACGAGCACCCACATGAATAGTAAATTCATAATAAATACTGAATTTTTTAAAATATTCTAAAATTTCACCGTATGAAACTTAGTCGACCATTCTACTCACGTGTGAAGTTTCGTGATGTATTGACACTCATGGTACCCTTAGTGAAGAAAATACAATTGTGACCATATTATTCATCAAGCAGTGTTTTTTAATATAGCTTTGGTTTTGTCATTTTTGCCCAGGTTACAACGGATGTGATTTCTCTGTGAAACTTCATATGCGAGTATACCAGTTGACTATGCATATTACAAAAATATTTTTTTTCTTTAGCATTATTTCAAATTTACTATTTATAAGGGATGCGTGTGGAACCATGTTCATCAAATCTGTGTCCATTGTTGTTAAGAAAACACGTGACCCGCATGCCACACTATGATACTCACGATTGAGTAGCTAATGACATCACACAAACAATAGTAATTAGTGACACGGTGCGACAGTGCTGAAATGTCACACATTTTTCCGTGGAGATATAAGTTCCTGTCGAGCTTAAGAACGTAGCATATCGCTACAGATTGAACTCTATATCAGGTGATCATTTCGATTCTAACACGTCAGTGTACGTAGTTATCGATCAGGTGGCAGTGATTGTCATGCGATCGAACCGTACAGCCGTACCTGGATCATACGTCGAGTAACAGGGAAGCGCCGTTGCAGGGATGATTCCTCGTACTCGTTCGGGTGACGTTATTTTTTTGAGCTGCCGCATGTTGCTTCACGGCAACAATGCTTTGGAGGCTGAATTATGTGCACTCATGAAGGGCATCGCGTTTAAACTTCATCAGTGGTGTAGTGACCTAGTTATAATTCAGTCTGACTGGTCTGCAGCGCTCAATGCCATATCTAATCATGGTATGGACAGGTCTTGCAACGGATACTTGATCTCGGAAATTCAATGATTACTGGAAGGCCGTGAGTTTATCTTTCAAAAAGTTGAACCTGAACAGAATAGGGTCGCCAACTGTCTGGCAAACTTTGCTAGAGTGGAGAGACATACTGTTTGTTGGTTGCGTGAACCACCATATTGTATTTCTTTAACTCCTGATAGCTCAATGTAACCCTTTAAATTCGAAGGGGGTACGAAAAAACCTTGGACCTTATCTCTTCCCCGCTACAGTAGAGAAGAGGCGATTTTTCCCCCTCCTTGTTCGATCCAGCTCGCCGACGGTGTATCGCCGGTTTCCCCTCCCTCCGCCGGCCGCTGCGGCGGCGGGAGGGTGGGGAAACCCCGGTTCCTGTCTGTAGTTAGTCTAGGGTTGAGTAGGGGCCTGCCGGCGGCGTCGTGGAGAGGATGGCGCGGCCGGTCCGGCGTTTTGGTGGCGGCGGTGATCCTCTCTGGTGGTGGTGCTCTTCGGGGTGCGACCACGGATCCGCCTCCTTCCCCGCGCTCGCAGCTCGGTGGAGTTGCGGTGCGCTCGCTTCCCGTCCCGGTGTTCGTGGAGCGGCGGCGCCGGTTCCGAAAGTTTCTGAAGGTGAAGATGTTGCGAACCAGATCGAGGGCGATGACGACGATGCAGGGTGGAGGCTCTCTGGAGCTGAGGACTGTCGACTTCCCGTCCGCCATGGGACTCTCTCCGATCCAAGGATGCAGTGGAGGAGCGGCGGCGGCGCGCCGGCAGAGCGTCTTCTTCGACGGCGTTGTCTTCGTAGTTTCTGCAGGACTGGAATGTAATTTTCATTTTCTTGTGGGCTGTCTTGTATGAACTCTGTTTTAATATACATCTGATCTTTCCCCGCAAAAAAAAAAATCGAAGGGGCACACAGGTGCGGGAGCACGCACCTGCCCAGCTCTTCCCGGCCATCCGATTGCCTTGCAATTCGCGAAGTAGTTGTAGCCGCCCGAGGGTAGAGTAAATTTTAAGTTTTAATTCTTGAAATTTACGATTTTGCATCTGAAACCGTGCTTTTGTTGGTCGCTCGTATCAAGTTTCAGAGTTGAAATTTTAAGCGATTTATTTTGTACAATTTTTTTGATTTTGTCGGACACTCGTAGTAAGTTCAAAGGTTGAAACTTAACAGATTTTTTTAGACTCGTCAAAATATATTTAAAATGTATTTTATTTGAAAGCCGTGGTCATGAGAAACACGAATATGTAAAACAGAATTTAATTTAGGCTTTTCATTCAAAAGAATATGAAAGATTGAAAATCGAAGGCCAAAAGAAAAAGCACGCGCAAGGGACTTGGTGCTTCTACACCTGCATGCCACAAATCCTCTCCCAATATAACCCTCCTATCATAGAGGAATAAAACTAGTGTTCTCTCACAAAAAAGAGATGGATGTGCAATTGCCTCTATTCACTTGCAATACTAGGTATATAGTGGTGGAAACGGGATCGGATACCGATAGGATAGTGCTCTTCCCAGTTCAGTTTCTATATTTTTAAAACAAATACAAATACGGATGTTGTCGGATACATATGTGGGATGAGTTTTACTCGGGTATGGATACACATCGCATGTTTACTTGATTCAAAATGGATCCAAATAGCAACATATATTACTTAACAAAAAATAAGTCAATAGTTTTGTGACACCAAATAAACAACAATATATAACTCAATGATAGACAGGTTTATTAATAAATATTACTATAATGCATAATAGTTTTGAAGTTTAATAATAAAAAGGTAAAATTGATCACTTCTTAGGCTTCTATGTTGGATAATTGGCATATGGGCCAATTGCATCTACTATTTCTCCTTGCGCAACCCTAGTCATCATCTACTGTTTCTCTCACTATGCTGCTTCCGGCGATCCCATCCAGGCGACCGCGTGCACGGTTGATCGGGAGAGCAGGTGCCTCCGGAACTCCGTCCTTCGAGATCCTACCCGGGAGAAGAGCGATAAGGTTTTTGGGGAGCGTCTCGGCACGAATGCTCCCGATCCGTCCATGTCTCCATCCTCCTCTGCTTTGACTACTTTCCCTGCATCGACCCCATGGCCGACGACGAAGCCGCCAAGAATAAGGCCACGGGCGACACCAGGGCTGCTGCCGCGGCTGCTGCGTTTGCCTGGCCAACCGGAGGGTATGACTTGTTCAACCCCTACTTGCTCGTTCATGTGCTAGCCGCATATGATGTGTCCGTTGATGTTTCGGTTCTATGTATTGTACGTGCTCACATGCTTAGGTATCGGTATGAGTTGCATATTGTGATTGCCATGTTTATTATCTACTCGTGGATTAGATTAATTGAATATATCCAACAATCCAAAACCTTATTTTAGGCACTTTTCGATTCAAGGCTTTGCCACTACGTTGAAGCCGACCCCATTTATGGGAACGCACTTCTAGCATTTGCAGACAAAGACCACCTTGTGGCTCACAGCTATGAACGTGTTCTCGGTTAGTGGTGTGATTCCGAGTGAAACGATTGATCCTGAAAAGGATAAGGCGTTCAAGTAAGCAACCACTGTCTTTGTGGGAGCCGTTCTTAGTGTGATTGGAGACAAGTTGGTTGACGCATATCTTCATATGCGGGTCGCTAAAAACTTGCGGGATGCGCTCGGACCTAAGTTCGGCGCAACCGATGTTGGTAGCGAGTTGTATGCTATGGATCACTTCTATGGCTATAGGATGGTTGATAACTGTCCTATTCTAGAGCAGGCTCATGAGATACGGTGCATCGCCAAGAAGCTGGCGCTCCTGAAGTGTGAGTTACCGGATAAGTTTGTCGCGGGTTGCATTATTGCAAAACTCCCTTCTGGATGGAGGAACTTTGCTACTTCTCTCAAGCACTTGAGACGTGAATTCTCTATTGAGGATGTCATTGGTCATCTAAGTGTTGAGCAGAACTCGAGAGCAAAGGACTCACACATGAAAGGGGCAGAGGGTTCTTCAAGCGCCTAATGTGGTGCAGAAGAATTTCCACAAGTTCAAGGGAAAGAACACTGTCTAGCATAATACTACCTTCAAGAAGAAGGGTAAAAAGAGACACAAGAAGAAAGATGGTTACTTTACTTATGGTTCAGAGGAACATTGGGCCAACAAGTGCCCAAAACGAGTACAAGAAGCCAGGACAGGACTTCAAGTCTATCAATGTGACTATGAGCAACAAAGATAACGGGCATCTGGGTATGGTAATCTGTTTACCATAGTTTCAGTTTGTCAGTCCACTAATTGGTGGTTTGACACAGGTGCAAATATTCGTGTGTATGATGATATGTATTTGTTCTCTTCTTACCAGGTCGCACGAGACTGTTCCATCCTGATGGGGAATGGCACGCATGCTTCTATTCATGGTGTTGGCATGGTAGATCTGAAGTTTACTTCAGGGAAGATCATGCAACTGCAGAACATGTAGGATGTCCTAGCCATCAAGAAGAATCTTGTTAGTGGCTCCCTTCTATGTAAAGAAGGTCGTATCTCGGTATGGATTGTTTGTTCGAAAAGGATATGATTGCGGAGGTTTGTTCCGCCTTGCCCTAGTGGATTTCTGTAATAAAGTCATGAACGAATCTGAGGTTTGGTATTCACGTCTTTGTCACATTAATTTTGGTTGTATGATGTGGCTAGCCAAGATGGATTTAATCCTGAGTTTCACTTTAGTCAAAGGCTCTAAGTGATATGCATGTGTGCAAGCTAAGCAACCCTGTAAGCCTCACAAGCCTACGAAGGAGAGACACTTGGCACCACTAGAGCTCATACATTCAGATCTGTGCGAGATGAATGGTGTGTCGACTAAAGGTGGAAAGAAATATTTCATGACGTTGATTGATGATTCCACTAGATTATGTTATGTGTATGTGTTAAATACTAAGGTTGAGGCTCTACACTACTTTAAAATCTATAAGGCAGAAGTTGAGAACCAACTTGAAAAGAAAAGAAAACGAGTTCGGTCTGATCGTGGTGGAGAGTACTTTTCTAATGAGTTAGATTTATTCTATGTGGAACATGGTATTATTCATGAGAGGACGCCTCCTACTCACCCCGGTCAGACGGGGTTGCCGAATGGAAAACCATACTCTAACAGATTTGGTTAACGCCATGTTAGATACATCAGGTTTATCCATGGCATGGTGGGGGGAGGCTATATTAATACCATGTCATGTCTTGAATAAAGCACGAAGGATTATGAGACTAATCCCTATGAGCAATGGGAAGAGAAAAGAACTACACTCTTCTAGTTGCAAACTTGGGTCTGTTTGGCGAAAGTCAAGGTGTCGATTACAAAAAGGTGAAAGCTAGGACCAAAGATCGTGGACTGTGTTTTTCTGGGCTATGTCAATCATAGCATTGGCTATAGATTTCTAGTTGTGAAATCTGATGTACACGATGTGAAGGTTAGTACGATCATGGAGTCTAATGATGCTACATTCTTTGAGGATATTTTACCCATGAGAGATAAGCACTTCTAGACTAGAATCTGATGAGACTCCTGAACTTGCCATTCCGATAAAATATTATGAGCACAAAAGTGATAAAATTTCCATAGAGGATGACGACGAAGCTCCTGTTAGGAGCAAGAGATAGAGGACTGCAAAGTCCTTTGGTGATGATTTCCTCGTTACCTCATGGATGATACTCCGAGTTCCATTTCAGAAGCTTATGCATAACCGGATGCTGACTACTAGAAGGATACAGTCTATAGTGAGATGAACTCCATCTTGGCTAACAGGACACGGGAAATCACTGACCGTCCTTATGGTTGCCAACCATTGGGATGTAAGTGGGTGTTCAAAAGGAAGCTTAGGCCTAATGGTACTATTTGAAAGTACAAGGTTAGGCTTGTGGCCAAGGGTTATACCCAGAAAGAAGAAGAAGATTTCTTCGATACTTACTCACATGTGGCTAGACTGATAACCATTCGAGTGTTACTCTCGTTGGCTGCCTCGCATGGCCTTCTCATCCATCAGATGGATGTTAAGACTACTTGCCTTAACGGAGAGCTAGACGAGGAAATTTGCATGCGATAGCCAGATGGCTTTGTAGTAAATGGTCAGGAAAGAAAGGTGTGCAAACTATTGAAATCTTTGTATGGCCTGAAACAATCGCCTAAGCAATGGCATGAGAAGTTCAATCAAACTTTGACATCTACTGACTTTGTTGTTAACGAAGCTGACAAATACGTATACTATCACCATGATGAGAGTGAAGGAGTTATATTGTGTCTTTATGTAGACGACATACTGATATTTGTGACCCACCTCAAAGTCATTGAGGAGGTTAAGACTTTTCTATCTCATAACTTTGAGATGAGAGATCTTGGTGTGGCTGATGTTATCCTGAACATCAAGCTGCTGAGAGATAATGAGGGCGGAATTACACTTCTGCAATCCCACTATGTTGAGAAAATTTTGAGTCATTTTGGATATTCGGACTGCAAACCTTCTGCAACACCACATGATCCTAGCATGCGGATTCGAAAGTTCGAAGGCACGACTGTTGATTAATTGAGATACTCTCAAGTGACTAGTTCACTAATGTACCTAGCTTGTGCTACTCGGCCCAACATCTCATTTGTTGTGTGCAAACTGAGCCGGTTTGTATTCAATCCGAGGGATATGCATTTGCATGCTATTGGGCGAGTCATGTGTTATTTGCAAGGTATTGTGAAGTACGGAATTCACTATACTAGGGACCTGATGGTACTTGAGGGGTATAGTGATTCGAATTGTATATCTGATGCTGATGAGATGAAAGCCACAAGTGGATATGTGTTCACACTTGGTGGTGGTGTTGTTTCCTGGAAGTCTCACAGGCAAACAATCTTAACGAGATCGACTATGGAAGCAGAACTCACAACATTAGACACATCATGCATCAAAGCAGAATGGCTTCGAGAGCTTTTGATGGATTTGCCAGTGGTTGATAAGCCTGTTTCGGCTATCCTTATGAATTGTGACTATCAGATAGTGATTGCCAAGGCAAAGAGTTCAAAGGACAACATGCAATCCACAAATCATATAAGAAGAAGATTGAAATATGTTAGGCATTCAAGAAACTCTAGATTAATAGCGTTGGATTATATCCAGTTGGCTAAGAATCTGGCAGATCCCTTTATGAATGGACTATCACAGATTGTGATAGAAAATGCATCGAGGGGGATGGGCATGAGAGCCACACAAGTTGCCATGGGGGTAACCCGACCTATGTGATCGGAGATCCCGTGAATTAGGTCCTGGGGAAACAAGCCAGCGGTCGCGGGTTGACTTTTTATCTTAAAGTGTTTCAAAGCTTGTATAAGCAAGATGCTATCCTATAGAGCATTCTTTAGAGGAACACACCTATGTGAGCCCAACTACTTGTCACGGTCTATGAGATAGGGTAATCTCTAGGAAACTCATGAACAGGTGAGGAGTATAACTAATAAGTGATGTCTACTATGCAACTTTTATTCTTGTAGACTCTGTTGGGCCTCCAAGCACAGAGTTTTGTAGGACAGCAGCAAATCTCCCTCAAGTGGATGACCTAAGGCTTATCAATCCATGGGAGGTGTCGTGGGGGGGGGGCACGATCACCTATGGGGCCGTCGGCCCCTTTGTGGTTCGGCAAGGGGGAAGATCACGTTGCACAAAGAGCGGAGGCCGTGAAACAGCACGACGGTGGTGACACTGGTGGTTTTTACCCAGGTTTGGGCCGCTGGGAAGCGTAAAACCCTACTCCTGCTTTGGTGGATTGGATGGGGGAACACGAAGAACACGCAGCGCTCAAGCCCGGCAAGGTGGCCTCGGGGAGAGGTGCTACGCGCGTACAAGTGTGCAACGGTCCGAATCCTTTGCTAGTTTGCCTTGGACCTCCTTTTATAGTTCAAGGGGTGACCATAGTGGCAAAACAGTCTTTATCTAGTGATTAGATAGCTAACAGTGCTATCATACCTAACCCTGGAAGTTAGGACAAAGTGCATTAAATGCACTGCTAGGTGTTGTGTTGAGGGTGAAGCCCAGCAAGTCTGCCGTGCCGCTTAACCATCTTCTGGTTATCTGTTCGACACGCCTCTAGACGGATGTCACATGAGAGTAATATGTCTTCTAATGGGCTGCCACATGCTTGGTGGTAGCCACTTAATCACCAGGAGCCTTGACACCGCATTGATAAGTGATATGCGTTGTGGTGAGATGGAGCGGTGGTGCCTTGGCGGGAGTCCTCGCCCTTGGCGGACTCGGCAAGCCTGCCGGGGAAATCTTGGACTTGTCCCTGGGGCAGCCTCGACCCGGCCAGGCTCTCCTGCCCGGCAAGGGAGGCCTCCCCAAGGTGGTGCTCTGCTGTCTTTTCTGACCTGGTCTTATTGATCCGCTCCATGATCTTACGAAGAGCGATTCCTCTGGCTTGGTCTTGTTTTGTAGTTTGGTGTAGCCATTCCTTCGTCAAGCCTTGGTTGCCGGGAGGCTCCTTGTCCATGCAAATGTCAGGGGGAATAAACACCCCTGTTTGTGTACCCCGACAGAAGCCCCCAGGCCTAAGCCATACGTGTCACCGGGCACACTGGGTTAGGCCCCAAACAGTGCATGGACACGTGTCGGAGAAATGCTGCTCATGCAGCGGTTGCTATGATGACTAGTCAATCCAACGTCCACTCCGTGTAATTACCGCAGGTCGTGGGGTCGTGGAACTATAGCAGTTAATGGGTAGTGCGCCTACAAAAACGGTAACTTCCTGAGGAGAGATAGCGAAGAGCCAGCCCTTGTGCTTGTTCCCAATAAAAGGGCAACGCGAAGGGGCGCTGCTCATTCGTATCCATCTCCCCTCCCTTCATCTTCTTCCTCAAGCCAAGCAACCGCTCTCACGCCAACATTTGCCCCCAAAGCTTTGCTAGATCTTTTTCCCATCCAGCAAGCCCACGAGATGGGGCGAAAGGTGGCTGGTGCGAAGGGGAAGCGGGCGGCCACCGCAAAGGATGCAGCAGCGGAGGGGAGAAAGAAAAGGGCGGAGGAGTTGGACAGGAAGCGGAAGGAAGACGTGGTCTTCTTCCCGTCGAACTTGGATGACAATACTTTGATCGCGAAGTATGCCTATATGTGGGGGAGGGAAGTTCCGAAAGGGCATGGAGCGCATGTGGTCCTGCTGGAGGGGGCCAAGGTTCCATCGGATTCGTACCGCTTCTTCTGCACGTACTTCCTTTGCGGCCTCACCTCCCCCTTCTCTGATTTCTTCTATGCGATGATGATGGTTTATGGATTCCATCTTCTGGATTTCATGCCAAATGCAATGGCGTGCATGGCAATCTTCGCCCATCTGTGCGAGAAATTTGTTGGAGTTGCCCCCAATGTGGATTTGTTCAGGCACTTCTTCGTCCCACGGGTTGAAGACAAATCTCGCCGCTCGGGAAACATAAGCTGGATTCCCCGGGGTAAAAAGGATGAATGGGATTATCTCCCTGGCCAGCAGTGCAGCAGGTGGGAGGAATGGAGGGCGGATTGGTGCTGGATCCAGGACAAGGATGCGCCCGAGTTCTGCGCGGCGCAGACGGAATGCGTTACGTGCGGCAGCGACTTGAGTAAGCCCGGCCTTACCGACGACAGGCTCCGCACGGCGCTGAACAGGATTGCCCGCCTCAAAGCTGCCGGGTTAACCATCGAGCAGGTGGGGCCTGACTTCCTCCAGCACCGCATCGCACCGCTGCAGAAGAGGGACAGGTTTGCCTGGGAATATGGGAATTCCACTGACAGGATGCGCCTTTACCCAGGCCCCATCAACAACTTGTCGATATATGGCCACGGCTGGCTGTGCAAACAGTTATTTGGTAGCCTTGGGCCATTCCATCTACCAGCAAGGATTGTCCCGCTGCATCTCAACTCTGCTCGGGATCAGATTCTGAAATGGATGCCCGATTGCAACGCCTACAGAGTTGCGGCTGATTGGCAACTGCCTGAACTGGATGCGGAAATAGAGTGGGTCTCCGGCCTGGAAGAAAGGGCTTCCAAGGTGGAGAATGATCTTGTCAAGCGCACCTCCCCGGCAGAGGCAGCTTTCATCGCAAAGCGGATTGCAGAGGACAGAGTGCTCAAGGCCGCTGGAGTAGCGAGGCCTGGAGAGGAAGAGAAGGAGGAGGAGGCTGAAGGTGAAGGTTCTTCTGATGAAGGGAGCGAGGGGCACGACACGGAGGAGGTTGCCGGGATTAATCCTGCCGGGGAGGGAATTCATCATGCCACAGCAGCAGAGGCCCAAGGAGAAGGCGGGGCTGAAGAAGCAGAGCAGCTCGAGGCGTTGGAGGAATGGCTCGCGGCAGGTCCTCAAGCCCCAGTGCCAGATCTAGATCAACGTCCTCGCAAGTGGGCCAGCTGGGGAACAGCGGCCCCTGCCTCCTCGACAATCACGAAGAGGGTGAAGAAGACCACCACTAGGGGCAACAAGCCTAAGGTGGTACACCGCCAATCCACTCGCCTGTCGGAGGCCAAGACTCCACCCGCCAAGCGACGTGCGGTCACTGGAGTTGATCCAAGCCCCCAGTCAAGCCCAGCTTCTTCGCAAAGCTCGATCCCACCAGAGGTCTCGGCCCCACCGAAGAGTTCAAGGCTGCTGGGAAGCTCCGCTCCTCCAACTCTGAAGAGGGGCAGGGCGACCCCGCCACCTGCGGCGTACGCGCTGGGCTCCATGCTCGTAGACCCAGAGTAAGGAGAACAGCTGAGCTTCTTGCTGAGGCACTATGCATTTGATAGTTGTTGATTCAATCTTCTTTGTTGACTTGGCAGAGATGAAGAACCCCTCGCCCAGCGAGCCAAACGAACCAAGCACACGGCGGCGGTGGGTTCTCTGGCGAGCACGGGTCTGGCGGGGGGTAGGACAGGGGATCCTGTGCCCAGCCCCCGGCGCGAAGGCATGGGGCAGATTTCGCTCGCCCGGAGAGATGCGGAGGAACATGCTTCATCCCCTGCCAAGGGAGAAAGTGAGATCCAGCAGGGTGGGGCCCACCGAGAGGGGTCCACCCCAACCAAAGTCCAAGCAGAGAAATCACTGGCAAGGGCCTCCACCGAGTGGTTTGCTCGTGCTGAGGTCACGGCCATCGAGAGCGCGGATACGGACCTCACGCCGGCAACTGGCGTTGCCGGGGAGGCGGACGCTCCCCCGCAGCAAACCCCACCGGGTAATCCACTTGCCTTTGTTTCTGCTTCCTTGAATTATCTTGCTTCTTGGTCTTCGACTTAGCAGTTTCTGGCTTCTTATTACTCCATCTGTGGATTTTACTTGTAGCTCCGTTGATTGAAGAACCTGAGCTCTTGGAAGAGGTAGCCAGTATTGGGAAGAGTGCTGCCGAGGAAGCAACCAAGATTGCTGCCGCGGAAGGTCATGAAAAGGCTGCCGGGGATATCCAGGGGGTCCCAAAAAGAGACAGAGAAAACCCCCGGCAGCACTTCTGGCCTAGGCATGGTCGTTGAGGAGAAAGCTCCTCTCCAATCCATGGGCCCTCTTCCCATGAACTATCCCCTGGCTGCAGCTTCGCATCCTTCCCCGAGCAAGTTGGCATTAGTCCTTACCCAGCCTGGGCTCGCGGTTCCTGGCTCATCTGCTGCATTGGGCGCGGATATTGATGAAGAGATCAGACGCATACTGGCGCCGCTGTCCCAGAGGGTTGTAGAAGCTGGCGATTCTGCTGATAGTGCCAAGGATCTAGCCTTCCTGGAATCCATGGCAGCAGGGCTCAAATAAGGGCAACACAGGTATGATCTCAAGTGGCAAGCAGCCAAGGAGCAGCGTGACTCTGCCGTTCTTATGGATAAGAAACTGATAGACAAGGGCAGTGAACTGCAAGAATGGTACAAGAAGCAATCCCACTCCATCATGGGGCAAGAGGAGGTGCTGACTATGGCCAAAGAAGATATTGCTGCCTAGGAGGTCCGCTTGGCAGAGTGCGAAGCGCTTCTGAACACCAAGGAGAAGGACATCTCCGCTCGGGAAGGAAATCTCGAAGCCATCCTCCACGGCAAGGATGAGGAACTGGAAGCTCCTGTTCAGCAGCGTACCAAGGATTTGGAGGATAACCATAAGGCCACTCTCAGTGCGCTCACCCTAGAATCCTTAGCTCAATTGAAGAGCGTTACTAATGAGCTAGTTGCCGCATCTGCCGCCAAAACTGATCTTGAACATCAAGTGAGCAAGTTGATGGAGGACCTTGTCGGGAGCGACAAGGAGATCACGGCTCTCAAAGAGGAAGCTCAGAAAGCAGAGACCATCCTGAAGGAGGTGCAATCGCAGCTTTCCTCCAAGAGCTAGGACCTTGATACCGCCAATGGCGCCATTTCTGACATGAAGGCCAGACTTGGCTCCTTGGAGAAGGAAATTGAGTCTGCCGGTGCCCGTGAGAAGTTGCTGATGACGGATCTGGACAAGGCCAGGACTCTCCAAAAGGACACAGAAGAGAAGCTTGAGAACCAGATCCAACAGCGTGACCTCTAGATCAAGAGCATGCTAGATATAGTTGAACGCCTCACTGCTCAGATCGCAAAGATGGACATGAAGAGTTGGGCCTTCTCCGTCGGCAAGCATGAAGTCCCAAGTGCCAAGTTGACGCTCTTCTTCGAAGGCCTGATTGAAGGGTTGAAGATGTATGAGGATGACAGGGCCGCCAGCTTTGCTAATGAGTCCCGGAAGCTTGCTCGCGACGCCCTCTTCCTGGTCTTAAGCAACTTTGCTTTCCACCATCCGGACCTCAACCTCGCCGATGGCTTCAAGAGGCTGCCGCCGGGTGCCGACACTTCTGCTGCTGCGGAGAAGGCTGCCTCCCTTGCCAACAAGGTTCTCTCCATCCCAAGAGTTCCCGGAGGTCATCAGGACTAGCTTTGAACCATTCCTGCTGCCGTGTTGCCCTGTAATAAGACACAATATGTATCTCATTTTTAGGCTTCGTACTGCTCTTGCTTCGAATGCTCGTCGAACTGATGTTTATATGCTAAAGCACGCTATCCCTTTTGTGTTTACCCATTGATATTTGTATGGTTAGCTTCCTTTGCATACTTTGGTTGCCCACCAACAGCATACTGCCGCGATTGCTTTGAGGAATGGGTCCTTAGCATTTAGCTGGCAAGGACACACTGCCGGTGGGTTTTTCCTTAACAGTCCTTGACGCTGCCACCCACTTTGTTGAGCAGGCTCAAAAACAAAGTGAGGGCGCAGACAAATACAGTAAGGTTCCATCGTACAGGGGACTTTCCATACGAAACCGTTGGTTGTCCGAGGGATGTGCAAGTGCAACTCCAAAGAAAAGTTAAACAAGCATGCCAACTTAGCTTTTTGTCTATGTTCCCCTCCTGCCGGGGAGTACACTTGATTATGCATAATATATTCTCTTCCACCCGTGGTTGTCCCTCCTATGCGTGTCTCCTGGGAGAGCACACTCACACATACATTTTCACTCTACAAGGATGAAAAATGGGAAAGAGCAAAGAGGGGAGGGACTAGGCAGTCCATTAGTTATACACCCAGCCCCGACACGAGCTAGGGGAGTCAACAAAAATGTTTATAACTAATGACATACTGTGGAAAAAGGGAAAGAATCGGCCCCTCCCTCCCTTTTCTTCACTTCCAATGTTCTCTCGGCAACTGACGTGAAGGATACGCTGGCGCCAAAAAAAAGGCCTTGCCGGGGTTCGCTTGCCGGGAGTGCCAACCAACGGATCCGCACCAGCGCTCAACTCAGGATTTATCCTTGGCGGGATAAAGACAGGACCGAACCCCGCTCGGACTTATCGACATCGGCGGCATCACCATAGTGCGGCCCAATCATTGGCGAGCGATGAGGAAGGGGAGGGAGCCAATTACGCACCATTTTCTCGTCCGTCACCCAAATGATACTCTTTGGGATCGGACGCGCTTGACGGGGGGGTGCAAGAAGGGGCGGTGCCACCGCACGTCTCGCTTCTTCTTCTGGCCGTGGGTGGCATGGTGGCCACGCCATTCATGCCTACCATGGAATCCGCAGTGCTGTTGTCCCCCATCCTTGTTGTTGCTGCCACCGCGGTGAAGGCGGGCGATGGAATCTAGAAAGGACTGGGCTAGGGAGTAGCGCAGTTCTTTTTCTTTGAAGCCATTGACGAAGAGGGTGACGATGAAAATGATGATGGACACGCTGTCCACAGCTTTGGGTTCGCGCAAGCGCTTCCCCCTACCTGGCGTGCCAAAGATGTCGTGGGGGGACACAGTCACCTATGGGGCCGTCGGCCCCTTTGTGGTTCGGCAAGGGGGAAGATCACATTGCACAAAGAGCGGAGGCCGTGAAACAGCACGACGATGGTGACACTGGTGTTTTTTACCCAGGTTTGGGCCGCTGGGAAGCGTAAAACCCTACTCCTGCTTTGGTGGATTGGATGGGGGAACACGAAGAACACGCAACGCTCAAGCCCGGCAAGGTGGCCTCGGGGAGAGGTGCTACGCGCGTACAAGTGTGCAAGGGTCCGAATCCTTTGCTAGTTTGCCTTGGACCTCCTTTTATAGCTCAAGGGGTGACCATAGTGGCAAAACAGTCTTTATCTAGTGATTAGATAGCTAATAGTGCTATCATACCTAACCCTGGCAGTTAGGACAAAGTGCATTAAATGCACTACTAGGTGTCGTGTTGATGGTGAAGCCCGGCAAGCCTGCCATGCCGCTTAACCATCTTCTGCTTATCTGTTCGACATGCCTCTGGACGGGTGTCACATGAGAGTAATCTATCTTCTAATGGGCTGCCACGTACTTGGTGGTAGCCACTTAATCACCTGGAGGCTTGACACCGCATTGATAAGTGATTTGTGTTGTGGTGCGGTGGTGCCTTGGCGGGAGTCCTCGCCCTTGGCGGACCCGGCAAGCCTACCAGGGAAATCTTGGACTTGTCCCTGGGGCGGCTCTCCTGCCTGGCAAGGGAGGCCTCCCCAAGGTGGTGCTCTGCTGTCTTGTCTGACTTGGTCTTCTTGATCCGCTCCTTGATCTTATGAACAGCGGTTCCTCTGGCTTAGTCTTGTTTTGTAGTTTGGTGTAGCCATTCCTTCGTCAAGCCTTGGTTGCCGGGAGGCTCCTTGTCCGTGCACAAGTCAGGGGGAATAAACACCCCTGTTTGTGTACCCCGACAGGAGGTGTAGGATGAAGATGGTCTCTCTCAAACAACCCTGCAACTAAATACAAGAAATCTCTTGTGTCCCCAACACACCCAAAACAATGTTAAATTGTGTAGGTGCACTAGTTCGGCGAAGAGATGGTGATACAAGCGTAGTATGAGTAGTAGATATAGTTTTTTGTAATCTGAAATAATTAAAACAGCAAGGTAACAAGTAGCAAACAGCGAGCAAAATGATATATCAATGCTTAGAAACAAGGCCTAGGGTTCATACTTTCACTACTGCAATCTCTGAATAGTGCTAACATAATTGAATCATATAACAATCCCTCAATGTGTGACAAAGAATCACTCCAAAGTTCTTATCAATAGCGGAGAACATAAGATGAAATTGTTGTAGGTAGCGAACCACATCAAAGTTATCTTTCCGATCAATCTATTGAGCCATCCCTATAAGTGTCACAAACATCCCTAGAGTTTGTACTACAATAACACCAGATGATACCCATCAATCAACTCTAATGTTACCTAGATACTCTAATGTCACCACAAGTATCCGTGAGTCAATTATTCGATATGCATCAAATAATTTCAGATTCATAATATTCAATCCAACACAAAGAACTTCAAAGATTACCCCAAAGTTTCTATCGAAGAAAGTAGGACGAAAACGTGTATCAACCTATGTGCCTAGATTACCCCAATGTCACCACAGGAACCGCAAGTTGATTACCAAAACATATATCAAGTGACTCAATAGAATACCCCATTGTCACCATGGGTATCCACACAAGACATACATCAAGTGATCTCAAATCCAATATTCAATCCGATAATAATTAAACCTCAAAGGGCAAGAGTCAATTCATCACAAGAAAGATAGAGAGGGAAGAACACCATATGATCCAACTATATTAACAAAGCCCATGCTACATAAAGATCGTGCCCTATCAAGATCACGAGAGAGAGAGGGAGAGATCAAACACATAGCTACTGGTACATACCCTCAACCCCGGGGGTGAACTACTCCCTCCTCATCATGAAAACCGCCAGGATGATGAAGATGGCCTCCGGTGATGATTTTCCCCTCTGGTAGGGCGCAGGAGAAGTCCTCCAGATGAGATTGCTTCAGTATAGAGGCTTGTGGCGGCGGCGTGAAAGTCCTAGGTTTATTTCTGGGGGCTTATGGATTTATAGGACTTTTAGCGTTGGAATCATGCCAATCGGAGTTACGAGGGGCCCACAAGCTCGGGTGGCCCTCCCACCCCCTGTGGCGCATGGGGTGAGCTTGTGGCTGCCTCATGGGTCTTCTGGTCCTTCCTCAAAGCTTCGGGGGTCTCCTATGTTTCAAAAAAATCACCGTAAATTTTCATGTCATTTGGACTTTGTTTGGTATGGATTTTCTGGAAAACCAAAAACATGCAGAAAACAGCAACTGACACTGGGCACTAGGTTAATAGGTTAGTTCATGAAAATCATATAAAAGTGCACCAAAACCATATAAAATTTTTGTAAACATGGCATGAATACTTCATAAATTATAGATACGTTGGAGACGTATCAGCATCCCCAGGCTTAATTCCTGCTCGTCCTCGAGTAGGTAAATGATAAAATAAATAATTTATGAAGTGTGAATGCTAGCATAGTGCATAAGTTTGATCAATGATAATTTCAATTACTTTTTCTAGCATCATAAACAACAACTCTTTCACATAAAATTCATCATGATAAAGTAGCAATCAATTCACATGTTATGGTTCAAACAATGCATTCGCTTGAAACTTAACAACTTATGTTCTTAGTCACCAAACAATTACAATTCAACTTATTTTCAAAAAGGTCTAAGTAAGAGCTTCACATACTCAATTATCATATAGTCTTCTATGATTGCTAGTACTCAAAGCATATTTTTAGAACAAACAACATCCATCGAACACAAAGGAAGATAGGGGATTAATGCTTCACCTCCCAACTTAGTTATCATAGATATAATTGTCAACAATAATAACTCATGATCAAATATATTTGACTGGATATATGTACCTGGATCTTTCCCCACCATATGATGCTTGCCAAGTAGAGAATTTTTAAGATTGGAATAAGAAGTTGAATCAACATAAAAAGTAAATAGATAGGCCCGTCGCAGAGGGAAGCATGGATTTGCTAATGTGCCAGAGCTCATTGCTTAAAACAGAGACAATTTCATTTGAGAGGTGTACTTTTCCTGTCAACATTTTAACGACAATGTTTTCAATATCTTCCATGCTAAACACATTAATGGCGGTTCACAAGGTTTTACTCCCCCACAACCAAACAAATACAAGCCATGGCTAGCCGAACCCACGGGTGCCCTCCAATCAATCAACTTTCCGGGGGGAGTTTTGTTTTTATTTTTATTTTTTTATTAAGTTAAGCAGGACTGGGCATCCCTTTTACTGGTCTCCGTCAAATTTGACAATTGAATAAACTCTTATCGGTGAGTAAAACACACTTAGCATGGAAGATATTGACTACCCCATCGCTCCATGACCGGTACGGGCACACAAAACATATGTTCATTTGAAGGTTTTAGAGATGGCACATGCAAATTTACTTGGAACGGCAGGGTATATCGTATATAGGTAGGTATGGTGGACTCATATGGAAGAAACTTGGTGTCGGGGTATGACAATCTATGGGACCAGTGATGCCCCTTTGCAGTTCAGCTGGGGAGATCGACGAGCACAGAGAGCAAATCTAGAAGTTGATGCGTGAGGTTTTCTTAGGTTCAGGTCATCGTAGAGGCGTAAAACCCTACTCCTGCCTGTTTGGTGGATTGACTTGGGGCTCAAGTTACAAGCGCAGCTTTCCGGCAAGGTGCGTGCAAGGTGCAACTACTGTGTAAGAGTGAGCAAAGTGTCGACCCGTGCCAAGGTAGCCAGGGGCCTCCTTTTATAGACGAAAAGGGGTCACCACAGTGGCACCATGGTCATTTACATGTATGGAATAGTGTCTTTAATGTTATCCAACCTAATCCTGCCGGACTAGGACAAGGGCATTTAATGCACCGTGAGTCGATGACGATCCTTGGAACAAAAGCATCTCTCCTTCTGTGCCGTCGGTCTGGCCAAGCCCTGTCGTCTTGACACATCCACTAGATAGGTGTCAATAAAGTTAACCTTTATGCAATGTGCTGACACGCGTCCTGACGATCCTCCCTAAGTCGTCTGCCTGCTGGACACCTAATCTTGACAAGCCATCAGCTGGTCGATGAGGTGGAGCGGCCGAAAAGCGGGAGGGGAGCTTCCCAGCAAGGCGCTTGCCGGGTCTTGGCTTGCCGGTGCGGAGCTTGCCGGCAACGGGTTCTTGACCTTCAGTACTAACTTAGTACTTCTCAATGACCTGTCGGGAGGCCTTCTTCACAGTCTTGTAAATTTAATCTTGAGTCTTGCATGCAGTAGTCCTCCGGCAAGCCTTGCTGTCGGGAAGACTACAACTGCTTGTGCACAAGTCAGGGTACTAAGGCACCCATATATTAGTGCACCGACACTTGGCTCAAGGATTTTGGATGCACAAGCAGTATTCTCGCTTAGTACAGAAATAATTGGCTAGCAAAGATTATAAACAAGCACCACATGTTGGAGGTATAATTTCTATGAAAATATACCCAAACATAACTCATTGTGTTGTCTTCCTTGTCCAGCTTCAACTTATTTGATCAAGTCTGAAAATAATTAATGGGTATTTGTAACACCTCAAAAATTCAACCATGATTTTATTAAGTAAAATATGGCCAGAAATAAAATTTTGAAAATTTATTAAGTCATTTATTATTTTCAGAGTATTTTCTATTTCAGTTTTCCAAAATTCTTCCCTCCATATAGAAATTTTTGGAAATAATATTATGGGCTCTAGTGGTTTTCTTTCAATCATTTTGTTTATATTATAATAATAGTAAGAATTATTTTCAGAATAAAATTTGCCTCTAAACAATTCTTTTAACAGCTATTCCTATATTTTAAATGCCTCTGTTGCACTACAACTAATTCAAATAATTCTTTTTAGATTCCACAAAAATTAGGAGAGGTCATATGATGCCTACATATCACTTTTATGCAAAAACCCAACTTAGTGTTTTGAAAATTTTGAGTAAACCATCCTCTTTTCAATTCTGTCCATTTCTTGAGTTTGAACTACAACCCAATTTTCTGTTGTCTCAAAAATTCTGAAAATTTTCCCACTCATAGTCCTTCCAACCAAAACCTTAAGTCCATGAGATCAGCTCCAATTTCCTCTTGTTAGTTCACCAAATATTCCTCTGAACTTTCTGTCCAGAAATGAATATCAGTAAAACTTGCACTAGCAAGTTCCTCCTCTTGCCAAACCAACCCCACCATCATATCTAACATCAAAGGAGACATAATCCTGCCAATTGTCACTATCATCAAAGACACCTAGGTGGCCCTAGCATTTTGTCAAACAGGTTGGGTGCATGACAATTTTTTTGCCTCTACCTAAATAGCATTGAGCACTAGGTTAGTTGGCCAAACTAGCATGTCCACTAGCTCTTACATACTCAGGTGCATGACGCTGGCAAGTACCACTTGCATCAGAACCCTCTAGATCCCCTGGCAAAACATCAAGCACTCTGCGGGCGTGCACTGGGCGTGGCCAGAGCGCCCGCACTGCACCCCGACGGCGCCCAAGTCCCTGTCGCCCTGCTGCAGCCTCCCCGGGCTTGCCCCGCACGCTCCACCGGCCACCTGCACCAGCCGCAACCTCCCCCGCACCGGACCTCTTCCCCTGGCGCCGCCCTTCACCGGCCAACGCCGCCACCGACTCGCACCCGTCGCTGTCACCCACCGCCCAAGCCACCTGGCCGCGTTTGAGCCAACCAGCGCACGCCTCCTTAACTGCGGTCGCCGCCGTCATCACCGACCATGTAACGACCACCACCGACCCTTACCAACCTCGACGGTGCCATGAATGGCCGCCGCCGTCGTGACTTCTCTGGGAAGCCACGGGAACCGACCTTACCGTGCTATAAAACCCTTCCTCGAGCTCCCTCTCCTCGTGGGGAACTCTCTTCCACCTCCTGTGAGCCTCCTCAAGCAACAAGCGACCGGGAGGGCCGTCTCCCTCCTCTCCGGCATCTACTACCGCCGCCCTTGCCTCGAAGCTCACCACCTCTCCAGTGCCCCCCCCCCTTTCCAGTTTCTTTTCCAGTAGCCTCCCCATGACTCCCCGAACCCATCCCACCTTTCAATTTCATTCGGGGACGGCCATGGGTGAAAAGCCCAATTCACATTCTGCCGAAGTTCTTCGGGCAACCTCATCGCCGGCGATTCTGTGCTCCCCGCCGACCAAGTCGTACACCGGAGGGACCGCACGGACCACCCAAACACGCTGGTGGGCCCGGCTCGCCAAGGGAAGCCGCCGTTCTCCGGTGAGCTTCGCCGGAGCGCCGCCCCTGCTCTGCCGCGAGAAGACACGCTCGGGCCCGGTCAAACCTAACCGGTGGGCCAGGCAGGCCCACTGTCAGTGACCCATAGCGGCGGTTAAGTGGAGACAGATTTCCCCAGAAGCTGTTTTCGCGGAAGGAAAATGTATTCCCCGAGAATGCGCTTCCGACGTCGGCTGATCTCTCGCACGGCTGATCGGCTGGGCCCGGCCCAGTGACGCCGACGGCTATTCAGTGCTCAGGGCGCGATTCTGTTTCCTTTTCCCTTTTCTTTTTCCAATAACTTTCAAATATTTCCACAGTGGCCAATTCATATCCATAATCTATGATTCAAATTTCTACAGACTTCTAAAATCATGCTCTATTTATTTAGACTAGGTGAACATTTTCCTAAAGTTTAGTATTTACTGATCTATTAAATAGTCCAATTCTTTTATATTTTCCAACTTAGGAATTCCATAGTAAAATCATCTGAACTTCAAATAATTTGATTATTTTTCTATTATTTTTCATTTATCATCTAGTTTATTTTAATGCTTATTTCAAAAATAATTGAAACACTTTTTGGCACTGTTTTAGAATCACGTGGTAATTGCTATATTCTTTAAAATAGGAAAAATGGAGGGAAGAAACTTTTCAAACTTTTGGAGTGCACCCAATATTTCTGCATGCTCAAGGAAAGCATCTTGAACACTTGATATGGTGATTGCATAGTTGTTTTGTTGTAGGAATAATTGAACCATGCTTCTGTTGAATTCAAATAAAAATTTGCATGCATATAGTATTGGCATGTTTCATCATACCGTGCATCGTGTGCTTGACTTAACTAACTGCAGGAGCAGGCATAAGAGAAATACCGTTACCAGCGGAAGGGTGATCACGTTGGAGCGTGATCATGCCTTGTTTGATATGCTTGTTGGAGCATGCAAGGGTTGTGGCCCTATTGGTATTGCTGTTAAAAGAATACTTTGTTGTGCTAACCGCTGCAGGAAAACTTGAACCTCCTGAGTCGACCGTAGATCGAGTCTTGTTCCGGTAACCCCCATACTTGATTCATGCTGCCACAGGTAGGGTATGGTTCAGTAAGTTGATAACCCCTTTCCATGCACACACCGTATAGAGGGCCACGATGAGGGTTTCCGCGGCCGTGGACTAAATCCTGTTATCGGGTCAGGGGGCATGGGTGTTTCCGGTTGTGACTGAGAGGGGGCACCCCTTGGAATCCACGCGTATTAATAGTGATCCCATGCAGGACGTTGCTCTCTCCGTCTTAGAGTTTTTCTTGAACGATGCTTTGGGTGATTCCTGGCATCCGGAAAGTTAATCTGGTGTGTGCTGGTCAGGTGTGTTTTCAACCCAAAGACCGTAATTGGAATTAGTCAGTGTCACGGTGCTGACTAAAGAAATCCTTTACTTGTGGGTAAAGAGTACACCCTCTGCAGAGTTTAAACCTATTCGAATAGCCATGTCCGTGGTTAAGGACTACAGTCTAGGTTGGTCAAGTGTCGGTCTTAGTGTCGGTCTCCGGAGGAAAATAATTATGACATGCCTGAAATATTTTGCAGGATAATTATTGACACCTTGAGGCTACCATGAATATTATGCTATGCACGTTAATATTATTATGGTTATGCATATTATTGAGGACTAACCCGTTTCTCTTATTTTGTATTACCTGAGTGTCTCAGGGGCTGGCTAGACAACCCCGGGCACTCAATTTTATTTTCAAGAACTCTCGTGGCGTCTCTCGAGTTAACAGGCGGTTTATTCCGCCACTACTCTTGTGGACACCCGATTGGCATTTCTCTTCAAGTCCGACCGTGGCGTCACTTGACACCCGACTGGCATTTCTTTTCAAGACCTCTCGTGGCGTCGCCTGAGTTCTCGGATGGTCATGTCTCGTCCGATTTCTCTTTTAGACACCCGTTTGGCATTTCTCTTCAAGACCTACCGTGGTGTCATTTTAGACATCCGACCGGCATTTCCTTTATTTTATTTTCCTTTAACTTTCCTTGTTTATCAATAATATTTTTATATATCCAGTTATTTGCACATGCTAATATGTTATCATGCCATGATTTAATTCCTGATAGCATGCCTTTAAGTCCATCATGAGCATACGAATATAATTTTTAATTCAACTTGATCACATAATATCTGCTGCATTCGGTATATCATCTGTTCATGATGTTTGCAAGTACATTCAAATGTACTCACAGGCTTGTCCCTGGCTATTTACTTGGCCATGTGGATAGGAGTTATCTGGGTTAGCTGTTCCTGTGGGAATGGAGCCCCATCGACGTTGGAGAACCACGAGTCATTTCCGTCATCCACCACCGGAATCACTATTGTATCATTAGACCTTTATGGTCTTGTATCCAATTCTTGTAATAGCTTGGTAATCTGTAACAAGGACGGGTCCACCAGTAACAGTAATCCTGGGCTGGTGGTAACACGAGGGGTTAAATTTCTGGGATATGTTGTGCCCTCGAAATCCGGCCCCGACAGTATTCACAATCATAAAATATGTCCAAGATAATATATTTGTATGTGAAAGTTCTCTTCCTTATACTAATCTATCATGAATTGCTTGTATGACCAATATTGTGATTGTCAAACTTCAATAGATTTTACTATCTAAACCCAATGTGAAACTACCACTAAGCATATGGAACATGTATAATTTGAGGTTTATGATACCCAATTCATTCAACAATTTACTCTTAGGATATAAGTGAAGCACAAGAGTGAATGATAAACTACTCCAAAAGATATAAGTGAAGATCAATGAGTAGTCAAACGATTAAGTAGCTATGTGAGGACTCTCTCCAATTCAGAACTTTCAGGTCTAATAATTTTATTAAACAACAAACAAAACAAAAATAAAAGGACACCCAAGAATCGCACATATCATGTTAACAAATAACAACTTAGGCTCAACCAAGACTAACCAATAGTTGTTGATGAAGAAAGGTGGGATACCGACCGGGAAGCTTAGATGCTTGAGACTTCTTAGAATATTAACTTGGGGACCCTTGGGCATCCCCAAGCTTGAGCTTTTGTGTCTCCTTAATTCCTCTCATATCATAGTTTCTTCTAAGTCTTAAAAACTTCATCCACACAAAACTCAACAAAACTCGTGAGATAAGTTAGTATAAACACTGGTACAGCGGGGTGCTATACAAACGGTTTTTAACCCCTTTCCGCGACGGCATTTTGAACCGTCGCCGAGTGAGTGTGTGCGATAGGGGGGTCCTTCCCACACGACCCAGAAACTGTCGGGGATAGGCCCTCCTGGCACACACGCTCGGCAAAATGAGGTTGTGTGCGATGGGCGAGCGATCAAATACGATTATACGTACAGTTGTGCTAAAAAAAATACAATTATACAGGCCAAATCATTTCCGGTCGTAAGTACATCCCACACAGTCAATCCCGGCTAAACGTTTCTGTTCGTATGTACATTCCACACAGTCAATCCAAGGAATACGTTTCCGCTAGTATGTACATCCCACATAGTTAATCCAATAAGTATGTTTCCGTTCGTATATACATCCCACACAGTCACTCCAAGGAAAACGTTTCCGTTCGCAGGTACATCACACACAATTTTCCTGATTAAATCATTTTTGATAGCATTGCCATTGCAGACGATATTAACAATTTTTATCGTTTGCGTTATTGAATGCATCACACACGGTGCGTAGAAGAAACTGTGTGGCATAGCTGTCCATCACACACACTTTTTATGTGGTAAACGTTTGTGCAAGGTGGCCTAACGCAAACAGTTTTCAAGAGGATGTCGTGTGTGATTGTTCATTGATCCAACATGGTTTATTCCTAGAAATTATGTGCGTTGCCTGAGGTCATCGCCCATGGTGTTTTCTCAACAATCATTTGCAATAGAAAAACCCATTTAGTGGGCTAATTGGCCATTAGCAGGCTAATTGTCCTATTATTAATAATCCATTTATTAATATAATTGACATTTCATATTAAGCACAAAATATATTTTATTTTTGTATTAAGGAAGTAGGATTTCATAATTGAAATACATCAGAGTACAACATCATATAGCTTCAGCACTCAACTACCCCATTACACAACTGCACTAGCACCAAGTTTCACATGCAACATCTATAACCTTTCGAAATTAGCATCATAGATGGTACATAGAAAGATGAATCTCATCTAGAAAACTACTGAAGCGGAAGGCGAATATTGAGCCTTCATTGATGTTGAAGGTCTTTGCAACTTTAGGCCAGTGCATGTGGATGATTGACCATCCATCCTTCGTCCTCTTCAGGAACACTTCAATATTGAACCGTGGGTGTTGTATGAATACCTTCCTCGCCTCCTGACCATACAGGTGGTTTGAGAGGTAATCATCAGTGAACTGCTTTGGAAAGGCCTGGAAACAAGGATGTGCATAAATATCTTCTCTAGATTGGAAATGGGGCAAAGGAATAAAAAAGCCAAGGTATAATAGTTAATACCATCCTGTAGTGAACTGATGTCTTCTTCATTGTGCAGACAAAGATGTTGTTGTTTTTTGTCGCTAATTTCTTTATCCTAACAATCTTTCTGAGTTTCTTGACCTAACTGATATTCATAGACAACTCATTTCCCCATATTCAAAAAGGGTCGAATAGTGGGTCAAAACCTCTGACAGCAGGACCTACATGTGCAAGACCAAATTGTAAAAACCTAAATATTAGAATGGTTCCTGCAATTGTACAATAATGTGCTATTAGACAAAGGACCATGCATGTGCAAACCTCGATTGTAAACCTCAGCGCTTCCCATTGTTTCCCTGCAACACATATAAGGTAGTTAGTGATCAGGTTAAGTGAGGGTTCGCATGCTATCAGTAAAATATGTTGATGAAAAATAAGCACATTGCAGATTCATCGGATTAATTCGAGCCACATGGAAAACCCATTTATCCAAACCAAGCATGATTAAGAACTAGGAAATATAGCAATTGTATATGTTTCTCATGTATTAAGTGCAGCCAAATTCGATTTATTCCTCACATGCACAACAATACAAAATTATACCCAGTACAATTGGACATCGCATTGCAGAATTGAACCAAGCAGTTAACTAAACACCACAACAAATGAACCAAACATTAACTGAGCACCACATTGCACAATATAACATACTCCTAATAGAAGATCAGACAGTTAACCAAACCAAGCATGCTTAACAACTTGGAAATATAGCAATTGTATTTGTTTCTCATGTATTTAGTATAACCAAATTTGATTTATTTCTCACATGGTATACAATAACAGAATGCACCCACAACAATTGAACATCACATTGCAAAATTGAACCAAACAGTTAACTAAACACCACAACAAATGAACCAAACATTAACTGAGCACCACATTGCACAATATATAACATACTAGAAGATCAGACAGTTAACCAAACCAAGCATGCTTGACAACTTGGAAATATAGCAATTGTATTTGTTTCTCATGTATTTTGTCAAGATAAATTCGATTTATTTCTCACATGGAAGACAATACAAAATTGCACCCTGAAGAATTGAACATCACATTTGCAGAATTGAACCAAACTGTTAACTGAACACGACAACTAATTAACCAAACAGTTAGTAAGTGAGCACCACATTGCACGACATATAGAACATATACATTAGAGCAATAGATTGCATGGTAAAGGTAGATAGGACAATTCACTAGAATTTGTTAAGCAAAGGCAGGAGCAGCACATGCAACGGGTAAACCAAGCATGCTTAACCGGCGTAGCTAGCAAACTGAATATAGGTCCTTATAGTGAGCTAATAAGACAAGCTACTCCTCATCGTCGGAGATATCGATGATGATTGCCTCCTTGGACATGGAAGAGGGCGAGGTGATGTAGGGTGGAAACCCTAGGGCCAATCTTTCACGATTGGAGTGGATCCTACGAAGAACACGAGGAGAAACACGAGGGAAAAATGAGAGAAATCACTCAAACCAACAAGATTCGATTACACATGTGCTAGATCCTCGAAACACAAAGAGATACACGATCCACGATCAACAAAGGACGATACAAGTAGCTAGTTCATCTCCGTGAGGAGGTCTTGAGGGGTCTTCCCATGAGGGGTCTTGAATCCGCTTGGGGGATCTTCTCCGTAGAGGTCGTGAACTCCGATGGAGAAGTAGCCAAGTGGATGAGCAAAGCTCTGTCTCTAAATTGAGCTAATCCTTTGCTAACCCTAGAAAGAGGGAGGAGGAGGAGTATATATAGTCTAAGGGGCGAAGGGGTACATGGGCCACGGCCCTTTACACTGTGCGCAGACAGGGGAAGCCGGACGTCTGGGCGTCGGGCCGGATGTCCAGGCCTTCACGAGTCGCCGGATGTCTGGGCGCTCAGGCCAGATGTCCAGGCTGGTGCTTTGGCTCTCTGGTTAGGCGCGGGCCGGATGTCCGGGCCAGGGGCCAGATGTCCGGCAGCTCGCGTCAGGCCGGACGTCCGGGCCTCTGGCCGGATGTCCGGGCTGACGAGGGTAACTCCTGGAGGTTCTATGATGGGGCGTCGGATGTCCGGAGGGGGCGCCGGATTTCCAGGCTTGTCGGGCCGGATGTCTGGGCCCTGTAGCTAGTCAGCTGGGCTATTGCTGTGGTAGATGCTCCAGGGGCCGGATGTCCGGGGCTTGGGGCCGGATGTCCGGGTCCTGGAGACCTCTTCGGATCCTTTTGTTGCTTCTCTTCTTCCGTGAACTTGGGGACTTGTCCGTCTTCACGTCCATCTTCGGGAGGGCCTTCTTGGTACCTAATCATGCACAACATTCCGGACTTAGGTAGTAGCCATGTCTCGAGTGGATCAAATGTAATATCACTAAGGAAAGAAGTCACCTCGGTCTCGAGAGCTCTAGCTCGTGCTCGTGTCATAGGTCCTCTTGGCACTTGGTGAGACGGAGGTAGGTCCATGGAGATGACCGTAGGATGCTCCGCATCATCTCCCCCCCCCCCTTGTGAAAGATCCGACCTCGGATCGAAATCCTCATCACCATGGTAGGGAGAGAGATCTTCGATGTTGAAGATGTCGCTCATGGTGTACTTGTCACGTGGGATGTCTATCTTGTAGGCATTGTTGTTGTAGCATTCAAGCACCTTGAAGGGTCAATCGGCTTGTGGTAGAAGTTTGGACTTTCGTTCGGTGGGGAAGCGGTCCTTGCGAAGGTGTAGCCACACAAGATCTCCAATGTTGAATACCATGGTTTGTTTGTTGATGTTGAGCTTGGTCGTGAGTCGTTGTACTTGGCGCTCGATAGTGTGCCTTGTATCTTCATGCATCCTCTTGAGGTAGTTCACTCGGGTACTCTCGTCCATGTTGGTGCGCTCTTGTAGTGGTAGAGGAAGAATGTCCAGTGGGGACAACGGGTTGAAACCGTAGACGACCTCGAAGGGGGACTTGCCGGTAGTCGAATGTCTTGTGTGGTTGTAGGTGTACTCGGCGATGGGTAGGCACTCCTCCCACTCCGTGATGTTCTTCTTGATCAACACGCGTAGTAGAGTGGAGAGCGTTCGGTTCGTCACCTCCGTTTGGCCGTCGGTTTGAGGATGGTATGCCAAAGAGAACAAGAACTTGATTCCGAGCTTGGCGCATAAAGTCTTCCAAAAATAGCTCAAGAACTTGACGTCGCGGTCCGAGACAATCATCTTTGGTACTCCATGTAGGCGCAAGATTTCCCTACAAAAAAGATTTGCAACATGTGAAGCATCGTCTATCTTGTTGCATGGTATGAAATGTGCCATTTTAGAGAATCGGTCCACAACAACAAACACGGAATCCTTTCCATTTTTAGTTCTAGGCAAACCAAGCACAAAATCCATGCTAATATCTTACCATGGGTGGTATGGAATTGGAAGTGGCATATATAGACCATGGGTTTGAGCTTTAGACTTAGCTTTGCGGCATGTAGAGCACCGGTTGGTGAAGCGTGAGACGTCGCGGAACATCTTGGGCCAAAAATAGTTCTTGGAGAGTGTAGCGAATGTCTTGTCCCGTCCAAAGTGTCCCATTAGCCATCCTCCATGAGATTCTTGCAAAAGGAGCAAACGAAGAGAAGACTCGGGGATACACAATTTGTTAGCTCTCATAAGATAATCATCTTTTATGTAATAGTGTTCCCAAGACGTATGCGTCAAACATTTGGCATAAGGAATAGCAAAAGTAGGATCATGCGCATACAAGTCTTTTATGTGCTCAAAACCAATGACATTCAATTCAAGTTGGGTAACAAGCATGCATCTACGGGAAAGAGCATCTGCCACAACATTTTCCTTACCTTTAATATACTTGATGACATAAGGAAATGACTCGATGAATTCACTCCACTTAGCATGATGCTTGTTCAACTTAGTTTGACCCTTAAGATACTTAAGTGTTTCATGATCAGTGTGAAGAATGAACTCATGAGGGCGGAGATAATGTTCCCAAACATGCAAGACTCTAACTAAAGCATATAGCTCTTTGTCATAGATGGGGTAATTGAGTTACGCTCCGGAGAGTTTTTCACTAAAGAAAGCGATGGGGCGCTTCTCTTGCATTAACACACCTCCTATGCCATAACCACTAGCATCGCAATGAATCTCAAAGGGTTTATCAAAGTTTGGTAAAGCAAGCAAAGGAGCATGTGTAAGCAAATTCTTTATCTCATTGAATGCGGTATCTTGGGATGGTCCCCAAACAAAGGGTGCATTCTTCTTACTCAAAGCATGTAAAGGGGATGCAATGGTGCTAAAATCCTTAACAAATCTACGGTAGAAACCAGCTAAACCAAGAAAACTACGCACTTGTTGCAAGTTGGTTGGTTGAGGCCAAGTTTTGATAGCATTGATCTTAGATTCATCTACATGCACACCCTTAGAAGACACAACGAAACCCAAGAAAACAAGCTTATCAACACCAAAAAGGCATTTGTCCATATTAGCATAAAGGCGCTCTTTCCTAAGGGTTTGCAACACGGTTCTAAGATGGGTGACATGATCTTTGAGCGATTTGCTAAACACAAGAATATCGTCAAAATAGACCACAACAAATACGCCAATATAGGGTCGAAGAACAAAATGCATGACTCTCATGAAAGTACCGGGTGCTTCGGATAAACCCAGTGGCATAACAAGCCATTCATATAAGCCAAATTTGGTCTTAAATGCGGTTTTCCATTCATCACCTTCTTGTATTCGTATTTGATAGTAGCCACTTTTAAGATCAATTTTAGAGAAAATAGTGGCTCCGCTAAGCTCATCTAGCATATCATCTAGGCGTGGAATGGGGTAATGATAACGCACGGTGATAGCATTGATAGGACGACAATCAGAACACATGTGAAATGTACCATCTTTCTTGGGAATAAGGATTACCGGGACGACACATGGGCTCAAGCTTTCACGTACATGGCCGTTGTCGATGAGTTGTTGTACTTGCCATTGGATCTCCTTGGTTTCCTCGGGGTTGACGCGGTAGGGAGCCTTGTTAGGAAGAGGTGCTCCGGGGATGAGGTCGATCCGGTGTTCGATGCCTCGAAGAGGAGGTAGACCCGGAGGTAGCTCGTCGGGGAATACATCTTGAAATTCCTGCAATAGAGAAGATAACACTAAAGGGAGATTGTGAGAGGTGTTAGTTTTTGGTGCCTCGTCCTTGCACAAAAGGACATAGTGCATAACACTTGATGGGTTCTCACACACTTCTCTCATCTCACGTTTGGTGGCAAAGAGGAGTAGGTTTTTCTTGTCGCTCATCGTGGAGGCACTCGATTTGGGCTTGTGGCGCTCACTCTCTTTATGGTGGTTCGCTCTCTCACTATTCTCTCCATGATGGGTGGCTTGCTTGTCGGCGATCACTTGACTTGGAGACATAGGTCGTAGCACGTACTCCTTCCCTTTCATCTTGAAGCTATAGTGATTTGTTCACCCATTGTGGATGATGCCTCGGTCAAATTTCCATGGTCGTCCAAGAAGGAGGTGGCAAACAGACATCGGAACGACATCACACTCCAAAGTATCTTCATATGCTCCGATCTTGAAGGAAACTTGCACCATATGCTCGACTTGGATAGTGCCGGAGTCACTTAGCCATTGAACCTTGTAAGGATGCGGGTCTTCATCTTGACTAATTGGAGCTTGGAGCATAGTTCTTCACTTGCCAAGTTATGACAACTTCCTCCATCAATGATGACCTTCACGGACCTTCCATTGATGCCGGCCTTGGTGTGGAAAATATGGCATCTTTGGTCTTATTCTTGTTGATGTTGAAGAGTCAAGACCTTGGAGACAACAAGAGCGGGGCTCGGATCTTCGTCACAAAAGACTTGATCATCTTCATCGTCATTCACTTGCCGGTGCATGGCCACTTGCTCAAGGGCTTCCATTTTGCCTTCACTCATTGAGTCGTATGTACCATCGTCGTTAAAGATCATGGTGTGTTTGTTGGTACATTCGAAGGACTTGTGGCCTCGGCCGCCGCATGTGAAGCATTTGATGGAACTTGTCTTGACGGACTCATTCGGTGGAGTTGTAGATGATGAAGCTCTCGGCTTGAAGTTGCTTGGAGTAGGAGGACGGCTTGAGGTTGTCGAAGTTTTCTTGTAATTGGACTTGTCGCCGTTGCTTGTAGAAGGCTTGGTTGAGGTAGACGGTGTTGGTGTCGTTTCTCCAGACGAGGGATCAAGCCACAGAGCAGTGGCCGGAGCGTCACAAGAAGTAGATGGCTAGACGATCGTTTCTCCTAGTTTAGAATGCATGCAATTGTTTATTGAGGTGTGTGCGAATGATCTGTATAGTCACTTATGTAATTGGATGTTTATTTCAGTTATATATATATATATATATATGTTATTCTTATGTAGACAGAGCAAATCACATGGCTTATTAGCAGCAATCGTTTGTGTTATTATTGGTCTTCGCACACATTTCTGATTACGGACCTATTTGCCGCATATCACACACATCTTGTTCAGGCAAACTGTTTCTGTTGTCTTGGCTCATCGCAAACAGTTCATCCAAGTGAACTGTATGCCCTCCATCGCACACACCTTGATCTGGCTGACTGTTTCTATTGTGTTGCCTAATCACACACAGTTCATCCTAGTGAACTGTATGCTGTATATCGCACACACCCTCATCTGGTTGCCCGTTTCTGTTGTTCTGTCTCATCGCAAACTGTTCTGCTGGAATAACCGTTTGCCACACATCGCACACGCAACTCTAATCTGAATCGTGTTTGATGTCACTGCCATCGCAAACATTTTGTATCGTTTTTGATGGTTTTATTACATCACCGTTTGTGATTAATGCATCGCACACAGTTTCGTCGAAGGGTCTCTGATTGGACTGTCGCGTCTGGACCAACCTGCAGTAGTGAAATCGATTCAAAACCTTAGCATTCTCTACTGTAACAAATTACTGAAATTATAATTAAAATTGCATACTAAATGCCCCTGTATATTTAATACTCCTATCCTCAAATAGAATCATTAAACAAGCAACATATGCAACCAATGCAACTATAACAGCAGTCTATCTAAACAGAACAATTTTCTAAAGGATGATGAAAAATTCATACTTATTTAACTCAAAAAATTCTGACAATTTACCATGCAATAGAAAAATTCGGTATACCTTACTGTGTCCAAATTTCAAGATTTTATCACATTATGACTTTTCTGGAAAATTCAGACAATAATAGAAAACTTTCTGTTTTGAAACAACAACTCATGAACATGCAAACTAAGCATGGTAAAGGCTATACTTGACACTTTTATTGAAATAACAACAAGCAAATCCAAATAAAAAACTGACGCTCCAAGCAAAACATGTATCATGTGACGAATAAAAATATTGTCCCAAGTGAGGTTTGATACGTCAATAATGTATCTATAATTTTTTATTATTCCATGCTATTATATTATCTGTTTTGGATGTTTTATATGCATTAATATGCTATTTTATATTATTTTTGGGACTAACTTATTAACCTAGAGCCCAGTGCCAGTTTCTGTTTTTTCCTTGTTTTTGACTTTTACAGAAAAGGAATATCAAACGGAGTCCAACGAAATAAAACTTTACGATGATTTTTCTTGGACCAGAAGAAACCCACGAGACTTGGAGAGGAGGCCAGAAGACCCACGAGGAGGCCACAAGCCATAGGGGCACGCCCCAGGGGGGCGCCCCCAGGGCTTGTGGGCCCCTCAGAGACCTTCCAACCCTAATCTTCGCACTATAAATCCTCAAATATCCCCCTATGCCAGAGGGCACACCAAAAATATTTTTCCGCCGCCGCAAGCCTCTGTTCCCGTGAGATCCCATCTTGGGGCCTTTTCCGGCACTCCACCGGAGGGGGGTTCGATCACGGAGGACCTCTACACCAACTTTGTTGTCCTTTCGATGATGTGTGAGTAGTTTACCACAGACCTACGGGTCCATAGCTAGTAGCTAGATGGCTTCTTCTCTCTCTTTGATCTTCAATACAATGTTCTCCTCGATGTTCTTGGAGATCTATTCGATGTAATCTTCTTTTGCGGTGTGTTTGTTGAGATCCGATGAATTGTGGATTTATGATCAGATTATCTATGAATATTATTTGAGTCTTCTCTGAACTCTTTTATGCATGATTAAGATATCTTTGTATTCCTCTTCAAACTATCGGTTTGGTTTGGCCAACTAGATTGGTTTTTCTTGCAATGGGAGAGGTGCTTAGTTTTGGGTTCAATCTTGCGGTGTCCTCACCTAGTGACAGAAGGGGTAGCGAGGCACGTATTGTATTGTTGCCATCAAGGATAAAAAGATGGGTAATATGTCATATTGCTTGAGTTTATCCCTCTACATCATGTCATCTTACTTAAAGCGTTGCTCTGTTCTTATGAACTTAATACTTTAGATGCTGGCAGGAGTCGGTCGATGTGTGGAGTAATAGTAGTATATGCAGAATCATTTCGGTCTACTTGTCACGGATGTGATGCCTATATTCATGATCATTGCCTTAGATGTCTTCATAATTATGCGCTTTTCTATCAATTGCTCAACAGTAATTTGTTTACCCACCCTATGTTTCTTCAAGAGAGAAGCCTCTAGTGAAACCTATGGCCCTCGGGTCTATTTTCCATCATATATTTTCAGATCTATAAACCAAAAAACCCAAAAATACCTTGCTGCACTTTATTTATATTTACTTTAGTTTGCTCTTTTATTTATCTTTTATACCTATCTCTATTAGATCTCACTCTTGTTTGTGACCGTGAAGGGATTGACAACCCTTTTTTCGTGTTGTGTGCAAGTGTTTGTTAGTTTGTGCAGGTGCATATATTGGAGACTTGCTTGTGCCTCCTACTAGATTGATACCTTGGTTCTTAACTGAGGGAAATACTTATATCTACTTTGTTGCATCACCCTTTCCTCTTCAAGGGAAAAATCAACGCAAGCTCAAGAAGTAGTAGGAAGAATTTTTGGCGCCGTTGTCGGGGAGGTTCTACATCAAGCCTACCAAGTACCTATCATAAACTCTCGTCTCTTGCACTTACATTATTTGCCATTTGCCTCTCATTTTCCTCTCCACCACTTCTAAAATGTTTTCAGAAAAACACAAAATTATTTTCCTTTTTATTCGCCCTTCTTTCGTTCATCTTTTTCGTTTGCTTTTTGTTTGCTTGTGTGCTAGATTGCCTGCTTTGTCACGATGTCTCAAGAAAATACCAAGTTGTGTGACTTTTCCAATACTAATAATAATGATTTTATTAGTACTGCGATTGCTCCCGCCACTAATGCGGGAATCTTATGAAATTAATGTCGCTTTGTTGAATCTTGTTATGAAAGATCAATTTTCTGGTAGTCCTAATGAAGATGTTGCATCCCATCTAAATACTTTCATTGAGTTGTGTGATATACAAAAGAAAAAAGATGTGGATAATGATATTGTTAAATTTAAGCCATTTCCATTCTCACTACGAGATCATGCTAAAACTTGGTTTTCATCTTTGCCTAAAAATAGTATTGATTCGTGGAACAAGTGTAAAGATGCTTTTATTTCCAAGTATTTTCCTCCCGCTAAGATCATATCCCTTAGGAACGATATAATTAATTTTAAGCAACTTGATCATGAACATGTTGCACAATCTTGGGAAAGAATGAAATTGATGATAAGAAATTGCCCTACTCATGGTTTAAGTTTATGGATGATCATACAAAAATTTTATGCCGGATTTAATTTTGCATCTAGAAATCTTTTAGATTCCGCCGCGGGAGGTACTTCTATGGAAATCACATTAGGATAAGCTACTAAACTCCGAGGTAATATTATGGAAAATTAATCTCAATGGCATACCGAAAGATCTTCTACTAGTAAAAAAGTGCATGCGATTGAAGAAATTAATACTTTGAGTGGAAAGATGGATGAACTTATGAAATTGATTGATAGTAAGAGTGCTCCTATTGATCCTAATGATATGCCTTTGTCCACTTTGATTGAGAATAATAATGAATCTATGGATGTGAATTTTGTTGGTAGGAACAATTTTGGTAATAACACATATAGAGGTAATTTCAACCCTAGGCCGTTTCCTAGTAATTCCTCTAATAATTATGGTAATTCCTACAAAAATTCTTATGGAAATTATAATAAAATACCTCTGATCTTGATAACAATATTAAATATTTCATTAATTCTCAAAAGATTTTTAATGCTATGGTAGAAGAAAAATTGCTTAAGATTGATGATTTGGCTAGGAATGTTGATAGAATTTCTCATGAGATTGATGTTTTTAAGATTAGATCTATGCCACCCAAGATGGATATTAATGAATCTTTAAAAGCTATTAAAATTTCTATGGATGAATGTAAAGAGAGAACCGCTAGGATGCGTGCTAAGAGAGATTGGCGAGAAAAAGCATGTTCTTCTAGTTTTTGTGATAATAATGATGAAGATCTTAAAGTGATTGGTGTGAATCCTATTGAATCTTTGTTTTCTAATATAAAACTTGATAAATATGGGACAGGAGATGAGTCAACTTTAGCTAGAAGGCGTCCCAATAATTTGGAGGGTGAAGATCTTAATGAAAAAATTGACAAAAGTGGGATTGGCGAGGTTAAAACTTTAAGTAGTGATGAACCCACTCTTTTGGATTTCAAGGACTTTAATTATGATAATTTCTCTTTAATATATTGTATTTCCTTGTTGCAATCCATCCTTAATTCACCTCATGCTTATAATCAAAATAAAGCTTTTACTAAATATATTGTTGATGCCATGATGAAATCTTTTGAAGAAAAACTTGAGTTGGAAGTTTCAATCCCTAGAAAGCTTTATGATGAATGGGAATCTACTATTAAAATTAAAATTAAATATTATGAGTGCAATTCTTTGTGTGATTTGGGTGCTAGAGTTTCCACTATTCCGAAAACTTTATGTGATGTGCTAGGTTTCCATAAATTTGATGATTGTTCTTTAAATTTGCATCTAGCGGATTCCACTATTAAGAAACCTATGGGAAGGATTAATGATGTTCTTATTGTTTCAAATAGTAACTATGTGCCCATAGATTTTATTGTGCTTGATATAGATCTTGATATAGATTGCAATCCTACATGTCCTATTATTCTTGGTAGACCTTTCCTTAGAACGATTGGTGCAATTATTGATATGAAAGAAGGAGACATTAGATTTCAATTTCCATTAAGGAAGGGCATGGAACACTTTCCAAAAAGAAAATTAAGTTTCCATATGAATCTATTATGAGGGCCACGTATGGATTACATACCAAAGATGGCAATACCTAGATCTATGTTTTATGCCTAGCTAGGGGCGTTAAACAATAGCGTTTGCTGGGAGGCAACCCAATTTTTATTTTGCTTTTTGCTTTTTGCTCCTGTTTTTCAATAAATACACATTATTAGCTCTGTAGTAATTGTGTTTTGGTGTTTTAATTAGTGTTTGAGCCAAGCAAGACCTTTGGGATACTTTGGTATATCGTTGATTTGGTTTTGCTGAAAAACAGAAAATTTTGCATCCAGTAACAGAATTGTTTAAATTCACTGTAGCATTTAATAATTCTTAAGTTTTTACAAAAGATTTATATATGAATTTTCTCTGTTTTCCTAAATTTTCAGAATTTTTGGAGTTACATAAGTATGACTAATATTCTGTTTACTACAGACTGTTCTGTTTTTGACAGATTCTGTTTTCTATGTGTTGTTTGCTTATTTTGATGAATCTATGGGTAGTATCGGGGGGTATGAACCATGAAGAAGTTGTAATACAGTATATATAACACCAATATAAATTTATAATGAGTTCACAACAGTACCTAAAGTGGTGATTTATTTTATTATACTAACGGATCTTACGAGTTTTCTGTTGAGTTATGTGTTGTGAAGTTTTCAAGTTTTGGGTAAAGTTTTGATGGACAACGGAATAAGGAGTGGCAAGAGCCTAAGCTTGGGGATGCCCAAGGCACCCCAAGGTAATATTCAAGGACAACCAAGCATCTAATCTTCAGGATGCCCCTGATCGCATCCCCTCTTTGGTCTTCAATCCATCGGTAAATTTACTTGAGGATATATTTTTATTCACCACATGATATGTGTTTTGCTTGGAGCGTCTTGTATGATATGAGTCTTTGATTTTTAGTTTGCCACAATAATCCTTTCTGTACACACCTTTTGAGAGGGAAACACATTAATCATGAATTTATTAGAATACTCTATGTGCTTCACTTATATCTTTTGAGCTAGGTAGTTGCTCTAGTACTTCGCTTATATCTTTTTAGAGCACGGCGGTGGTTTTATTTTATAGAAATTGATGAAATCTCATGCTTCACTTATATTATTTTGAGAGTCTTTAAACATCATGGTAATTTTCTTAGGTTATGAATTTATTCCTAATATGATGGGCATCCAAGAGGGATATAATAAAACTTTCATATAAGAGCATTGAATAATATGAGAAGTTTGATTCCTTGCATTTCTTTTGAGATATAAAGATGGTGATATTAGAGTCATGCTAGTGAGTAATTGTGGATTGGTAGAAATACTTGTGTTAAATTTTGTGATTCCCGTAGCATGCACGTATGGTGAACCGTTATGTGATGAAGTCGGAGCATGATTTATTTTTTGATTGTCTTCCTTATGAGTGGCGGTCGGGGACGAGCGATGGTCTTTTCCTACCAATCTATCCCCCTAGGAGCATGCATATTAGTACTTTGCTTTGATGGCTAATAAATTTTTGCAATAAGTATGTGAGTTCTTTATGACTAATGTTGAGTCCATGGATTATACGCACTCTCACCCTTCCACCATTGCTAGCCTCTCTAGTACCGCGCAACTTTCGCCGGTGCATTAAACCCACCATATACCCTTCCTCAAAACAGCCACCATACCTATATATTATGGCATTTCCATAGCCATTCCGAGATATATTGCCATGCCACTTCCACCGTTCCGTTTATTATGACACATACCATCATTGTCATATTACTTTGCATGATCATGTAGTTGGCATAGTATTTGTGGCTTGCCCACCGTTCATATTTTTATACATGTCACTCTTGATCATTGCACATCTAGGTACACCGCCGGAGGCATTCATATAGAGTCATATTTTGTTCTAGTATCGAGTTGTAATTCTTGAGTTGTAAGTAAATAAAAGTGTGATGATCATTATTAGAGCATTGTCCCATGTGAGGAAAGGATGATGGAAGCTATGATTCCCTCACAAATTGGGATGAGACTCCGGACTTAAAAATAAAAGAGGCCAAAGAGCCCAAAATAGAAAAAGAGGCCAAAGAGCCCCAAAAAATGAGAGAAAAGAGAGAAGGGACAATGTTACTATCCTTTTTCCATACTTGTGCTTCAAAGTAGCACCATGTTCTTCATGATAGAGAGTCTCCTATTTTGTCACTTTCATATACTAGTGGGAATTTTTCATTACATAACTTGGCTTGTATATTCCAATGATGGGCTTCCTCAAATTGCCCTAGGTCTTCGTGAGCAAGCAAGTTGGATGCACACCCACTTAGTTTCTTTTTGAGCTTTCATACACTTATAGCTCTAGTGCATCCGTTGCATGGCAATCCCTACTCACTTGCATCGATATCAATTGATGGGCATCTCCATAGCCCATTAATTTGCCTAGTTGATGTGAGACTTTCTCCTTTTTGTCTTCTCCTCACAACCTCCACCATATTCTATTCCACCTATAGTGCTATATCCGTGGCTCACGCTCATGTATTGTGTGAAAGTTGAAAAAGCTTGAGAACATTAAAAGTATGAAACAATTGCTTGGCTTGTCATCGGGGTTGTGCATGATGAAATATTTTGTGTGATGAAGATAGAGCATAGCCAGACTATATGATTTTGTAGGGATAACTTTCTTTGGCCATGTTATTTTGAGAAGACATGATTGCTTTATTAGTATGCTTGAAGTATTATTGTTTTTATGTCAATATTAAACTTTTGTTTTGAATCTTATGGATCTCAATATTCATGTCATAATAAAGAAAATTGCATTGATAAATATGTTAGGTAGCATTTCACATCAAAACTTCTGTTTTTATCATTTACCTACTCGAGGACAAGCAGGAATTAAGCTTGGGCATGCTTGATACGTCTCCAACGTATCTATAATTTTTTATTGTTACATGCTATTATATTATCTATTTTGGATGTTTTATATGCATTAATATGCTATTTTGTATTATTTTTTGGACTAACTTATTAACCTAGAGCCTAGTGCCAGTTTCTGTTTTTTCCTAGTTTTTGACTTTTACAGAAAAGGAATATCAAACGGAGTCCAAATGGAATAAAACTTTACGGTGATTTTTCTTGGACCAGAAGAAACCCACGAGACTTGGAGAGGAGGCCAGAAGACCCACGAGGAGGCCACAAGCCGTAGGGGCACGCCAGAAGACCCTCGATGTTCTTGGAGATCTATTCGAAGTAATCTTCTTTTGCAGTGCGTTTGTTGAGATCCGATGAATTGTGGATTTATGATCATATTATCTATAAATATTATTTGAGTCTTCTCTGAACTCTTTTATGCATGATTAAGATATCTTTGTATTTCTCTTTGAACTATCGGTTTGGTTAGGCCAACTAGATTGGTTTTTCTTGCAATGGGAGAGGTGCTTAGTTTTGGGTTCAATCTTGCGGTGTCCTCTCCCAGTGACAGAAGGGGTAGCGAGGCACATATTGTATTGTTGCCATCAAGGATAAAAAGATGGGGTTTATGTCATATTGCTTGAGTTTATCCCTCTACATCATGTCATCTTACTTAAAGTGTTGCTCTATTCTTATGAACTTAATACTCTAGATGCAGGCAGGAGTCGGTCGATGTGTGGAGTAATAGTGGTAGATGCAGAATCATTTCGGTCTACTTGTCACGGATGTGGTGCCTATATTCATGATCATTGCCTTAGATGTCTTCATAATTATGCGCTTTTCTATCAATTCCTCAACAGTAATTTGTTTACCCACCGTATGTTTTCTTCAAGAGAGAAGCCTCTAGTGAAACCTATGGCCCCCGGGTCTATTTTCCATCATATATTTTCAGATCTATAACCCAAAAATACCTTGCTGCACTTTATTTATATTTACTTTAGTTTGCTCTTTTATTTATCTTTTATACCTATCTCTATTAGGTCTCACTCTTGTTCGTGACCGTGAAGGGATTGGCAACCCTTTTTCGCATTGTGTGCAAGTGTTTGTTAGTTTATGCAGGTGCATATATTGGAGACTTGCCTGTGCCTCCTAATAACCCACAAGTATAGGGGATCTTTTGTAGCCTTTTTCGATAAATAAGAGTGTCGAACCCAACGAGGAGCTAAAGGTAGAACAAATATTCCCTCAAGTTCTATCGACCACCGATACAACTCTACGCACACTTGACGTTTGCTTTACCTATAACAAGTATAGAACTATTTGGTAGGTGAAATGATAAGTTTGCAAGAATAAAACTACGAGTAAAATGCAAGACAATAAAAGTAGATTGCTTTTGTCAACAAGAAAGTCATTTATCCCTAGGTGATCGATAACTAAACCGGTGATCATTGTTGCAATTTTATATGAGGGAGAGGCATGAGCTAACATAGTTTCTCTACTTGGATCATATGCACTTATGATTGGAACGCTAGCAAGCATCCGCAACTACTAAAGATCATTAAGGTCGTAAAACCCAACCATAGCATTGAGTATCAAGTATTCTTTATCCCATACGCAATGACCCCCAAACTCAGGTCTGTGCTTCTGTCACTCATGCCACCCACCATAAGAGAACCATGAACGTATTGCAACACCCTACAGCGGGGATCCCTCCGTTTGCGCGACACGGAGGGCATCGTAGGACAGCACCAAAATAAAATATACAACTCAGACCAATCATGAGCATCTATCAACCCATAGGACAAAACGGATCTACTCAAACATCATAAGATAGTCATAGATCATTGGGAAATAATATATAGTGTTGAGCACCATGTTTAAGTAGAGATTGCAGCAGGGAGAAGAGGTGTTAGACCGCTGCATAGAGGGGGAGAGAGTTGGTGTTGACGGCGGTGAAGTTGTTGGTGTAGATCGCCGTCACGATGATTGCCCCGGGGCGCTCCGGCGCCACCGGGAGAGAGGGGGAGAGAGCCTCCCCCCTAGATGGGAGGAGAGTTCCCCCTCTGGTCCATCGCCTCCATGACAGCGGAGGGGCAGGAGGCCGTCCTAGATTCCTCCTAGATTGGATCTATCTCTCTATTCTCTTCTGTTTCGTGTTCCTGTTTTCTGGCCCTTCACCGTTTCTTAAATTCCTGGAGATCCGTAACTCCGATTGTGCTTAAATTTTTACACAGTTTTTTCCCATAAATTATCTTTCTTGCGCCCGAAGAAGGGCCCCAACTGACTTACGGGGAGGGCACAAGACACCTTGGCATGCCAGGGGTGCCCGGCGCGCCCTGGTGGGTTGTGGAGGCCGTGGGCCTCCGTTTGCATTGATCCCACCTCCCAAAAATCACAAATATTCCAAAATAATTCCCCGTAAATTTTTATCATGTTTGGACTTTGTTTGATATGGATATTCTGTGAAACAAAAAACATGCAACAAATAGGAACTGGCACTGGGCACTGGATCAATAGGTTAGTCCAATAAATTATATAAAATGTTGCCAAAAATATGTGAAAGTTGTATAATATTGGCATGAAACAATCAAAAATTACAGATACGACGGAGACGTATTAGCATCCCCAAGCTTAATTCCTGCTCGTCCTCGAGTAGGTAAAAGATAAAAAAAAGATAATTTTTGATGTGGAATGCTACCTAGCATAATCTTGATCATATATCTAATCATGGCATGAATATTAAGACATAAGTGATTCAAAGCAATAGTCTATAATTTGACATAAAGACATCAATACTCAGGCATCCCAACAAACAATCATGTCTTTTAAAATATCAATGCTAAAGAAAGCTATCCCTACAAAATCATATAGTCTTGTCATGCTCTGTCTTCTCGACACAAAGTATTTATCATGCACAACCCCGATGACAAGCCGAGCAATTGGTTCATACTTTTTAACGCGCTTCAGCTTTTTCAATCCCCACGCAATACATGAGCGCGAGCCATGGATATAGCACTACGGGTGGAATAGAGTATGATGATAGAGGTAAATATAGAGAAGACAGAAAAGTAAGAAAGTCTCACATCGACACGGCTAACCAACGGGCTATGGAGATGCCCATCAATTGATATCAATGCGAGGAGTAGGGATTGCCATGCAACGAATGCACTAAGAGCTATAAGTGTATGAAAGCTCATCATGAAAACTAAGTGGGTGTGCATCTAATCCTATAATGAAAAATTCCCACTAGTATATGAAAGTGACAACATAGGAGACTCTCTATATGAAAAACATGGTGCTACTTTGAAGCACAGGTGTGGAATTAGCATGCCCCTTCTCTTCCTTCTTTCTTTCATTTTTTCTTTTTCTTTTTTTCCTTTTTTTCTTTTTTTTTCTTTTGGTCCGGAGTCTCATCCCGACTTGTGGGGGAATCATAGTCTCCATCATCCATTTCTTACTGGGACAATGCTCTAATAATGAATAATGATGATCATCACACTTCTATTTACTTACAACTCAATATTACAACTCGGTACCTAGAACAAAATATGACTCTATATGAATGCCTCTGGCAGTGTACCAGGATGTGCAATGATCTAGTGTAACATGTATGAAAAAATGATGAACGGTGGCTGAGCCACAATTACTATGCCAGCTATATGATCATGCAAAGCAATATGACAATGAATGCTCAAGTCATCAAAACGGAAGCGGTGGAAGTTGCATGGCAATATATCTCGGAATGGCTATGGAAATGCCATAATAGGTAGGTATGGTGGCTGTTTTGAGGAAGATATAATAAGGCTTATGTGTGATAGAGCGTATCATATCACGGGGTTTTGATGCACCGGCGAAATTTGCACCGACTCTCGAGGTGAGAAAGGGCAATGCACGGTACCGAAGAGGCTAGCAAATTGCGAAAAGGTAAGAGTGCGTATAATCCATGGACTCACATTAGACATAAAGAACTCATATACTTATTGCAAAAGTTTATTAGCCCTCGAAGCACAATACTACTATGCATGCCCCTAGGGGGATAGATTGGTAGGAAAAGACCATCGCTCGTCCCCGACCGCCACTCATAAGGAAGACAATCAATAATAAATCATGCTCCAACTTCATAGCATAACGAGAGACTATACGTGCATGCTTCGAGAATCACAAACCTTAACACCAATATTCCTACTAACCACAACTGTTTACTAGTACCTCCCACATATTATCTTCTCTATATCGCAAAACTATTGCAAGGAATCAAACATATCATATTCAGTGATCCATAAGTTTTATGTAGGATTTTATGACTAACCATGCAAATGACCAATTCCCGTTGACTCTCTAAATAGATATAAGTGAAGCAAGAGAGTTTAATTCTTTCTACAAAATACCATGCTCTAATAAATATAAGTGAAGCAAGATAGCATTCTACAAATAACGGTTTTCCATGTGAAGAGAAACAGGCAATCCAAACTTCAAATAATATAAGTGAAGCACATGAAGCATTCTATAAATCCATACTCAAAAGATATAAGTGAGTGCAATGAGCATTCTATAAATCAACCATGTACTATCTCATACCAGCATGGTGCATAAAATAAAAATGAAAACTAAACACAAAAGACGCTCCAAGATTTACACATATCACATGAACGAAACGAAAACGAAAGCATACCGATACTTGTTGAAGAAAGATGGGATGCCTTCCGGGGCATCCCCAAGCTTAGACGCTTGAGTCTCCTTGGATATTTACTTGGGGTACCTTGGGCATCCCCAAGCTTGAACTCTTGCCTCTCCTCCATCTCCTTATATCGAGACCTCCTCGATCTTTGAACACTTCATCCACACAAAACTTAACAGAAAACTGGTGAGATCCGTTAGCATAATAAAGCAAATTACTACTTTAAGTACAGTTGCAAACCAATTCATATTTTGTTTTTGCATTGTAGCTACTGTATTATAACTTCTCCATGGCTCATACCACCAATAAAATCGATAGTTTCATCAAAACAAGCAAAACAATGCATCAAAAACAGAATCTGTCTTAAATAGCACAGTCTTTAGTAATCTGAACTTTAATCATACTTCTGATACTTCAAAAATTCTTAAAAAATAGGAAAAAATAAAAAACTTGCATAGAAATACTGTGTAAAAATTTCAGAAACTTTTGACATTCCAGTAAAAAATGTAAAATCACGCACTACAGCCAAAGTTTCTGTTTTTACACCGCACTTACCAACAAGCAATTTAATCATCCTAAAGGCAAATCTTGGCACATTATTTTTATTATACAATGGATTTGCACAAGGTGATAATTATTTTTGTTGAAAATTTTCTGTAATCAAGATTCACAAAGTTTCCATGGGCATGAACAAAGTTCAAGGATATCCCCCACTTCCACGGTGCTCGTCTTTCTCACTTTCACTTTCTTTCTGTGAAGTTTTAAGTTCCCCTCTATATTTTTTTGTTTTTAAACTTTATAAAAGCACTCAACAGAATAAAATGACTTCCTAAAACTTCCAGGTTGTCTCCCTGGCAGCGCTTTCTTTAAAGCCATTAAGCTAGGCATAAAGTGCTCAAGTAATGGATCCACCTGGATCCCAAGGTATATCAAAGCCAATTTTAATTAGCAATGATTTGGCATTTAGTAGTGAGCGCAAAGAAAACATGTATCATGCAATGACAAAGTCTAACTCTCTTCATATGCATTAGCATGTCATAAAAGAACAATTCATGCACATCAAGTAAAGGCCAATACATAGCATACGCAGTTTCTTGCAATTTTATCGTGTTGGAAACAAAGAGAGGTGGAGATATAGTTCCTCTCTCATAATAATTGCAAGTAGGAGCAGCAAGCACATGCATATTATATTCATCAAAATCATCATGTGCAACGGTAAAAGGCAACCCATCAATGTAATCCATAATAAGTGCAAACTTCTCTGATATACTGTAGTTTGGAGAATTCAAAAAGATAATAGGACTATCATGTGTGGATGCAATAGCAACAATTTCATTCTCAACGTAAGGGACTATAGCAAGTTCATCTCCATAAGCATAATTCGTATGTGTTGGTGAACGTTGCATGGAAAACAAAAAAATTCTATGCACACGCAAGATCTATCCATGGAGATGCATAGCTACGAGAGGGGGAGAGCACCTTCATACCCTTGAAGATCGCTAAACGGAAGCGTTTATCAACGCGGTTGATGTAGTCGTACACCTTCACGATCCGTCCCGATCAAGTACCGAACGTATGGCACCTCCGTGTTCAGCACACATTCAGCTCGATGACGTCCTCGCCTTCTCGATCCAGCAAGAGAGGCGAAGTAGTAGATGAGTTCCGGCAGCACGACAGCGTGTTGACGGTGTTGGTGAAGAACAATCTCCGCAGGGCTTCGCCAAGCACAACGAAAACTATGACGGAGGATAACCTAGAGGGGATGGGGTTGCCGGCACATGGCTTGGTGAATCTTGATGTGTTCCGGGTGCTAGCCCTGCCCCTCTATTTATATGTTGAGCCCTGGGTCGAAACTTGGAGAAAGAGCCTCCTCAAAGTCAGTTTTGCCCGCAAGGAAGAATCCTTCTTGGACTTCCAGGACCAGACGCCACAGTCCTTGGCGTCTGGCCCAAACGCCATGGGTCTTGGCATCTAGCCCAGGGCCAGACGCCAGGGTCTCCGGCGTTTGGTCCCTGACCTCTGCAAAACATCCTTTTGCACCGACCTAAAAGCCCCGTGGGCCTTACCCCTTGGCCTAATCATATCATCCTATATATCAATCTTTACCTCCGGACCATTCCGGAGCTCCTCGTCATGTCTGTGATCTCATCCGAGACTCCGAACAACATTCAGTCACCAACATACATAACTCATATAATACTATATCGTCAACGAACGTTAAGCGTGCGGACCCTACGGGTTCGAGAATAATGTAGACATGACCAAGACGCTTCTGCGGTCAATAACCAATAGCGGGACCTGGATGCCCATATTGGTTCCTACATATTCCACAAAGATCTTTATCGGTCGAACCTTTATGACAACATATGTAGTTCCCTTTGTCTGTCGGTATATTACTTGCCCGAGATTCGATCGTCGGTATCTTCATACCTAGTTCAATCTCATTACCGGCAAGTCTCTTTACTCGTTCCGTAATACATCATCCTATAACTAACTCCTTAGTCACTTTGCTTGCAAGCTTCTTCTGATGCTGTATTACTGAGAGGGCCCAGACATACCTCTCCATCATACGGAGTGACAAATCCCAATCTCGATCCATGCCAACTCAACAGGCACCTTTGAAGATACCTGCAGAGCAACTTTATGATCACCCAGTTATGTTGTGATGTTTGATGGCACACAAGGTATTCCTCCGGAGTTCGGGAGTTGCATGATCTCATGGTCGAAGAAACATGTATTTGACATTTAAGAAAGCAGTAGCAATAAACTGAATGATCATATGCTATGCTAACGGTTGGGTCTTGTCCATCACATCATTCTCCTAATGATGTGATCCCGTTATCAAATGACAACTCATGTCTATGGTTAGGAAACCTTAACCATATTTTGATCAATGAGCTAGTCTAGTAGAGGCTCACTAGGGACACGGTATTTGTCTATGTATCCACACATGTATCTGAGTTTCCGATCAATATAATTCTAGCATGGATAATAGATGTTTATCATGAATAGGGAAATATGATAATAACCAATTTATTATTGCCTCTAGGGCATATTTCCAATAGTCTCCTACTTGCACTAGAGTCAATAATCTAGTTCACATCGCCATGTGATTAACACCCAAAGAGTTCACTAGAGTCAATAATCTAGTTCACATCGCCATGTGATTAACACTCAAAGAGTTCTAAGGTGTGATCATGTTTTGCTTGTGAGAGAGGTTTTTAGTCAACGGGTCTGCCACATTCAGATCCGTATGTATTTTGCAAATTTCTATGTCTACAATGCTCTGCATGGAGTTACTCTAGCTAATTGCTCCCACGTTCAATATGTATCTAGATTGAGACTCAGAGTCATCCGGATTGGTGTCAAAGCTTGCATCGACGTAACCCTTTACGATGAACTCTTTATCACCTCCATAACCAAGAAACATTTCCTTAGTTCTTTTTAGGCATCTAAGGATAATTTTGACCGCTGTCTAGTGATCCAATCTAGATCACTATTGTACCCCCTTGCCAAACTCATGGCAAGGCACACAATAGGTCTGGTACACAGCATGGCATACTTTATAGAACCTATGGCTAAGGCATAGGGAATGACTTTCATTCTCTTTCTATCTTCTGTCGTGGTCGGGTTTTGAGTCTTACTCAACTCCACACCTTGCAACACAGGCAAGAACCCTTTCTTTGACTGGTCCATTTTGAACTTCTTCAAAACTTTGCCAAGGCATGGGCTTTGTGAAAGTCCTATTAAGCGTCTCGATCTATCCCTATAGATCTTGATGCTCAATATGTAAGTAGCTTCACCGAGGTCTTTTATTGAAAAAATTCTTCTTCAAGTATCCTTTTATGCTATCCAGAAATTCTATATAATTTCCAATCAACAATATGTCATCCACATATAATATCAGAAATGCTACAGAGCTCCCACTCACTTTCTTGTAAATACAGGCTTCACCATAAGTCTGCATAAAACCATATGCTTTGATCACCTCATCAAAGCGTATGTTCCAACTCCGAGATGCTTGCACCAGTCCATAGATGGATCACTGGAGCTTGCACACTTTGTCAGCACCTTTAGGATCGACAAAACCTTCTGGTTGCATCATATACAACTCTTCTTTAAGAAATCCATTAAGGAATGCAGTTTTGACGTCCATTTGCCATATTTCATAATCATAAAATGCAGCAATTGCTAACATGATTCAGACAGACTTAAGCATCGCTACGGGTGAGAAAGTCTCATTGTAGTCAACCCCTTGAACTTGTTGAAAACCTCTTGCAACAAGTCGAGCATTGTAGATAGTGATATTACCATCAGCGTCTGTCTTCCTCTTGAAGATCCATTTATTCTCAATGACTTGCCGATCATCAGGCAAGTCCACCAAAGTCCATACTTTGTTCTCATACATGGATCCTATCTCAGATTTCATGGCCTCAAGCCATTTATCGGAATCTGGGCTCATCATAGCTTCTTCATAGTTTGTAGGTTCGCCATGGTCTAATAACATGACTTCAAGGACAGGATTACCGTACCACTCTGGTGTGGAACGTGTTCTGGTTGACCTACGAGGTTCAGTAGTAACTTGATCCGAAGTTTCATGATCATCATCATTAGCTTCCTCTCTAGTTGGTGTATGCATCACGGGAACGGTTTTCTGTGATGTACTACTTTCCAATTCGAGAGAAGGTACAACTACCTCATCAAGTTCTACTTTCCTCCCACTCACTTCTTTCGAGAGAAACTCCTTCTCTAGAAAGGACCCATTCTTAGCAACAAAGATTTTGCCTTCGGATCTGTGGTAGAAGGTATACCAATAGTTTCCTTAGGGTATCCTATGAAGACGCACTTCCCGATTTGGGTTCGAGCTTATCAGGCTGAAGCGTCGCATCCCCAAACTTTAAGAAATGACAGCTTTAGGCTTCTTGCCAAACCATAGTTCATACAGTATCGTCTCAACGGATTTAGACGGTGCCCTATTTAACGTGAATGCGGCTGTCTCCAATGCATAACCCCAAAATGATAAAGGCAAATCGATAAGAGACATCATAGAACGCACCATATCTAATAAAGTACGATTACGACATTCGGACACACCATTGCGTTGTGGTGTTCCAGGTGGCGTGAGTTGTGAAACAATTCCACATTGTTATAAATGAAGGCCAAACTCGTAACTCAAATATTCACCTCCATGATCAGATCGTAGAAACTTTATTTTCTTGTTACGATGATTCTCTACTTCACTCTGAAATTCTTTGAACTTTTCAAATGTTTCAGACTTGTGTTTCATTAAGTAGATATACCCATACCTACTCAAATACACTGTAAAGGTTAGGAAATAACGATACCCGCCGCGTGCCTCAACACTCATCGGACCGCATACATCGGTATGTATTATTTCTAATAAGTCATTAGCTTGCTCCATTGTCCCGGAGAACGGAGTTTTAGTCATCTTTCCCACGAGGCATGGTTCGCAAGTATCAAGTGATTCCAAAAGTCCATCCGCATGGAGTTTCTTCATGCGCTTTACACCAATATGACCTAAACGGCAGTGCCACACGTATATTGCACTATCATTATCAGATTTGCATCTTTTGGCATCAATATTATGAATATTTGTATCACTACGATCGAGATTCAATAAACCATTCACATTGGGTGTATGATCATAGAAGGTTTTATTCATGTAAACAGAACAACAATTATTCTCTGACTTAAATGAATAACCTTATTGCAATAAACATGATCTAATCATATTCATGCTCAACGCAAACACCAAATAACATTTATTTAGGTTCAACACTAATCCCGAAGGTAGAGGGAGTGTGCGATGGTGATCATATCAATCTTGGAAACACTTCCAACACACATCGTCACCTCGCCCTTAACTAGTCTCTGTTTATTCTGCAACTCCTGTTTCGAGTTACTAATCTTAGCAACTGAACCGGTATCAAATACCCAGGGGCTACTATGAGCACCAGTAAGGTACACATCAATAACATGCCTCCTCCTTCTTCTTCTTCCTTGGCCTCCCCCCTAGATGCGTTGGAGACGTATGAAGCATCCCCAAGCTTAATTCCTGCTCGTCCTCGAGTAGGTAAATGATAAAAACAGAATTTTTTATGTAGAATGCTACCTAACATATTTATCCATATAATTTTCTTTATTATGGCATGAATATTCAGATCCATAAGATTCAAAACACAAGTTTAATATTGACATAAAAACAATAATACTTCAAGCATACTAATAAAGCAATCATGTCTTCTAAAAATAACATGGCCAAAGAAAGTTATCCCTACAAAATCATATAGTCTGGCTATGCTCCATCTTCATCACACAAAGTATTAAATCATGCACAACCCCGATGACAAGCCAAGCAATTGTTTCATACTTTTGATGTTCTCAAACTTTTTCAACTTTCACGCAATACATGAGCGTGAGCCATGGATATAGCACTATAGGTGGAATAGAATATGGTGGTTGTGGAGAAGACAAAAAAAAGAAGGAGATAGTCTCACATCAACTAGGCGTATCAACGGGCTATGGAGATGCCCATCAATAGATATCAATGTGAGTGAGTAGGGATTGCCATGCAACGGATGCACTAGAGCTATAAGTGTATGAAAGCTCAAAAGAAACTAAGTGGGTGTGCATCCAACTCGCTTGCTCATGAAGACCTAGGGCAATTTGAGGAAGCCCATGATTGGAATATACAAGCCAAGTTCTATAATGAAAAATTCCCACTAGTATATGAAAGTGACAAAATAGGAGACTCTCTATCATGAAGATCATGGTGCTACTTTGAAGCACAAGTAAGGAAAAAGGGTAGTAGCATTACCCCTTCTCTCTTTTCTCTCATTTTTTTTAATTTTGGGCTCTTTGGCCTCTCTTTTTTTCTTCTTCTTTTTTAATTTTTCGTCCGGAGTCTCATCCCGACTTGTGGGGGAATCATAGTCTCCATCATCCTTTCCTCACATGGGACAATGCTCTAATAATGATGATCATCACACCTTTATTTACTTTACAACTCAAGAATTACAACTCGATACTAGAACCAATATATGACTCTATTTTTATGCATCTGGCGGTGTACCGGGATGTGCAATGACTCAAGAGTGACATGTATGAAAAATATGAACGGTGGCTTTAACACAAATACTATGTCAACTACATGATCATGCAAAGCAATATGACAATGATGAAGCGTGTCATAATAAACGGAATGCTGGAAGTTGCATGGCAATATATCTCGGAATGGCTATGGAAATGCCATAATAGGTAGGTATGGTGGCTGTTTTGAGGAAAGTATATGGTGGGTTTAATGCACCGGCGAGAATTGCGTGGTACTAGAGAGGCTAGCAATGGTGGAAGGGTGAGAGTGCGTATAATCCATGGACTCAACATTAGTCATAAAGAACTCACATACTTATTGCAAAAGTCTATTAGTTATCGAAACAAAGTACTACACACATGCTCCTAGGGGGATAGATTGGTAGGAAAAGACCATCGCTCGTCCCCGACCGCCACTCATAAGAAAGACAATCAATAAATAAATCATGCTCCGACTTCATCACATAACGGTTCACCATACGTGCATGCTACGGGAATCACAGACTTTAACACAAGTATTTCTACCAATCCACAATTACTCACTAGCATGACTCTAATATCACCATCTTTATATCTCAAAACGACATGCAAGGAATCAAACTTCTCATAGTATTCAATGCTCTTTATATGGAAGTTTTTATTATATCCCTCTTGGATGCCCATCATATTAGGACTAAATTCATAACCTAAACAAATTACCATGCTGTTTATAGACTCTCAAAATAATACAAGTGAAGCAAGATATTTCAACAATTTCTATAAAATAAAGCCACCGCCGTGCTCTAAAAAGATATAAGTGAAGCACTAGAGCATATTGCCTAGCTCAAAAGATATAAGTGAAGCACATAGAGTATTCTAATAAATTCATGATTCATGCGTGTCCATATCAAAAGGTGTGTACAGCAAGGATGATTGTGGCAAACTAAAAAGCAAAGACTCATATCATACAAGACGCTCCAAGCAAAACACATATCATGTGGTGAATAAAAATATAGCCTCAAGTAAATTTACCGATGGATTGAAGACGAGAGAGGGGATGCCTTCCGGGGGCATCCCCAAGCTTAGGCTCTTGGTTGTCCTTGAATATTACCTTGGGGTGCCTTGGACATCCCCAAGCTTAGGCTCTTGCCACTCCTTATTCCATAGTCCATCAAATCTTTACCCAAAACTTGAAAACTTCACAACACAAAACTCAACAGAAAACTCATGAGATTCGTTAGTATAAGAAAAATAAATCACCACTTTTGGTACTGTTGTGAACTCATTATTTATTTACATTGGTGTAATATCTACTGTATTCCAACTTCTGCATGGTTCATACCCCCCGATACTACCCATAGATTCATCAAAATTTAGCAAACAACACATAGAAAACAGAATCTGTCAAAAACAGAACAGTATGTAGCAATCTGGAAATTTCGAATACTTCTGTAACTCCAAATGTTTTGAAAAATTAGGAAAACCTGGGAAATTTGTATATAAATCTTGTGTAAAAAATTCAGATCAAAAGCACGATTGTGTATTTTTTTTAAATTTTTTTACTGAGCGCAAAAGTTTCTGTTTTTCAGCAAGATCAAATCAACTATCACCATAAACCATCCCAAAGGTCTTATTTGGCTCAAACACTAATTAAAACACCAAAACAAAATTACTACAGAGGTAATAATGTGTATTCTCATAAAACATAAAAGAAAAATATGGGGTTGTCTCCCGACAAGCGCTTTTCTTTAAAGCCTTTTAGCTAGGCATTGATAATTTTAAAGATGTTCACATGAAAGATAGCAATTGAAACACGAAGAGAGCATCATGTAGCATGTGAAAAATAAATTTAAGTCTAACATACTTCCTATGCAAACGCATTTTATAAGAAAACAAATTATCAAGACAAGCAAAAACTAGCATATGCAAGGAAGAAGAAAGAAACAATAGCAATTTCAACGTAACGAGAGGTAATTTAGTAACATGAAAATTTCTACAACCATATTTCCCTCTCTCATAATAATTACATGTAGGATCATAATCAAATTCAACAATATAGCTATCACATAACATTTTCTCTTCATGATCCACATGCATGCAAAGTTGACACTCTTCAAAAATAGTGGGATTAACATAAAATAAAGTCATGACTTCTCCAAACCCACTTTAATTAAAAACTTCATAAGATTGATCATACTCCAAAGTAGTGGGATCATTATTACCTAGAGTTGACACTCTTCCAAACCCACTTTCAATATTATTGCAAACATTATTATCATGAGGCATAAATAAATTTTCAAGATCATAAGAAAAGTCACCCCAATCATGATCATTATAATAAGTAGTGGACATAGCAAAATTAGCATCCCCAAGCTTGGGGTTTTGCATATTATTAGCACAATTGACATTAATAGAATTTATAATAACATCATTGCAATCATGCTTTTCATTCAAGGAGCTATCATGAATCACTTCATAAATTTCTTCTTTTAGCACTTCATCACAATTTTCAGATTCACGAATTTCAAGCAAAACTTCATAAAGATAATCTAGTGCGCTCAACTCACTAGCAATTGGTTCATCATAATTGGATCTCTTAAAAAGATTAGCAAGTGGATGAGGATCCATAAATTTTTTGCTTTCTGATTTTCAATAAATACACAATTATTCCAAGTGAACAAGCAAACAAACCAAGTAAGACATAAAGGCAAACGGAAAGAAGGAAAATAAAAAGGCAAATATTTTTGTGTTTTTCTGAAAACGTTTTAGAAGTGGGGGAGAGGAAAACGAGAGGCAAATGGCAAATAATGTAATGCAAGAGATGAGAGTTTATGGTGGGTACTTGGTAGGCTTGATGTAGACCTCCCCGGCAACGGCGCTAGAAATTCTTCCTGCTACTACTTGAGCTTGCGTTGGTTTTTCCCTTGAAGAGGAAAGGGTGATGCAGCAAAGTAGAGATAAGTATTTCCCTCAGTTAGAGAACCAAGGTATCAATCCAGTAGGAGGTACAAGCAAGTCTCCAATCTATGCACCTGCACAAACAATCAAACACTTGCACCCAACACGATAAAGGGGTTGTCAATCCCTTCACGGTCAATTGCAATGGTGAGATCTGATAGAGATAGATATAAAAGATTACTAAAATGCAAAACAAAATAAAAACAAATAAATTGCAGCAAGGTATTTTTGGATTTTTTGGTTTATAGATCTGAAAATAAATGATGGAAAATAGACCCGGGGGCCATAGGGTTTACTAGAGGCTTCTCTCTTGAAAGAAAACATACGGTGGGTGAACAAATTATTGTCGAGCAATTGATAGAAAAGCGCAAATTTATGACGATATCCAAGGCAATGATTATGAATATAGGGATCATGTCCGTGTCAAGTAGACCGACTCCTGCCTGCATCTACTACTATTACTCCACACATCAACCGCTATCCAGCATGCATCTAGAGTATTAAGTTTAAGAGAACAGAGTAACCCATTAAGTAAGATGACATGATGTAGAGGGATAAACTCAAGCAATATGATGAAAACCCCATCTTTTTATCCTTGATGGCAACAATACAATACGTGCCTCGCTACCCCTACTATGTCACTGGGTGAGGATACAACAAGATTGAACCCAAAACTAAGCACCTCTCCCATTGCAAGAAATACCAATCTAGTTGGCCAAACCAAACCGATAATTCAAAGAGAAATACAAAGATATCAAATCATGCATATAAGAATTCAGAGAAGATTCAAATAATATTCATAGATAATCTGATCATAAATCCACAATTCATCAGATCTCGACAAACACACCACAAAAGAATATTACATCGGATAGAGCTCCAAGAACATCGAGGAGAACATGGTATTGAGGATCAAAGAGAGAGAAGAAGCCATCTAGCTACTAGCTATGGACCTGTAGGTCTGTGGTAAACTACTCACGCTTCATCGGAAGGGCAATAGGGTTGATGTAGATGCCCTCCGTGATCGAATCCCCCTCCGGCAGATCGCCGGAAAAGGCCCCAAGATGGGATCTCACGGGAACAGAGGCTTGCGGGGTGGAAAAGTATTTTCGTGGATGCCTCTGATGGTTTGGGAATATTTGGGAATATATAGGCCAAAGATTAGGGTTAGGAGACCTCCGGGGGGGCGCTCCGAGGGGGCCACAAGCCCAGGGGCGCCCCCCCTAGGGCGCGCCCCTACGGCTTGTCGTCGCCTCGTGGGTCTTCTGACTTCATCTCCAAGTCTCGTAGGTGTCTTCTGGTCCAAGAAAAATCATCGCGAAAGTTTTATTCCGTTTGGACTCTGTTTGATATTCCTTTTCTGTAAAACTCAAAAACAAGGAAAAAACAGAAACTCGCACTGGCACTGGGCTCTAGGTTAATAGGTTAGTCCCAAAAATAATATAAAATAGCATATTAATGCATATAAAACATCCAAAACAGATAATATAATAGCATGGAACAATAAAAAATTATAGATACGTTGGAGACGTATCAGGTTCTTAAGTGAGGGAAATACTTATCTCTACTTTGCTGCATCACCCTTTCCTCTTCAAGGAAAAAATCAACACAAGCTCAAGAAGTAGCAAGGTTACAGATGATGTTGAAGGCGAATGGGGGATGCCTTCTGGGGCATCCCCAAGCTTAGAGTGTTCCCACTTCTTACTCTCCTTCCATCGTCATCTCACCCAGAACTTGAAAACTTCAATCACATAAAACTTAACGTAACTCGTGAGATAGGTTAGTATGATAAAGAATAAATCATTCACTTTGGTACTATCAAGAGAAGATTCATAATTGTTCTCACATGATGCCTACTGTACTCTATCATTTCTACAATTTATATTGACCAATATAAGTCATAGAAACTATAAAACAAGCAAATTATGCATTGAAAACAGAATCTGTCAAAAACAGAACAATCTGTAATGATCTGAACTAAAACCATACTTCTGTAACTCCAAAAATTCTGAAAAATTAGGACAAAGTAGGCAATTTCTATATCAATATAGTCTAACACTTTCATACTAAGATCATGTTCCGGTAAAAAAAAAGAAAATTCCTGCACTGGGCGCAAAATTTTATATTTTTGCATATAATCAAATCAACAAGTATCCACACTATCCCAAACAATTTACTTGGCACATTATTGAAAGAAAATATACAAAAAGTGATTACTACAGTATCTTAACCATGTTTACACACAAAAATAGTAGGTATAAATATTTGGTTATCTCCCAACAAGCGTTTTCCTTTAATGCCTTTTAGCTAGGCATGATGATTTTAATGATGCTCACATAAGAATAGTAATTGAAACATGCAAGAGAGCATCATGAATCACATAGCAAGCACATTTAAGGCTAACCCACTTCCTATGCTTAGGAATTTTATAAGCAAACAATATATTGGAGCAAGAATCAACTAGCATAGGAAGGCAAAACAGGTGCAATTTCAAAACTTTCAACATAAAGAGAGGAAACTTGATGTTGTTGAGAGATATATATAAGCATATCTTCCTCTCTCATAATAATTTTCAATAGAATCATGAATAAAATCAACAATACAACTATCACATAAAGCATTCTTTTCATGATCCACAAGCATAGAATTTTTATTACTCTCCGCATAAGCAACCTTCTTCTCATTCATGATAGAGGGAGTATCATATGAAACTCGAATACTATAAATTGTTTCATCATAATAATCATCATACAATAAAGTTTTATAAAGGTTTTATAAAGGTAATTATCACTACTTTTTATAACATAAGTATCATCACAATAATCATCATAAGTAGCAACTTTTTTCTCATAATAATCAATTGAAACCTCTTCCAGAATAGTAGGTTCAACATTAAATAAAGTCATGACCTCTCCAAATCCACTTTCATCATTATGGTAATAAGATTCAACACCCTCCAAAATAGTGGGATAATTATTACCTAAAGTTGACACTCTTCCCAACCCACTTTCATAATTATTGCAATCATCATAAATAGAAGGCATGCTATCATTATAATAAATTTGATCATTAAAAGTAGGGGGAGTAAAAAGATCATCTTCATTAAGCATAGCATCCCCAAGCTTAGGATAAACATTATTTGCAGCAAATACATTCTCAAACATGTCATTCTCATCAAACATAGCATCCCCAAGCTTGTGGTTTTGCATATCATTAGCATAATCACTCTTATCATTAATAGTATGAATAGCACCAATAGTATAACACTTATTATCATCATAATTTTCCAAGTTGGAGCCAAAAAGATTTTGAAGATTATAAGAAGTATCATTATCTTCCCAATCATAATTATCACAACAAGTAATTGACATAACAAATTCATCCTCAATAGTTCCTTCGGACATTGTGCCATAAGACCAACAGACAATATCATTCTAAAGTGTATCATCTTCCACAATATTTTTTTATTCATTCTCAACAATAATAGGAGCAACATTATTTGGGAGAGATACCTTTTTACCTTTGCTTTTCCTTCTTTTCTTCTTCTTCTTCTTCTTCTTCTTCTTCTTCTTCTTCTTCTTCACCACATTATGTGTGGGTTTAATTATTATTTTTTGAGCTTCTTATTGAAGAGATTGGTTGGATAGGAAGCTCCTTCTTGTTACCTAATTCATCACGAGAAACAATAGGAGGGTATTGGGAAATCTTTACCCTTTTCGTTAGTATTCATTTTATATTCTATTGGTTTTCCCGTCTTTCTATAATTGGCGATACAAGCATTCTCATTGCAATTTACCACACAAAACATATAGATTTCCTGTAGATTAATTCCAGCATGGTCTGTGAATATGAATGCTTCAAACCAAATATTTTTATGTGACAATCCTTCACATCCCAAAAATAGACAATGTTCATTATAATGTTCAAGGGTAGTCAAGTTATTACAATATTTGGCCATGATTCGATCATTAAAAAGCATACATTGGAAATTAAGATGACCAGCTTCATTACAAAGTTCACAAGTAATGGGAATATTTTAGCAAAATCATCTATCACTTTAAGCCACCACTTAGTTTTGTCATGTTTATGCTTCTTACAAAATCTATCATCCCTAATTGAAATATCTTCACAAAGTCTATGCACTCCACAAAAATTGACATGCTTATAAGAAACCCCTTTTCAGAAATTTTATCATGACTAGTGCAATCATCATTAGTATTATGGATAACTTTGAGGTGGTTCGCTACCTACAACAATTTCATCTTATGTTCTCCTCTATTAATAAGAACTTTGGAGTGATTCTTTGTCGCACATTGAGGGATTTTTATATGATTCAATTATGTTAGCACTGTTGAGAGATTGCACTGGTAAAAGTATGAACCCTAGGCCTTGTTTCTAAGCATTGATATACCATTTTGCTCGTTATTTGCTAATTGTTACCTTGCTGTTTTTATTATTTCAGATTACAAAAACCTATATCTACTATCCATACTACACTTGTATCATCATCTCTTTGCCGAACTAGTGCACCTATACAATTTACCATTGTATTTGCATGTGTTGGGGACACAAGAGATTTCTTGTATTTGGTTGCAGGGTTGTTTGAGAGAGACCATCTTCATCCTACACCTCCCACGGATTGATAAACCTTAGATCATCCACTTGAGGGAAATTTGCTGCTATCCTACAAAACTCTATGCTTGGAGGCCCAATAGAGTCTACAAGAATAAAAGTTGCGTAGCAGACATCAAGCTATTTCTAGCGCCGTTGCCGGGGAGGTGAGTGCATGAAGGTATATCTTTAGATCTTACAATTGAATCTTTTAGTTTCTTATTTTTCACTAGTTTGGTTTATAAAATAAAACTACAAAAAAGTAGAAGTGAGGTTGCCTCAAATTCTTCGTCTTTATAAAGTGCTTCTTAAAAATGATGGATTGGAAAATTATGCCAAAGTGTTAGAAGAAGAATTCAGTAAAATGTTTTCCATAAAATCCTTGAATGATAAGAATGATTGAGCCATCACTATAAGTGTCACAAACAGCACTAGGGTTCATACTACAATAACACCATATGATACGCATCAATCAACTCTAATGTCACCTAGATACTCTAATGTCATCACAAGTATCCATGAGTCAATTATTCGATATGCATCAAACAATTTCAGATTCATAATATTCAATCCAACACAAAGAACTTCAAAGATTACCCCAAAGTTTCTATCAAAGAAAGTAGGATGAAAACATGTATCAACCTATGTGCCTAGATTACCCCAATGTCACCATGGGAATCCGCAAGTTGATTACCAAAACATATATCAATCTATCCGCAAGTTGATTACCAAAACATATATCAAAGATTACCCCAAAGTTTCTATCTTACATGTGGGTCTTCTGGTCCTTCCTCGAAGCTTCAGGGCTCTCTTATGTTCCAAAAAAATCACCAAATTTTCATGGCATTTGGACTTTGTTTGGTATGGATTTTCTGGAAAACCAAAAACATGCAAAAAAACAAAAACTGGCATTGGCACTAGGTTAATAGGTTAGTTCATGAAAAGCATATAAAAGTGCACCAAACCATATAAAATTGTTGTAAACATGGCATGAATACATCATAAATTATAGATACATTGGAGACATATCAATAAGCTCCACCCATGGGGTTTAGCCTTAGGCAACCAAGTATCAACCGATGATAGACGAAACTTCTGCATGCTAAACATACAATTAAAGGCATAGTCCATTGTTAGGTTGTGAAGAAGTCTAATACTGTTGGTCTAGGTGGAAGTTCAAATTAACAGTCTCCACTGAAAATTCTGGTAATATCAAACATTGTTTGGAACAGATGACAAACTAATGTGCCTCAAGATCTGGTGGGGGATTGCTGATTTATAGATGGGATTTGGACAACGAGCATCTTGTCCTCAAGAGCATACTTGCCTGGTCCCGCAAGACACGTGTCGCAGATGCGACTCCATCATCATGCCCTCAGCCGAAAGTAAGCATGGATGACACATCGTGGCGCCTTCACTACCGCCTCGCCCGCCCATGTATTTGATGAGAATGCAAGGTAGGTGAAGTTAAATAATGCCATGGCTGAAGAAGGGGTGATGGCCGATGGGAGGGAGGGCATCATTTGGGGTCACGTAGCCACTCTATGTCGGTGATGGTGCCTCACCGACATAGGACCTAGACACCCTCGCCCATTTCGACACCGCTGAGACTGCCTCCAGCTTTGATTCTCGCTGCAACAAGTCACACACTAGCTCTTCCCATCACATCTAGTTTATTTAGTCTAGTTTAGTTATTGACTCTACTACTTAAAAAAGAATAGTGTTCCTTTTTCTGCCTCGCAGAGTGTTTCGTGCTACCTTACATAGGCTCCCCTCCATTTCTTTGTTCCAATTTTTCCCTCCAACTCTATTTTTTCCACCAGTTTTCCCTAAAACCCATCTTAACTGCCCCACCTTGTATTGACATCAGACTCGGACATGTCATGCAACAGCATGGGTAATTTTTTTCACATTTTCTTTTGGCAGTATTTGAGTTTGGTTTGGGACGACAAGGTTGTGGTGTGGTTCCAGTGTAGGAATAATGTTCTCCCCGCTCTTTCCTCATTTCATTGGGGTACTTATCATCGACGGGAGGCGTGTGGAGCAATGCCTCCGATGAGTCTTCCGAGATCCGGTGGATCCACCTAGATTTGGTCGTATTTCATAGTCTTTGGAGTTTCGATAGGCCAGTATCAGTGTTTTATTCTCTGGGCGACGATTTGTTTTGTAGATCGCGGTTGTCGGCGTCTCCTGGTATGCATCGACAACTTTCCGGCCGCTGCTTCTACAACCTCCTCGGTTGAAAAAAGTTTGATCCACCGAGGAGGAGGCCCAGTGATGGCATGAAGCTATGCTCAAGGCATGCCGCCGGTGGGTGCAGGAGGAAGAATACTTTGTCACGCAGAAAATTATAATATGATTTATTTTGTAAGGACATGTGATGCTTAATACATGACCTTAGGGCATCTCCAACGTTGACCCTCAAAACTCCCGCCATCGTCTGGACCGAGTAGTCTGAATGCTGCAAACCATCCAACGCAGACCTTTATTTGTCCACGAACGCATCCGTGTGTCCGTTTTCCCACAAACCAGAAGCAAACTAGGGGGCTTTGCTGGAGTCCGGACCCCCGACACCCTCGGACCACCCAAAATCGAGGTAGAGCCTGCAAATTTGGAGTAGTCTGCATTGTTGTCGCACCAAAACCTCTCTTTCGCCATCCTCTCCACTCTGATCGTCGCCGCCCTTCTCCCCAATTCCTACGCTTTTTGCTTCCGCCACTTCATTGACACGTACGAAAGAGTCATCGGAGTCTATGGAGGTGGAGGATCCGGAGAAGGTGGCCGCCCAGAAGATCAACTCGGCGACACAGCAAGCCTGTTGCACCAAAGTGAAGGAAATGGTTGGGTCGACTGGCAAAAATAAGGGCGGCGAGTGTGGCCAGGGATGCGGGGCGCCACCGCTGACGTCGTCCATGCACACGCCGCCCTAACTGAGGAAATATCAGCCGCCTAGTTCTAAGCCTCCAAGTAGCTCGACTAGCAGTCCCCAGCCTTCACCGCCGGGTACATACCATATTTCGTCGACGTCAACACGAGGCCACTCCATTTCGCCTAATCGGCATCGCCTTAGCTTGTCTGATCGCGGACTCTGGGCGTGGATCAACTTGGTGTCCGCTCCCTATTTGCTGGCATGTCTCAACCGAGCAATATGGCGTATGACAATGTAGACATGCAGTTTGAAGATGATCCATGACGGAGGTGGATACAGAGAAGGAGAAGTGAGAAGGGGAGGTAGCCAAGATGACAGTGAGGTTCGAGAGCGTCTTGGTGAAGGAGAAGGCATGCGTTAAGTGCTTTGATATGAAGGAGGAAAAGAAGGCAGAGAGTTTTAAAATCTTTATGGCGGCTGCCGAGAAGAAGATCGACCTCGAAGAGAATAAGACCGAACTCTAAGAGAGGAGGGTTGAGCTTGCAGCTACTTCGGTGAATACCAAAATGTTGACCATGAGGATGGATGAGTTGGATCCTGATGTGGTGATGAGTCAATATGTTGAAGCGCTTGGCTGCTGAAGTGGAGGCGGACAAAAGGAGGCGGATGGTAAGGAGATGCTGACAGAGTGAGTGGAGATGCTCGAACAATCAATCTGGAAGGGGAAAATGCCCTTTTTGAATGGACTGCTGGACTAGTTATTTTGTGATCATGCGCATGTTAAAACTTTAAACGTTCGCTTCTTTTTGGTTGTGATCAGGCGCTATGAACACCACACTTTTGTTTGATCGTACTGCTATGCATTCGAAATGAAATTGGCCGGACCTGGACGGATGGTGGACGTTTAGGGGTGCACTTGGATGACCGGCTCTGTATCCGTGTCCATGGACTGGTCCGGTGGAAAAACAATGTGTTTGTTTCAAGAGACAATGTTGGAATGACCTTAGGACATCTCCAAAGTGGACCCTCAAACCTCCTGCAAGCGTCCGGACCAATTTGTCCAGATGCAGTTTGCCATCTGACACCGTCCCGCATCAGTCCATTGACCAGTCCAGACTTCTGTTTTCCTGCAAACTGGAAGCAAACCAGGGGGCTTTGTGGGAGTGTGGACACCATCCACGTAGGACTCCGACACCCCCGGCCCACCCAAAACCTTGCCCAGACCCGCGTCTCCGTACGTCCCTCTGGCCCTGCATTTGTTTTATCTCTCGCCGATGTCGTTGCTCTTCCACAGCGGTCGCCGGCCAAGCCCTTCACAGAACTCCATGACCTCCATCACTACACCCGGCCTCCACACTGCTTGTCTTCCGCCACCGGTCCAGACCTCTCGTCCACCTGCCACGCAGTTACCATCGACCCCTACGGGGGTCACCATGCCCGAAAAGTGTTTGGTGAAATGCCCGTGCTAATTTTTTTGCCCCTTCTTGAAGAAATGGATTCGGAAATGGAGTACATATACGAGCACTATGTTCAGTCGTTCGACAATCGTCATGAGGTCCTTGTAGAGGCGGAGGCTGTGGAAGAGCATGTTCTCAATTTCAAGGGATCGAACAAGGATCATCAAGTGCTCAATCGGAGGAGCGCACGGGGCCATTTGATGCTAATGGATGACTATTTTGCCCCTGATACCTTATTGACAGACAATTTTGTCGGCGCTTTCGAATACGAAAAAATTTCTTCGATCGCCTCTATAGTGGCGTCCGGTCCTATGATGTCTGCTTCATCTTAAAGAAGGATGACATATGAAGGATTGGATTCTCTGGTTACCAGAAGTGCATGGCTGCATTGCAGATGCTTACATATGGCAGGCCGCAGATTCATGGGATGAATACCTCCGGATGTCTAAAAGCACATGCGAAGACGCCATGGTCAGATTTTCCTACTGCTCTGGTAGGGGTGTTTGGACCTCAGTACTTGAAAGAATCAACTTTTGCAGACACTGAGAGGCTCTTGGCAATGCCGAAGCAAGAAGATGGCCGGGTATGCTCGGATCTCTTGGTTGCATGCATGGAAAATGGAAGAACTGTCCAAAAGCTCCACAAGGGTAATATCAGGGCCATGTTAAGAAGCCCACCATCATTCTTGAAGCAGTTGCATCACGGGACCTCTAGATTTGGCACACTTTCTTTGGCATGTCCGGGTCTCACAGTGGCACTAATGTGCTGCAACGGTCTCTATTGTTTGCTAGGCTGACTGAAGGGCAAGCTACTCCTTGCAACTATACTATTAATGGGCATGAATACGACATGGCATACTAACTGGTTGACGGTATCTATCATTCGCGGGCTATTTTTGTCAAGAACATCTCTGAGCCAGTTGGTCAGAAAAGATCTCACTTTGCCCAAAGACAAGAAGAAGTTAGAAATGATGTGGAGAGAGCATTTTGAGTGCTCCCATTTTTGCATTTGTTCGTGGACCTGCTAAACAATGGGATTCGAAGATCTTGTGAAGGTGATGACATGTGTGATCACGGACAACAAGATCGTAAAGGATGAGGGTGAAAATGTTGTCGCAGGTCTTGAATTCAAAAAAAATGGGTGATCATATCCAACTTCCCCATCAGAATAAGGCCATGTTTTTTTTCTTTTCGCGAATACGCAGGATGCGTATCATTGCATTGATAGGTAGAATAGAGTTACAATGGCTAGGCCCAACCACAGACAAAGGATGGTTATGCTAGCAAGTGAAAGGAAAGTACAAGATTCAAGGTGGGTCGAACATGAATTTGGCCAGCCCTTTTGCCCCTGTTGAAGCCCACAATCTAGCCTCGTCAAGGATGGTTTGAGTCAGGGCGGAGACAGACGGTTGAATCCTGTCGAAGGTGCATGCGTTCCTGTGCTTCCAGAGCGACCACGCGACCAAGATTCCGAGCGAGGCGACCCCTTTGCGGAGGGATGCGGCTGCATCGGCGGTGGTGCGTTGCCACCAGTCGTAGAATGGCTCATCGCCGTGCGGCGTGGCACCGGTCAACCGCAGGGATGCATAGACGTCGTGCCAGACCGTGCAGGAGAAGGAGCAGCCGGTGAGGATGTGCTGCATGGACTCCATTTCCTGGTCACAGAACATGCACATCTGGTTATGCGGCAGGCCGTGGCGGGCAAGGCGCTCGTTGGTCCAACAACGATCAAGGAGAGCCAGCCAGATGAAGAATTTGGCATAGAGGGGTGCCCAGGTCTTCCAGGTGAGTGCCGCTGGGGGGGAGGGGATCGATCCTTGGAACATGGCAGTATAACAGGAGCGCGCCGAGTACCTGCCGTCAGGTGTCCAGCGATAGTGAAGCCGATCTGGTCGGTCTGATAGGATGGTGGATTGGACACGACGCCAAAGGTGGATGTACTGGACCATGGCGATCACGCCCAGGGCACCGGAAATATCGTGAACCCAGGAACGGCCGTTAAGGCCCTCTGCAACGGTCCGAGGTCTAAGTCGTCTGTGTGGCACTAGCGCGAGAATGGCAGATGCAACCTCCGCCACGGACTGGCCCTGGATCCAGTGGTCTAACCAGAATCTGCATGAGTGGCCGTCCCCAAGTTCCCAGTGGATTGAGGCACGGAAAATTGCTCGGGCCTCAGGATCAGAGGGGATAGAGAGGTGACTCCAAGGACAGGAGGGGTCAGTGGCCTGCAGCCATAGCCAGCGCACATAGAGGGAGATCCCGGTGTGGTGCAAGTCGCGGACGCCGAGGCCGCCAAGCTCCAGGGGCATGCATACTCGATGCCAGTTGACCGCGCAATGTCCCGCAGCCTTGTCCTTCTGACCATTGTTGGAAATATGCCCTAGAGGCAATAATAAAGTGGTTATTATTATATTTCCTTGTTCATGATAATCGTTTATTATCCATGCTATAATTGTATTGATTGGAAACTCAAATGCATGTGTGGATACATAGACAACAACATGTCCCTAGTGAGCCTCTACCGGACTAGCTCATTGATCAAAGATGGCTATGGTTTCCTAGCCATGGACATGAGTTGTCATTTGATAACGGGATCACATCATTAGGAGAATGATGTGATGGACAAGACCCAAACTATAAATGTAGCATGTGATCGTATCAAGTTTCTTGCTATCATTTTCTGCATGTCAAGTATATGTTCCTATGACCATGAGATCATGCAACTCACTGACACCGGAGGAGTACCTTGTGTGTACCAAACATCGCAACGTAACTGGGTGACTATAAAGGTGCTCTACAGGTATCTCCGAGGGTGTCTGTTGAGTAGGCATGGATCAAGACTGGGATTTGTCACTCCGTATGACGGAGAGGTATCTCAGGGCCCACTCGGTAATACAACATCACAAGAAGCTTGCAAGCAATGTGACTAATGAGTTAGCCACGGGATCTTGTATTACGGAATGAGTAAAGAGACTTGCCGGTAACGAGATTGAACTAGGTATGGAGATACCGACGATCAAATCTCGAGCAAGTAACATACCGATAGACAAAGGGAACTGCATACGGGATTAGCTGAATCCTTGACATCGAGGTTCGGCCGATAAGATCTTCGTAGAATATGTAGGAACCAATATGGGCATCCAGGTCCTGCTATTGGTTATTGACCGTAGAGGTGTCTCGGTCATGTCTACATAGTTCTCGAACCCGCAGGGTCTACACACTTAATGTTTGGTGACGATATAAGTATAGTTGAGTCATTATGGTGGTTACCGAAGGTTGTTCGGAGTCCTGGATGAGATCCCGGACATGATGAGGAACTCCGTAATGGTTCGGAGGTGAAGATTGATATATTGGACGAAGGGTATTGGAGTACGGAATTGTTCCGGGGGTACCGGGTGATGACCAGCATGACCGAAAGGGGTTTCGGGGGGTCCCGGCAAGTGTTGGGGGGCCTCATGGGCCAAGGGGAGGGGGCAAACCAGCCCACTAAGGGGTTGTGTGCCCCCCTCATCCTTTCCCACGTGACCAGGAGAGGTGGGGCGCCCCCCTCTAGGGTTTCCCTCCACCCGGCTTGGGGGGCAAGTCACCCTAGGGGAGATCCCATCTGCCCTGGCCGCCGCCCCCCTAGGGGAAACCCTATGGGCGCCACCCCCTCCTCCATTCCCCTATATATATAGAGGTAGAGAGAGGGCAGACGCACCCCTTGAGCACATCTCTACGCCATGGCGCTGCCTCTCCTCTCCCTCATATCCTTCTTCTTCTTCGTAGTGCTTAGCGAAGCTCTGCTGAGATTCCGCCACCACCACCACCACCATGCCGTCGTGCTGCCGGAGGACTCGAGCTACTACTTCACCATCACTCACTGGATTGAGGAGGTGAAGGCATCATCAAGACATACGTGTGTTGAACGCGGAGGTGCCGTCCGTTCGGCACTTGGATCGGGAGTTCGCGGGACGAATCGTGATTGGATCGCGAAGACGTTCGACTACATCAACCGCGTTTCTTAACGCTTCCGCTTAGCTATCTACAAGGGTATGTAGATGCAATCTCTCCTCTCGTAGATGGTCATCTCCTAGATTGATCTTGGTGAGCGTAGGAAAATTTTTGTTTCCCATGCAACGTTCCCCAACAGTGGCATCATGAGCTAGGTCTATGCATAGACGACATCACGAGTAGAACACAAAGGAGTTTGCGGGCGTTGATATTCAGATTGCTTCCTTCCTTGGTCTTTTCTTGATTTGGCGGTATTGTGGGATGAAGCGGCCCGGACCAACTTTACATGTCCAAGTACATGAGACCGATTCCATCGACAGACATGTGACTTTGTTGCATAAAGATGGCTGGCGGGTGTCTGTCTCTCCCACCTTAGTTGAATCGGATTCGATAAAGGCGGTCCTTGTAGAAGGTTAAATAGCAACTTGCATATCAATGTTGTGGCTTTGCGTAGGTAAGAATCGTTCTTGCTAGATACCCATAGCAGCCACGTAAAACATGCAACAACAATTAGAGGACGTCTAACTTGTTTTTGCAGGGTATGTTGTGATATGATATGGCCAAAGACATGATGAGATATATTTGATGTATGAGATGATCATGTTTGTAATAGTTTATATCGACTTGCATGTCGATGCATACGGCAACCGGCAGGAGCCATAGGGTTGTCTTTAATTATTGTATGACCTGCGTGTCAATCATTAAGCGCTATGTAATGCTTTACTTTATCGCTAAGCGGTAGCAATAGTAGTAAAAGCATGGTTGGCGTGACAACCCCGATGGCGACACGATGATGGAGATCATGGTGTCATGCCGGTGACGATGGAGATCATGCCGGTGCTTTGGAGATGGAGATCAAAAGCACAAGTTGATGGCCATATCATGTCACTTATGATTTGCATGTGATGTTAATCCTTTTGTGCATCTTATTTTTCTTAGGACGATGGTAGCATTATAAGGTGACCCCTCACTAAAATTTCAAGATAAAATTGTGTTCTCCCCAAGTGTGCACCGTTGCGAAAGTTCATCTTTTCGAAGCACCACGTGATGATCGGGTGTGATAGACTCTACGTTCACATACAACGGGTGCAAGCCAGTGTTGCACATGCGGAACACTTGGGTTAAACTTGACAAGCCTAGCATGTACAGACATGGCCTCAGAACACAAGAGACCGAAAGATCGAACACGAGTCATATAGTAGATATGATCAACATGGAGATGTTCACCATTGAAACCACCTCATCTCACCTGATGATCGGACTTGGGTTGGTGAATTTGGATCGTGTTACACTCGGACAACCGGAGGGATGTTGATTTGAGTGGGAGTTCTTAGGTAATATGATTAATTGAACTCATTTATCATGAACAATAGTCTAAGTTACCTTTGCAAATTTATGTTGTAGATCAATAGCTCGTGTTGTAGCTCCCTGTTTTAATACGTTCCTAGAGAAAGACTAAGTTGAAAGATATTGTAAGCAATTATGCGGACTAGGGCCGTAGTCTGAGGATTGTCCTCACTGCTGCACAGAAGGCTTATGTCCTTGATGCACCGCTCGGTGTGCCAACCCCTCTAGCATCGTCTGTGGATGTTGTGAACATCTGGCAAACACGTTCAGATGACTACTTGATAGTTTAGTGCGCCATACTTTATGGCTTAGTATCGGGGCTCCAAAGGCGTTTTGAACGCCATTGAACATATGAGATGTTCTAAGAGCTGAAATTGGTATTTCAGGCTCATGCCCATGTTGAGAGGTATGAGACCTCTGACAAGTTCTTTGCCTACAAGATGGAGGAGAATAGCTCAGCCAGTGAGCATGTGCTCAGAATGTCTGAGTGCTACAATCGCTTGAATCAAGTGGGAGTTAATCTTCCAGATAAGAGAGTGATTGACAGAGTTCTCCAGTCACTATCGCCAAGCTACTAGAGCTTCGTGATGAACTATAACATGCAAGGGATGGAGATGATCCCGGAGCTGTTCGCGGTGCTTAAGGCCGCGAAGGTAGAAATCAAGAAGGAGCATCAAGTGTTGATGGTTAACAAGACCACTAGTTTCAAGAAGGGCAAGGGAAAGAAGGTAAACTTCATGAATGGCAAGCCAGTTGCCACTCCAGTGAAGAAACCCAAGGTTGAACCTAAACCCGAGACTAAGTGCTTCTATTGTTAGGGGAACGGTCACTGGTAGCGGAACTACCCCAATAGATAAGAAGGCTGGCAACTTCAACAATAGTATATTTGATATACGTGTTATTGATGTGTACCTTACTAGTAATCCTAGTAGCACCTGGGTATTAGATACCGGTTCAGTTGCTAATATTGGTAACTCGAAACAAAAGCTGCGGAATAAGCGGAGACTAGCTAAGGGCGAGGTGACGATGTGTGTTGGAAGTGTTTCCAAGGTTGATGTGATCACCATCGCACACTCCCTCTACCTTCGAGATTAGTGTTGAACCTAGATAAATGTTATTTGGTGTCTTTGTTGAGCATGAACATGATTAGATCGTGTTTATTGCAATACGGTTATTCATTTAAGTCAAAGAATAATGGTTATTCTGTTTACATGAATAATACCTTCTATGGTCATGCACCCAAGGTGAATGGTTTATTGAATCTCGATCGTAGTGATACACATGTTCATAACATTGAGGCCAAAAGATGTAGAGTTGATAATGATAATACCACTTTCTTGTGGCGCTGCCGCTTAGGTCATGTTGGTGTAAAGCGCATGAAAAACTCCATGCTAATGGACTTTTGGAGTCACTTGATTTTGAATCACTTGACACATGCGAACCATGCCTCATGGGCAAGATGACTAAAACCCCGTTTTCCGGAACAATGGAACGGGAATTGACTTGTTGGAAATCATACATACTGATGTGTGCGGCCCGATGAGTGTTGACGCGCGCGGTGGATATCATTACTTTCTCACCTTCACCGATGATTTGAGTAGATATGGTTATATTTACTTGATGAAGCATAAGTCTGAAACGTCTGAAAAGTTCAAGCAATTTCAGAGTGAAGTTGAGAATCATCGTAACAAGAAGATCAAATTCCTACGATATGATCGAAGGGGAGAGTATCTGAGTTATGAGTTTGGCAATCACTTAAGACAATGTGGAATTGTTTCACAACTGACGCCGCCTAGAACACCACAGCGTAATGGTGTGTCCGAACGTCGTAATCGTACCTTATTGGATATGGTGCGTTCTATGATGTCTCTTGCCGATATATCACTATCGTTTTGGGGTTATGCATTAGAGACAACTACATTCACTTTAAATAGGGCACCATCTAAATCCGTTGAGACGACACCGTATGAATTATGGTTTGGCAAGAAACCTAAGTTATCGTTTCTTAAGGTTTGGGGCTGCGACGCTTATGTGAAAAGGCTTCAGCCTGATAAGCTCGAACCCAAAGCAGACAAATGGATCTTCATAGGATACCCAAAGGAGACGATTGGGCATACCTTCTATCTCAGATCCGAGGGCAAAGTGTTTGTCGCTAAGAATGGGTCCTTTCTCGAGAAAGAGTTTCTCGAAAGAATTGAGTGGGAGGAAGATAGAACTTGATAAGGTTGTTAAACCTTTACTTCAACCAGAGAGTAGCGCAGCACAGAAAGATGTTTCTGTGGCACCTACGTCAGTTGAAGAGGAAGCTAATGATGATGATCATGAAGCTTCAGATCAAGTTACTGTCGAACCTCGTAGGTCGACAAGGGTGCGTACAACTTCTGAGTGGTACAGTAACCCTGTCTTAAAGGTCATGTTGTTGGACAACGATGAATCTACGAGCTACGGAGAAGCGATGGTGGGCCTGGATTCCAACAAATGGCTAGGAGCCATGAAATCCAAGATAGGATCCATGTATGAGAACAAAGTATGGACTTTGGTGGACTTGCCCGATGATCGGCAAGCCATTGAGAATAAATGGATCTTTAAGAAGAAGACAGACGCTGATGGTAACGTCACCATTTATGAAGCTCGACTTGTCGCAAAGAAGTTTACGACAAGTTCAAGGAGTTGACTATGATGAGACTTTCTCACTCACAGCGATGCTAAAGTCTGTTGGAGTTATGTTAGCAGTTGCTGCATTTTCATTTACGAAATCTGGCAGATGGATGTCAAAACAAAGTTTCCTTGACGGTTTCCGTGAGGAAAGGTTGTATGTGATACAACCAGAAGGTTTTGTCGATCCTAAGGATGCTAAAAGGTATGCAAGCTCCAGCGATCCTTCTATGGACTGGAGCAAGCATCTCGGAGTTGGAACATACGCAATGATGAGGTGATCAAAGCTTTTGGGTTTATACAAAGTTTGCAAGAAACTTGTATTTGCAAGAAAGTGAGTGGGAGCACTACAACATTTCTGATAAGTATATGTGGATGACATATTGTTGATCGGAAATGATGTAGAATTTCTGGAAAGCATAAAGGGTTGTTTGAAAGGAGTTTTTCAAAGGAAGACCTGGGTAAAGCTGCTTACATGTTGAGCATCAAGATCTATAGATATAGATCAAGACGCCTGATAAGATTTTCACAGAGCACATACCTTGACATGATTTTGAAGAAGTTCAAAATGGATCAGTCCAAGAAGGGGTTCTTGCCTGAGTTGTAAGGTGTGAAGTTGAGTGAGACTCAAAGCTCGACCACGGCAGAAGAAAGAGAAAGGACAAAGGTCATCCCCTAATGCTGTGTACCGCACCTGATGTGTGCCTTGCCACGTGTCTGGCAAGGGGGTACAAGAGTGATCCAGGAGTGGATCACTGGACAGCGGTCAAAATTATCCTTAGAAGAATAAGGAAATGTTTCTCGGTTATGGAGGTGATAAAGAGTTCGGCGTAAAGGGTTACATCGATGCAAGCTTTAACACTAATCCGGATGACTCTGAGTAGAGTTTCTCGGTTATGGAGGTGATAAAGAGTTCGCCGTAAAGGGTTACGTCGATGCAAGCTTTAAAACCAATCCAGATGATTCTGAGTAGCAAACCGGATACGTATGGTGGAGCAGCCGTTTGGAATAGCTCCAAGTGGAGCATGGTAGTAGTTTCTACAGTATGACATAAAAATTTGCGAAGTACACGCAGATCTGAATGTTGCAGACCCGTTGACTAAAACCTCTCTCACAAGCAAAACTTGATCAAACCCCAGAACTAATTGGGTGTTAATCACATGGTGATGTGACCTAGATTATTGACTCTAGTGCAAGTGGGAGACTATTGGAAATATGCCCTAGAGGCAATAATAAAGTGGTTATTATTATATTTCCTTGTTCATGATAATCGTTTATTATCCATGCTATAGTTGTATTGATTGGAAACTCAAATACATGTGTGGATACATAGACAACAACATGTCCCTAGTGAGCCTCTACCAGACTAGCTCGTTGATCAAAGATGGCTATGGTTTCCTAGCCATGGACATGAGTTGTCATTTGATAACGGGATCACATCATTAGGAGAATGATGTGATGGACAAGACCCAAACTATAAACATAGCATGTGATCGTATCAAGTTTCTTGCTATCGTTTTTTGCATGTCAAGTATATGTTCCTATGACCATGAGATCATGCAAAGCACTGACACCAGAGGGGTACCTTGTGTGTACCAAACGTCGCAACATAACTGGGTGACTATAAAGGTGCTCTACAGGTACCTTCGAGGGTGTCTGTTGAGTTGGCATGGATCAAGACTGGGATTTGTCACTCCGTATGACGGAGAGGTATCTCAGGGCTCACTCAGTAATACAACATCACAAGAAGCTTGCAAGCAATGTGACTAATGAGTTAGCCAGGGGATCTTGTATTACGGAACGAGTAAAGAGACTTGCTAGTAACGAGATTGAACTAGGTATGGAGATACCGATGATCGAATCTCGGGCAAGTAACATACCGATAGACAAAGGGAACTGCATACGGGATTAGCTGAATCCTTAACATCGAGGTTCGACCGATAAGATCTTCGTAGAATATGTAGGAACCAATATGGGCATCTTGGTCCCGCTATTGGTTATTGACCGTAGAGGTGTCTCGGTCATGTCTACATAGTTCTCGAACCCGCAGGGTCTACACACTTAACGTTGGTGACGATATAAATATAGTTGAGTCATTATGGTGGTTACCGAAGGTTGTTTAGAGTCCTGAATGAGATCCCGGACATGATGAGGAACTCTGGAATGGTCCGGAGGTGAAGATTGATATATTGGACGAAGGGTATTGGAGTCCGGAATTGTTCCGAGGGTACCGGGTGATGACCAGCATGACCGAAAGGGGTTTCGGGGGGTCCCGGCAAGTGTTGGGGGGGCCTCATGGGCCAAGGGGAGGGGGCAAACCAGCCCACTAAGGGGCTATGCGCCCCCCTCACCCTTTCCCACGTGACCAGGAGAGGTGGGGTGCCCCCCTCTAGGGTTTCCCTCCACCCGGCTTAGGGGGCAAGTCACCCTAGGGGAGATCCCATCTGCCCTGGCCGCCGCCCCCCCTAGGGGAAACCCTAGGGGCGCCACCCCCTCCTCCCTTCCCCTATATATAGAGAGGTAGAGAGAGGGCAGCCACACCCCTTGAGCACATCTCTACGCCACGGCGCTGCCTCTCCTCTCCCTCGTATCCTTCTTCCTCTTCGTAGTGCTTAGCGAAGCTCTGCTGAGATTCCGCCACCACCACCGCCACCACGCCATCGTGCTGCCGGAGGACTCGAGCTACTACTTCACCATCGCTCGCTGGATCGAGGAGGTGAAGGCGTCATCAAGCCGTACATGTGTTGAACGCGGAGGTGCCGTCCGTTCGGCACTTGGATTGGGAGTCCGCGGGACGGATCATGATTGGATCGTGAAGAAGTTTGACTACATCAACCGTGTTTCTTAGCGCTTCCGCTTAGCGATCTACAAGGGTATGTAGATGCAATCTCTCCTCTCGTAGATGGTCATCTCCTAGATTGATCTTGGTGAGCGTAGGAAATTTTTTGTTTCCCATGCAACGGTCCCCAACAACCGTGCCATAGAAATTCCCTGATGACACGATTGACTTGCTTGAGCACATGGGTGTTAAGGACGATCGCCGCAAGCATGTGACCAGGCATGTCGCAGAGGACGTGCCGCACGAGCGCGAGCCTCTTGCCGCACGCCAGCAAGGAGGCTGACCATGTAGATAGCTTTTTTCCGGATGCGACCGACGAGGTGTAGCAGGTGGGAAGAGTGGACGCGCCTCACCGAGAGGGGTAGTCCAAGATAGGTGATGGGGAATGGCGCAATGGGGCACGCCAGCTCTTGCGCGATCGTCGCCTCCTGTGCCGGGGAGCATTGTATAGGCGTTGCCGAGCACTTGGCGAAGTTTGTGTGCATCCTTGACGCACCTCCAAAGACACGGAGCAGCTCGCGCATGGCGGCGAGGCTGGAGGGGCTGGGGTGACAGAAGATCACCAGATCATCAGCATATAACGAGATGCTGGAAGCCATGTGACGAGTAGTCAGCCACTGAAGGACACCGGCCTAGCACGCCCGCTGGATAAGAGCATTCAGGGCGTCAATGGCGATTGTGAACAACATCGGAGACACGGGATCACCCTGCCGTAGACCCTTCGCGTGCCACACAGGGGGTCCTAGGGATCCGTTGATGAGAATTCTGGTGCTGGCCGTGGATAGGAGGATCGAGATCCACTCGCGCCAACGCCGCCCAAAGCCTAGATGCTGGAGCACTTGCAGGAGGAATGGCCATGAGACGAAGTCGAAAGCACGGGTAATATCAAGCTTGAGGAGTACCCGGGACAGTTTGCGGCTATGCAGGTGCCGCGCGGTCTGCTAGACAAGGAGGAAGTTGTCGTGGATACACCTGCCCACGATGAATGCGCTTTCGTTCACGGAGACTAGCTCGGGCAGTCGCGGCGCAAGGCGAAGGGAGAGCACCTTGGCGAAAAGCTTCCCGATCAGGTGAATCAGGCTGATGGGCCTGTAGTCGGAGAGGGTGGAGGCGTCCTGCTTCTTAGGCAGGAGGGTAATCAGCATCTCGTTGAGCTTGGCGAAGCCGCGACCGTTGAGCGCCTAGAGTTTGTCGAACGCCTCACATATATCATCTTTCACTACCTCCCAGGCAGAGTGTAGGAATTCGGCGGAGAAGCCATCTGGGCCAGGGGCTTTACCCGCGGGGAGCAGCTTGACGGCGCGCCATATCTCCACCTCAGTAAACGGCAGCTCAAGGGCAGTGAGGTCGTGGTGATTGACACCCAGCTTGTCCAGGTTGAGCGAGAATTCACGGGCATCCACAGTACCCAGCAGAAGCGAGAAGTGGGCGTGGGCGGCCTCCGCCATGGCCTCGTCCCCACCAATCCGCTGCCCCCGACCTGCAGGTCCACGATCTGGTTCTTCAGAGTGCGCCGTGAGGCCTGGATCAGGAGAAAGGCGGAGTTGGTCTCGCCCTTGCGCAGCCAGGAGAAGGTAAGGAGAACTGGAGATCAAGAGCTCGGCCCCTGGCAAGATCTTGCCGGGGTAGCCTGCGGGGCCCGGCAAGACCTTGCCGGGGTAGCCCGCAGAGCCCGGCAAGATTCGCACCCCGGCAAGGTTCCGCCACTGTGCCACCGCTCCAGCACAACGACCAAGCCTGGCATTCTGGCCCCATCTCTGGATGTGTGGCAAGGAGCTAGTGGAGGTGAGCTTAAGCGGTGCTGATGGGATGGCCCCTTTTTCCATCCCCAAGAAAGTAGGGACACCTAAACACACACTTCACGGTGCATTAAATGCATTTGTCCTAAACCGCCAGTGATTAGGTATGATAACCCTGTAGCTACTTTACACCTCGCGTATGAACAGTTCACCACTGTGGTGACCCCTTTGAGCATATAAAAGGAGGCCCAAGGCAACTGCTACAGGGGGAGAAGACTCTCAGCCCATTCTGCATGCGTAGCCGCTGCACGAGCACACTGTTCATTGCAAGCGCTCCAAGAACTAGGACGAATACACTGATAATAAACAAAAGCAGGAGTAGGGTTTTACGCTGATCAGCGGCCCGAACCTGGGTAAAAAATCCCCTCACGCTGGTCCTCAGTTCTGCTCTTTGTGCATACCTCTCTCCCTGCCGAATCGTAAAGGGGTCCCTCGGATCCCATAGGTGTCGTACGCCGACATCTTTGGCAAACTTGTGCGCGAAGGAACCTTCCATCCTTTGAGAAAAAGAAAGAAGGGAAAATAAAGATATGGAACCTTGGTGGTTCGTTAATGCTTACCGGGAGTAAGTGTCATACAATATCTCAGACAAGCATGCATATATATATATATAAACATGGAAATCAACAAGAAATGTACAACACTTAAGCTTATTCAACTGCGCACAAGGTCTACGCCTGGCTTTGTACAAAGGATTATATGCCTTGCCGGCAAAACTCGTACAAAAAGAGGTTGGCGGGAGCCCCCGGCAACCGCGCCTTATGGGTAGAACTTGCAAAGATGTTCGATATTCCAGGAGTTACTCACTGGAACGCCATCCTCGGTCTCCAAGCGGACAGCGCCGGGCCTGGTGACTCGTACTACCCGATAAGGTCCTTCCCACTTCGGCATCAACTTGTTTGAATTCTTGGCGGACTGAATCCGCCGAAGAACAAGGTCGCCTTCCTCAAGACTTCGGGCATGAACTTTGCGGCTATGGTAGCGACGCAAAGCTTGCTGGTAGCATGCAGCTCGCACAGCAGCCTGAAGACGATCCTCCTCAAGGAGCACAGCGTCATCTTGTCGCAGTTGCTCTTGCTCAAGCTCATCATAAGCGAGCACTCGAGGTGACCCGTATATGAGTTCCGTGGGGAGAACTGCTTCGGCTCCGTAAACCAGAGCGAAGGGTGTCTGGCTAGTAGCTCGATTTGGTGTCGTTCTGATTGACCAAAGAACCGCTGGCAACTCATCAATCCAGTGCCTTTCGCACTTTTTTAGCTTGTCAAAGTCCTGGTCCTGAGACCGCGCAGCACTTCAGCATTAGCCCTCTCTGCTTGGCCGTTGCTTCTCGGGTGAGCAACAGAGGCAAAATAGATTTTGCCGCCAAGATCCTGGACATACTGCATGAAGGTGCGACTTGTGAATTGTGTGCCGTTGTCGGTGATGATCCTGTTGGGCACACCGAAACGGCAAACTATCCCTTTAAAGAACTTGACGGCTGATTGTGCTGTCACCTTCCTCACTGCTTCCACCTCTGGCCACTTTGTGAACTTGTCGATTGCAACGTACAAGTACTCAAAGCCCCCGGTAGCACGGGGAAAAGGGCCCAGTATGTCGAGCCCCCAGACCGAAAATGGCCAGGAGAGAGGGATTGTCTGAAGAGCTTGAGCTGGCAGATGCGATTTCTTTGAATGAAACTGGCGCGCTTCACACTTGGTTACTAGTGCAGTTGCATCCTGGAGAGCGGTGGGCCAAAAGAAACCTTGTCGGAATGCCTTTCCGACAAGCGCTCTTGACCCTATATGAGAGCCACATATGCCTCCATGTATCTCTGCCAACAGCTCTAGTCCATCCTCCCGAGGAATACACTTCAATTTCACACCGTTCAGTCTCTTCCTGTGCAGAATGCCATCGACGAACTGGTACATGCTAGACTGACGGGCTACTTTTTCGGCTTCTTCCTGGTCCTCAGGGAGTTCTCCTGTCTGAAGAAAATGGACAATGGGTTGTGCCCAAGCTGGAGCCTGGGGCTCGACAACTAGGACTAAAGGCATCTCTTCTGCCGGGGGAACATTTGTCTCGACGGCAAGGGCCTGAGCCCTTGCTGGAGCCTATTGTTCCTTGGCAGGCTTGTCGTTGATCATGGCAACTTCCTTGCCGGCGGCTCCCGGGAGCTCTGCCGGGAAGTACTGACCAGAATTTAACTTCCTTCTCTTTTCTTGCCTCATTGATGGCGTTACAGATGGTTGAGTTAAATGGAGCACAAAAGTTCCTGGTTCCACAGGTAACTTGAGGGCAGCGCGCTTTGACAGGTCATCCGCAATACTGTTTTCAGCACGAGGAACGTGCTTTGTTTGCAGGCCGTCAAAGCGCTCTTCCATTTTTCTCACTTCATCCACATAAGCTTGCATCAATGGACTTTGATAATCTTTGTTGACTTGCCTGACAACAAGCTGCGAATCGCCTCTGATGATGAGCTTCTTGATACCAAGGTCTGCCGTGATCCTAAGACCGGCAAGTAGGCCTTCGTACTCCGTAGTGTTGTTCGTCGAGCTCTCCCGGAGAAAATGCATCTGAATTATGTACTTGAGCTGCTCTTCGGTGGGTGCGACAAGCAGCACACCAGCACCGGCGCCTTGCAGCGAGAAAGCCCCGTCAAAGTACATAATCCATTCTTGATCTGTTTCCTTGCCGGGAAGAGTCATTTCTTGAATCTCTTCGTCTGGCGTTGGGGTCCATTCCGCAATGAACTCCGCCAAGGCTCTGCTCTGAATTGCTGAAGTACTTTCAAACTTGAGACCAAAGCTTGATAGTTCCAACGCCCACTCCACAATCCTGCCAGTTGCCTCTGGATTTCGTAAAATCCGCTGCAACGGGAATCGAGTGACGACGGTAATCTCGTGTGCCTAAAAATAATGGCGCAGCTTCCTCGAGGCCATGAGAAGGCCGAAGAGCAACTTCTGCACACCAGAGTATCTTGACCTAGCTCCCTATAGAAGGGAGCTGACAAAATAGACTGGACGCTGCACTATCTTCCTTTTTTGAACTGATTCCTCTGACTGCGCAGATCCTATCTTGCCGGTACCAGACCTTGCCGGGGAAGATCCCGGCGCGTCATTTGACGGTCCTGCCACTGCCGTTGCCTCCTCATCAACTTCTCTCTGCGCCACTAACGCAGCACTAACCACTTGATTCGTTGCCGCTAAATACAACAGCAACGGCTCTTGTGGCCTTGGTGCGACTAGCGTCGGCGGAGAGGAAAGGTACCTCTTCAAATCTTGCAGCACTGCCTCCGCTTCCGGAGTCCATCTCATTGGACCTGCCTTCTTCAAAATTTTGAAAAAGGGCAGGGCGCGCTTAGCGGATTTGGAGATGAACCTGCTTAGGGCAGCAATGCAGCCGGCAAGACGACGTACATCCTTAACGCGTCTTGGTGCTTCAATCTGCTCAATAGCTTTGATCTTGTCGGGATTTGCTTCGATTCCACACTGAGATACAAAGAACCCGAGAAGCTTGCCGAAAGGGATGCCAAACACACACTTCTCAGGATTGAGCTTTAAATTGATCTTGCGCAGATTTGTGAATGTTTCTTCTAGATCTTGTATGAGCGTCGCTTTATCCTTGGTTTTGACCACTATGTCATCCATGTATGCTTCCATATTTCTATGTAGCTGAGGCTCAAAACCAATTTGGACCGCTCTCGCAAACATAGAACCAGCACTTTTCAACCCGAAAGGCATTCGTATAAAACAATACGTACCACATGGGGTGATAAATGCGGTCTTTTCTTCATCTTCTTTTGCCATGAAGATCTGATGATATCCTGAGTAGGCATCAAGGAACGACAATAGGACACAACCAGCAGTGGAGTCCACAATCTGGTCGATGCGCGGCAAGGGAAAAGGATCTTTTAGACAGGCTTTATTGATGTCTGTATAATCAATACACAGCCTCCATTTCCCATTCGCCTTGCGCACTACAACCGGATTGGCCAACCACGTTGGGTGAAGCACTCCTCTGACCAAGCCTGCTGCTGTCGGTGTACTAAGTATTGGGCCACTAGTACCCCATACTTGTGCACGGGCAGTTGTAGCCATCCTCGCGGCAAGGCTTGCCGGGAACAGCTCGAGGTCGATTCAAGCCACCAAGGAAATCATCAAGTCAGAGATCTGAGGATCAGCAGATAAGCAAAGCTGGAATCCGAAGGCCAGCTTCCCCGGCAAGATCTTTGCCGGGATGGCCTGTGGAGCCCGGCAAGGCTTGGCGCCCGGCAAGGCTTGGCATCCGGCAAGGCTTGGCGCCCGGCAAGGCTTGGTGCCCGGCAAGATTCGGCGCCTGGCGAGATTCTGCCACTGTGCCACCGCTTCGGCACAGTAACAAGTCTGACATTCTGGGTCCTTCTCTGGATGCGTGGCAACGCGCCAGTGGAGGAGAGCTTAAGCGGTGCTGATGGGATGGCCCCTTTTTCCATCCCCAAGAAAGTGAGGACACCTAAACGAACACCTCACGGTGCATTAAATGCGTTTGTCCTAATCCGTCAGGGGTTAGGTATGATACCCTGTAGCTACTTTACACCTCAATGTATGTACATTTTGCCACTGTGGAGACCCCTTGGAGCATATAAAAGGAGGCCCAAGGCAACTGCTACAGGGGAGGAGAACTTCTGGCCCATTCTGCATGCGTAGCTGCTCTTTGAACGTACTGTTCATTGCAAGCGCTCCTGGAGCCTGGGCTCAAGAACATTAATAAGAACACAAAGCAGGAGTAGGGTTTTACGCTGATCAGCGGCCCGAACCTGGGTAAAAATTTCCCGTGTCGATCGTTGGTTCTGCTCTTTGCGTATACCTCTCCCCCCGCCGAATCGTAAAGGGGTCCCTTTGGATCCCATAGGTGTCGTACCCCGACATCTTTGGCGCGCCAGGTAGGGGGATTGAAGGTTGCGTGAACCTGATCTAGTGATCGGCGCCTTAGTTTCTTCATCATCTTCATCATCATGCCACCCAAGAAGAAGAGCGCTGCGACGGCGCAACCGTCCATGTCCGTTTTGCCTACACCTTCGCGTACGGGCGATGGCGTGGGTGCAGAAGGAAGAGGATTAGAACCCCCACGGCGTTCTGGGGATCCGAGCTAGGCGAGCGGCATCGTTCTCAGTGGCAGTGGTAACCTGCACGCCGCTGGATCTAGAGATGGCGCTGTGTTGCCTACGGGTGGCACAACGAACTCGAGAGATCGGAGGGCGCCTGCTGGAGCTCCCGCGCCGGCGCAAGCATCACGACCTACCTAGGTCGTGCATGATGAGCGACATCATGGCGCTGGTGGTTCAGGGCGTCCCCATGAAAAGGTCTATGCGCATAGATCCCAAGATGCGCGGGACCAGCATGCACACCGAGCTGCCGGCGGAGGTGGCGCACGGTCGCGTGACCGTGGTGGTGCTCCTTCTAACATGGTTAGGAGTCAGAGCACCTCACGTACCTCGCACTTGTCGCCGCCACCTACGCCAGCGGAAGCCTTGGCACGTGCGCAGCTGCTCCTCGATTTTCCTCCTGCCCCGGAGAAGATGGAGGAGTGGCGAGCTACTATCCAGAGCCTTATCGGCTTCGCCAACAAGGATGGACCGCAAGAGGCAGGGCCCTCGCAGCGGAGGCCCGTCGATCCGACGCGAGTCGATGTGGAGAAAACCGGAGGTGGTGCAACCACAGTGCACTCCCCTCCGCGACACCAGCGGCGGCTGACAACTCAGCAAGTCGACCGCCATGAAGAAGTTTCCACGACGTCGTCCGATCCACGGATGCGCCGTGATCAGCGTCAAGTTCTCCAGGAACGAGGCAAGGAGGACGCTCGAACTAGCATCGAGCGGCGACGGGAAGCGCGCTATCAGTCTGATAAGTGTGCGGGGCCGGCTGTTGACGAGCCTGCGCCAGGGGACGTAGGAGACTTGCCTTATGAGGTAGGGACTCCGGCGTTTACCCGTGAGCTATGGCAAGTCCGGTGGCCCAATTCCCGAACCTTTAAGCCAGAGGTCCCAGAGAAGTATGACGGTAAGACCCATCCCTCGGAGTTCCTGAGCATCTACACCATTGCGGTGCAGGCTGCCGGGGGCCGAGATGACAAGATACTTGCCAACTACTTCCCGTTGGTGCTCAAACCCAATGTCAGGTCGTGGTTGATGCATCTGCCGAAAAATTCTATTTCTTCTTGGTCAGATTTGTGCCATCAGTTTGTTGGCGCCTTTGTTGGAGGCCACCAAGCTCCTGGCCAAGAGAGCGATTTACATATCATCCCTCAGAAGGAGGGCGAGTCCCTGCGCAAGTTTATCCAGAGATTTAGCCGGGTGCAGTACAATATTCCTGACGTTCACCCTACCGCTGTCGTTAGCGCGTTCCACCAGAACATGCGTAACCGCAAAATGCGGGAAGAGCTGGCAATGAACAAAGTCAGGAGTATTGCCGAGCTTTACGCTCTGGCCGACAAGTGCGCTCGAGCTGAAGAGGGGAGGAAACTCCCTGGCGAGGTTGCTGGCGCGGCGGGCGAGTCCGAAGAAGAAGACAAGTCTCCCCGTCAAGGAAAGGCTGGCGGCAGAACAGGAAGCGCGGAGGCAAGGCCGTGCTTGCTGTTGAGGAATCCGACAACCCCGGCGCCGCCAAGAAGGCCAAGGTTGGTGACCCCGGCAAGGATCTTGCCGGGTGCCCTTCCTGTCAGGCCTTGGCGGCTGCCGACAAGTCGGAGAACTCCGGCAAGCAATATTGCAAGATCCATCGCACCAAGGGCCATGATCTCCAGAATTGCCGGCAAGTTGAGCAGCTTGCCGAGAAGCAGAGGGCCGAATATGAGAGGCGAGATAAGGAGAAGGCCCAAGATGGTGCTGATGGGTCCGACAAGAAGTGCGGTGGCAGAGGGGGTCGCCGCGGCAAGGCCAAGCAGCAAAAGGATAGGCCCGCTCGGGGCCGAGAGAAAGAAGGAGATGATGATGAGGAGGATGATCAATCCAGTGAGCAAGAATTCCAGAAGGCTACGGAGGCCATGTGTATCGATGGGGGTGCCTCGCTGCACTCTTCCCACCACCAACTCAAACAGTGGGTGCGGGAGGTCAATGCGGCAGAGCCATCCCCAGACGCATGTAGGCCCCTGAAGTGGTCTAGCACGCCTATCATTTTCGACACCGAGGATCACCCTGATCGCACAACTGATGTCGGGTGCTTGCCATTGTTGGTCTCGCCAATGATTCGCAACCTCAAGGTGACGAAAATGTTAGTTGACGGCGGGGCCGGCCTAAACTTAATCTCACCAGATGTGCTCAGGAAGCTCCAGATTCCCGACGAGGACCTCGAGGAAACGGGCACGTTTCAAGGGGTAAATCCGGGAAGAACTTAGCCTAAGGGCAAGATTACGCTGCCGGTAACATTTGGCAGCGAGCTCAACTTCAGGACCGAGAAGGTGGTGTTTGATGTCGCCAAGATCCCCATGTCATACAATGGGATCCTTGGTCGGCCAGCGCTGGCTAAGTTCATGGCGGCATCACACTACGCGTACAACATCTTGAAGATGCCTGGGCCGTTGGGCGTCATCACTATCCATTCCGATAAGAAGGATGCGCTCATCTATGCCGACCAACTTTACCGGGAAGCAGTTGCAGCACCTACCATCAAGGCACCTGCTCCTGCCGCTGGAACTCCCGGGGGGAAGAAGAAGACCGGCAGGAACCTTGGCGTGAACTCCGGCAAGCGCACCTCCTCGGAGTGCTGCGCTTCCGTCGAGGACGTACCAGAGAGTTCCACCGGCAAGAACAAGAAGTCCAAGGCTGCTCCGCCGGAGACCAAGAAGGTGCCTGTCAGAGAGGACGGAACGGGGGGAACCTTCACCATAAGTTCCACCCTAGATGACAAATAGGAAAGCGCGCTCATTGCTTTCCTGTGGGCGAATGTCGACGTGTTTGCATGGCAACCGTCTGACATCCCCGGTGTTCCCAGGAAGGTAATTGAGCACCACCTTGCTGTCTGTCCTCATGCGCGGCCCGTCAAGCAAAGGGTCAGGAAGCAAGCCTTGGAACGGCAAGAATTCATTGCCGAAGAAATCAAAAAGCTGGAGGCGGCAGGACTGGTCAAAGGAGTGCTTCATCCAACCTGGTTGGCCAATCCGGTTGTAGTGCGGAAAGCGAATGGGAAATGGAGGCTTTGTATCGATTATACAGATATCAATAAAGCTTGTCCAAAAGATCCCTTTCCCTTGCCGCGCATCGACCAGATTGTGGATGCCACCACTGGTTGTGATCTCCTGTCCTTCTTTGATGCCTATTCAGGGTATCATCAGATTTTTATGGCAAAAGAAGATGAAGAGAAGACCGCCTTTATCACCCCATGTGGTACGTATTGTTTTATACGAATGCCTTTCGGGTTGAAAAGTGCTGGTTCAACATTTGCCAGAGCAATCCAGATTGGTTTTGAGCCACAGCTCCATAGAAATATGGAGGCGTATATGGATGATATAGTGGTCAAAACCAAAGACAAAGCAACGCTCATTCAAGATTTAGAAGAAACATTTGCAAATTTGCGCAAGATCAACTTGAAGCTCAATCCTGAGAAGTGCGTGTTCGGTGTCCCTTCCGGCAAGCTCCTTGGATTTTTTGTATCTTGCCGGGGAATCGAAGCGAACCCTGACAAGATCAAAGCTATTGAGCAAATTGAAGCGCCGAGACGCGTCAAGGATGTGCGTCGTCTTGCCGGCTGTGTTGCTGCTCTAAGCAGGTTTATTTCCAAATCTGCTGATAGCGCCCTGCCCTTCTTCAAAATTTTGAAGAAGGCAGGTCCGATGAAATGGACTCCAGAGGCGGAGGCTGCGCTGCAAGATTTGAAGAAATACCTTTCCTCTCCGCCGACGCTAGTCCCACCTAAACCACAAGAGCCGTTGTTGCTGTATCTGGCAGCAACAAATCAAGTGGTTAGTGCTGCGCTAGTGGCGCAGAGAGAAGCTGATGAGGAAGCAACACCAGCGGCAGGACCGCCAGATGACGCGGCAAGATCTTCCCCGGCAAGGGTTGATCCCGGCAAGACAGGATCTGCGCAAATAGAAGAACCCGTGCAGAAGAAGAAGGTGGTGCAGCGCCCAGTTTATTTTGTTAGCTCTCTTTTACAAGGAGCTAGGTCAAGATATTCTGGTGTGCAGAAATTGCTTTTCGGCCTTCTTATGGCCTCGAGAAAGCTGCGCCATTATTTTCAAGCACATGAAATCACCATCGTCACTCGCTTTCCGTTGCAACGGATTTTGCAAAATCCAGAGGCAACCGGCAGGATCGTGGAGTGGGCGTTGGAGTTGTCCAGCTTCGACCTCAAGTTTGAAAGCACTTCGACAATTCAAAGCAGGGCCTTGGCAGAATTCATTGCAGAATGGACCCCAACGCCAGACGAATAAGTTCAAGAAACAACTCTCCCTGGCAAGGAAATCGATCAGCAATGGATTATGTACTTTGACAGGGCTTTCTCGCTGCAAGGCGCCGGTGCTGGCGTGCTGCTTGTCGCACCCACCGGAGAGCACCTCAAGTACGTAGTCCAAATGCGCTTTCCCTGGGAGAGTTCAACCAACAACACTGCAGAATACGAGGGTTTGCTTGCCGGTCTCAGGATCGCGGCAGACCTTGGTATCAAAAAGCTCGTCATCAAAGGCGATTCACAACTTGTCGTCAGGCAAGTTAACAAGAGTTATCAAAGTCCATTGATGCAAGCCTACGTAGATGAAGTGAGGAAATTGGAAGAGCGCTTTGACGGTCTGCAAATGGAGCACGTTCCTCGTGCCGAGAACAGTATTGCTGACGACCTGTCAAAGCGTGCCGCCCTTAAGTTGCCTGTGGAACCAGGAACTTTTGTGCTCCAATTGACTCAACCATCCGTGGCGCCATCGATGCGGCAAGAAAAGAGAAGAAAGTTGAACTCTGGCCAGTACTTCCCGGCAGAGCTCCCCGGAGCCGCCGGCAAGGAAGTTGCCGGGATTGACATGCCTGCCGGGGAACAACAGGCTCCGGTAGGGCCTCAGGCCCTTGCTGTCGAGACGAACGTTCCCCCGGCAGAGGAGATGCCTTTAGTCCTAGCTGTCGAGCCTCAGGCTCCAGCATGGGCGCAGCACATTGTCCATTTCCTTTAGACAGGTGAACTCCCTGAGGAACAGGAAGAAGCAGAGAGAGTAGCCCGTCGGTCTGTTATGTACAAGTTCGTTAATGACGTCTTGTACAGAAAGAGACCAAACGGTGTGAAATTGAAGTGCATTCCTCAGGAGGATGGACTAGAGTTGTTGGCAGAGATACATGAAGGCATATGTGGCTCTCACATAGGGTCAAGAGCGCTTGCCGGGAAAGCATTCCGGCAAGGTTTCTTTTGGCCCACTGCTCTCCAGGATGCGACTGCACTAGTAACCAAGTGTGAAGCGTGCCAGTTTCATTCGAAGAAATTACATCAACCAGCTCAAGCTCTTCAGACAATCCCTCTCTCCTGGCCATTTTTGGTCTGGGGGCTCGACATACTGGGCCCTTTCCCCCGTGCTACCGGGGGCTTTGAGTACTTGTACGTTGCTATCGACAAGTTCACAAAGTGGCCGGAGGTGGAAGCAGTGAGGAAGATGACAGCACAATCGGCCGTCAAGTTCTTCAAGGGAATTGTTTGCCGTTTCGGTGTGCCCAACAGGATCATCACTGACAACGGCACGCAGTTCACAAGTCGCACCTTCATGCAGTACGTCCAAGACCTTGGCGGCAAGATTTGTTTTGCCTCTGTTGCTCACCCGAGAAGCAACGGCCAAGCAGAGAGGGCCAATGCTGAAGTGTTGCGCGGTCTCAGGACCAGAACCTTTGACAGGCTGAAAAAGTGCGGAAGACGCTGGATTGATGAGTTGCCGGCGGTTCTTTGGTCAATCAGAACGACACCAAATCGAGCCACCGGCCAGACGCCCTTCGCTCTAGTCTACGGAGCGGAAGCAGTTCTCCCCACAGAACTCACATACAGATCTCCTCGAGTGCTCGCTTATGATGAGCTTGAGCAAGAGCAACTGCGGCAAGATGACGCTGTGCTCCTTGAGGAGAATCGTCTTCAGGCTGCTGTGTGAGCTGCACGCTACCAGCAAGCTTTGCGTCGCTATCATAGCCGCAAAGTTCATGCCCGAAGCCTTGAGGAAGGCGACCTTGTTCTTCGGCGGATTCAGTCTGCCAAGAATTCAAACAAGTTGATGCCAAAGTGGGAAGGCCTTTATCGGGTAGTACGAGTCACCAGGCCTGGCGCAGTCCGCCTGGAGACCGAAGATGGCGTTCCAGTGAGCAATTCCTGGAATATCGAACATCTTCGCAAGTTCTACCCATAAGGCGCGGTTGCCGGGGGCTCCCGGCAACCACCCTTTTGTACAAGTCTTGCCGGCAAGGCATGTGATCCTTTGTACAAAGCCAGGCGCAGACCCTGAGCACAGATGAATAAATTTAAGTGTTGTACATTCCCTTATTGATTCCCATGTTCATATTTATATATATGCATGTTTGTCTAAGATGTTGTATGACACCTACTCCCGGTAAGTTCTAACGAACCGCCAAGGTTTCATGTCTTTATTTTCTCTTCTTTCTTTTTCTCAAAAGACAGAAGGATTCCTCACGTGCACATTTGCCGGGGGGGAAGGGAGATATGAATACCAGTTGGCGACGTTCGGAATCAACGCTTGCCGGAGGAAGGACAGCGATAGAAAGCTAAGTCCTAAAAACTCAGAGCAAGTTTTTCTTTTATTACAAGGTTATTTCCTTGGACGATTCCGATTCTTGTATGGAAAATCTGCACGCGAAGGAACCCTTGTTGTAATCGGTCGCGCCCTTATTTTGTTTCGAGCCCGCTCAGCGATTTAAGTGGCTGCACTGAGGACACCAAGGAGTCTTGCCAGCCGCTACGCCTCCAGCAGGCTGCTGAAGTCCCGCACCTAGCGCTCGCGGCAGGTTGCGCGCCGGCAAGTTTTTCAGTAAGCGTAGGGTGAACTCCATACATAAGGGAATCAGACAAGGAAAATAGCAAGCATAAACCTAAACATAGGCAAATTATATTACATCCATGAGTTGCCGCAATTCTAACTTGAGACTTAATTGTCTTTTACATGGAATGACGACGGCAAGAAAAAAGGGGAGCACTCAATCCCTGCGCTGGCCTTCGATCCTTTTGATGGAGTCCACCTTCTCAAGGATAGGCGCGATGCACTCTTCAAGCGCCTCAACATTTGCGTCCCTTGGCAGATGGCCGAGCGCGTTGGAGAGGTCGATGCCGGGATTGCTGTGCACCACCTTGATGAGCACCTTGCGGAAGACGGCCCGGCAAAGCCGGCGAGTCTCGTTGGCCAATTGGGTCGCCCGGCTAGACTGGAGCACCCTCAAGGCGTTGATGATGCTTTCAAAGAACATCGTCAACCTGGCACTTGGAGATATTCTTTCCTCGGAAGAATACTTGAAGTTCGACAGGCCCATGGTTGACAGTTCTGTGGTAAGCTTCTCCGCGGTGGCGATGAGACGTCCAGTCCAGATCTCCACTCCCTTCTCGTACTCGGTTTGGGCGGCGGCGGCGCTCTTGAGCAGGTTCCTCTTTCCTTGGAGATCCTTGAGTAGAGCCTTCTCACGGGCCCTGCCGGCCTCGAGAGACTTCTGCAGCGTGGTCAACTTCAGCTCCAGAACCGCAATGTTATCAGCCGCAGAGGAGAGCTGCTTGGTTTTGTCGGACAGGGCAACTTGCATCTCCGCCAAGGAGTGGAGGGTTTTTTCCCTGTCACCCTTGAGCGTCGAGAGCTCCTTGCCGTGTTCTTCGAGATCTGTTTCCAGCCTCTTCACCTTGTCGCTCAGCTCGTTCTTGGCGGCCTCTGCAGCTTCGGCAGCATCGACGGCCTCCTTGAGCTTGCCGGCGTGACTTGCAGTCAGAGCTTCGAGCGCCTCCTTATGTTTTTGCTCCAGCTCCTGGGTCCGCCGCGTGACAAGATTCTCGATATCTTCATCCTTGCTGCGAAGCTTGGCGGCGAGCGCCTGCTCACATGCGGTGAGATCTTCCTCATGAGCATCAAGAGCAATGCGGCGCCCCGTCAGGAGGGCATCTTCGGCAGCAATCCTTTCAGCAGCTTCATCATGCGCCTTCTCCATATCGGATTGCTTCAGGAGGATCTCAGTCCACTGCTGGCTCACTTGTTCCCGGCCGGCAACCAACTCTTGGAGGGCCTCAGCGTGCCAGATCTGCATTTGTGCGACGCGCCTTTGAAAATCTGCTTCGGCCGCCTCGACAACTGCCATTCTGGAGTCCACTTTGTCTTTCTGGGCGCGATGGAGAGCCTGGAGCTTGCGGAAATTCTCGCCCATGGCCTGAAGGAGCTGATCCTCTTCGGATTTGCCGTTGCTAGTGCTGGGGTCGTCAACAACTTCGAGCCCGGCAGCGGCGATGATTTCTTCAAAAACTTCTCCTTCAGCTGGTGCCCCAGTGCTTGCCGTCCCCGGCAAGTTGACGAACAGGTTTTCACCGACCTTGAGGTATTTGCTGGATGAGGGGCCTTCAGATGTTGATGGCTGGTCTTCAGTGGCCGCCTCACCAGTGGCAGGGGGCTCTGTGGCCGGTGCAGCGCCTGGCGCTCCTGCGGCAGGAATGCCGTCAGTGCGGTCCTCAGCCTCCCTGTCGCCCCCTTCGGTAGGTTCTTCGGCGGGTTCCTCTTGTGCAATCTTGGCGGCCTCCCCGTCAAGAGAACCACCAGCCTCGACAGTGTCATCCTTGGTGACTTCGCTGGCAGCGATCCTGTGTGCTTCGGCAGCAGCGTCCCTGGCGGTCTCCTCGATGACAACGTCGACGTCCACGTGTTCCATCACAGGGAACTCTGAAGGACGAAGGAGGAAAATAGAATAAGATCGAGGTTGAAGTTTGAAGTGACTAAAGACAGAGAGATAAGGGAAAAAGAGTAACAAGCACTCTGAGGCAATCGAGTACCTGCGTCGAGCTGTTGGGAGGTGGCTTCGCCCCTCCCGGCAACTCTGGTTGCCGGGGGTGGGTTGCCGGAGTCCGCGCCTGCCGGCTCCTCCTCAATTAGGATGGGCTCGTCGGCAGGATCTCTTGCCGGGGACGTGCTTGTGGGCGGAGCGGTTGATGAAGGAGGCACAATGGGGATGTCTTCCGACAGCTCTCCTTGTTGTCGTTCTTCTCCTGCGAACCCAAAGATATCAGCGGCAAGAATGAAAGCCTCGGCACCCGCCAGCGGAAAAAGAATAGTGAACTTATGCTGGGGGCTGTGCTGGGGGCTGCGCTGGGGGCTGCGTTGAGGACTGGACTCCGGGCTGACAACAACGGTTTCTGGCACGCTCGTGGAGCCTGCCGGGGGCTCGTCACCCGTAGAAGTCCTTGACCTCTTCGCCATCCTCTCCAGCAATGTTTCTGTGTCACTGCAGAGACAATATGAGCAACTTAGTAAGATCGATCCAAGATTGGGATATAAAAACTGTGGCAAAGTACTCACTCTTCTTCCTCTCGCTCCGGACTAAAGCCGGAGATGTCGAAGTCGACCTCCACTGCGATGTCTGAGTGGGGAGGTGGAGGAGGAGTCCTAGGCCGCTTGGCTGTGACAGGCGCCGGGGCAGCTTCCGGTGCGGTAGTACGAGACCCTCCTGCCACCCCAGCAGTGGCCGCTGGTGTGGGTCTCGCGCGCCGCGCAGGCTGTTGACGAGCCCCCTGCCGCGGTCCAGTCTTGCCGGCCACTTTCTTGCCGGGAGCTTCGCCGCTCGAAGAAGGCTGGCTTGCCGGGATGCCAGATGCAGCCTTCCGAAGAACACGCTTCGTCTTCTTCGGGGGTGGGAGCTCTTCTCGCGTTTCTTCTTCGGTCGTGCCCTCGCCGGACGAGCTCTCAGCGGCTGCGCTGCTCTCTTCCCCGGCAACCTTGTCCTCCCCGGCAGGTTTTACCTCCACTACCACCTCTGCGTCGCTAGCTTCCCACTCTGTGAAGCCGACGCTGCCGGCCTCCGTGGCAAGATTTGCCTCCTCCACTCTAGTAGCAATGTAAGCTACTTCTTGGTCGGTGGTTGCTCGGATGAAATCTGACTCTTGCCGGACAGGTCTCTCCGTCAAGTTGTCAAAAAACTTCTGCGCTTCCTCCTCGGTTGGCTCGGCCCAGGTCGGGTCAAGACCGTGGGCGTTGAACATCGGCAGGAAGGCAATGATTGACCCCAAGGCAGAATTGTTGCACAAGTGAACAATCCTTGCCGGCAGCCGGTGCTTGTCTTCGCGCTGGAATAATTTTTGACGGAGAGCGCCAAGCTGCATAGCGGTCAGATTGTTGTTCAGCCCGGGGCGCAATCTCATGACATCTGCCGCGTTCTTGTATTCCCAAGCTGGCCTTCCCCTGTTCTGCAGAGGGGCGATGCGGCGGCGGAGAAAGTCGAAGCCGATCATCTCCATCGTCAGCCCGGCAGCCTTCAGACGAAGGATCCTAGTGGTGGCGATTGTGAGCCTCTCGTCCTCCACAGCGGGATCGCTCCAATCCTTGCCACGGACCACCTTCTGTTCCCGGGGATGACAAAACGGATGGGGATCTGCTTCCTGGATCCAGCACCATTCAGCCCGCCACTCGTCCCACTTTTCGCGATAAACTCCCTCTGGGTATATTTCCTTATTCCAAGCCCTTGGAATCCAGGCGATAGAACTAGAGAGGGCCTCTCCTTTTTGGATGCGAGGGAAGAAGTAATGGCGAAAAAGAGCAGAATTGGGAATCACGCCGACAAAGTTTTCACAGAGATGGGCAAAGATGGACATGCAAAGTACTGCATTCAGCGTGAAATCGAGAAGACAAAAGCCGTATGTGTACATGATATCATTGAAGAAGTCGGAAAAGGGGGGACAGAGCCCGCAATAGAAATATGCAGTGAAGAAAGGGTATCTGTCCGATCCGCCTTTGGAACAAGCACCTGGGATTACGCGTGTGGCGGGGTGAGCTTGCGTTCCTTTCGCCCACATGCACTAGTATCGCCCCTTCAGAGCTTCAGCATCGAGCGATGGAGGGAAGACGACGAGCCTCTTCCGCATCTTCGCCAGTTCGCTCTCCGGGACGTCGGCTTTCGCCTCCTTGCCCTTGCCTTTGCTGGCCTTGGGCGGCATGGCGGCTGTGAGGACGGAAGCTGGGGGTGGAGCGAGCGTGGAAGCAGCGGGCGGAAGAGGAAAAGGCTTCACTCTGAGCTCGAGAGGAGGAAGGCGATGGCGATGGCCAGATTGAGAAGAAGAGGGGGGTAAATAGGCTTGTGCCTCTGCGGCTTCTCCTTTTTATGGGGAAGGAGCGGGGCCGCCTCTTTTATTCCCCAATGTGAATGCGCCTCTGTAGGCGCGAGGCGGTTGTAGCCTTTTTGGCACGCTTCCCACGTCGCGCGCTCGGTGCGTGTAGTGGGGGGCACAGTAAAACGAGATATTTACGAGCAGTTAATTCCCTGCCATGCGTGCCCGTGCACTGTTTGGGCCTAGCCCAACAACGCCTCGCACTCATGTATGGCCTAGGCCCGGGGGCTCCTATCGGTGTACTAAGTATTGGGCCACTAGTACCCCATACTTGTGCACGGGCAGTTGTAGCCATCCTCGCGGCAAGGCTTGCCGGGAACAGCTCGAGGTCGATTCAAGCCACCAAGGAAATCATCAAGTCAGAGATCTGAGGATCAGCAGATAAGCAAAGCTGGAATCCGAAGGCCAGCTTCCCCGGCAAGATCTTTGCCGGGATGGCCTGTGGAGCCCGGCAAGGCTTGGCGTCCGGCAAGGCTTGGCGCCCGGCAAGGCTTGGTGCCCGGCAAGATTCGGCGCCTGGCGAGATTCTGCCACTGTGCCACCGCTTCGGCACAGTAACAAGTCTGACATTCTGGGTCCTTCTCTGGATGCGTGGCAACGCGCTAGTGGAGGAGAGCTTAAGCGGTGCTGATGGGATGGCCCCTTTTTCCATCCCCAAGAAAGTGAGGACACCTAAACGGACACCTCACGGTGCATTAAATGCGTTTGTCCTAATCCGTCAGGGGTTAGGTATGATACCCTGTAGCTACTTTACACCTCAATGTATGTACATTTTGCCACTGTGGAGACCCCTTGGAGCATATAAAAGGAGGCCCAAGGCAACTGCTACAGGGGAGGAGAACTTCTGGCCCATTCTGCATGCGTAGCTGCTCTTTGAACGTACTGTTCATTGCAAGTGCTCCTGGAGCCTGGGCTCAAGAACATTAATAAGAACACAAAGCAGGAGTAGGGTTTTACGCTGATCAGCGGCCCGAACCTGGGTAAAAATTTCCCGTGTCGATCGTTGGTTCTGCTCTTTGCGTATACCTCTCCCCCCTCCGAATCATAAAGGGGTCCCTTTGGATCCCATAGGTGTCGTACCCCGACAGCTGCTTCTAGCTTTCTGATTTCTTCGGCAATGAATTCTTGCAGCTCCAAGGCTTGTTTCCTGACCCTCTGCTTGATGGGCCGCGCGTGAGGACAGACGGCAAGGTGGTGCTCAATTACCTCCCTGGGAACACCGGGGATGTCAGACGGTTGCCATGCAAACACGTCGACGTTCGCCCGCAGGAAGGCAATGAGCGCGCTTTCCTATTTTTCATCTAGGGTGGAACTTATGGTGAAAGTTCCTCCCGTTCCGTCCTCCTTGACGGGCACCTTCTTGATCTCTGGTGGAGCAGCCTTGGATTTTTTGTTCTTGCCGGTGGAACTCTCTGGTGCGTCCTCAATGGAAGCGCAGCACTCTGAGGAGGTGTGCTTGCCGGAGTTTGCGCCAAAGATCTTGCCGGTCTTCTTCTTCCCCCCGGGAGTTCCAGCGGCAGGAGCAGACGCCTTGACGGCAGGTGCTGCAGCTGCTTCCCGGTATAGTTGGTCGGTGCAGATGAGTGCATCCTTCTTGTCAGAGTGGATAGTGATGACACTTATCGGCCCGGGCATCTTCAACACATTGTACGCATAGTGTGATGTCGCCATGAACTTAGCCAGCGCTGGGCGGCCAAGGATCCCATTGTACGACATAGGGATCTTAGCGACATCGAACACTACCTTCTCTGTCCTGTAGTTGAGCTCGCTACCAAATGTCACCGGTAGCGTAATCTTGCCTTTTGGCTGGTTCCTTCCTGGATTGATCCCTTGAAACATGCCCGTTTCCTCGAGATCTTCATCAGGAATTTGCAGCCTCTTGAGCACGTCCGGCGAGATTAAGTTCAGCCCGACCCCACCATCAACTAGCATTTTTGTCACCTGGAGGTTGCGGATTGTTGGTGAGACCAACAAGGGCAAACACCCAACCGCAGCCGTGCGATCAGGGTGATCCTCGGCGTCAAAAATGATAGGCGTGCTGGACCATTTTAAAGGTTTGCGTGCATCGAATGACGGCTCCGTTGCATTAACCTCACGCACCCACTGTTTAAGTCGGCGATGAGAAGAATGCAATGAGGCGCCCCCATCAATACACATGGCCTCTGTGGCTTTCTGAAACTCGTGCTCACTGGATTCGTCGTCTTCTTCATCATCATCGCCTCCCTCATCCTTGTCACGGCCCCGGGCGGGCTTCTCCTTGTGTTGCTAAGCCTTGCCGCGGCGGCCTCCTCGGCCACCATGTTTCTTGCCAGATCCCTCAGCACCATCCTGGGCCTTCTCCTTGTCTCGTCTTTCGTACTCAGCTCTCTGCTTCTCGACAAGCTGCTCAACTTGCTGGCAGTTTTGGAGATCGTGGCCCTTGGTGCGATGGATCTTGCAATATTGCTTGTCGGAGTTTTCCGACTTGTCGGTAGCCGCCAAGGCTTGGCAGGAGGCGCACCCGGCAACTTCCTTGCCGGGGTCGTCAACCTTGGCCTTCTTGGCGGTCCGGGGTTGCCGGATTCCTCGACAGCAAGCACGGCCTTACCTCTGCGCTTCTTGTTCCACCGCCGGCCTTTCTTTGGCGGGGCTGCAGCGTCTTCATCTTATGATTCGCCCCCCGCGCCAACAACCTCGCCAGGGAGTTTCCTCCCTTCTTCACCTCGAGCACACTTGTCGGCCAAAGCGTAAAGCTCGGCAATACTCCTGACCTTGTTCATCGCCAGCTCTTCGCGTATTTTGCGGTTGCGCACGTTCTGATGAAACGTGCTAACAACAGCGGCAGGATGAACGTCTGGAATATTGTACTGCACCCAGCTAAATCTCTGGATAAACTTGTGCAGGGGTTCGCCCTCCTTTTGAGGGAGGAGATGCAAATCACTCTCTTGGCCAGGAGCTTGGTGGCCTCCAACAAAGGCGCCAACAAACTGATGGCACAGATCTGACCAGGAAGAAATGGAATTCTCCGGCATATGCATCAACCACGACCTGACGTTGGGTTTGAGCACCAACGGGAAGTAGTTGGCAAGTATCTTGTCATCTCGGCCCCCAGCAGCCTGCACCGCAATGGTGTAGATGCTCAAGAACTCCGAGGGGTGAGTCTTGCCGTCATATTTCTCCGGGACCTCTGGTTTGAACGTTCGGGAGTTGGGCCACTGGACTTGCCGCAGTTCACGGGTAAACGCTGGACAACCTACCTCATAGGGCAAGTCGCCTACGTTCCCTGGCGCAGGCTTGTCGACAGTGGGCCCTGCGCGTTTATCGGACTGATGACGCGCCTCCCGTCGCCGCTCGATGGTAGTTCGAGTGTCTTCTTTGCTCCGTTCCCGAAGAACTTGGCATTGATCGCGGCGCGTCCACGGATCGGATGACGCCGTGGAATCGTCATCACGGCCGTCAGTCCGCCAGGTTGACGACCGCTGCTGCTGTAGTGGAGGGGAGTGCACCGTGGTCGCACCGCCTCCAGTCTTCTCACCATCGGCTCGTGTCGGATTGATAGACCGTTGCCGCGAGGGCCCCGCAGGCTACGGCCCATCCTTGTTGACGAAGCCGATGAGGCTCTGGATAGTAGATCGCCACTCCTCCATCTTCTCCGGAGCAGGAGGGAAATCGAGGAGCAGCTGCGCATGTGCCAAGGCTTCTGCCGGCGTAGGTGGCGGCGACAGGTGCAAGGTACGTGAGGTGCTCTCACTCCTAACAGTGTTAGAAGGAGCACCATCACGATCACGCGACCACGCGCCACTTCCATCGGCAGTTTGGCGCGCATGCTGGGCTTGCGCACCTTGGGATCGATACGCAGAAGTCTTTCCATGGGGACGTTCAGACCCACCAACGCCACGGTGCTGCTCGTCACGTGTGACCTGAGAAGGCCGCAATGCCTGCACCAGCGTGAGAGTCTTAGAAGGCGTCCTCTGATCTCTGGAGTTCGCTGCGCCGCCCGTAGGCAGCACGGCTTCATCTCTGGATCTAGTGGCGTGCGGGTTGCCGTCGCCGCTGCGAACGACGCCGCTCGCCTGGCTTGGATCACCAAAACGCCATGGAGGCTCTAAACCTCCATCGCCTGCATCTAGGCCGTCACCCGTCCGAGTAGGTACAGGCAAGACGAACGTAGACGGAACAACCGCTGCCGCACCCTTCTTCTTGGGCGGCATGATGACAAAGACGGTGAAGAAACTGACACGCTGATCACCATATCAGGTTTGCGCAACCTTGATCCTTGCCGGCTGCATCTCCAAATCAGATTTTCGTCTCCTTGCTCTTGCCTTTGCCCTTGCTAGCCTTGGGCGGCATGGCGATTGCGAAGGCGGAAGCTGAGGATAGAGCGGGTGCGGAGGCGGTGAGCGGATGGGGAGAAGTTTTGCTCTGGGCTCAAGGGGAGGAAGGTAATGGCGGATTCCAGATTGGAAAGAAGAGGGGGTAAATGGGCGGCGTCTCTGCGGATTCCTTTTTACGGGGAAGGAGCGAGGCTGCCTCTTTTACTGCCCAATGTGAACATGCCTATGCAAGCGCGCTACGGCCGTGGCCGTTCAGCGCACGCTTCCCACGTTGCGCATTCAACGCGCGTAGTGGGGAAGCGCAGTAAGCGGAATAATTACAAGTAGTTAACCCCTGCCACGCATGCCCGTGCACTGTTTGGGCCTAGCCCAACAACGCCTCGCACTCGTGTGTGGCCTAGGCCCGGGGGCTCCTGTCGGTGTACTAAGTATTGGGCCTTTAGTACCCCGTACTTGTGCATGGGAAGTTGTAGCTATACCTGCGGCAAGGCTTGTCGGGGAGCAGCTAAAGATTAATCCAAGATTATCAGAGACATTCAAGCCAAGGACCAGAAGGTAAGGAGAACTGGAGATCAAGGGCTCGGCCCCCAGCAAGATCTTGCCGGGGTAGCCTGCGGGGCCCGGCAAGACCTTGTCGGGGTAGCCCGCAGAGCCCAGCAAGATTCGCACCCCTGCAAGGTTCCGCCACTGTGCCACCGCTCCAGCGCAGCGACCAAGCCTGGCATTCTGGCCCCATCTCTGGATGCGTGGCAAGGCGCTAGTGGAGGTGAGCTTAAGTGGTGCATTAAATGCATTTGTGCTAAACCGCCAGTGGTTAGGTATGATAACCCTGTAGCTACTTTACACCTCGCGTATGAACAGTTCGCCACTGTGATTCTTTCCTTTATCTTTCTTTCCCTTTGTCTTCTTGAACTTCAATCTTGATCTTATTTTGTTTCCTTCCTTCGTCCTCCAGAGTTCCCTGTGATGGAACACATGGACGTCGATGTTGTCATTGAGGAGACCGCTAGACAGGCCGCCGCCGAAGCTGACAAGATTGCTGCTAGCGAGGCCGCCAAAGACGCCACTGTAGAGGTCGGCGAAACTGCTGCCGAGGAAGCCGCCAAGGAATCTGCCGAGAGGGCCGGCGAGGAGACTGATGACCATACTGACGGCATTCCTGCCGCAGGAGCGCCAGGCACTACATCGGCCACAGAGCCCCCAGCCACCGGTGAGACGATCGTCGAGGATCAACCATCGACATCCGAAGCTCCCTCATCGAGCAAATATCTCAAGGTTGGCGACAACCTATTCATCAACTTGTCGGGCACGGCAAGTATTGGGGCGCCGACCGAAGGGGAAACCTTTGATGAAGAAATCATCAGCGCTGCCAGGCTCGAAATCATTGATGATCCAAGTGCCAGCAGTGGCAAATCTGAAGAGGATCAGCTCCTTCAGGCTATGGGTGAAAATTTCCGCAAGCTCCAAGCACTCCACCGTGCTCGAAAGGAGAAAGCAGATTCCAGAGTTGCAGTTGTCGAAGCAGCCGAGGCAGATTTTCAGAAGCGCGTTGAGCAGATGCAGATCTGGTACGCCGAGGCCCTTCAGGAGTTGACTGCCAGCCGGGAACGAGTGAGCCAAAGCTAGACGGAGCTCCTCTTGAGGCAATCCGACATAGAGAAGGCGCAAGAGGAAAATGCGCAAAGGATTGCTACTGAGGAAGCCCTCTTGACGGAGCACCGCATTGGGCTTGATGCTCACGAAGAAGATCTTGCCGCACGCGAGCAGGCACTTGCTGCCAAACTCCGCGGCAAGGACGAGGAGATTGAAAAGCTTATCGCGCAGCGGACCCAGGAGCTGGAGCAGAAACACAAGGAGGCTCTTGAAGCTTCAACTGCAGATCACGCCAGCAAGCTCAAGGAAACCATCGATGCTGCCGAGGCAGCAGAGGCCGCCAAGAACGAGCTGAGCAACAAAGTGAAAAAGCTGGAGACGGATCTTGAGGAACACAGCAAGGAGCTCTCGACACTCAAAGGCGACAGGGAGAAAACTCTCCACAGCCAGGCGGAGATGCAAATTGCCATATCCGACAAGACCAAGCAGCTTTCTTCAGCCAACGATGCCATTGCCGATCTGAGGCTGAAGCTAACCACGCTGGAAAAGTCTCTTGAGGACGGCAGGGCCCGCGAGAAGGCCCTAAGAAAAGATCTTCAGGATGAGAAGAACTTGCTTAAGAGCGCTGCCGCCGCCCAAATCGACTATGAGAAGGGTGTGAAAATCTGGACTGATCGCCTTGTCGACACCACGGAGAGGCTCACAGCACAATTGTCAACCATGGGCCAGGATGGCCTGCAAAACTTCAGGTATTCCTCTGAAGAAAGGATATCCTCGAGCGCCAGGTTGACCATGTTCTTCGAAAGCATCATTGATGCTCTTCTGCTACAGTCCAACCGAGCAACCCAACTGGCCAATGAATCCCGCAAACTTTGTCGGGCCGTCCTTCGCAAGGTAGGCTCATCGGTAGGAGCTCTTGCCGGGGATGCACTTGCGGGCGGCGTAGTTGACGGAGGCGGCACGACGGGGGCGTCCTCCAATGTCTCTCCCTGTTGCTATCCTTCTCCTGTGAACCCAAAGATATTAGCGGCAAAGGTAGAAACCTCGGCACCCGCCAGCCGAAAATGAGTAGTGAACTCACGCTGGGGACTACGCTGGGGGCTGCGTTGAGGGCTAAGCTCCGGGTTGATGATGATAGTTGCTGGCACGCTCGCAAAGCTTGTCGGGAGCTCGTCACCCGTGGAAGTCTTCGCCCTTTTCGCCACCCTTTCCGCCAAAGTTTCTGCGTCACTGCAAAGACAAGACAAAGCAAGAGAGTGAGATCAATCGAATTCAGAATCTGGGAGATAAAGGCTGTGATAGGATATTTACTCTTCCTCCTCTCGTTCCGGGCTGAAACCGGAGATGTCAAAATCCACCTCCGTTGCGGCGTCCGTATGAGGAGGCGGAGGAGGGGTCCTGGGTCGCTTGGCTGCGGCAAGTGCAAGGGGTTGGCACGACTCTGCTGCCTCAACCTCTGGTGCTGTTGTGTGAGACGCCCCTGCCACCCCGGTGGTTGCCGCAGGTGTGTGTCTCGTGCGCCGCACAGGTTGCTATCGAACTCCTTGCCGTGGTACAGCCTTGCCGGCCGTCTTCTTGCTGGGAGCGTCACTGCTCGAAGAAGGTTGATTTGCTTGGGCATCAGAGACGGCTTTCTGGAGGACACGCTTTGCCCTCCTTGGAGCTGGGGGCTCCTCTTGTGGCTGTTCTTCGGCTGTGTCCTCATCAGACGAGTTTTCGGCGGCTGTGCCACTCTGCTCCCCGGCAGCCTTATCCTCCCCGGCAGGATCTTCTTCCAAAACGACCTCTGCGTCACTGGTTTCCCATTCCGTGAAGCCGACGTCGCCGGCCTCCGCGGCAAGGTTCGCCTCTTCCACCCTGGTGGCAATATACGCCACTTCCTCATCGGTGGTGGCGCGGACGAGTCCTGTTTCTTCCCGGACAGCCCTCTCCGACAAGTTGTCGAAGAACGTTTGCGCCTGCTCCTCAGATGGCTCAACCCAAGTTGCGTCAAGGCCATGGGCGTTGAACATCGGCATCGTGGCGATGATCAACCCCAAGGCAGAGTTGTTGCACAAAGGGATAATTCTTGCTGGCAACCTATGCTTTTCATCACGCTGGAATAGCTTATGGCGGAGAGTGGCAAGCTGCATGATTGTCAAGTTGTTGTTTAATCCGGGGCGCAGCCTCATGATGTCTGCCGCGTTCTGGAACTCCCAAGCCGGTCTCCCCTTATTCTGCAGAGGGGCGATGCGGCGGCGAAGGAAGTCGGAGCCAATCATCTCTATTGTGAGCCCGACAGCTTTAAGACAGAGAATCCTGGTGGTGGCGATCGTGAGCTTGTCGTCTTGAGCGTCAAGATTACTCCAGTCCTCGCCACGGACCACTTTCTGCCGTTGGGGCGAACAGAATGGATGGGGATCTGCTTCCTTGATCCAGCACCACTCGGACCGCCATTCTTCCCACTTCTCGCGGTAAACCCCATCTGGATATATCTCCTTGTTCCATGCCCTTGAGATCCCGGCGATAGAACCGGAAAGGGCGTCCCCTTTTTGGATGCGAGGAACAAAGTAATGGCGGAAGAGGGCAGTGTTGGGAACTACTCCGGCGAAGTTTTCGCAAAGATGAGCAAAGATAGACATGCATGTTACGGCATTCGGCGTGAAATCCAGAAGATGGAAGCCGTATGTGTACATGATGTCGATAAAGAAATCGGAGAATGGAGGACAGAGCCTGCAGTAAAAGTAAGCGACGAAGAAGGGATATTTATCTGGTCCGCCTTTGAAAGAAGAACCTGGGGCCACGCGAGTTGCGGGGTGAGCCTTCGTCTCCCTCGCCCACATACACTGGTACCGGTTCTTCAAGGCTTTCGCGTCGAGCGTCGGAGCAAAGACGACGTACTTCTTCCGCATCTTCGCCAGCTCGCTCTCCGGGACATCGACTTTCGTCTCCTTGCTCTTGCCTTTGCCCTTGCTAGCCTTGGGCGGCATGGCGATTGCGAAGGCGGAAGCTCAGGATAGAGCGGGTGCGGAGGCGGTGAGCGGATGGGGAGAAGTTCTGCTCTGGGCTCAGGGGGAAGAAGGTAATGGCGGATTCCAGATTGGAAAGAAGAGGGGGTAAATGGGCGGCGTCTCTGCGGATTCCTTTTTACGGGGAATGAGCGAGGCTGCCTCTTTTACTGCCCAATGTGAACATGCCTATGCAAGCGCGCTACGGCCGTGGCCGTTCAGCGCACGCTTCCCATGTCGCGCATTCAACGCGCGTAGTGGGGAAGCGCAGTAAGCGGAATAATTACAAGTAGTTAACCCCTGCCACGCGTGCCCGTGCACTGTTTGGGCCTAGCCCAACAACGCCTCGCACTCGTGTGTGGCCTAGGCCCGGGGGCTCCTGTCGGTGTACTAAGTATTGGGCCTTTAGTACCCCGTACTTGTGCACGGGCAGTTGTAGCTATACCTGCGGCAAGGCTTGTCGGGGAGCAGCTGAAGATTAATCCAAGATTATCAGAGACATTCAAGCCAAGGACCAGAAGGTAAGGAGAACTGGAGATCAAGGGCTCGGCTCCCGGCAAGATCTTGCCGGGGTAGCCTGCGGGGCCCAGCAAGACATTGCCGGGGTAGCCCGCGGGGCCCAGCAAGACCTTGCCGGGGTAGCCCGCAGAGCCCGGCAAGATTCGCACCCCGGCAAGGCTCCGCCACTGTGCCACCGCTCCAGCGCAGCGACCAAGCCTGGCATTCTGGCCCCATCTCTGGATGCGTGGCAAGGCGCTAGTGGAGGTGAGCTTAAGCGGTGCTGATGGGATGGCCCCTTTTTCCATCCCCAAGAAAGTAGTGACACCTAAACGGACACTTCGCGGTGCATTAAATGCATTTGTCCTAAACCGCCAGTGGTTAGGTATGATAACCCTGTAGCTACTTTACACATCGCGTATGAACAGTTTGCCACGGTGGTGACCCCTTTGAGCATATAAAAGGAGGCCCAATTCAACTGCTACAGGGGGAGAAGACTCTTGGCCCATTCTGCATACGTAGCCGCTGCACGAGCACACTGTTCATTGCAAGCGCTCCAAGAATTGGGACGAATACACTGATAATAAACAAAAGCAGGAGTAGGGTTTTACGCTGATCAGCGGCCCGAACCTGGGTAAAAAATCCCCTCGCGCTGGTCCTCAGTTCTGCTCTTTGTGCATACCTCTCTCCCTGCCGAATCGTAAAAGGGTTCCTCGGATCCCATAGGTGTCGTACGCCGACAAAGCAGGATTGAGTGCGCCTACCTGGGTCTTGCTTCGCTCGACCGGAATAAGGCCATGTTTGATGACAAAGAAGATTGGATTGAGTATCCGTGGGTGGTTAAAGAGTACAACTAGAACATATGTGCTAGTTGAATTTAAGTTTAAACTACTGTGAATATTTTTAATCATATATGTTGTTATTTTGAGTTTGCTGACTTAAAAAAAAAGACTCGGTTTTGGGCGTTAGAGTTGGAGATGAATTAGGTCCTTTCGGGGAAAAAAATCGACAAGGCCACGTTGTTGATAAATAGCCAGAAAATCCTCGTTATGAGCGACGCGAGTACGCACCAATAGTCAGCGGAAAAGGTCACGCCTCCCGGACCCCCACTACAGTAGTACTACTACTAGCCAAAGGAAACGGGAATATCCCGTCTTTCCGGCCACCCGGCGTGAGCCAAAGGAGGCAGGATCCCGGCGATGGCGGTTCCCGGAGGGGAGGGAGAGGGGCGGGGGCGGCCGGTGGTGCTGGTGACAGGTTGCTCGGAGGGGGGCATCGGGCACGCGATGGCGCGCGCGTTCGCGGCGGAGGGGTGTGCGGTCGTGGCCACGGCGCGGTCGCGCGCGTCCATGCGCGGGCTCGAGGGTGACCCGCGGTACCTGCTTCTGGAGCTCGACGTGCGCTCCGACGAGAGCGCGCGCCGCGCCGTTGAGGACGCCCTGCGGGAGCTAGGCCGCGTCGACGTGCTCGTCAACAACGCGGGGATCCACCTCGTCGCGCCGGTCGCCGAGGTGCCCATGGAGTCGTTCCACCAGGTTTTCGACACCAATGTCTATGGTAGGCTGCCAAAGCCATTGCTCTCTTTTTGTGCGAGGATAGTTTGTTTCTTCTGTTTGTTTGGCAGCTTGATGACTGCGATGTCCTCTAAGGTAGATAAGATTTTGGATTCTGGATTCCGACAGATTCATGGTGAAACAAGGGGTTTTATAGTTGGATCTATCTACGGCTGTCCTCTTTCTTTAAAAAACAAAAAACACCCTAAGGCCGTCTCGCCATGAAGGAAGGGAGGATAGAAAATATGTGAATTTATTCATGGGAGCGCTTCAAATGTATATGTGCAGAAGACTTGAAGAAGTAGACTGTAGTCAGTGGTATGCTGTCAGTATCTAGCTTATTCGACTGAGATTTAACGAATCATATTGGCAATCATGTTACAACAGCACCTGGTATAGGATGCCTACATCTTGAATTACAATCTGAAGTGAACAAGGGGCTGTATACCCCTGATTTTAAAACATATAGCAGGACATGCTGCCTCCTGTACCACTGATGAAATGATCAGGGCAGTGGTCCTTCAAAGAATATCTGTTGTCCCAGTGGCAAAACTGCTAAAGATAAATGAACACACTAGGAGAAGTATAGTGTGCTTGCTTCTGCAATGTTAACGGGGTCTGGGAGGCAATTGAAATTGTGGAGTTCAGAAACTGTCTCTGCCCACGAATGCTATATCGTTCATTAATCCTGTGATAAACATGTCTAATCTCTAATTGCATAAGTGATTGGAAAATAATTCAGCAAGGCCAGCAGTTGATTCACCTTTAAGACTGTCTCATCTGAAAGCTTAGTGATAACAACTGAATGTGTGTACTTTACAACTTCATCCTATATGAACTATTGAGATGTTGATCTTTTAATGCTTCTGTTCCTCTGCTTGGATTGGATGGTTCATTTTTGTAATGTCTCTTTTCAAAAAAAAAAAAAACCATAGTAACATACTATTTTTCTGAATTAATATTTGGACCTGCATTTGTGTGACTAAATGACTTTACCTGTCTTTTCACATGCAGGAACAATGAGGATGATTCAAGCAGTTATTCCCCATATGATGGAAAGAAAAGACGGTACAATTGTGAATGTTGGAAGCATTACAGCCTTGGCTCCAGGACCATGGGCTGGTGCGTATTCGGCATCAAAAGCTGCTCTTCATGCATTGAGCGACACATTAAGGTTTGTGCGTTCAAGGATTATTGTTAGAGTGATTTTGTGCTGTCCATCAAATGTAAAGCATTTTTTATGAGACAACATCTGAAGGTACAAGCCTTTCGATGGTGAAACATTACTTATGGATGCAACTTTGTATGCATTCTTAAAATTGAAATTCCTTCAACAACAACAACAAAGCCTTTAGTCCCAAACAAGTTGGGGTAGGCTAGAGGTGAAACCCATAAGATCTCGTGACCAACTCATGGTTCTGGCAAATGGATAGCAAGCTTCCACGCACCCCTGTCCATGGCTAGCTCTTTGGTGATATTCCAATCCTTCATCTGAAAAAATTGATATTGTATTAGTTTTCTGAGTTCTAATCTAACTTGGGGGAAATATAGAGCACTTAACAGTTAGTTTATGTTAAGTAGTTAGTATTAGATGTTTTTCGTACCTTTACTTGAATATCACAAGATGATTTAATCATGTGGGGAAATGATTGCTTGACAGAAACCGTAAGATCTAAGAACCCAATGGCAACATATACGACATAGGAACACTATTCAGATTTTTCCTTTGTAATTTCATGTCATGTTCTTGCATGGTTAGCTCTTTCAACTTGTTACTGCACATTTTGTACTCTTTGAATATGCATTTCTCCATTATCTCCCATTCTAACTTGGTAGGTATTTCATTGTTAATTTGTTACAGGGTGGAACTAAGAAATTTTGGCATAAATGTCATGATAGTTGCCCCAGGAGGTACAAAGTCAAATATAGGAAGCAATTCTGCAGACAAGTATGATCAAATAAACGACTGGAAGTACTACAAAAAATATGAGAAATCACTTCGAGCCAGGACGGATATATCCCAGGGTGCCGGGTGTGTTACAGCAGAAGACCTTGCAAAGAGAGTCGTCAAATTGGTTCTTAAGAAAAATCCTCCTGCTTGGTTCGCCTATGGGCAGTTCACTGCTATTCTGACGATCCTGTATTATGCCCCATTGTGGTTCAGAGATTACTTCTACAGGCTGGTCATGAAAATGTAATCTGGAGGATAGCTCTTGCGTGAACCAGAGAGATTGCCCCCTCGGGTCCCATTTGCATTTCATGGGTACTACTTGGTCTCTCGGACTCTCACTACAGATATATTTCACAATACACGAGCACACACACTTCCAGTCCATATCCATTTGTAACGTTCAGTCCAAGTGTAAAGTCCTCCCGGTTATTATGTAATAATGGTTTTAGTAATGTAATATTATTCCGAAATTTATGGTTTCTCGTGTTACTGTCATATAGGTGAGAATCTGTGGAACATATTCTTCAATCTTGTGCAGCACCCTCAATTGTGCCTGGCAGGCAGGAAATTGCCATTTGTTTCGCTTGCAGCCTATACGTCTGGGTATACAGGATTGTGGGCGCTGCACAATCCTGAAGCAAAAACAAATGTAAATTTCCTGCCATAATGGGTATTCTTCATGCAGTTTGAGTGTGACTACAGCCTAATGAGGATTTGCAGCCTATAAGTCTGGGATCACAGCGATAACGTTTCTTTTAGGGTGGATCGCTGTCAGAAATGCTGCTAACTGAAGCAATATGGCTAGCTCCTGCAGCTCAAACATCCTGAAAGCTTAGCTCTACGCTTTCTAGCCGGCAGCGCGACTAAGTCTCGCATGGGGAACCCTATTCCGTGCGTAGGTCGCTACGAAGAACCTAGCGTGTATCTCGTGCGCGTGGTCCTATTCTGGGCCGGCCCATTCCTGGTTTTTCCCCATACCAATTTCGGGAAGGTTCTAGAACCTTCCCTGAACCGGTTCTCTCTTTTTCCATTGTTTTTTCTTTCTATTTTTTCTTTTCACTTTTTTTTCGTGTTGCGAACATCTTTAAAATTCACGAATATTTTTTAAATCATGAATATTTTATGAATTCACGAAAAAAAAATTCAAATCGTGAAAAACTTTTAAATTAATGATTTTTTTGCATTCACAATCATTTTTTTATCATACAATGAACATTTTTCAAAATTGTACACATTTTTTTCGTTTTTGCGAGCATATATTTTTTGAATTGTGAACATTTTTTTTGAACCATCGATTCTTGTTTGAATTGATTGTCATTTTTTTGCTTTTGCGCACATTTTTTGGATCGGTGGACATTTCTGGAATCGATGAACATTTTTTGAAATTCATGAGCTTTTTTTGTTTGACAAATATTTTCTTGAAATGCATGAACTTTTTTTGTTTAACGAACATTTTTCTTGAAATACACAAACATTTTGAATCAGCGAACATTTTTTGAATCGATCAACTTATTTTGGAATTCACGATCATTTTTTATTTATGTGATTTAAAAAAAATCATGAATAGTTTTTTATTCGCATTTTTTAAAATTCACAAATTTTTTCCCTATATGCAAACATTTTCCCAAAACCATGAACATTTATTTTAATCCACGGACATTTTGTTATTTCAGCAGCATTTTTCGAAAGTTCATTTTTGAAATATTTGTAACTTTTTGAAATCCAGAATTATTTTAAAGAATGAAAAAAAAAAGAGAAGAGAAAAACGAAATGATAAAATAGAGAGGCGTTTCGGCCCGCTCATGGGCCGGCCCAATAGGTTGCGCGGGCTTGCGAACAAGGGGAGCACCTACTCGGCGCTTTTAGCGCCTCGAAATGGTAGTGGCAATCAGTACAGCGCCTGGTGGGCTGGCCCACGGACAAGCCGAGCAGCAAAATCGTATAACAGCGCGGAAAAAACACCCAAAAAAAGCGTATCCAGAGATTCGAACTTGAGACGTAACTTGAGCCAGTCGACTCCAATATCTGTAGCAGCGCGATAAGAATAATTCTAGCCGCGTTAGTAAACACAAAATTGCACAATACTGTTCTTGCACCGTATAGATTTTTGAATTATTTGAAAATATTTTGGAAAGATGTGGACAAAATTTGAAATTCTGAATATTTCAAAAAATCTTCACGAACATGAAAGAGAATTGGACTATTCAACAAAAGTTCACGAAATTGAAAAAAAAATATTATCAAATTTGAAAAAAAGTTAACAAATTTTTTAAAAGTTCATCAATTTTCAAAGAAAAAAAATTGATTTTGAAAAAAAAAGGTTTGTCGAATTCGAAAAAAATCACCAACTTTGAAAAAAGTTCATCAATTTTTACTAAAGTTCATTAATTTCGAAAAAGTTCATTAATTTTTTAAAAATATCAACTTTTAGAGGAATTCATCAATTCAAAAAGAGTTCATCAATTTTGACAAACAATCATAGATTATCAAAAAAAGAGTTTACGAGTTCGAGAAAGTTTATCCATTTTGAAAAGAAGTTCATCAATTTTCAAAAAAGAGTTCATGAAATTGAAAAAATTCACGCATTTAGCAAAAGGAATAAAAATGAATATGAAAAATGGAACAAAGCTGTTCCAAAAAAGAGAAAAAAGGAACAAGAAAAGGAAAAAGGAAAAAAGAAAAAAGAAAGAAGAAAATAGTGAAGAAGATGTAAACAAACACGAAGAAGGGTGTCTGGTTGGTTACTGTGGCGAACAAAGAACTGGTCGTCGCGTGTTCGAATCCCACCCCCTCATGCAGTTTTTTTAGGGTTAAAGACAGATAAAAATTGGATGGGTCGGGCCAGCTAGCAGGAGGGGTGTGCGCTGGTTTGCTAAATGTACTGAAACAGGGGCCTGAAGCGCTATATAGGAAATGCCGTTCGCCAGCGCGTTACGTGCAGTATATGAGGTCCCGTCTCGCATATAGTGAGACACAGCGCAGCCTCGCGTCAAGTTGCCGCCGAATGGGTTGGCCCAGCGGGGACCACTGGCCTTGAGTGCTCTTTTTTATTTTGGTTCTTTTCATATTTTTTGCTTTGTTTATTTCCTTATTTTTTTAATTTTGTTTATATTTCCAAAAATTGTAAATATGTAAATTATAAAAATCATCTAAAATAAATAATTTAAAATTATTAATTATGCATTTTAAAAATGTTAAACATGTATATAAAAATATTCTAGTGTATATGAAAATTGTACAATGTTTATTGAAAGAATAGGCATCAGAACATATATACAAAAAAAAATTATCATTTATTTATAAATTCTTAAATATTTAACATTTTTTCCTAATGTATAAAAAAATGTACAGTGTGTATGGAAAAAATAGACGTCCAAAAACATATACATCATAAAAATGTCAATCATTTTTTTAGAAAATGCGAAACTGTGTATAAAAAAGGTTCCTAATGTATACCAAAAATATAGAATGTGTTGAGAAAGTTGATATCAAACATATGTCTGAAAAAACAAAATCTTGTAACTACTTTTTTTTCAACGTGTCCACATTTTTTCGTTTTTGAATAAATATTTAATTTGTATTAAAAATGTTCCTATTCTATATGTAAAGAGAAGAAAAAAACCGATGAAAACCAAGAAATAAGGCAAAGAGAAGCAATGGAAACCAACATCAAAACCAAAAAGAAAAAAAGGAAATGAAATAAAAAAACAATGCAAAAGAATGGAAAGCAGTGAAAACCAAGAAAGAAACAAAGAAAACAAACTAAAATCAAGAAAGAAACAAAGAAAACCAAAGAAAATAAGAAAGGAAAGGAAAAACTAGTGAAAAATGTAGAAAAATGTTTGTAGAAACAAAAAATATTCAGAAAATTGTTTCTGAATTTCAAAACATGTTCATGAATTTGACAAAAATGTCCTCAGATTTAAAAAATGTTCACAAATTTAAAGTAAGCTTCATGGATCCAAGGAAATGTTCATGAATGTTTTTCAAAATAGAGATTTCACACATTATTCATGACTTTTAAAAAATTATGAATATGAAAAAAATATCATATTTGAAAAACAATTCATGATTTAAAAAATACTCTTAGGTTCAAAAACTATTCATTAATTTGAAATTTGTTCTCGATTTCTAAAAAAGTTTGCGAATTCTGAATTTGTTCATGATTTGCCCAAATGTTCATGTATGTGAAAATTATTCTTGACTAAAAAAAGTTTGGCAATCTAAAAAACAGAAATAAAAAGTAAGTAAATATAAAAAGAAAAGGAAAAAATGAGGCGGACAAAATAAATATAGAAATAGACTAATGGGCCGGCCCATAAACATGGTCATTGGAGCCCGTTTTGTCACTATCTCCCGGCCCACGTGGGGAACAGGATCCCCGGTACTCTGAGCACAACTAACTGAAGAACTAGAGGGTGCACCTTGCGGGTGCCCCGTAAGGGTCACTTTTGTGTGCTAAGAGCACGCCAAGTGGTGTTTCTAGCCGGCGACATGTGTCACATGTTAGGCGCTCCTGCTAGATTTCTTTTTTTTCTTTTTCTGTACACGTTTTCGGGTTTTAGATATTTTTTTTGACTTTTTTACTTAAGATTTTTTTTCTAGGTTTTGGAGAAAATAATCGTGATTTTTTTCTGCCACGAGAAGCATAGATTTGCTTCCCGTGGAGGCACTGATTTGCTTCCACGAGGAGCAGACAATTGTGCTTCTCAGAAAAAAGATAAAGAAATAAAAGAAATGCTTTCAAGAGAGACACATATTTGTTTCTCGTGAAGGCACATATTTATTTCCGCGATAAGCATAACTGTGCTTCTCGGAAAGGGATAAAAATTCATGTTTTTTTATGTGTGATTTTTTTGTTTTCATGAGAAGCACAAATTTGCTTATCGTGGATGCACAGTTGTGCTTCTCGAAAAAAGAAAAAAATATGATTTTTTTGCTTTCACGAGAGGCACGAGTTTGCATCTCGTGGAGCACAGATATGCGCTTTTAGAAAAGGAAAACGGTGAAAAAAACATGCTTTCGGCTACATTTTTTTCTTTTGGTTTTTCTGTGAAAAAAGTTTGTCAATCTATTAACATGGGATCTAGCTTCGAAGATCTCGAAGCGAGAAATCCAACAGTGGAAAACAGTTCGGGATTTAGATGTACGGTTCAAGAGATAAAATGTTTAAAAAATAAATCTACAAAAAGGAAAAACTCCCAGGTCGCGACAAGTGGCGCACATGCAGTGCGCCACTTGTCATCGCCTGAGAAGGTGAAAGTGATCTTTGCAAGGAATACCCCTTAACTAGTGATTTCGTGGTACTTTCGCTATAAGTGAGATATAGTTCTCACGCTTCCTTTTCAACATTGGGCTTGCATTGCCGGCATGAACAATGAGCCATGAGGAAATTAAAATAGTTCCATGGAAATAACTAATAACCTGCTACCATATTTTATGTTGGGCCGAGTTCATCTTGACACCTAAATCTAAGATGGAGACCCAACTAGCATATGAGAACATAAACCTCTCTGGCTCCATGGCCTCGCCAAGGTAGAGGGAAAATTTAGTTAACAAAAACACTAGTACGAAGACGCTGGCGAAAACACAAAGCTCTCAAATCTGAGGTCCCCACAACTCTCAGCGTCAAGTTGGTAGTCGGAGGTGAGGGGACGAGGTAAATCTCTAGTTGCCGCTCCTCTATCAAAACCTAGCCATCTCTACAGTTGATCTGTTTATTCATATGAGATGAGTTTATGTTATTGCGTCCTATTCTTTTGTTGTTTTCATTCATTGTGAGGTTGGAATCCTTCATCAACACTATGGTGAAGGTCTTGTGGTTTGACGACCTGCACTTTAGGGGATTATTCATGACCCAAGTCCGTCCATTGATCATGGCTCCCCATCTATTTGTATGGATGACTGAAGGTGCTTTTAGAAACCTTTATAGATAATCAAGTTCGTGCACGTGAACATGAACGAGTGACAATCTTGCTTTTCCGTTCCAATTGTAGTCTCTTTACTGATATGTTAGAATTATTTCATCTTGCAAAGATTGATCCCACAAAGAAGATATCTTCAGAAGATTTTATTGTATTTCTTAGTTATAGGAATTACAAAGTATTGTACCTCCAATGGTTAACAAGTATAAATAAATAAAAATTGCGAGAAGAGATAAATAAAATTGCAGGTGTTTCTCAAATAAAAAAAGAACTAGCAGCTCGCTCTATCGACTGACACACACACAGAAACCTAAAGGATTGCTCCAAAATTTAAACGGTGTAAAAACTATCAAAACTTTCACTAAATATGGCAATCTGGAATGAAAACCCGTTCTAGCATTAAAAGGTCAAAACAGAAGGTAAAAAACTAAGATTCTCTCTAAATCTAATTATATGCATTCTGCTCAAAACTGAAATTTACTCTAAATCAAATTGTATGTATTTTGCGCTAAATAAAGGGCTGCGATACGCGTCAGTCGGCGGATCTATTTAAAAGATCCGCCGCCTCCTGCGTCGTTTGATTAAGGCATAAATAGCCGCCTGATTTTCCAAATGAGGTGCGTCTAAAATTGCAACAAGGTAGATGTTGCACAACTCGCTCTGCAACAATTGCTTTATTGCAAAACTACCGAAGCGTTATTTTTGCCCTATTTTTTATTTATTTTCTTTATTTTTTTGAACATAGATGATGTCGTGGGAGGACTTTTGCAATAGTGGTGGTGTTGCAGAATTATTTTTTCGTAGTACAACATAGATGATGTTGCGGGAGGACTTTTACAACATGAATAATGTTGCGGAATAAATTCACTGAAAAGATGATGTCGTCTGCGGTGCGAATCAAGAAATTTATGCAATAGAGATGATGCGGGACAACTTTTGCAACAAAGCCTTTATTGCGAAAAGTATAAAATAGCTTCGTCGTTTGGAGCGATGACGGATGGCGAGAGGGGACTCTAGAGCGATGCAACTAGGCTGATGGTGGCCAGAGCGGAGCTCGGGCGTGCACGCTCGAGCATCAGCCATGGTTGCGAGTACGAGGCGGAGAGTACATAAGGACACGTGTTGGATGTAGGAGGCGGCGGACGCACTGTGTGTGATCTGCCGGCTGAATCTTAGTGTTTTCCCTAAATAAAAGGTTATCTAGGCGTAAGGTCTTCCGTTGGAAAAAAGAAAAAGAAAAAGAAATCTAGCATGTTCTGTTGGAAGGCAACACACATGTGTGAGCTTGTGTTAAGCTCCTCAATGATATGATCCATATAAATAATGCATATCTCTTGGAAACGATGAAAAATATATTTTTTAACATAGGATTTGAACTCTGGTGTGTTGAAGATAACACTGTCCTTCTAATCATTCAACCACAGACCAGTTCGCACTATGAAGAATATTTTGATGGTAGAAAGCAGTACCATATTGCGTTCTATGTCCCTGGCAAAAATAAATAAAAATGTTGCGTTCTATGTGCGGTATGTCATGCCAGCTCCAAAGGTGACTGTCATCGTGTGACCGGGCAGTTATAAACGCCCATGGATCTTTCGAACCTCTTTCACTATTCTCCACGGAGATCCTACGACACGGTCCGATTGGCAGGCAGTCCCCACAGATCACAAGGAGCATCAAAGCCCAGGATATTGTCCACGCGGCGTCCACCGGCGCAGCAGAATCCGATGGCGCCAGCTCCCCATTGGCCAGCGCTCTATCCATCCTACCACCCCAGGATTTCCCCGCCCGCATCTTGTGGCTGCCGTGCGCCGCAACGCCACGATTTAACATCAAAACCGTCGTGGCATCCTGCAAATCCTGCGCGCTCCAACAGACGTCCTAGCTGCCACTCCACCGCGCGCGTCAGGGACCTCACCGTCACACCGGCGAAGCAAGACCGGCACCCATGGCGCTCGCCTCCACCTCCGCCACCGCCTCCGCGGCCGTGCTCAAGAACCCGTTCCTCGGTGCGAGGCGCGTGCTCGCCAATGCCGCCTCCCTCGGCGCCGCCAAGCCCGTGACGCGCCGCGTGGTGGTCGTCGCCGCGGCCGCCGGCAAGAAGTCGTGGATTCCCGCGTTCAAGAGCGATGCCGAGTTCATCAACCCGTCCTGGCTCGATGGCTCGTAAGTCTTCCTCGTTCGTATTTCTCTTCGTTCGCCCTGCATTAATCCTACTCTACGCGAGGGGAAGCCTCCATGGCAGCAACTCTGAGACTCGACGTGTGCATGCAGGCTCCCCGGTGACTTCGGCTTCGACCCACTGGGGCTTGGCAAGGACCCGGCGTTCCTCAAGTGGTACAGGGAGGCCGAGCTGATCCACGGGCGCTGGGCGATGGCCGCGGTGCTGGGCATCTTCATCGGGCAGGCGTACAGCGGCGTGCCGTGGTTTGAGGCTGGAGCGCAGCCTGGCGCCGTGGCGCCCTTCTCCTTCGGGTCGCTCCTCGGCACCCAGCTGCTGCTCATGGGGTGGGTGGAGTCCAAGCGGTGGGTCGACTTCTTCAACCCGGACTCCCAGTCGGTGGAGTGGGCCACGCCGTGGTCGCGCACAGCCGAGAACTTCGCCAACTTCACCGGTGAGCAAGGGTACCCGGGCGGCAAGTTCTTCGACCCGCTCGGCCTCGGTGGCGAGACCAAGGACGGCGTCTACATCCCCGACACCGAGAAGCTCGAGCGGCTCAAGGTGGCCGAGATCAAGCACTCGCGCCTCGCCATGCTTGCCATGCTCATCTTCTACTTCGAGGCCGGACAGGGCAAGACGCCGCTCGGCGCGCTCGGCCTATAAGACGATTTTTGGCTTGCGCGCGTGGTGGGAGAGGGGTTGTTGCATTGCATCAGATCGGACGCATGGATTGCATGGGATCGGCTGGAGGTTTAAGAAGCAGCAGCAATGTATCTGTATCCGTGACTTCTTTCGGGTGGTGTGTGTGAATCGAATGGGGAATCAAGTACTATTTCTTTCTCCAGCGTATGTACCATGTAATATATAGTCTGAGCTCTGTAATTTAAGGCAGAATGAGCAAGGGCATTTGATTCATCACCTACCAAGTCTTTTACTAGAGCACTGCTTGCATATTTAAACAACCCGCAAAAAAAAATTGTATCAGTTGAAGGAAGCACGAAAACTAGCAAAGTCTGAACTGCTCAGCGCAAGATTAGGGTCACGAGATTCATCTAAAAATAATGTAGTGAGTACCAGTCGAACAGGAACAGGTGTTGGCTCAGAAAACATTATAATACAGAATATATTAACAGGAGCACGCATTCCTGAGCCTGAAACAGAGGAAAATTAGGAATTAATAAAGAAACAGAGGTGTTGCATTCCACGTTCGCAGGGTTCTTTGCAAACTTTCCTACAGAGTTCATCTCAAAATTGCGATGTATTTACCAAAAGCAACTGTACCATAGGTGCCAAAATAGCACCCAGCTACATTGTTAGTCCCCAAAACAGTATCCTCTGGCGTTTAGACTGAGTCTAATACCCTCTTTGAGGTTGGTATAAGGGTAGGATGGATGAAATTCTGCTAGAGTTAGGAGACATTTGGAGTAAATAGGAGACTACGGCCGGAGAAAGGTCTAGGGATAAGGATATTATGGAGGATGGCACAAACACTGCTTACTTCCATGCTGTCGCTAATCAGAGGTGAAGGAAAAACTGATTAGTGTTCTAGATGGACCTGGGGGACCTGAGGGCTCTGATAAGGAGTTATTTAGATATGAACATAGACTGGATATCTCTCTTAAGAGTGATTTCTTTGGAGAGGACGAGAAAACTTCTGTAGAGGAAAATACTAGGTTTACCGAGGAGATTAGAAAGCTGTTTTGACTCCTATTGTGATGGTGCCCCTAGGCCCGATGGATTGCCTTTTATATTTTACCAAGTGTTCTGTGACATTATTAAAGTTGATTTGATAGCTATGTTTGAAGTCTGGTTTGATCTAAACCTAGACATCTTTAGACTTGATTTTGCATCACTCTTATTCCTAAAGAAGTCGATGCTAGAAACATGAAGAAATTTAGGCCTATAAATCTCCTCAATTGTTGTTTTAAGATCCTTACTAAAGTCTACCAATAGACTAGCTCTGATTATTGGCAGACTAATCTCTGAGCATCAATCTGCTTTTGTTAGAGGTAGGTTTATTTTGAAGAATGTGGTGACTGCCCATGAGGTTGCTCACTCGGTACACTCTTTTGGTTAGAAAGGCCTTGTATTTAAGATTGATTATGAAAAGGCTTATGACAAGGTTAGTTTAGATATATTTTTTGTATGGGGTTCTTGAACTTAGGGGTTTTGGTGCTAAATGGATTGGTTGGATTAGGAGACTCACCCAGCAGGATCAGTGGATGTGAAGATTAATGGTGAGGAAACTTACTTCTTCATCACTAGTAGGGATTTGAGACAGGGAGACCCTTTGTCCCCATTGATTTTTAATTTGGCGGTGGATGTGTTTGCTAGGATATTAGTGAAAGGATGACGAGTTGGGCTAGTTAGAGGGCTCTTCCCTAATTTTTGCCCTGGTGGTGTAGTGTGTCTGCAATATGCAAATGATACTTTGTTGTTCATAGATAATGACCCTCCAGTAGCTTTAAATCTTAAGTGGGTCTTGACTTGCTTTGAGTTGGTTTCAGGGATGTCTATTAATTATCACAAAAGTGAATTGGTGCCTATCAATTTAGAACCTGAAGAGGTTAAACCTTTCTTGGGTATTTTTAATTTATTCAAGGGGGCTTGCCTATTAAGTACTTAGAGTTCCTTTGCAATTTGATAAGATCAAGAGAGAGGACCTCCAATCTCTAGTTGATGCCATGCTGACCATGATGGCTAGATGGAGGGTAAGCTCCTAGTCCTTATTAGGGAGAGCCACCTTTGTTAGGATTTGTCTGTCTAGTATTTCTATTTACATGTTGTCTTCCTATAAGTTCCCGAAATGGTATGTGCCTTTGGTCAATTCATGGTTTTATAATTATTTCTGAAGTGACAGTGAAGGTGGCCAAAAGATGCACCTTGCCAATTGGCCCTCCATATGCATGAAAAGGGAATATGGTGGATGGGAGTTCATGGTATACATGATATGAATCTTTGCCTAACCGTCTCCTAGGTTAAAAGAGATATCTTAGGAGAAGGGACTCTATGGAGTAGAGTTATAGATGCTAAGTATAATACCAAGAACCTTAATACTATGTGCTGCCATGATCCACATCCTTCTCAATTTTGGAAAGGGGTTATGTGGGCTATCAAAGCTGTTAGCTTTGGATATAAGTGGTTTTTAGGTAATGGTAGATATGTGTTGTTTGGTGAAGATATTTGGTTTGTAAACTCACCTCTAGACACCCAGTTCTGGGATATTTATTGTATAGTCAATGAAAAGAATAAAACTGCATTTTTGTCACATCCCAGATTTTTCCCAAATATGGTATGTTTAAAATTTCACAGAGAATTAATATTTTTGTAGAAAAAACTTTGCTTGTTCTCTAATTATCTAACATTCCCTAGGATTTGCTTGTGATTGATTTAATTGATCAACCTAGAGGGTCAAAGGCCCTATGCCAACATTTGAACCCGAGATTGAAATTGGTAAAACAGAATGAACCCTAAAAGGTTTTAGGGAATAATTTTGAATCCTAAAATAGGGTGACAAATTAAAATATTTATTTGGGCATAAAGGTATTCTTAATAAGTTCGAAATGATTTTCATAACCCTGATAAATTTCCCAAATAATTGAAACGAATTTATGTTGGATTGAATTCAAAAATCAAATGGGAAAATTATTTAAAAGGGCCTTGCATTATTTGGCAGGAGAAATAATTACCATAAGTCCAAATAAAATGCTTGACTTTCTATTAATATTCCAAGTTAGATTTAGATTATATTTGGTTTCAAACCAAATTGAAGTTAAAAAAGGAACTAAAAACAGAAAAAGAAATATAAGGTGGCAAAAGTTATTTGCCCAAAGGGGGCAAATAAAATGATCACCACATCAGGAGCATCCATTTGGAATTTAGGCTACTTAACTTTTGGAAAAAAATTCAATTTCTAAATAGTTTTAAATTTACAAAGGGAACCGAAAAGAAAGAACAACCTAAACCTAGAGGCTCACCTAACACAACGATCTAGCTAGCCAGCTGCACACCCTCTCTCTCTCTCTCACTGACAGGTTGACCCCACATGTCAATTTCGTCTTTGTCCATTAACTGCCGCCCACGTCGCTTGCCCACGCACCTGAGCACAACCGAGCACATGACCCCACGCCCACTCACTTAACCGAATCGATATAGACCAGTAGGAGCCATCCACGTGTCTCAGCCTTATCGACAACATTTTGTGATTTAAATTAAAAACACTTGGTAGTTTTACAGAAACCCCCTGAAACTTTAACCCTTATAAGTTTTACGAGTAGGTCCAAATTGAGTGAAACTTTTTGCAGACTAGACCTTATGAAGTAAGATTTCACCTAGACCAATAAAGATTAGGTTTTTGATGGCCTGCAAGTTCACATGGCTATGTAGAAATTTCATGATAAGTAAGGTTTCAAATAGTGGTGGCGTTGGCTTATTTGGTACGACATTAGTAGGAGCATAGTGGCGGCGTTGGAAAACAGGGTAGCGTCAGAAGTATATGGGATCAACAATTTGTACCAGGCATAATATAGTGCTGTCGTGGAATATCATGGAACGCCAGTACTATTATATTTAGTTGTGGCGTGCTGTTGGTTCCGACGCCAGTATTGTTATTTTGTCAATGCCAACATTCTTATATTTTTTTTTGGTATATTCTTTTTTATAGCATATTATAGTTTACTTTTATTAAATTTCTATTATTTTAAAATGGTAATAATGATATTTTTTAAAATATGTACTTTGAGACTTTAAATTTACTTTTTAGTTTAAGACTTGAAATATATAGTTTTGAGCCTTCAAATATGTAGTTTGACACTTCCAAATTTTTTAATTTTTAGTTTTTTATGTGGTGATCTTTTTTATAGTATATTATAGTTTACTTTTATTAAATTTATATTATTTTAAAATGGTAATAATGACATTTTTTAAAATATGTACTTTGAAACTTTAAATTTACTTTTTTTCTTTTTAGTTTAAGACTTGAAATATATAGTTTTGAGCCTTCAAATATGTAGTTTGACACTTCCAAATTTTTTAATTTTTAGTTTTTATGTGGTGATCTTTTTTTATAGTATATTATAGTTTACTTTTATTAAATTTCTATTATTTTAAATATAAATAATGACATTTCATAAATAATGACCTTTTTTTCTTATTGGGCTAGCCCAAATAGGATTACGATGCCGTGGGGGTCAAAACCAAAGGGGGCAACGGCCCCCTCGACCCACGTACTCCCTCTCTCTGCCCTGCTCTGTTTCCGTTCCCCTTTCTCTCCCTCTGTCTCGCCGCTCGTCATCGCCACTTCGATTCCGGCCGATTCCGGCAATTGTCGTCGTTCTCCGGTCCTGAGGTACACATCTGAGCCTCCCACTCTCATCTAGTCCATTTGGATCTTTTTTTAATTAGAGGTGTGTTTCGCATTCCCTATGCTAGGGTTTCGGTGACGGCAGCAGGCAACGGCGACGGCGACGGAGTAGACTGTAGGCGACCCTCGGCTCCAACCTAGGTGAGCATATCATCCCTCCCTCTTTTGCTATAGGTCACTGCCACTGTCAATCAAATTAAGGTGTTTGAGTTGCTAGCTGTAGAAATTGGAAGTGCAATCTGTCAATCAAATTAAGGTGTTTGAGTTGCTGTTGCTGTTGTCAATTGGAAATTGGAATTTGGAAGTGCAATCTGTCAATTTTTAAGTCATCATCTTTGGAAGCATCTAAATTCTGAAACAAAGTGTTTGAGTTGCTGTTGTAATCCATAACAAAGTGTTTGAGTTGCTGATGTGTACTACTTTTGCACCATCTCACATATATCACTAGCTTCTCATTGAATCTTCGGTTTAATTCAAATAGTTGAGTGTCCAATGTGGCAATATGTGGCAAATATATAGTGTCCAAAGAAAATTTGCACTTAATGCTCCTAGTTAGGTGTGGCAAAATAGTTGAGTGTCCAAAGAAAATTTCCACTCGAAAGTAATGCTCCAAGTTAATTAGGTGTGGCAAAATAGTGTGGCAAATATAGTCACAATCCAAACAAGGCCTTAGGGGTTGTTTGGTTCCAAGTCACAACTTGCCACACTTTATCACAACTCAACTTAGGCAAGTTTGACCAAGTTAGGTGTGTATTTGGTTCTTGCCCACATGTTATAGATACAAACTGGCATATATATACTACACTTCATCCATATAATTGTGTGAAGATATCGATAGTGCTATATTGTTGTTGTCCAAAGCTAGTTATGCACATGCTATGATATATTGTTGCTGTTTTACCCTTGATGAAATCTGTCAAGTCTGAAACTGGCAGAATTAAAACTTGCCATGTAGCATACTCCATCCACATGCTATGATATATTGTTGTTGTTTTACCCTTGATGAATATAACAGTGTCTTTGCTAATGTAGCATACTCCATGATGTTATGGACAGATTTGCATTGTATACTTTGACATGTGTGTTTGGTTCTTGTCATAATAATTAACCTATACTTGTTATTATTTTGAAGTTCCAACCATGACTAGCTGGAACAACCACTACCAGTCCTCGTGCAACTTCACGGCCTATGAAGTTGACAAAGGCGAAACAAGCACCAACCAGGTAAGATTACGAAAACATCCGTGAGCATTGCAAACCCATGCATATATACATATATCATCTAACCATTCTTTATTGATGATTTCAAATATTTGACTTGCCAGGCGTATGTACGAGACCCATCTTCAGAACCGGTCTCGCAGCAGCTACCGGTACGTGACATGGACATGCTCAGCCGTGAGCTTGTCGCGTCAAAGGAGAGTACAATGAAGGCACTTAACGAGTTGAATGACTCCCTGAAGAAAGAGAAGGACGATATGATCGACGAGATCTCCGATCTCTGCGATAAGAAATTGAAGCTCATCGACTAGAAGCAGCTACTAGTCACCGAGATCGAGTCTATGAAGAAGGAGATACGGCTCCTGAAGCCCGAGAGGGAGGAGCTGAAGACCCGCAAAGTCTATTTTAGAAAGGAGGGACAGAGCAACAGGAACAAGTTGCGTGAGATGAGGATACCGAAGCTTTTCATAAGTTTAGCACTAAATATGGACTTGACTCTGAGATAGTAGCCTCTTTTTGTGAATCATTTGCTACTCATGTTGATCTCCACAAGGAGAAGTGGTTTAAATATCATCCCCCTATTAAAGAAAAGATTGAGGAACCTGCTATAGTTAAAGATGAAACTATCATTTACAATGTTGATCCAGTTGTTCCTACTGCTTATATTGAAAAACCAACTTTCCCTGTTAGGATAAAGGAACATGCTAAAGTTTCAACCGTGGTTAACAAAAGTAATATTAGAGCACTGATAACCCACAAGTATAGGGGATCGCAACAGTTTTCGAGGGTAGAGTATTCAACCCAAATTTATAGATTCGACACAAGGGGAGCCAAAGAATATTTGCAGGTATTAGCAGCTGAGTTGTCAATTCAACCACACCTGGAGATTCATTATCTGCAGCAATATGATCAGTAGCAAAGTAATATGATAGTTTTGATAGTAGCAATAATAGTAGCAGTAACGGTAGCAGTGATAGCAATACTTTTGTAGCAAGTGTAACAGTAACAACAACAGTAGTAACTTAGCAAGAACAATATATGGAAAATTTGTAGGCATTGGATTGGTGAATTCATTGGATGATATTCATCATATAACAGCCATAACCTAGGGTGATACAAAACTAGCTCCAGTTCATAAATATAATGTAGGCATGTATTCCGTAAATAGTCATACGTGCTTATGGAAAGAACTTGCATGACATCTTTTGTCCTACCCTCCCGTGGCAGCGGGGTCCATAAGGAAACTAAGGGATATTAAGGCCTCATTTTAATAGAGAACCAGAACAAAGCATTAGCACATAGTGAATACATGAACTCCTCAAACTATGGTCATCACCGAAAAGTATCCCGAATACTGTCACTCTGGGGTTTACGGATCATAACACGTAATAGGTGACTATAACTTGCAAGATCGGATCTAGAACATAGATATAATGGTGATAACATAAACGGTTCAGATCTGAAATCATGGCACCCGGGCCCAAAGTGACAAGCATTAAGCATGGCAAAGTCATAGCAACATCAATCTCAGAACATAATGCATACTAGGGATCAAGCCCTAACAAAACTAACTCGATTACATGATGAATCTCATCCAACTCCCTCACCGACCAGCAAGCCTACGAAGGAATTACTCACTCCTGGTGGGGAGCATCATGGAATTGGCGATGGAGAAGGGTTGGTGATGACGAAGATCGAAGATTCCCCTCTTCGGAGCCCCAAACTGGCTCCAGATCTGGCCTCTCGATGAAGAACAGGAGGTGGCGGCGGCTCCGTCTCGTGAAACGCGATAATTCTTTCTCCTTCATTTTTTTCTCTGAAAATGTGATTTTACAGCGTCGAAGATAGGGTCTGCGGGGCCACCAGGTGGGGACAACCCACCTGGGCGCGCCAAGAGGGGGGGGCACCCTGGTGGGTTGTGCTCACCCAGGGGCCCCCCTCCGGTGGTTCTTGGCTCCAGTATTTTTCTTTTATTCCATAAAAAATCTCCAAAAAGTTTCGTTCCATTCCGAGAACTTTTATTTTTGCACAAAAACAACACCATGGTAGTTCTGCTAAAAACAGCGTCAGTCCGGGTTAGTTTCATTCAAATCATGCAAATTAGAGTCCAAAACAAGAGTAAAAGCGTTAGGAAAAGTAGATACGATGGAGACGTATCAACTCCCCCAAGCTTAAACCTTTGCTTGTCCTCAAGCAATTCAGTTGATAAACTGAAAGTGAAAAAGAAAACTTTTACGAACTATTTTGCTCTTGTTTACATAAATAAGCTTAAGTAGCATCCAGGTTTTCAGCAAAGATTATAACTAACCATGTCAACAATAACTCTTAGAAATTATATTAACTCATATCAATGGCATAAGCAACTAGCGAGCAATAATAAAATATCTCAAACGACAACACTTTGTCAAAACAACCATGATATAATATAACAACAGTGGTATCTCACTAGCCCTGCCTGAGACCGCAAAACATAAATGCAGAGCACCTCCAAAGTTCAAGCAGCGACTAAACATTGTAATTCATGGTAGAAAAGATCCAGTCATGATGCATCCAACATTAGCTATACACAATGCATGAGGATGACAATAGTGCTCTCAGATCTGGCGCTTATTTGAGAAGGTGATGACGCAACATGAGATTAAATAGATAGTCCCTTCGCAGAGGGAAGCAGTGATTTGCAGCGGTGCCAGAGCTCAGCTTTTTAAAACAGAGATAAATGAAATCTTGGGAAATGCACCCTTCTTGTTTACTTCGCGACCATTAGTTATTGATATTTTCCATGCTAAACACATTAGTGGCGGTTCCCAAGCGATAAAAGCAAAGGTTTACTCCCCCTCCACCAACAAACACACTCCATGGCTAGGCGAATCCACGGGTACCGTCCATACCAACATCAGTCCTGGGGGAGTTTTGTTTAATTATTTGCAATTTGATTTCGGGACTGGGAATCCCTATCACCGCCCTCTCGTGCAAGGACGAGTGAATAAACACTCATCATGAGAATAACCCGCTTAGCATGGAAGATACCGACTACCTCCTGTCGCTCTATGAACAATCCAGGCACACAAAAACGGATGTTTATTTGAAGTTTTTAGAGGTGGCACATGCAAATTTACTTAGAACAGCAGGGTAATACCGCATATAGGTAGATATATGGTGGACTCATCTGGAGCAACTTGGGTTTTAGGATTTTGATGCAGAAGCAGTATTCCCGCTTAGTACAGGCGAAGGCTAGCAAATAGGTTGAGAAGCGGCTAGCTAGAGAGCGAAAACGGTCATAAACATGCATTATGCATAAGTAACATTGGATACTAGCATGAGTAGGATATGAACACCATGAACATAAATATCATAGAGGCTATGTTGGTTTTGATTCAACTACATGCATGAACATGTGCCAAGTCAAGCCACTTGAAACATTCAGAGGAGGATATCATATCATCATACCACATGTAACACCCCCAGTGGTTAACTACAGTAATCACCCTTTTGATTATGCCATGTCATCATGTTTAACAGTGCATGATCATCATTTGCATCATAATGCATTTCAACTTCTAACTCAAATTCAAATTAAATTAAAGTGGAAAATAGAAGTTATTCAAATCATAAACTAAAATGTCAGATAAATAACAAACGTTCCAGAGGCACTTCTAAAATTGAAACCAACATTATTAAAAATGGATAAGTGGCTTGAACGTCCTCAAACAGTGGCTGAAAATAATATTTAATGACCTTTTAATTTATTTAAAACAAATAAGAAATGATGTTTTGTCCAAACTAATTTTAGGTGTTAGGGAATTGAGCACTGGTATTTATGGACCAGGTCACATGTTTTACAAAATTCAATTTGAGCCCTAACTATTTACAAAACAGGGGTATGGATAAATAAAAAGAGAAAAGAAAAGAAAAAGGAAAAGCCCCCCCCCCCGGACCCAACTGTGGGCCGTGGCCCAGCTGGCCACCAGGCCGGCCCATTCCCCCCTGGCCGGCCCACCCCATCCCCTTATCCCCTCACTCCCCGTAACCCTAGCCCACCGACACCCCACTCCCCCCCCGAACGAATCCCTCTCTCTCTCGTTCCTCTCGATCCAGATCGGGGGGAACTGGCCGACGCCGCGGTCGCCGCCCCGCCGTGCCTCCGTCCTCCTCCGCGGAGTCACGTCGCCGGCGCCGTCCCTCCCGGCCTCCTGCATCTCCCTCCTGCACCGCGCCGTCTTCCCCGAGCCCCCCGCGCGCTCCTCCTTGGCCTTCGCCGTCGCACGCCGCCGTCCCCGTCTCTCCATCGCCGGCCATCACCGAGCCTCGCCGGCGCACATCTACAACGGGGCGTGAGGACCCTGGCGCTGCCTCCCTCGTCTCCTCCCCCCGCCCCCGTGCACACCTCGCGCGCTCGCGCGCCGGGCCGTCGTCCCGCCACCGCGCTGGCGCACGCACCTCGCACCACCGGGCCGCGCCCGGCTCCCCTCGTCCCTGCCCGTGGCCGCCTTGGCCGAAGCCACGCTCGGCCCGCCGTTTCCCCTCGCCCCCTGCACCCTGACCGCGTACCACCTTCCCCACTTCGCCCCGCAACCACCGCCCGCGCCCCGTGGCCTCACCCCTCGCACGCGCGCCCTGCCGCTGCTCCACCAGAGCTCCTCGCCGTCCGCCGCCCTCGCGCTGCTGCCGCTGCAGCTCTGCTCCGCCGCTCGCCCCTACCGTTGCCTGCGCGCGCGTGCCTGACACGCCCCGCGCCCGCCGCGCCGCGCCCGCAGCGCTCGCGCGCACGCACCGCCCCGGTGGCCACGTGCCACTGACCGGTGGGCCCTGCCCCCCCTGAGGCAATGACAGATGGGGCCCAGCCCCTAAAAACGAATTAAAACAAAATGTAATAAAAAAATAATATTTAAAATAAATAAAAATAATTAATTAATTAAATAATTAATTAGTTCATTAATTAAGTTAATTAATCCTGATTAGGTTAATCTAATTAAGTAGTTAGTGTTAATTAAACAGTAAATTAATTAGTTAATCACTAATTAACCTAACAGCCTATGACAGGTGGGACCCACTGGTCCTGACGTCATGCTGACGTCATGCTGACGTCAGCAAGACACTGTTTCGGATAATGTTAATTTAAATAATTAATTAAATTCCAGAAATTAATAAAAACTTTAGAAAATCATATAAAATAATCCGTAGCTCGGATGAAAATACTTTGTACATGAAAGTTGCTCAGAACGACGAGACGAATCTGAATACGCGGTCCGTTCGTCCGTCACGCGTCCCTAACTATCCGAACTTGCAACCGTTCCCCTCTTATCCTCTGTCCGATAATTCCAAAGACCCGGGAAATATCGTCAGATATTCTCCCGCTCCGTCTGTTACGTGTGATGCTGCGTTAGACTACCCCTAGCACCGTGTATCGTATTTGTCATGCTCATGTTTGCTATATATTTATACTGTTTCCTCCCCCTCTTCTCTCTCGATAGCCCCCGACCCCGACGTCGTCCCCGAGACCGACGCAGCTCCGGAGCCCGAAGACACCATAGACGACCTTGCCCTTGCCGCCGAGCAACCAGGCAAGCCCCTCCCTTGAGCATACCGATATCGCCCATTCTAATTTCTCATGCTTGCATTAGAATTACTTCTGCTGCTGCTTTACCTATTCTGATGCATAGCCTGTTCATTGTAACCTGCTGTTGATAATTACCTGCATATCCTAAACTGTTTAGTCTAGGCTGGGTAGAGACCTATCAGTGACCCCACTTATCCCGACTGCCGCGCTGGATCGTCAGAAGACCCGATCAATGGGATTGAAGACCAGGACCCGACACCGCACATCACCCCCCTTAGTTGTAACGACACTGCAGCGTTACTATCGAGTGCCGAGGGTGAAACCTCTTGTAGCACTTCTGATGTTAACTCTGTAGAGTAGCTATTCGGTCGTGGTCATCGAGGGTGATTCCTCCTTCACCGCTTCCGATAACGACACTGTCCTACAACACCTCAAGTGTGGACCCAGTGAGGGTGATTCCTCCTAGTTCACCTTGACGGATACATCGAGTGGGAATTCAATGAGGGTGATATCTCGGATTCCCTGATGTTATGGACACACGGATACTTGGACTTTACAATGTTACTTGGAAAGGCGGGTCGACCCTGAGGGGTACCCGCGTGTGATGTGAAGGCGGGTTGCCAGTGTGGTGCCCGAGTGGTGAATACGAGGCGCGGCCGGGCATTCTTAGCCCTTGCAGCAAGTCCTCGAGACGGGGCGACGGGGTCACATCTTTCGTGAGTCTCTGCTCGTTACCGCAAGCCCCTAGTCCTAGCGATTTGGATATTTGATCCGAGCAGGCCTCTGGTCTGATAGCACTAACCATCACGTGGGCATAGTATGGGCGTTCTGCATCGTAGCATCAGTCGAAAGCTCTGTCAGACGTCTAGTTCAGCCTTGCGGCCGGGACGGACCGGCGCCCCCCTGGTGCCTGGCTTCCCCCTGCACGCAACGACTCGGAGTGCACAGGGCGATGGCCCAAGACCTTTGAGCGCTTAGGATGTAGACCGACGGGGACCTCTCTGCTGAGCTGTAGGTAGGGTTGCGATGTGTCGTTTGGCCGAGGCCGGGCATGACCCAGGAAAGTGTGTCCGGCCGAAGTTAATCGAGCGTGTTGGGTAAGTTGGTGCACCCCTGCAGGGAAGAACATTTCTATCGATAGCCGGTCCTACGGTAAAGGACACTCGGAGTTGTATCCTGATTGATACAATTTAGAACTGGATACCTGTGATGAGACCTGTATGTATGGCTCTGGGATTGCTTTCTCGCAGGGAGTCGAGAAAGGATCTCTGGGTGAGGTTGATATTATTACTGCTACATTATATGGTATTGTTCTACTCTCTTCTACTGCTGCAAGACCGCTGAAGATGCTAGTCTTCGATAGGACTAGGCCTTCTCTCTATTCTGGCATTTCTGCAGCCCAGTCCACATATACAGCCTCCCTTTGAAAATGTTGCATATGTAGTGTAGATCCTTGCTTGCTGAGTACTTCTGAGTACTCACGGTTGCTTTTGTTTTCCCTTTTCTCCCCATATCAGTTTGACGTGACCAGAGGACGGAGCCCCCTGAGACAGATGCCCCGACGATCGTTACTACTACTACCCAGAGGATGGATACTACTACGAGTTGACTGACGACCAGGAGTAGGATCGGAGGGTCCCAGGCAGGAGGCCTTGTGCCTTTCGATCGTAGTGTTTTCTTTTGCCCCGCCTTTCTAAAGGCCTTTCTGTATTTTCTTTTATATCTGTACTCAGATATCTGATGCTTCCGCTGACGCTTGTTCGCAAGCTTATGAATTCGAGCCCTCGAGGCCCCTGGCTTGTAATATAAAGCTTGTATGACTTATTTATGTTTTAGAGTTGTGTTGTGATATCTTCCCGTGAGTCCTTAGGCTTGATCGTGTGCATGTGCGTGTATGATTAGTGCACGATCGGGCCGGGGGCGTCACACCACATCACAATCATTTTAATGTATGTTGACATCCAAGATAAATCATTATCCACTCCTAGGTACTTAAGCATGGCATGAGAAACTATAATCTCTAATTGTCATTGCAAACATGTTTGATCATAATAGGCTGAATCATGGATACTAGGTTAAACATATTTACAAAAACAGAACAAGTTGAGTTCATACCCGTTTCTCTCTGCCACAGCCAGTTCATCAAGTATTGTCATTATTGCCTTTCACTTGCATGACCGAATGATATGAAAATAATAATAGTGCAAGAGTGCCGTGGACTAAGCTGGAATCTGCAAATATTTTATTCAAGAGGAGAAGACAAGGTAATATGGGCTCTTTATTAAATCAATATCAATGCATATGAGAGCCACTCAACAATTTCATCGTGGTCTTCTCCTCGGTACGACTCAATAAAAGGAAAAGAATTTTAGAGAAACACACTGAAATATTTTTGGATTTTTTAGTTTTTCTTGAAGAAAGCAAATTAAAGAGAAAAACAAAAACGAGAAAAATTATTTACACGGGAGAGCTCCCAACAAGCAAAAGAAGAACAAGGAAATCTTTTTGGGTTTTCTTTTAACATTACAACTAAATTAGACTAGAAAGAAAAACCTAAAAGAAGCGAGAAATATTTTTGGGTTTTCTTAAAGTTTTTCAAACACACAAGAAGAAAGCGAGAAAATAAATCTAGCATGGATAATACAATGAAAAAGTGTGAGCACCGACAACTGGAATGAAATGTGTGAACATAAATGTAATATCGGTGGGAATACGTACTCCCCCAAGCTTAGGTTTTTGCCCTAGCATGGTAATCACCGTATGCAGCCTGCGTAATAATCAGAGTGATAGCTCATGGAGGCTCTTGGTGCAGCCTCCTCAGCCCACCGAGTAGCCACAACCTCTGCGTTGTGTGCACGGGCCTCGCTCTCAAGAACATAGTACCTTCCTTTGCGGTGATAATCAAAGAGAGCAGGCACAGGCAAAAAGGTGTCCACAACAGAAGCTTTATTGAACAACAGATTATAAGTATAATCATGGATTTCACCCTTAAGGAACTTATGGTGCTTCATGGCCTCAAAGTCTAAGTACTAAGTGGGAAGGATGGGGTCATTAGGCCAAAGTGATACACTAAACTCCTCTGCTAAACGTGAAGCATAAATCCCACCGTAAAAATATCCACTACCAGTGTTGTGTTGCAATCTGCGTGCAACAATCGCTCCAAGGCTATAACATTTAACACCCGTGAGAGCAGTGTGTATAAGGCTCAAGTCAGGAGCACATAGTGTACTACAGTCTTGTTTGCCTATGATGCATTTTCCATTAAACAGTGCAAAGTATTGAATTGACGGGAAATGAATACTTTTTATTCTACCTTGTGTCACCCCTCTATTTTCACCGTAGCAAAGACTAGTCAAAAATGACTCATACTCAGACCTTGGTGGTTCGTCCAACAAAACCCAAAATGGGATTTTACACACACCACTAAACGCGTCTAGGAATGGTCATAAAGTTTAAACGAAACTCTAGACTCACGAGGATGAAATTTAAACTCTTTAGTAAACGATTCTGTGAGACTGAGATACTGGTTGCACTTATCTTCAATGTAGGGACCGAGCTCAGCATTGTGAACATATTGCTCAAATTCTTCTTTAATACCTGCCATCACCATGAAATCGTTGCACGGCCATAAGCATGATTTGGTGGCAGCATCCTGTATTGAACTTGCACTTGGTTCGACATAAGATTGATGGGTTGAGCCACTACTAGAAGATGCCTCCGAGGACCTCTGCCTCGAAGAACTCCTTCCAAAGAAGTTCATCATATTTGCGTACAATTTTTTGGAAAAAAAATTATGTCACAAAATTTTTATCAACAAAACTTCACAAGAATGATAGCAACTACTCATAGGGAGGCATAGAGGCTATATTAAGCATTCAAACTACTTAGAACTCTAAGAACTCAACATGCAAGCTCATCTACAGCAGCACCAAGAGTAGCTAATTATTCAAAATATAATCCACTAAAGCAAAAACTAATTGGACCAATGGAGGAGTCACATACCAAGTAGCAATCCCCCAAAACAGTTTCAGAAATGGAGCTTTGAGCAAAGAGATTGTAATCCGCGGGTTTGAGAGCAAGAACACGAGAGAGAGAGAAATGGTGATTTTTTTCTGGAGGTAGGTGATGACATGGGCTAAAGAGATAAGTGAGGGGGCCCATGTGGGGACCACAACCCACCAGGGCGTGCCTGGGGCTGCTGGCGCGCCCAGGTGGGTTGTGCCCACCTGGTGCACCCCCCTCTGATGTTATTTGCACTAAAAAAATCTTAAATAATCAGAAAAAATCGTGTTAATTTTTCAGGACATTCAGAGAACTTTTATTTTTGGGTCATTTTTTTATTGCATGGGAAATTCAGAAAACAGACAAAACATGGCATTTTATTTTATTTAATTAAGAAAAATAGAGAATAAAAGTTGAGAGCAGAAGGTTGTGTTTACTAAGTTCATCAACTTCATACCTCTCAAAAATGATCCATTAATAAGGTTGATCAAGTCTCATTAACAACCACTTTCGATTAGCATGAAACCGAAGAACTTTCGTAAAACACTAAGTTACCTCAACGGGGATATGCATGTCCACAACAATAAGCATTTCATATTTCTTTTTGGCAGTAGGTAGAGGTAGTTGAAAACTTCCAATAGTGAGTGTCGGAGATTTTTCAATAACATTAATACCATTCACTTGGAATTGTTTCTTCGGAACGTGCACCGTATGCTCATTACCGTTGATATGAAAAGTGACCTTGCTTTTATTGCAATCAATAACAGCCGCTGCATTATTCAAGAAGGGTCTACCAAGGATAATCGACATGTTGTCGTCCTCGGGCATCTCAAGTATAACAAAGTCAGTTAAAATAGTAATATTTGCAACAACAACGGGCACATCCTCACAAATACCGATAGGTATGGCAGTTGATTTGTCAGCCATTTGCAAAGATATTTCAGTAGGTGTGAGTTTATTCAAATCAAGTCTTTTATATAAGGAGAAAGGCATAACACTAACACCAGCTCCTAAATCACACAAAGCAGTTTTGACATAATTTCTTTTGATAGAGCAAGGTATAGTTGGTATTCCCGGATCTCCAAGTTTTTTAGGTACTCCATCCTTAAAAGAATAATTAGCAAGCATAGTGGAGATTTCAGCTTCCGGTATCTTTCTCTTATTAGTGATGATATCTTTCATATATTTTGCATAAGGGGCCATCTTTAATATATCAGTCAAGCGAGTGCGCAGAAAGACTAGCCTAAGCATTTTAGCAAAGCGTTCAAATTCTTCATCATCTTTATTCTTAGTTGATTTAGGTGGAAAGGGCATAGGTTTTTGAACCCATGGTTCTCTTTCTCTTCCATGTTTTCTAGCAACAAAGTCTCTTTTATCATATCTTTTATTTTTAGGTTGTGGGTTATCAAGATCAACAACTGGTTCTATTTCAACATCATTATCTGGTTGTTTATCATTGTCTGGTTGAGTGTCTTCATGAATATCATCATTATCTTTTTCATTATCACTAGGTGAATGTTCATTACCAGATTGAGTTTCAGCATCAGAAATAGAAACATCATTATCATTATCAGGAGGTTTTTCTATCTCAGGTTCACTAGAGGCATGCAAAGTCCTATCATTTTTATTTTTCTTCTTCTTTCTAGAAGGACTAGGTGCATCAGTGTTAATTCTTTGAGAGTCTTGTTCAATTGTTTTAGGATGTCCTTCAGGATAATGTCACGCCTAATATGCGATCCTATCCGAGAGGTACTCGAAGGTCCCACCAAGGATAGATCCGCATATTGAAGACGCTTTTGCAAGGTGGATATCATTACATCGTACCATTACATAATAGATGGGGGTACAAACAAAGGCATACAAATGCCACATGAATACAACAAACATCATACAGAAGAGAGGCATCCGACTACGAATGAACATAAATGGAAAACACAAACGACATCCACCCTACTAGCCCAGGCTGCCGACCAGGAACCTATCCCCTGATCGAAGAAGAAGAAGCAGAAGAAGAACTCCAAAACAAGCAAACGTCGCTCTCACATCAGATCATCGCATTACCTGTACCTGCAATTGTTGTTGTCGTAATCTGTGAGCCACGAGGACTCAGCAATCCCATTACCATGGGTATCAAGACTAGCAAAGCTTAAGGGGTATGGAATGGATAAGTGGTGAGGTTGCAGCAGCACTAAGCCTTGTATGGTGGCTAACTTACGAGTACAAGAATAAGATGAGAAACTACGCAAACGGTCGCAAACTAGTAATGATCAAGAAGTGATCCTAAACTGCTTACGTTCAAACATAACCCCACCATGTTCTCTTCCCGAACTTCCTTGAAAAGAGACAATCACGGTTACACACGCGGTTGGTGTATTTTATTTCGGATCTGGTGTCAAGTACCCTACAACCAAATATTAAAAATTCCCATCTGCCACATAACCGCGGGCATGACTTTCGAAAGTTTAAAACCTATAGGGGGGTCCCAACTTAGTCCATGACAAACTCTCATGATCAGCGGAGGCAAATCTCCATCTTGAGGACAACCCGATCAAACTCGGAATCCCGGTGCACAAGACATTTCGACAATGGTAAAAAAAACCAGCAAGACCTCCCAACGTGCCGACACCCTGATAGTAGCCGCGCGTATCTCGTCTCAGGCCACTATCGGATGGGACAAGCTACGAGTAAAACCTATCCTCGAGTTTCCCCGTGATGGCTCTGCAGGCTACCCAGTTTGGACCAACACTCATGAGGAGCACTGGCCCGGGTTGTTGATTAATTATCCTCGGGGTCCGGAAAGTCCCTATGTAAGTTTTAGTTGTTATTAGGCAAATGGTAAAACCAATGTTGGGCCTTGCTGGAAGAGTTTTATTCAAAGCAAACTGTCGAGGGGGGCCATAAACCCCGACCGTGTTAGGTACGCAAAAATCAAGGAACATAACACCGGTATGACGAAAACTAGGGCGGCAAGAGTGAACAAAACACCAAGCAAAAGGCCAAGCCTTCCACCCTTTACCAAGTATATAGATGCATTAATTAAATAAGAGATATTGTGATATCCCATGATATCCATGTCCCAACATGGAACAACCTGCAACTAGCAACGCTATAAGAGGGGCTGAGCAAAGTGGTAACATAGCCAAACAATGGTTTGCTAGGAAGGTGGAAAAGGTTAGAGGCTTCTCATGGCAATTTTGGAGGCTTGATAAACAACTGGTAGGTAGCGCGACATAACGATAGCATCGAGACAACTAGAAAAGAAAATATAGTAGTGGTATCCAGGATAATGATCATCTTGCCTGAAATCCCGCTAGGAAGAATACCGAATCCATTAAGTAGACGAACCAACGTAGTCGAACGAATCCTCACAATCGCAACGAAACAGGAACTATCGAGAAGAAGCACAACCGGAAAGAAGCAAATAACATGGTAAACAAACAAGCATAAACATGGCATGGAAAGGAACACATGCTACATGCACGAGGAACATGAATGCATATGAAGAACGGTAAGCAAGGGGTTATGGTTCTACCGGAATGAGGAATACGTCAACGAGAAGGAAACGGTGGAGACATGATGGACATGGGCAGAATCTTGGTAAACCAAGCATGCCACTGGAAATATTGGAAGATTTCGGTTGAAATCGATATAAAGATCATTGGAAACGGATGCACGGTTTGAAAATGACAAGCAAAACCAAATACAATGCAATCTGATAAAAACAGCAACATGATAACTTGGATGCAAAGTTTAAATATGCTACAGCACTCCAACATGAAAACAAATGGAATGGCATTGAAGTACATAACAAGCACTACAAAACATGATTACTGAGCTACTGCTAATACTCAATAGAACATGTTTAAAACAGCATGGCAAGATTGCAAGTGTTAACAGTGTTACAGACTTGGTGAAATTTACTGAACATGGCAAAACAGATTCAGATAGCAATATTTAGAGCTAGTAAACTATGTGCTACAGGAACTTATCAAGGCAAGCAAGAACATGGTATGCTATTACTCAAAATACTTAACAAAACTCCCTCACTGAACTTATTCTAAATCCTCATGGAAAAGATGCTAGCTTCATGCAAACAGGGGTAAATAATATAAACTGTATCAGACTTGGCAAAGTACACTAGCATGGCAAAACATAATTAAGTAGGCATGTTTGCAAGCGTGTTTAACTCACTACAAAGCATATCATGGCATGCAAAAGGAACTAGCAGTAAGATGGCATGTTTGCACTCCTACACATGTCATGGAATTACTCATATGAAAATCACACAAAATCATATAAAAATGACAAAATGGCATATGCTGTAAAAATAACATGTTCATGAACTAACTCAAATGCAAAAAATAATGCCACCACTGGATTCATTGGATTTTTCTAGCCCAAAAACATATATAATATGTTGGGGTCACCATGGAAAAATCCTCACAAATGCAATAAGTCAATTGTTGCCTAAAATGGACAGAGACAGAAATGGAAGCTGCCAGATCTGGACTTGCCCGAAATGGAAAGAGGCTCCTTCCAATAAATGGAAAGCGCAGGATTTTGAAAAAAAGAAAAAAAGAAGGAAAAGTGAGAGGGGATGAAAGGTGGGACCCATGGGGCCCTCCTGGCAGTGGCACACGACGGATGCCAAAGCAGGGGAAACCGAGGAGCAACCGGCCGGTGACGGGCACGGCGGAGGGGCTCGCCGGAGTTGCCTCTGGTGGCCCAAACGAGCGGCGGACGGCCGCATCGGGATCGCAAGAAGATCCCGCACCCGCGTGTGCAAGCCACGGCACCGAACGACGACGGAGGCGTCGCCGGCGACGTGCTACAGAAGCGGAGATGGCGGAGACAAACGCGACACGGCGAAGGCCTAGGCGAGCTGCTGAGGGCGCGGATCGACCCTACGCTGAGCGGCGAGCACGACGGACACGTGCAGAGGGCAACGGGGGACGGAGCACTCGCCGGAGACGAGGTCCGACGGCGGCAGGGCTCGGTTCAAACAACTTAGCGCGACTAGAGCATGCAGAAGAGGGGGATAAGGATGGGGAGGTGCGCATGCTCACCATGAACACGCGAGCATGATCGGGACGACGGGAGGTGGACGGGGACGACCGGAAACATCGCCGGAGGAGATCGGGCCGCAGCGGTCGTCGGAGAAGAAGAGGGCTCGGTCTTGGCATCCCGCGAGGCTGCAGAGGACGTCGGGGACGTAGTCGATGACGGGGAAGACGACAGACAAGGTTGGAGAGGCGGAGGACATCGAGGTTCACGCCGGCGATGAGGCCGCGCGCTCGGATGCACTCAAGACGGGGGTGGATCGGCGGATCTGGGGGAATTTCTCACCTAGCGGCGGCGGAGAACAGGAGAGGGAAACCCTAGAAAGGGCTAGGACAGGGAGAGGGGCTTTATGGGAGGCTAGGGCGAGCGGGGCGAGCTCGCGTGCTCTCGGCCGCGGCCATGTGCGGGTGAGCGAGGGGGGACCGAAGGAGGAAGAAAGGTGGGATCAGGAGCGGGCTCGGTCGCTGACAGCTGGGGCCTGCAAGGCCACGTGGGCACGGGGTAGCGGGGGTAAGCGTGCGCGCTGGTGAGAAAAGGCAAGAGGGGCGCGCGCTGGGCTGCTGGGCTGGCTGGCGCGCGGGGCTAGCTGGGCCGGCCTGGTGGCCGAGGCCCAGGTGGCTGCTGCTGCTGCTGGGCTGCCCTGCTGCTGCTTTCTTTAATATTTTCTTCAAACAGAAAACAAACTAAAAAGTCCAGGGACATTGGGGAGGGGCAAAATGAAAATGAAAATATCCTCATGACCCTGAGATAGAGCTCTATTTAATAAAATTGTCCTGGACATTTTTAGAGGTAGAAAAATAAAGCAAGTTTGAATTAAATTCAAACTTAGAGCATTTTTTAACCTGACCAAAACATGTCCAAATAGAATGAAATTTGGCAGAGAGGTTAAGGATGAGGTGCACTAGCATCAGGAAAAGAATGAACATTTATGGAGGAGGGGAAAAGGTCACTTGCAAAAATGAAAGAAAGAAGAAGGAAGGAAGGAGGTGATGATGCATGATCATACATGGAGCAATCAACAAACATAATGTAGGGGCAATGCACATGATGGAATGCAAAATGACAAGGGCACAATGCAACATAACAATGATGAGCATGGCATATGCAACAAATAAAGGAACAATGCAAAACAAGATGACAATGGCAACCACACCATGATCAAGAAACAAAACACAAGGATGGAATGGCACTATCATGAACATGGCAACAAACAATTGAAACACACGATATCAACGAAAATAAATAGAGGGTAACTGGAGCATCGGTCTCGGGGCATCACAACACTCCCTGTAACACCCGATGTACTTAGCAACAGTGATCACCTTAGTTAATGCCATGTCAGCAAGTTTATCAGTGCATAATCATCATTGCATCATATTGCATTTCAACTCCTAACTCAAAATTCAAATTAAATCAAAGTGAAAATAAAAGTTTTTCAAAACAGAAACTAAAATGTTCATTAAATGACCAATATTCCAGAGACAATGCTAAAATTGTAACCAACATTTAATAAATAAATTAAGTGACTCTAACAGTGTCAAAACAGCAGTATTTAATCCCATTTAGGTTTATAAAATTGCAAATGAAATGATATGAACTCAAAACCATTTTATGGCATTAGTAGATGTTGCACTGGAGTTTTGTGGCTAGTTCACATATTTTACAAAACTAAATATGAGGCCACACATTTTAGAAAAACAGAAAACAAAAGAAAACAGAAACAGAAAATAAGGAAAAAGAGAAAAGGGCCTAAAGCTACCGTGCACTCAGGCCTGCTTGCTACAGCCAGCGGCCCAGCCCACCCCGCGCCTCCTCCCACCTCCCGCACTGCTCACGCGCGGCCGCTGTCGAGCACCTAGCGCGCACGCACCCGGCCCCCCTGCTCGTCGCGCGACAACGCGTCGCCGCGCTCACAGTGGATAAGGCCGAGGCCGTCCCCTCCCCTGGACGCCTCTGCCATTCTTCCCCAGCTCTCCCTCGTTCGTTCCCACCTCTCCCGAGCGCTGCCATGGCCGCGCCGCCGTAGCCCGCGTAGCCACCGCCTCAGCCTCGCCGATCCGCCGAGTCCAGTGTCACCGCTGGGCTCCTCTGCTTCGACTGCGCCGAGAAGCTGAAGCCGAGGACCCCTCCATCGCCGGATCGCGTCGTCGACTTCCTCGGATCATCGTCGTCTGTCGCCGTTGATTCGCCGCCGTCGCCCTTCCCCGAGCATATTTACGCACACCTACAGGGCCACTATGAGTTGCCGCACCTTCCCTCTCCCTCCCCTACATGTTTGCGTCGCCGTAGTGGTCGCATTGGAGAAGCCCGATCCCTCCGCCGCCTGGCCTCGTCGCCGGCGTGGCCACGGCGACCATAGGGTCCAGTGCGTGCCACCGTCATGCTCGTCGCATCGCGTAGAGGCCGTCTGGCCGTTTAGTTTCTCGCTAGCGCGCCCGCATCGCCGTTCGCCATCGCTCCCGTACGCCGCCGTCCGTCGATGAGCTCGCCGTCATTGCTACGGTGCACCTTCGGCCCTGCCACCACCACCGCTCGAACCGCCGTCGCGCCCCTGTTCGAATGAGCCCAACCTCGGCCCCGGAGACGCCCTGTGGGCAAAACCTGAGGCTCACCCGAGCCGCGCCGCCACGTTTTGGGTCGTCGGCGTTGCTCCGGCGATGGCCACCGACGTGGCACACCCAGGGCCCGCCCCTGGGTCACTGCCAGTGGGGCCCCTGGGCCCTAGTTGACCCAGTTGACTGGGTCAACTGCTGACTGGGCGCCGATGTCCCACTGACATGTGGGTCCCGCCTGAAATAACGAATTAAAATAAAATAATAATTAGTTAATCAGTTAATTAAGTCACTAAGCACCCACTGATGGCTGGGCCCCACCTGCTAATTAGGTTAGTTAGATTAAATTAACTCTGTTTAGTTAGCTCTGTCACTGACATGTGGGTCCCACTGGACCCACCTGTCAGGTTTGACCCTGGTCAACCGGCTTTGACCTGCTGACGTCATGGTGATGTCATGCTGACATCATCAGACACTCTTCTGGATAATTCAAATTTAGATAATTAATTAATTCCAGAAATTCTATTAAAACTTTCAAAAATCATATAAAATAATCCATAACTCCGATGAAAATAAATTATATATGAAAGTTGCTCAGAATTTCGATATGAATCTGAATACGCCCTCCGTATTCCTGTCAGATGCCCCTAGCTAGATGAACATGGAACTTTTAGACCGATTTCAATAAATGAATAGTGCCCAACTTTAATTAAATAAATCCAAATAAATTCCTAAATTAACTAACTCATTTATTTAGGCAGTAGAACACCTCTGCATAGCATTTAGGCATGTCATACATATTGTTTGCATTTTTGCCGTGAATTTATTGTTTCTCTCCCCCTCCTTCTCTCTCGATAGACGCCGAGACCGACGACGTTGCAGCTGGGTACGACTACGCTCCAGACGAGCAGCCCGTTGACGACCCCTCTTTCTTGCCAGAGCAACCAGGCAAGCCCCCCCTTGAGCATCCAGATATCGCCCATTCCATTTCTCCTGCTTGCATTAGATTTTGCTACTGTTAATGTTTGCTCCTATTCTGATGCATAGCTTGCTTTTGTAACCTGTTTATTGTTACCTTACCTGCCTATGTTAAACTGCTTAGTATAGGTTGGTAGTGAACCATCAGTGACCCCCACCACCTTACCCTTGTTGCCCCTGCTTGATCATCGACGACTCGACCAGTGTGATCGTCGACCAGAGACCGACACATCACTTCACCCCCTTAGTTGTACGACTCTGCATAGTTACTATCGAGTGCCGAGGGTGATACCTCGTAACGCACTCCTGATGAACACTCTGTAGTGTAGCTGTTCGGTCGTGGTCATCGAGGGTGATTCCTCCTTCTCCACTTCCGATATGACTCTGTCGTGCAACCCCTCAGTGTGAACCTCGAGGGTGATGCCTCATACGTTCACCCTGATGATTTCATCGAGTGGAATCACCGAGGGTGATTCCTCGGGTTTTCCCCCTTGATGTTATGACCACATGGTTACATTGACCTTTGTTACAAGCGGGTCGACCCTGATGGGTACCCGCAGGGGATCTATGTTGTCGGGTGTGCCGGAAGGGCACTCGAGTGTGATATTGTGGCGGAGCTTCGGAAACTCTGATCGTCTCCGTGTGTACTAAATGAGCATATCGGATTTGGGTATTTGATCTGAGTGGGTCGACGTGCCCTATACTCACTACCACCACGCGGGATTATGGTTTATGGGGCCCTCTACGTCGTACGTTTCTCCCGAAAGCTCTTCAAACGTCACGGTTCACCATGCGGGCTGATTGTTGGGATTGGGCTGGATACTTCACTGACGAGTTCAGGGTCGCGCCTGCACCCCGGCCAGTCTCGCAACGCGCAGGGTGCCCAGGGCGATGGCCCAAGACCTCTGGGTGCATAGGTTAGTCCGGCGTGCTGACCTCTCTGCTGAGCCTAGGTAGGGCGCTGCTTCGTGTTGATCTCCCGAGGCCGGGCATTACCCAGCAAGTGTGTCCGGCCAGAGGTGATCGAGCGTGTTGGGTAATAGTAGTGCACCCCTACAGGGATGAATAATCTATCGATAGCCGGTCCTACGATAAAGGACGCTCAGTTTGTATATCCCGATCTACTACTTGAACTGGATACTTGTTACTTAATTGAAGCTTCGGGATCGCTTTCTCGCAGAGAGTCGAGGAAGGATCTGTAGGCTTTGCTTTAACATGTTTGCTTAATAAAATGCTATTCTATTCTCTTCTATTGCTGCAAGATGGTGGCTTCGTGAAGATGTTTGAAGATGCTATTCTTCGATAGGACTAGGCCTTCTCTCTATTCTGGCATTTCTGCAGCCCAGTCCACATATACAGCCTTTTTCCCCTTTGATAATGTTGCATATGTAGTGTAGATCCTTGCTTGCTGAGTACTTCGGATGAGCACTCACGGTTGCTTTGCTACTTCTTTTTCCCCATACCCCACTTTGATGATACACCAGACGATGGAGCCCCGGAGCCAGATGCCACCACAGGAGCTTACTACCAGGAGGGTCCAGACGGCACGTACTACTGGATCGAGCCAGCCGACCAGGAGTAGGATTGGAGGTCCCAGGCAGGAGGCCATCGCCTTTCGATCTAGAGTCGTTGTTTGTGCTAGCCTTCTTAAGGTAAACCTTGACTAACTATGTTTGTACCCAGATATTATTTGTATGACTGACTTATGTATTCGGATCCTCGTGATCCCTGGTCTGTAATATTGTGGATCTTCGTTTATTTGTGTTAGAGTTGTGTTGTGATATCTTCCCGTGAGTCCCTATGCTTGATCGTGCTTGTTTGCGTGTATGATTAGTGCACGATTGAGTCGGGGGCGTCACAAGTTGGTATCAGAGCCGACTGCCTGTAGGAAGCCCCCTTCCAATTCCTTGGCCGAAGTTGAGTCTAGTCATTGAAAAACTTTTACTAACATGGCTATGTGGCTTACGGGCCTACGTCGCCAACTGGGTGGTATTAGGATCTTTTATTCCTCGTCTATACTCTAGGACTCTGATCTCTCTTCTGTTCGGGTTAAATAAATTTCACTAACGCCGACACCTAGGATCTCGTAAATTCCGTCTACCCGGAGAGCTGGATATCTGTGCGATTTCCCTGTCATTGATCTGATTAGTCTGATAATCATTTTCCTTTCCATTGTTTTGTTTAACTTTCTCTCCGAGTTGTATTAAACTTCTCATTGTCATTTGACAATCCTGAATTTCCTCTATTTCAAATGGATCGTTTGTTTCCACCACGTCCTATGACACAGCTTGTGCTTTGCACTTGGGCTCGTGATGCCCCTGGGTTTCCAGCTGTTCTGATCGCCCTCCTGACCAGACTTGGCTACCGTTGGTACCCCGAGTACATGGTCTACGAGGATTACCGCGAGTTCAATCAGGAGCAGTACCATGCTGATGTTCGTATCTATGATCAGCAAGATGACTCAGACACTGAGCTGCACCTTTTCCACGGTATCGGCGTGACGATTGAGATGGCAGTCCATGATGCCGCCTACTCTGCTGTCGCACGTCTCCGAGGAGAGTTCAGCGATATCTTGGATGACTCTGAGTTCCGATACATTCCGTATGCCCCTGCTGGAGATGCTACTGGATACTACACAGCTATATGTGCCCCGTACGAGCCTCGTCGCTACGACCCGCGCGTTCTGATTCAGTGCACTCAGGCTCTGGATCGCACTGTTTGGGCTCTTGCCGTTGAGTTGGTTGCCACTCGAGCATGTCTCTACGATGCTATGACGTAGTTGCTACCCGCTGTTCGTGCAGGGATACATCCGGAGCACATCCTTTACCCGCGCAGGACTCAGATGTATGCTGGTATTGATTGGCCTGCTGTTGGAGGTCACACACCTGCACATGGACCTCTTCTTACAGCTCGAGACCGGGTTCTGCATCAAAGTGCACATGAAGCGCAGGATCCTACCGTGACGAACATTCATCGTCCGCACTTGCAGTTACCCCGTTTCAATGGTTTTCTCCGACATTGATGTAGCCTTTGCTATGTCTCGTTGTGTACTTCCTTACCGCGTGCCTGCGCGCCGCCTAGTATGTCTAGTTCTAAATTTGCGCCATTATGCTGTCCGCATGTACCCGACTCTGTGTATGGATCTGTATGTCTTAATTGACTAATGTTATGTATCTGTTACACTGCTTAAATTGTTGTCGAGTTACATCATGCTTGTTGCTAAACACTTGCAATTACTTTTACTAAACTACCCCTGTTGATACTTAGCAGGATGGTTAGACCAGGTGGTCGTGGTCGTGCCCCTGAACGCCCACCACCGCCAGACTATATGGCAGCTATGATGCAACAATTCGAGCTCAACCACCAGTTCATGACTAGGATCATGGCTCAGTTTCCGCATCAGAACAACCAGAACCCTCCTTCAATGACTTTGACAGAGTTTATGCGACTCAACCCCACTCAGTTCTGCAACTTCGACAAGCCACTGGATGCTGATGACTGGCTCCGCGACATCACTCACGAGATGGAGTCTGCTAATGTCGCCCCTGCCAACTTCATCACCTTCGCGGCCTTTTTCCTAAAGGGTCCTGCTGCCCAATGGTGGGACACACACAAGCGTACACTGCCTGCTGGAACAGTCGTTACCTGGTATGAGTTCCAGGCTGCTTTCCATGCCCGTTATATTCCTTAGGGAATTATGGACCGGATGAAGACCCAGTTCCGCAACCTCACTCAGGGCAACAAGACTGTCGAAGCTTATCAGCGGGAATTTCTTGACCTCTCCCGCTATGCTGAAGAAGACATCGCCACAGATGCCCGTAGACAAGAGAAGTTTCGTAATGGACTCCACCCAGACCTCGAGCTTGGACTTGCTGCTCAAGACTTCAACGACTTTTCAACTCTTGTGAACAAGGCTATTCTGGTTGAGACCGCTCAGATGAAACACAAGGACTCGCAGAAGCGCTATCATGATGCTGGCTCATCTTCGGGCTCAGCACAGAAGCGTCGAGTCTGGATTCCCAACAACGTGTTCCGACCAAATGCCCCTACGCCAAAGAACAACTATGCTGCACCACATCTGCCTCCTCCACCACCGAGGCAGCCAAGAGCTCAAGCTATCCAACACAATGCTCCTCTTCGTCCTGAAGATGGTCTGTGCGTCAAGTGCCGCAAACCAGTTCACCTTGCTAAGGACTGCCGCCAGACTCAGAATCAGTTGGCTTTTCCTCGTACTGGCCGTGGCAATGGTCGTGGCAACAATCAGGCCCGCAACTATAATACTGGGTCTGCTGCACATGGTCGTGGACACGCTTACAACATTGATATTGAAGAAGTCCAAGATCAACCTGCTACTGTGATGGGTACCCTTCTCGTTAACTCAATACCTGCTTCTGTTTTATTTGATTCAGGAGCATCACATTCATTCATCTCTGGAAAATTTGCATTCATGCATGGCATTCGGTATGAGAAGATGCATACTCCGTTAGTCGTTAAAACTCCCGAAGGTCATTGTCATGCTGACGTGATAGCACCTGATGTTATCGTCGAAATTAAAGGGTTGGAATTCCTTGCCTCACCCATCGTCTTGAAGTCTTCCACCATAGACCTCATACTCAGAATGGATTGGTTGAAAGCTCACATTGCTTCGATCAATTGTGCCACTAAAGTCGTCCAACTTCTTCACCCCTCCGATGAGATAGTGAACTACACTGCCCGAATTACTCGGGATGCTGAAGCTCAGATATATGCTCTGAATGCTTTGAACGCCTCACCTCTGTAAGGAATCGAGAACGTTCCTGTCGTTCAAGATTTTCCGGACGTTTTTCCAGAAGAACTTCCAGGAATACCCCCGGTTAGGGCTGTCGAGTTCGTCATCGACTTGAAGCCTGGCACTACCCCTATTGCGAAGCGTCCTTATAAGATGTCGTCGCATGAACTCCTTGAGCTTAAGGAAGAAATCGACAAGTCACTTAAGAAAGGTTTCATCCGCCCCAGTTCCTCTGCTTGGGGAGCACCTTCACTCTTCGTTAAGAAGAAGGATGGAACTAACCGATTGGTTCAAGATTACCGGCCCATTAACCAAGCCACAATCCAGAATAAATACCCACTGCCCCGGATCAATGATCTTTATGATCAGCTTGCTGGATCCGCTGTCTTCTTGAAACTTGACTTGAGGTTGGGTTATCATCAGATCCGTGTTCGTGAAGAGGATATTCCGAAGACTGCCTTTGTCACTCGTTATGGCTCTTATGAGTAGACTGTCATGTCATTTGGTTTAACAAATGCTCCAGCAACCTTCTCCCGGTTAATGAACTATATCTTCATGGATTACCTCGACAAATTCGTCGTGGTTTATTTGGATGATATCCTTATATATTCCAAGAATGAAGAAGAGCATACTGAACATCTTCGGCTTGTATTGGAGAAGCTACGAGAACATCAGTTGTATGCTAAATTCTCCAAGTGTGAATTCTGGTTATCTGAAGTGACCTACCTTGGTCATGTGATTTCCAAGAAAGGCATTGCTGTTAACCCAGAACGAGTTCAAGCCATTCTTGACTGGACTCCCCCGAAGAATGTCAACAAGTCAGAAGTTTTCTCAGACTCGCTAGTTATTGCTGTCGATTCGTTGAGAACTTTCCCAATATTGCAAAACCATTGACGAATCTGCTTCACAAAGGTGTTAAATTTGAGTGGACAGAAAAATGTCAAGAAAGCTTTCAGACACTAAAAGATAAGTTGACATCTGCCCCAGTGCTAGCACCCCCGGATTCCCAAAAGGATTTTGTGATATACTGTGATGCATCTCGTCAAGGATTAGGCTGTGTCCTAATGCAAGAGCGCAAAGTGATTGCTTATGCCTCTCGACAATTGCGTCCTCATGAAGAAAATTACCCAGTGCACGATCTCGAACTTTCTGCGGTTATTTATGCTCTGAAGCTATGGCGACATTACCTTCTCGGTAATCGTTGCGAGATATACATGGATCATCAGAGTTTGAAGTATTTATATACTCAACCAGATCTGAACCTTCATCAACAAAGATGGCTCGAGACAATTGCCGATTATGATATGAATATCTCATACACCCCTGGCAAGGCTAATGTAATGGCTGATGCTTTGAGTCGCAAGTTTTATTGCAACAATCTTATGGTTCAGGAAGCACAACCTCTCCTTTATGAAGAACTTCGTAAATTGAACCTCCATATTGTTCCACAGGGTTATCTCAATACCCTGGTTATTGAACCGGATCTTGAGCACAGCATTAAGATTATACAAAAGTATGACTCTGAAGTTGAAAGGATTAAGCGGTACCTCGAGAAAGGAAAGCCGTCGGAATTCCATCTTGATAAGGATGGGATCCTGTTTTTCCAACACCGTCTCTTCGTACCCAAGTTCAAGGATGAGAGGGAACACGTTATGAAAGAAGCTCATGACACTCCTCTGTCAATTCATCCTGGTAGGAGAAAGATGTACCGTGACATTTGTCAGAGATACTGGTGGCCTAATATGAAGCGAGACATTGCTCGTTATGTTTCTGAGTGTGACATTTGCTGCCGCATTAAAGCAGAACATCAAAGGCCTGCTGGAACTCTGCAACCCCTTGATATTCCTGAATGGAAATGGGACAAGGTCCAAATGGATTTCATTACTGGTTTTCCCAGATCTCAGAAGGGTCATAATGCTATTTTTGTCGTCATTGACCGATTCTCAAAGGTTGCTCACTTTCTGCCAGTTAAGGAGACAATCACTACTAGTCAGTTAGCAGACTTGTATGTTTCCCGAATTGTGTCACTCCACGGTGTTCCCATGGAGATCAGTTCTGATCGTGGCAGCCTCTTTACCTCCAGATTCTGGAATAGTTTCCAAGAAGCTATGGGAACTCACCTGTCCTTCAGTACCGCTTTTCACCCTTAGTCACAGGGTCAAGTCGAACGAGTTAATCAAGTGCTCGAAGATATGCTTCGAGCTTGTGTCATCTCCTTTGGTAAGAAATGGGAGGAATCTCTCCCATATGCTGAATTCTCTTACAACAATAGCTATCAAGCTAGTCTGAAGATGGCACCGTTTGAAGTTCTTTACGGACGTAAGTGTCGAACTCCTCTGAATTGGTCAGAAACTGGGGAACGCTCACTCGTCGGACCGGACATTATCCAACAAGCTGAAGAACAAGTCCGCATCGTGCGTGAACATTTGAAAACTGCTCAGTCTTGTCAGAAGAGCAACTATGACCGAAGGCACCAGGAAATGGTCTATCAACCTGGCGAGTAAGCTTACCTTCGCGTCACCCCGTTGAAAGGCACTCATTGGTTCGGAATCAAAGGCAAGTTAGCTCCTCGCTACATTGGCCCATTCCGTATTCTTGCCCTTCGAGGAGAAGTGGCATATCAATTGCAATTGCCGCCAAATCTTTCTCAAGTGCATGATGTCTTTCATGTATCCCAACTCCGTCGCTGCTTCAAGGATCCTATTCGAGCTGTGGATCACGAAATGCTTGAATTACGGGAAGATCTGTCTTATCCAGAATATCTCATCTGTATTCTTGATCAAGCTGAACGCCGGACTCGCCAAAAGTCAATCAAATTCCTCAAGGTTCAGTGGTCGAATCATTCTGAAGATGAAGCCACTTGGGAACGCGAGGATCGTCTTCGCGAAGAATACCCCGCTTTCTTTCAGCCTTCCTCTTAATTCTAGGGACGAGAATTCTTGTTAGTGGAGGAGAATTGTAACACCCCATGTACTTAGCAACAGTGATCACCTTAGTTAATGCCATGTCAACAAGTTTATCAGTGCATAATCATCATTGCATCATATTGCATTTCAACTCCTAACTCAAAATTCAAATTAAATCAAAGTGAAAATAAAAGTTTTTCAAAACAGAAACTAAAATGTTCATTAAATGACCAATATTCCAGAGACAATGCTAAAATTGTAACCAACATTTAATAAATAAATTAAGTGACTCTAACAGTGTCAAAACAGCAGTATTTAATCCCATTTAGTTTTATAAAATTGCAAATGAAATGATATGAACTCAAAACCATTTTATGGCATTAGTAGATGTTGCACTGGAGTTTTGTGGCTAGTTCACATATTTTACAAAACTAAATATGAGGCCACACATTTTAGAAAAATAGAAAACAAAAGAAAACAGAAACAGAAAATAAGGAAAAAGAGAAAAGGACCTAAAGCTACTGTGCACTCGGGCCTGCTTGCTACAGCCAGCGGCCCAGCCCAGCCCACCCCACGCCTCCTCCCACCTCCCGCACTACTCACGCGCGGCCGCTGTCGAGCACCTAGCGCGCACGCACCCGACCCCCCTGCTCGTCGCGTGACAACGCGTCGCCGCGCTCGCAGTGGATAAGGCCGAGGCCATCCTCTCCCCTGGACGCCTCTGCCATTCTTCCCCCGCTCTTCCTCGTTCGTTCCCACCTCTCCCGAGCGCTGCCATGGCCGTGCCGCCGTAGCCCGCGTAGCCACCGCCTCCGCCTCGCCGATCCGCCGAGTCCAGCGTCACCGCCGGGCTCCGTTGCTTCGACTGCGCCGAGAAGCCGAAGCCGAGGACCCATCCATCGCCGGATCGCGTCGTCGACTTCCTCGGATCATCGTCGTCTGTCGCCGTTGATTCGCCGCCGTCGCCCTTCCCCGAGCATATTTACGCACACCTGCAGGGCCACTGTGAGCTGCCGCACCTTCCCCTTCCCTCCCCTACGCGTTTGCGTCGCCGTAGTGGTCGCATTGGAGAAGCTCGATCCCTCCGCCGCCTGGCCTCGTCGCCGACGTGGCCACGGCGACCATAGGGTCCCGTGCGTGCCACCGTCACGCTCGTCGCATCGCGTAGAGGCCGTCTGGCCGTTTAGTTGCTCGCTAGCGCGCCCGCATCGCCGCTCGCCATCGCTCCCGTACGCCGTCGTCCGCCGATGAGCTCGCCGTCATTGCTATGGTGCACCTCCGGCCCTGCCACCACCACCGCTCGAACCGCCGTCGCGCCCCCGTTTGAATGAGCCCAACCTCGGCCCCGGAGACGCCCTGTGGGCGAAACCCGAGGCTCACCCGAGCCGCGCCGCCACGTTTTGGGTCGCCGGTGTTGCTCCGGCGACGGCCACCGATGTGGCACACCTGGGGCCCGCCCCTGGGTCACTGCCAGTGGGGCCCCTGGGCCCTAGTTGACCCAGTTGACTGGGTCAACTACTGACTGGGCGCCCATGTCCCACTGACATGTGGGTCCCGCCTGAAATAACGAATTAAAATAAAAAAATAATTAGTTAATCAGTTAATTAGTTAATTAAGTCACTAAGCACCCACTGACGGCTGGGCCCCACCTGCTAATTAGGTTAGTTAGATTAAATTAACTCTGTTTAGTTAGCTCTGTCACTGACATGTGGGTCCCACTGGACCCACCTGTCAGGTTTGACCCTGATCAGCCGGGTTTGACCTGCTAACATCATGGTGATGTCATGCTGACATCATCAGACATTGTTCTGGATAATTCGAATTTAGATAATTAATTAATTCCAGAAATTCTATTAAAACTTTGAAAAATCATATAAAATAATCCGTAACTCCGATGAAAATAACTTATATATGAAAGTTGCTCAGAATTTCGATACAAATCTGAATACGACCTCCGTATTCCTGTCAGATGCCCCTAGCTAGATGAACATGGAACTTTTAGACCGATTTCAATAAATGAATAGTGCCCAACTTTAATTAAATAAATCCAAATAAATTCCTAAACTAACTAACTCATTTATTTAGGCAGTAGAACACCTCTGCATAGCATTTAGGCATGTCATACATATTGTTTGCATTTTTGCCGTGAATTTATTGTTTCTCCCCCCCTCCTTATCTCACGATAGACGTCGAGACCGACGACGTTGCAGCTGGGTACGACTACGCTCCAGACGAGCAGCCCGTTGACGACCCCTCTTTCTTGCCAGAGCAACCAGGCAAGCCCCCCCTTGAGCATCCAGATATCGCCCATTCCATTTCTCCTGCTTGCATTAGATTTTGCTACTGTTAATGTTTGCTCCTATTCTGATGCATAGCCTGCTTTTGTAACCTATTTATTGTTACCTTACCTGCCTATGTTAAACTGCTTAGTATAGGTTGGTAGTGAACCATCAGTGACCCCCACCACCTTACCCTTGTTGCCCTTGCTTGATCATCAACGACTCGACCAGTGTGATTGTCGACTAGAGACCGACACAATACTTCACCCCCTTAGTTGTACGACTCTGCATAGTTACTATCGAGTGCCAAGGGTGATACCTCGTAACGCACTCCTGATGAACACTCTGTAGTGTAGTTGTTCGGTCATGGTCATCGAGGGTGATTCCTCCTTCTCCACTTCCGATACGACTCTGTCGTGCAACCCCTCAGTGTGAACCTCGAGGGTGATGCCTCATACGTTCACCCTGATGATTTCATCGAGTGGAATCACCAAGGGTGATTCCTCGGGTTTTCCCCCTTGATGTTATGACCACACGGTTACTTTGACCTTTGTTACAGGCGGGTCGACCCTGATGGGTACCCGCAGGGGATCTATGATGTCGGGTGTGCCGGAAGGGCACTCGAGTGTGATATTGTGGCGGAGCTTCATGAACTCTGATCGTCTCCCCGTGTACTAAATGAGCATATCGGATTTGGGTATTTGATCTGAGTGGGTCGACGTGCCCTATACGCACTACCACCACGCGGGATTATGGTTTATGCGGCCCTCTACATCGTACATTTCTCCCGAAAGCTCTTCAGACGTCACGGTTCATCGTGCGGGCTGATTGTTGGGATTGGGATGGATACTTCACTGACGAGTTCAGGGTCGCGCCTGCACCCCGGCCAGTCTCGCAACGCGCACGGTGCCCAGGGCGATGGCCCAAGACCTCTGGGTGCATAGGTTAATCCGGCGTGCTGACCTCTCTGCTGAGCCTAGGTAGGGCCCTGCTTCGTGTTGATCTCCCGAGGCCGGGCATTACCCAGCAAGTGTGTCCGGCCAGAGGTGATCAAGCGTATTGGGTAACAGTAGTGCACCCCTGAGGGATGAATAATCTATCGATAGCCGGTCCTACGGTAAAGGACGCTCAGTTTGTATATCCCGATCTACTACTTGAACTGGATACTTGTTACTTAATTGAAGCTTCGGGATCGCTTTCTCGCAGGGAGTCGAGGAAGGATCTCTAGGCTTTGCTTCAACATGTTTGCTTAATAAAATGCTATTCTATTCTCTTCTATTGCTGCAAGATGGTGGCTTCGTGAAGATGTTTGAAGATGCTATTCTTCGATAGGACTAGGCCTTCTCTCTATTCTGGCATTTCTGCAGCCCAGTCCACATATACAGCCTTTTTCCACTTTGATAATGTTGCATATGTAGTGTAGATCCTTGCTTGCTGAGTACTTCGGATGAGTACTCACGGTTGCTTTGTTACTTCTTTTTCCCCATACCCCACTTTGATGATACACCAGACGATGGAGCCCCGGAGCCAGATGCCACCACAGGAGCTTACTACCAGGAGGGTCTAGACGGCACGTACTACTGGATCGAGCCAGCCGACCAGGAGTAGGATTGGAGGTCCCAGGCAGGAGGCCATTGCCTTTCGATCTAGAGTCGTTGTTTGTGCTAGCCTTCTTAAGGCAAACCTTGACTAACTATGTGTGTACCCAGATATTATTTGTATGACTGACTTATGTATTCGGATCCTCGTGATCCCTGGTCTGTAATATTGTGGATCTCCGTTTATTTGTGTTAGAGTTGTGTTTTGATATCTTCCCGTGAGTCCCTATGCTTGATCGTGCATGTTTGCATGTATGATTAGTGCACGATTGAGTCGGGGGCGTCACACTCCCCCACTAACAGAAGATCTCGTCCCGAGATCTTAGGAACGAAATGGAGGAGAAAGAGGATGATGAAAATGAAAAGACGGGGAGACGAATGAGAAATTCCGAAGAAGAGAATCGACTGAAGAGGACTCATCGTGACGTCGAACTTGAAAAAGAATTTGAGAATAACTCCAGAAAAATAGAAGAGTCAGATAAGATCCTGGGGAAAAAACCTGTGGGTTAGGGCCCACTGTAGAGAAAACACCATTGAAAAGGATTGTTGAATGAGAAATGATGCCCCGGAACGATTGAAAAACTTGAATGAGGCGACAACCTCGAAATAATTGGAACACAGACGCGAATCTTCTGAGATGTCTTCAGCACTCCGGAATGATTAAATGGCAAGAGGCGAATGAGCAAGGGGAAACATTTGAGTCAAGGAAAGGAATGTGATCAACCCAAAAAACTTGAATTGAATCCACCGGAAAGAAGCCGAGTGAGAGAATGAGGAACTAGATTAGAATCCACCGGTTGAAATAATTGAGGAAAGAATAAAGAGGCTTCACATGAATGAAATGGATTCTCGAATAGAGGCTTCAGAATCAGGGAAGAAAAGGGTGGGAGGGTGGGAAAAGAAAAAAAACAACTTGATGTCGAAACGAACTCCGGAAGAAAACTGAGGATCGATCTTACAAAAGATGAAGAGGATGGAATAACTCGAAGAGAAGTGCACCGGTTGAACAAAGGATTGAGAACACAACAATCGACAATACACGCGTGAACCTAAATAAAATTTGAAGTTGAAGAGGTCTAGAATTAAAACACCTACATCAGAATTCCTCACCAGAGCAAAGTATTGAATTGACGGGAAATGAATACTTTTTATTCTACCTTGTGTCACCCCTCTATTTTCACCGTAGCAAAGACTAGTCAAAAATGACTCATACTCAGACCTTGGTGGTTCGTCCAACAAACCCCAAAACGGGATTTACACACACCACTAAACACGTCTAGGAACGGTCATAAAGTTTAAACGAAACTCTAGACTCACAAGGATGAAATTTAAACTCTTTAGTAAACGATTCTGTGAGACTGAGATACTGGTTGCACTTATCTTCAATGTAGGGACCGAGCTCGGCATTGTGAACATATTGCTCAAATTCTTCTTTAATACCTTCCATCACCATGAAATCATTGCATGGCCATAAGCATGATTTGGTGGCTGCATCCTGTATTGAACTTGCACTTGGTTCGACATAAGATTGATGGGTTGAGCCACTACTAGAAGATGCCTCCGAGGACCTCTGCCTCGAAGAACTCCTTCCAAAGAAGTTCATCATATTTGCGTAAAATTTTCTGGAAAAAAGTTTATGTCACAAAATTTTTATCAACAAAACTTCACAAGAATGATATCAACTACTCATAGGGAGGCATAGAGGCTATATTAAGCATTCAAACTACTTAGAACTCTAAGAATTCAACATGCAAGCTCATCTACAGCAGCACCAAGAGTAGCTAATTATTCAAAATATAATCCACTAAAGCAAAAACTAATTGGACCAATGGAGGAGTCACATACCAAGTAGCAATCTCCCAAAACAGTTTCAGAAATGGAGCTTTGAGCAAAGAGATCGTAATCCGCGGGTTTGAGAGTAAGAACATGAGAGAGAGAGAGAAATGGTGATTTTTTTCTGGAGGTAGGTGATGACATGGGCTAAAGAGATAAGTGAGGGGGCCCATGTGGGGACCACAACCCACCAGGGCGCGCCTGGGGCTGCTGGCGCGCCCAGGTGGGTTGTGCCCACCTGGTGCACCCCCCTCTGATGTTATTTGCACTAAAAAAATCTTAAATAATTAGAAAAAATCGTATTAAATTTTCAGGACATTCTGAGAACTTTTATTTTTGGGTCATTTTTTTATTGCACGGGAAATTCAGAAAACAGACAAAACATGGCATTTTATTTTATTTAATTAAGAAAAATAGAGAATAAAAGTTGAGAGCAGAAGGTTGTGCTTACTAAGTTCATCAACTTCATACCTCTCAAAAATGATCCATTAATAAGGTTGATCAAGTCTTATTAACAACCACTTTCGATTAGCATGAAACCGAAGAACTTTCGTAAAACACTAAGTTACCTCAACGGGGATATGCATGTCCCCAACAATAAGCATTTCATATTTCTTTTTGGCAGTAGGTAGAGGTAGTTGAAAACTTCCAATAGTGAGTGTCAGAGATTTTTCAATAACATTAATACCATTCACTTGGAATTGTTTCTTCGGAAAGTGCACCATATGCTCATTACCGTTGATATGAAAAGTGACCTTGCTTTTATTGCAATCAATAACAACCCCTGCAGTATTCAAGAAGGGTCTACTAAGTATAACAAAGTCAGTTAAAATAGTAACATTTGCAACAACAACGGGCACATCCTCACAAATACCGATAGGTATGGCAGTTGATTTGTTAGCCATTTGCAAAGATATTTCAGTAGGTGTGAGTTTATTCAAATCAAGTCTTTTATATAAGGAGAAAGGCATAACACTAACACCAGCTCCTAAATCACACAAAGCAGTTTTGACATAATTTCCTTTGATAGAGCAAGGTATAGTTGGTATTCCTGGATCTCCAAGTTTTTTAGGTGCTCCATCCTTAAAAGAATAATTACAAGCATAGTGGAGATTTCAGCTTCTGGTATCTTTCTCTTATTAGTGATGATATCTATCATATATTTTGCATAAGGGGCCATCTTTAATATATCAGTCAAGCGAGTGCGCAGAAAGACTGGCCTAAGCATTTCAGCAAAGCGTTCAAATTCTTCATCATCTTTATTCTTAGTTGATTTAGGTGGAAAGGGCATAGGTTTTTGAACCCATGGTTGTCTTTCTCTTCCATGTTTGCTAGCAACAAAGTCTCTTTTATCATATCTTTTATTTTTAGGTTGTGGGTTATCATGATCAACAACTCGTTCTATTTCAACATCATTATCTGGTTGTTTATCATTGTCTGGTTGAGTGTCTTCATGAACATCGTCATTATCTTTTTCATTATCACTAGTTGAATGTTCATTACCAGATTGAGTTTCAGCATCAGAAATAGAAACATCATTATCATTATCAGGAGGTTTTTCTATCTCAGGTTCACTAGAGGCATGCAAAGTCCTATCATTTTTATTTTTCTTCTTCTTTCTAGAAGGACTAGGTGCATCAGTGTTAATTCTTTGAGAGTCTTGTTCAATTGTTTTAGGATGTCCTTCAGGATAATGTCACGCCCAATATGCGAGCCTATCCGAGAGGTACTCGAAGATCCCACCAAGGATAGATCCGCATATTGAAGACGCTTTTGCAAGGTGGATATCATTACATCGTACCATTACATAATAGATGGGGGTACAAAAAAGGCATACAAATGCCACATGAATACAACAAACATCATACAGAAGAGAGGCATCCGACTATGGATGAACATAAACGAAAAACACAAATGACATCCACCTTGCTAGCCCAGGCTGCCGACCAGGAACCTATCCCCTGATCGAAGAAGAAGAAGCAGAAGAAGAACTCCAAAACAAGCAAACGTCGCTCTCACGTCAGATCATCGCATTGCCTGTACCTGCAACTATTGTTGTAGTAATCTGTGAGCCACGAGGACTCAGCAATCCCATTACCATGGGTATCAAGACTAGCAAAGCTTAATGGGTATGGAATGGATAAGTGGTGAGGTTGCAGCAGCACTAAGCCTTGTATGGTGGCTAACTTACGAGTACAAGAATAAGATGAGAAACTACGCAAACGGTCGCAAACTAGTAATGATCAAGAAGTGATCCTGAACTGCTTATGTTCAAACATAACCCCACCATGTTCTCTTCCCGAACTTCCTCGAAAAGAGACGATCACGGTTACACACGCGGTTGGTGTATTTTATTTCGGATCTGGTGTCAAGTACTCTACAACCGGATATTAAAAATTCCCATCTGCCACATAACCGCGGGCACGGCTTTCGAAAGTTTAAACCCTGCAGGGGTGTCCCAACTTAGTCCATGACAAACTCTCACGATCAGCGGAGGCAAATCTCCATCTTGGGGACAACCCGATCAAACTCGGAATCCCGGTGCACAAGACATTTCGACAATGGTAAAACAAAACCAGCAAGACCTCCGACGTGCCGACACCCTGATAGTAGCCACGCGTATCTCGTCTCAGGCCACGATCGGATGGGACAAGCTACGAGTAAAACCTATCCTTGAGTTTCCCCGTGGTGGCCCCGTAGGCTGCCCAGTTTGGACCAACACTCATGAGGAGCACTGGCCCGGGTTGTTGATTAATTATCCTCGGGGTCTGGAAAGTCCCTATGCAAGTTTTAGTTGTTATTAGGCAAATGATAAAACCAATGTTGGGCCTTGCTGGAAGAGTTTTATTCAAAGAGAACTGTCAAGGGGTCCCATAAACCCCGATCGTGTTAGGAACGCAAAAATCAAGGAACATAACACCGGTATGATGGAAACTAGGGCGGCAAGAGTGGAACAAAACACCAAGCAAAAGGCCAAGCCTTCCACCCTTTACCAAGTATATAGATGCATTAATTAAATAAGAGATATTGTGATATCCCATGATATCCATGTCCCAACATGGAACAACCTCCAACTGCACCTGCAACTAGCAACGCTATAAGAGGGGCTGAGCAAAGCGGTAACATAGCCAAACAATGGTTTGCTAGGAAGGTGGAAAAGGTTAGAGGCTTCTCATGGCAATTTAGGAGGCTTGATAAACAAGTGGTAGGTAGAGTGACATAGCGATAGCATCGAGACAACTAGCAAAGCAAAGATAGTAGTGGTATCCAGGATAATGATCATCTTGCTTGAAATCCCGCTAGGAAGAAGACCGAATCCATGAAGTAGACGAACCAACGTAGTCGAACGAATCCTCACAATCGCAATGAAATAGGAACTATCGAGAAGAAGCACAACCGGAAAGAAGCAAATAACATGGTAAACAAACAAGCATAAACATGGCATGGAAAAGAACACATGCTACATGCACGAGGAACATGAATGCATATGAAGAACGGTAAGCAAAGGGTTACAGCTCTACCGGAATGAGGAATACGTCAATGAGAAGGAAACGGTGGAGACATGATGGACATGGGCAGAATCTTGGTAACCCAAGCATGCCACTGGAAAGATTGGAAGATTTCGGTTGAAATCGATATAAAGATCATTGGAAACAGATGCACGGTTGAAAATGACAAGCAAAACCAAATACAATGCAATCTGATGAAAACAGCAACATGACAACTTGGATGCAAAGTTTAAATATGCTACAGCACTCCAACATGAAAACAAATGGCATGGCATTGAAGTACATAACAACCACTACAAAACATGATTACTAAGCTACTGCTAATACTCACTAGAACGTGTTTAAAACAGCATGGCAAGATTGCAAGTGTTAACAGTGTTACAGACTTGGTGAAATTTACTGAACATGGCAAAACAGATTCAGATAGCAATATTTAGAGCTAGTAAACTATGTGCTACAGGGGTAAATAATATAAACTGTATCAGACTTAGCAAAGTACACTAGCATGGCAAAACATAATTAAGTAGGCATGTTTGCAAGCATGTTTAACTCACTACAAAGCATATCATGGCATGCAAAAGGAACTAGCAGTAAGATGGCATATTTGCACTCCTACATATGTCATGGAATTACTCATATGAAAATCACACAAAATCATATAAAAATGACAAAATGGCATATGTTGTAAAAATAACATGTTCATGAACTAGCTCAAATGCAAAAACTAATGCCACCACTGGATTCATTGGATTTTTCTAGACCAAAAACATATATAATATGTTGGGGTCGCCATGGAAAAATCCTCACAAATGCAATAAGTCAATTGCTGCCTAAAATGGACAGAGACAGAAATGGAAGCTGCCAGATCTGGAATGTCCAGATCTGGACTTGCCCGAAATGGAAAGAGGCTCCTTCCCATAAATGGAAATTGCAGGATTTTGAAAAAACAAAAAAAAGAAGGAAAAGTGAGAGGGGATGACAGGTGGGACCCATGGGGCCCTCCTGGCAGTGGCACATGACGGATGCCAAAGCAGGAGAAACAGAGGAGCGACCGGCCGGTGACGGGCTCACCGGAGTTGCCTCCGGTGGCCCAAACGAGCGGCGGACGAGCATCGGGATCGCAAGGAGATCCCGCATCCACGTGTGCAAGCCACGACACTGAACGACGACGTGCTACAGAGGTGGAGATGGCAGAGACGAACGCGACACGGCGAAGGCCTAGGCGAGCTGCTGAGGGCGCGGATCGACCCTACGCTGAGCGACGAGCACGACGGACACGCGCAGAGGAGCAACGGGGGACGGAGCACTCGCAGGTCCGACGGCGGCAGGGCTCGGTTCAAACAACTTAGCGCGACTAGAGCATGCAGAAGAGGGGGATAAGGATGGGGAGGTGCGCATGCTCACCATGAACACGCGAGCATGATCGGGACGACGGGAGGTGGACGGGGACGACCGGAAACATCGCCGGAGGAGATCGGGCCGCAGCGGTCGTCGGAGAAGAAGAGGGCTCGGTCTTGGCATCCCGCGAGGCTGTAGAGGACGTCGGGGACGTAGTCGATGACGGGGAAGACGACAGACAAGGTTGGAGAGGCGGAGGACATCGAGGTTCACGCCGGCGATGAGGCCGCGCGCTCGGATGCACTCAAGACGGGGGTGGATCGGCGGATCTGGGGGAATTTCTCACCTAGCGGCGGCGGAGAACAGGAGAGGGAAACCCTAGAAAGGGCTAGGACAGGGAGAGGGGCTTTATGGGAGGCTAGGGCGAGCGGGGCGAGCTCGCGTGCTCTCGGCCGCGGCCATGTGCGGGTGAGCGAGGGGGGGCCGAAGGAGGAAGAAAGGTGGGTGTGGGAGCGGGCTCGGTCGCTGACAGCTTGGGCCTGCAAGGCCACGTGGGCACGGGGTAGCGGGGGTAAGCGTGCGCGCTGGTGAGAAAAGGCAAGAGGGGCGCGCTGGCTGCTGGGCTAGCGCGTGGGGCAAGCTGGGCCGGCTTGGTGGCCTAGGCCCAGGTGGCTGCTGCTGCTGCTGGGCTGCCCTGCTGCTGCTTTCTTTAATATTTTCTTCAAACAGAAAATAAACTGAAAAGGCTAGGGACATTGGGGAGGGGCAAAATGAAAATAAAAATATCCTCATGACCCTGAGATAGAGCTTTATTTAATAAAATTGTCCTGGACATTTTTAGAGGTAGAAAAATAAAACAAGTTTGAATTAAATTCAAACTTGGAGCATTTTTTAACCTAACCAAAACAAGTCCAAATAGAATGAAATTTGGCAGAGAGGTTAAGGATGAGGTGCACTAGCATCAGGAAAAGAATGAACATTTATGGAGGAGGAGAAAAGGTCACTTGCAAAAATGAAAGAAAGAAGGAAGGAAGGAGGTGATGATGCATGATCATACATGGAGCAATCAACAAACATAATGTAAGGGCAATGCACATGATGATCATGATGGAATGCAAAATGACAAGGGTACAATGCAACATAACAATGATGAGCATGGCATATGCAACAAATAAAGGAACAATGCAAAACAAGATGACAATGGCAACCACACCATGACCAAGGAACAAAACACAAGGATGGAATGGCACTATCATGAACATGGCAACAAACAATTTAAACACACGATATCAACAAAAATAAATAGAGGGCAACTGGAGCATCGGTCTCGGGGCGTCACAGATAAAGTGGTTCCTGAGTCATTTTACCTCCTCTAGTTGCTACTCTAACAGCAAAGTCATTTATATTATTATTCATTTCATCAAGAAACTCTCTTTGAGATTTAGCAACTTGTTCTAATTGAGTTTGAACCATCGAGGCATGTTTTCCTACACCTGTAACATCATTGGAGATTCTAAATAACAAGTCACTCAAGCGAGCAATCATATTGGAATTGTATTTCAATTGTTTCATAACATTTTCATTGAAGTGATCTTGTTTTCTAATGTAGTTGTCAAACTCATAAAGGCATTGACTAGGATGTTTATTGTAAGGATTATCTCTTTCATTAAATTTCATCAAAGAATTTACCTCTACCACCTTTGGTGGTGATGTATCAAGTCCATGTATCTCTTCAATAGGGGGTAAATTCTTAACATCCTCTGCTTTAATACCTTTTTCCTTCATAGATTTCTTTGCCTCTTGCATATCTTCCGGACTGAGATATAAGATACCCCTCTTCTTTGGAGTAGGTTTAGGAGGTGGTTCAGGAAGAGTCCAATCATCAAAAAAATTCAATATATTATTCAATAATTCCTCAGCTTGTCCAACAGTTCGTTCCCTGAAAACACAACCCGCACAACTATCTAGGAAGTCCCTAGAAGCATCGGTTAGTCCATTATAGAAGATATCAAGTATTTCATTTTTCTTAAGAGGATGATCAGGCAAAGCATTAAGCAATTGGAGAAGCCTCCCCCAAGCTTGTGGGAGACTCTCTTCTTCAATTTGCACAAAGTTAAATATTTTCTATAAGGCAGCTTGTTTCTTATGAGCAGAAAAATATTTTTCAGAGAAGTAATAAATCATATCCTGGGGACTACGCACACAACCAGGAGCAAGAGTATTGTACCATATCTTAGCATCACCCTTTAACAAGAATGGAAATAATTTGAGGGTATAGTAGTAGCGAATCTTCTCATCATGAGCAAATAGGGTGTCTATATCATTTAATTTAGTAAGGTGTGCCACAACAGTTTCAGTTTCATAACCGTGGAAAGGATCAGATTCAACCAAAGTAACTAAATCTGGGTTGACAGAGAATTCATAATCCTTATCATCAACAAAGATAGGTGAAGTAGCAAACTTAGGATCACATTTCATTCTAGCATTCAAATATTTCTCTTTCAGTTTGCATAATAATTTCTTAAGATCATCTCTATCATTGCAAGCAAGAAAATCTCTAGCTGTCTCCTCATCCATAACATAACCTTCAGGTATCTTAGGCAATTTATATCTAGGAGAGCTAGGTCTAATAGGTGTTTCAAGATTTTCAGTTTCAATTACTCCATCTGTTTCAACAATTTCATCAGTTTCAGCATTCTCAATATCTTTAGCTCTAGCAATTTGTCCATCAAGAAAATCACCTAGTGGCACACCATCATCAAGCAAGGTACTAGCATCATCATGAGTAGCATCCATAGAAGTAGCATCATCAATAACTTGCGACATATCAGGATTAATAGCATGTGGTGGTGTTGCAAGTCTACTCAAAACAGAAGGTGAATCAAGTGCGGAGTGTGATGGTAGTTCCTTACCTCCCCTTGTCCTAGAGGGAACGATCTTGGTTTTTGTATCCTTCAGATTCTTCATAGTGATAAATAGATAATAATACCAAGTGACTCAACAAATATAGCTATGATCCCCGGCAACGGCGCCAGAAAAAGGTCTTGATAACCCACAAGTATAGGGGATCGCAACAGTTTTCGAGGGTAGAGTATTCAACCCAAATTTATAGATTCGACACAAGGGGAGCCAAAGAATATTTGCAGGTATTAGCAGCTGAGTTGTCAATTCAACCACACCTGGAGATTAAATATCTGCAGCAATATGATCAGTAGCAAAGTAATATGATAGTTTTGATAGTAGCAATAATAGTAGCAGTAACGATAGCAGTGATAGCAATAGTTTTGTAGCAAGTGTAACAGTAACAGCAGCAGTAGTAACTTAGCAAGAACAATATACTGAAAATTCATAGGCATTGGATCAGTGAATTCGTTGGATGATATTCATCATATAACAGTCATAACCTAGGGCGATACAAAACTAGCTCCAGTTCATAAATATAATGTAGGCATGTATTCCGTAAATAGTCATACGTGCTTATGGAAAGAACTTGCAAGCCATCTTTTGTCCTACCCTCCCGTGGCGGCAGGGTCCATAAGGAAACTAAGGGACATTAAGGCCTCCTTTTAATAGAGAACCAGAACAAAGCATTAGCACATAGTGAATACATGAACTCCTCAAACTACGGTCATCACCGGAAAGTATCACGAATACTATCACTCCGGGGTTTACGGATCATAACACGTAATAGGTGACTATAACTTGCAAGATCGGATCTAGAACATAGATATAATGGTGCTAACATAAATGGTTCAGATCTAAAATCATGGCACCCGGGCCCAAAGTGACAAGCATTAAGCATGGCAAAGTCATAGCAACATCAATCTCAGAACATAATCGATACTAGGGATCAAGCCCTAACAAAACTAACTCAATTACATGATGAATCTCATCCAACTCCCTCACCGACCAGTGAGCCTACGAAGGAATTACTCACTTCCGGTGGGGAGCATCATGGAATTGGCGATGGAGAAGGGTTGGTGATGACGAAGATCGAAGATTCCCCTCTCCGGAGCCCCAAACGGGCTCCAGATCTGACCTCCCGATCAAGAACAGGAGGTGGCGGCGGCTCCATCTCGTGAAACGCGATAATTCTTTCTCCTCAATTTTTTTCTCTGAAAATGTGATTTTATAGCGTCGGAGATAGGGTCTGCGGGGCCACCAGGTGGGGACAACCCACCTGGGCGCACCAGGAGGGGGGCGCGCCCTGGTGGGTTGTGCTCACCCAGGGCCCCCCTCCGGTGGTTCTTGGCTCCAGTATTTTTCTTTTATTCCATAAAAAATCTCCAAAAAGTTTCGTTCCATTCCGAGAACTTTTATTTCTGCACAAAAACAATACCATGGTAGTTCTGCTAAAAACAGCGCCAGTCTGGGTTAGTTTCATTCAAATCATGCAAATTAGAGTCCAAAACAAGAGTAAAAGCATTAGGAAAAGTAGATACGACGGAGACGTATCAAGCACCTAGACCCACTGAACAAATTAAAGTTGAACCTAATGTTTCTATGGTCAAAGATCTCTTGGTCGATAATATTGACGGGCATGTTATTTACTTTCATGGTGAAGCCGCTAGAATTGCTAAACCCGATGATAAAGAGAAGAATAAGCTTGTTGTTGGCATGCCTGTTATCTTAGTAAAGATAGGAGATCATTGTTATCGGATTATGTGATTTGGGTGCTAGTATGAGTGCTATTCCGGTTACCTTATATCAAGAAATTATGAATGAAATTGCTCCTGCTGAAATAGAAGATATCGATGTTACCATTAAGCCTGGGAATAGAGACACTATTTCACCGCTTGGATTGTTAGAGATGTTGAATTCTTGTGTGGGAAAATAAAATACCCTACTAATTTCCTAGTTCTTGGTTCTCCACAAGATGATTTTTGTCCCGTAATATTTGGTAGACCTTTCTTGAACACTGTTAATGCTAAGATTGATTGCGCTAAAGAAACTGGCAGTGTTAACTTTGGTGATATATCTCATGAGTTTAATTTTTCTAAGTTTCGTAGACAACCTTGAGATAAAGAATTGCCTAGTAAGGATGAAATTATTGGTCTTGCTTCTATTGTCGTGCCTCCTACTGATCCATTAGAACAATATTTACTAGACCATGAAAATAATATGCATATGAATGAAAGAAATGAAATAGATACGATGTTCTTTGATCAACCACCTATCCTGAAACATAATTTCCTTGTTGAAACTCTGGGAGGTCCTCCTCCACCCAAAGGTGATCCTATGTTTGAATTAAAACAATTGCCTGGTACACTGAAATATGCCTATCTTGATGAAAAGAAGATATATCTTGTTATTATTAGTGCTAACCTTTCAGAGCATGAGGAAAAGAGATTATTAAAAACTATGAGGAAGCACCGTGCTTCTATTGGATATACTCTTGATGATCTTAAGGGCATTAGCCCCACTTTATGTCAGCACAAGATTAATATGGAACCTGATGCTAAACCAGTTGTCGATCACTAGCGACGATTAAATCCTAAGATGAAGGAAGTGGTAAGAACTGAAATATTAAAGCTTCTGGAAGCAGGTATAATTTATCCCATAGCTGATAGTAGATGGGTAAGTCTTGTTCATTGTGTCCCTAAGAAAGGAGGCATTACCGTTGTTCCTAATGATAAAAATGAACTAATTCCACAAAGAATTGTAACTGGTTATAGGATGGTAATTGATTTTAGAAAATTAAATAAAGCTACTAGAAAAGATCATTACCCCTTCCCTTTTATTGATCAAATGTTAGAAAGATTGTCTAACCACACACACTTTTTCTTTCTTGATGGATATTCTGGTTTCTCTCAAATACCTGTATCACAATCCGACCAAGAGAAAACTACTTTCACTTGTCCTTTTGGAACTTATGCTTATAGATGTATGCCATTTGGCTTATGTAATGCACCTGCTACCTTTCAAACATGTATGACTGCTATATTCTCTGACTTTTGTGAAAAGATTGTTGAGGTTTTCATTGATAATTTTTCCATTTACGGAACTTCTTTTGATGATTGCTTAAGCAACCTTGATCAAGTTTGCAGAGATGTGAAGAAACTAATCTAGTATTGAATTGGGAGAAGTGCCACTTTATGGTTAATGAAGGTATTGTGTTGGGGTATACAATTTCTAAACGAGGTATTGAAGTAGATAAAGCTAAAGTTGATGCAATTGAGAAAATGCCATACCCTAAAGATATTAAAGGTACAAGAAGTTTCCTTGGTCATGCTAGTTTCTATAGGAGGTTCATTAAAGACTTCTCTAAAATTTCTAGGCCTCTTACTAATCTCTTGCAAAAAGATGTTCCTCTCATTTTTTATGATGATTGTGTAGAAGCCTTTGAAACTCTTAAGAAAGCCTTAACTTCTGCATCTATCGTTCAACCACCTGATTGGAACTTGCCTTTTGTAATTATGTGTGATGCTAGTGATTATGCTGTTGGTGTTGTTCTAGGACAAAGAATTGATAAGAAATTAAATGTTATCCATTACGCTAGTAAAACTCTAGACAGTGCTCAAAGAAATTATGCTACTACTGAGAAAGATTTTTTAGTAGTTGTGTTTGCTTGTGATAAATCCAGATCTTACATTGTTGATTGTAAAGTAATTGTTCACACCGATCATGTTGCTATTAAATACCTTATGGAAAAGAAAGATGCTAAACCTAGACTCATTAGGTGGGTTCTTTTGCTACAAGAGTTTTACTTGCATATTACTGATAGGAAGGGAGCTGAGAATCCTGCAGCTGATAGCTTGTCTAGGTTAGAAAATGTTCTTGATGACCCACTACCTATTGATGATAGTTTTCCTGATGAACAACTAGCTGTTATAAATGCTTCTCGTAATACTCCTTGGTATGCAGACTATGCTAATTACATTGTTGCTAAATATATACCACCTAATTTTACATACCAACAAAAGAAAAAGTTTTTCTTTGATTTGAGACACTACTTCTGGGATGACCCACACCTTTATAAAGGAGTAGATGGTATTATTAGACGTTGTATACCTGAGCATGAACAGGAACAAATCCTACGGAAGTGTCACTCCGAGGCATACGGAGGACACCATGCTGGAGATAGAACTACACATAAGGTATTACAATCTGGTTTTTATTGGCCTACTCTCTTCAAGGATGCACGTAAGTTTGTCTTATCTTGTGATGAATGTCAAAGAATTGGCAATATTAGTAGACGTCAGGAAATGCCTATGAATTATTCACTTGTTATTGAACCATTTGATGTTTGGAGATTTGATTATATGGGACCTTTTCCTTCTTCCAACGGGTATACTCATATTCTAGTTGTTGTTGATTACGTTACTAAGTGGGTAGAAACTATTCCAACTAGTAGTGCTGATCATAAAACTTCTATTAAAATGCTTAAAGAAGTTATTTTCCCGAGGTTTGGAGTCCCTAGATATTTAATGACTGATGGTGGTTCACATTTTATCCATGGTGCATTCCGTAAATTCCTTGCTAAATATGATGTGAACCATAGAATTGCATCACCTTATCATCCTCAGTCTAGTGGTCAAGTTTAATTGAGAAATAGAGAAATAAAGCTTATTTTACAAAAGATCGTCAATAGATCTAGAAAGAATTGGTCTAAGAAATTAGATGATGCATTGTGGGCATACAAAACTGCTTATAAAAATCCTATGGGTATGTCCCCTTATAAAATGGTCTATGGAAAAGCATGTCATTTACCTCTTGAGTTAGAACATAAAGCATATTGGGAAATTAAAGGACTTAACTATGATTTCAAACTTGCCGGTGAAAAGAGGTTATTTGATATTAGTTCTCTAGATGAATGGAGGACACAAGCTTATGAAAATACTAAGTTATTTAAGGTAAAATTTAAAAGATGGCATGATAAAAGAATCCAAAAACGGGAATTCAAAATAGGAGATCAAGTTTTATTATACAACTCTCGTTTAAGATTCTTTGCAGGAAAACTTCTCTCTAAATGGGAAGGACCATATATCGTTGAAGAAGTTTATCGTTCTGATGCTATCAAGATAAACAAGGCCGAAGACACTAATCCGAAGGTGGTTAATGGGCAAAGGATTAAATATTATATCTCAGGTACGCCTATTAATGTTGAAACTACTATTATACAAACTATAACATCGGAGGAACACATAAGGGAAACCTTCTGGAACGCTCCAGAGCCCTGAAAAAGGGGTAGGTACGTGGTACGGTAAGTAAACCGACTCCAAAAGTTCCATAAAAGTACTTTCTGTCTGTTTTGGAATATTTAAAAAATTAGGAAAATAATAAACAGTCCAAAAAGTGCACGAGGGAGCGACAAGCCCTAGGGGCGCAGGCCATCCCTTGGGCGCGCCCCCAGGCTTGTGGTCCCCTTGTGGACTTTCCCGTCTCCATGTTTCTTCCATGTTACTTGTCCTACACAAAAAAATCATTATATATACTTCCTGAGGTTATGACCACCGTATCGCGGAGATATCCCCTTCTCTTGTTCCGTGCTATTTTTCTGACAGATCTAGATCACCATGGCTCCACCAAGCTCTTCCAAGGACAAGTTCTGTGAGAGGTCATCAACCCCTACCTACCGGAGGTGATAAACATCCCCAGGAGATCCATATGCATGAGGGGGTGCTTCACATCTGTGATGTTCAAAGGCCTAAGAAGACCGAAAGCGTGGAGGCCAGGCTTGAAGCCGTCGAGCAAGAGATCTTCAAGTGCCAAAGGATGCTGGAACGCGGACTCAGCGACAACCACTCCATGGTCACGAATTCACCCGTGAGCACAAGGTGGACGGCAAGTCAATGGGAGACATCGTCTTTGAATTCAACGAGCGAATCGACTATCTCCAAGGCCAAATCTATGATCTTCAAAACCAAAATTTTGAGTATGAGGCAAGATTTAAAGGTATGAGTTTAGCTGCAAATTTCAGGACACATTGATCCTTTTATGATGGGGAGCCTATGCCTTGGAAACCGGACGACAAGCCTACTACCTCATCATCACCATCATCACCCAAGAAGGAGACTTGAGTACATGGGTATAGGCACTCCCATTAGCTTGTGCCAAGCTTGGGGGAGGTGCCCCGGTATCGTATCACCATCACTTTTATCATCATTATCTATCTTAATTCGATCCTCAGTTATTTAGTGAATTAGAAGAATAAAGTTTTAGTATGATCTATTTTCGAGTGCTTGCTTAGTGATCTATCTATCTATGTAATCAAGTTGAGAGTTATATAATAAAGAGTAGTTTGAGTTTTTGCTTCTTTACTTTTATGTTTCAATCCTAGCAATGAAAATAATGAAAAAGATCATACGCTAATCTTATAGAAAGTAATGACATTACATAAGGAAAAGTATATGTGGTAAAATTTATTGAAAATTGACAAACATAACATTGGTCAATGATGCAATTCATGGAAAAATTAATAAGGGAAGAGAAGATTCACATGCAAATACACTATCTTGGACATCTTTTATGACTGTGAGCTCCCATTAAGTATTTTATGCCAAATTGTTAACGTTGGACAAGGAAGACAACGTAATGAATTATGTTTGCTTATATTCACATAGAAGTTATATTGTCATAGATCCTCCAACATGTGGTGCTTGACCAATACCTTTGCTAGCCAAAAATCCGCACTAAGTAGAGACACTACTTGTGCATCCAAAAACCATAAACCCAGTTTCAAGTCATGAGAGTCCACTATACCTACCCATGGATTGAATAAGATCCTTCAAGTAAGTTTTCATCTGTGCATAAAGCAATAAAAATTGCTCCTAAATATGTTTGATCTTTTATTGTAAGGAAAAATAAGCGTTGTACAAACTTGTGATGGCAAAGAAATAAAAGCGACGGACTGCATAATAAAGGTTGCTATCATAAGGGGCAATATAATGTGACGTTCCTTTGCACTAAGCACTTGTGCATTCAAAAACAAAAATCGCATGACAACCTCTGCTTCCCTCTGCGAAGGGCCTATCTTTTACTTTTATGTATTTACTTTTTATGCAAGAGCGAATAGTGTTCTCCTCTATTCCTTTTTATTTTCTCTTTTGTAAGCATCATGTGGTGGGGAAAGATCTAGGAACATATATCCAGTTGGATATGAGTGATCATGAGTTATTATTGTTGACATCACCCTTGTGGTGAATAAGTTGGGAGGTGAAACTATAAGCCCCTGTCTTTCTATGTGTCTGGCTGAAACTTTTTGCTCCATATATATGTTGTGAGTGTTAGCAATGATAGAAGACTAAATGATGGTTGAGTATGTGGGCTTGCTAAAAAGCTCCGACATGAGACCCTTCCTGAAAATATGATGAATTGCAATTGCATTGTTGACTGAGAACATAGTTTGTTAGTTTCAAGAAAGTTTATGCCATATAATTCGCTGTTGTGATGAATTGTTACTTGCTCATGAGAAGTTTTATGATAAAGAATATTGTTGTTATAATAATGATCATGATGCTACTATGTCCTTATTTTGTTTTTATCGACACCTCTCTCTCTAAACATGTGGACATGATTATCGATATCGGTTTTCGCTTAAGGCCAAGTGAGGTCTAAGCTTGGGGGAGTTGATACATCCATTTTGCATCATGTTTTTATGTTGATATTAATTGCATTATGAACTGTTATTTCACTTTATGATACAATTCTTATGTCTTTTCTCTATTATTTTGCAAGTTTCACTTAAAGAGGGAGATTGCCGGCAGCTAGAATTCTGGACAGGAAAGGGCTATATCGGAGGCATTTTCTGAACATCTCCAAATCAGCTAAAAATTAACGGAGAATTATTTTGGAATATACAAAAATTATTGGCGAAAGAAGTACCAGAGGGGGACCCACCAGGTAGCCACAAGCCTAGGGGTGCGCCCCACCCCCCTGGGTGCGCCCCCTGAGCTTGTGGTGAACCTGGCAGGCCTCCGGGCCCCATCTTCACCTATATGATGCCATTTGCCCCTAGAAAAAAATTAGAAGGAAGGTTTCAGGACGAAGTGCCACCATCTCGAGGCGAAACTTGGGCAGGAGCACTTTTGCTCTCCAGCGGTGCGATTCCACCGGGGAAACTTCCCTTCGGGAGGGGGAAATCGAAGCCATCATCATCACCAATGATCCTCTCATCGTGGGAGGACCAATGTTCATCAACATCTTCACCAGCACCATCTCATCTCAAACCCTAGTTCATCTCTTGTATTCAATCTTTGTCTCAAAACCTCAGATTGGTACCTGTGGGTTGCTAGTAGTGTTGATTACATCTTGTAGTTGATGCTTGTTGATTTATTCGGTGGAAGATCATATGTTCGAATCCATTATGCTATTCAATACCCCTCTGACCTTGAACATAAATATGTTTTGTGAGTAGTTACTTTTGTTCTTGAGGACATGGGAGAAGTCTTGTCATAAGTAATCATGTCAATTTGGTGTTCGTTCGATATTTTGATGATGTGTATGTTGTGATTCCCTTAGTGGTGTTATGTGAACGTCAACTACATGACACTTCACCATCTTTGGGCCTAAGGGAATGCATTGTGGAGTAGTTATGGGTTGCTAGAGTGACAGAAGCTTAAACCCTAGTTTATGTGCTATTTCGTAAGGGGCTGAATTGGATCCATATGTTTAATGTTATGGTTAGACTTTATCTTAATTCTTCTTTCGTAGTTGCGGATGCTTGCGATAGGGGGTAATCATAAGTGGGAGGCTTGTTCAAGTAAGAACAACACCCAAGCACCGGTCCACCCACATATCAAATTATCAAAGTAGCGAACGTGAATCAAACAAACATGACGAAAGTGGCTAGATGAAATTCCCGTGTGTCCTCAAGAATGCTTTACTTATTATAAGAGTTTGTTCCGGCATGTCCTTTGCTACAAAAAGGATTGGGCTACCTTGCTGCACCTTTGTTACCGTTACCAATTGCCTTGCTATCAAACTATCTGTTACCGACAATTTTAGTGCCTGCAGAAAATACCTTGCTAAAAACCGCTTGTCATTTCCTTCTGCTCCTCGTTGGGTTCGACACTCTTACTTATCGAAAGGACTACGATTGATCCCCTATACTTGTGGATCATCAGGTCTAGATTCAAATTTATAAATCCAATTTAATTGTTTTGGTTTGCAAAATAAATCTAATTAAATATAGTTTCAACTTGGATCTCTGGATTTAAAATTTGATAATTTAGAATATGAATCTAAATATAATTCAGTAGAAGCTAGAAATTCAAGTGAAACTTAAAACTATTTAAGTTATAACTTAAAAATAAAGGTTTAAGTGGATTAACTATTTTGCAACATAGTTTAGAAACTTAAGATGAACTCTAGTAAATATTTTCGGGATTTATATTTGACTTTAGAAAATTCAAATATTATTTTAATTCAGTTCAACCTTAATTTGGCTATAACTTAAAACAATAGGTTAAACTGGGATAATAATTTGCATTAAATTTTAGGAACCTAAAACTGAACTATAGTAATTATTGGACATGGTACTTAACTTCAGGGACTATAGTGAATAATGTTGGATTTAAACTTACTTTAGTTCAAACTTGAATAAGACTTGAAATAAACTTTGGAAAACATTTTGGATTATTGTTTAACTTTAGGAATTCAAACTTAAATTGAAGTTAGTTTAAACTTAAATGAACTTAAAGTCATTAAATTATACAAATTGAATGAAATACTTTGGCAAATGAATTCAAGAACCAACATTAGTAATTTAGTTTAGTTGAACCTAGTTAGAATCATTTTGGAATCTAGCCAAGTCTAGTGTGTATTGCCCATGAAAGGTTAACAAGTTTGGATTGTCATTCAAACCTAAAAATGAACTTGGTTATCCATTGTTCATAGACCATGACTCTAGTTGCAAGATTCTTTTGAATGAGTCAGCAACCACAAATTTTCATCACATACTCCTTATGGGATGAACCCTTTTAAATTGAAACTTGCATGTGAACCCTTATATCACAGGTACTCCAATTAACAACCACTATGTTGTTTTCCAAACCCTTATGAGTAACACATGACACATGATCTCACAACACAATGACACTGACACCATGCAGTGCACTTGTTGTATGTTGATTTGTATTGTATGATTGTTTATGGTTACTCTTTATGTACATTAGATTAAACGAAGAGCGAAGAGTAGCTTGATCAAGATTGTGAGTTTGAAGAGTCGTCAATACCAGGAAAGTGGAACCTTTAATCATAATCTATGTTTTCATGCATTGTTGTTTTTTCAACTAGGAATTCCCTGTATGATTTTTGCTTCAGTAGACAAGAACCCAGTAAAAGAAACTTAGGTCCATTTACCTTGTTCCTTATAACAACGTGTAGTTTCTTAGTTGTTATCAATAGGGATTGGGACCAACATTCAAAAGGTTAATTTATGGATGACTACTTAATAACAACATAATTAATGAATCATCTGGGTGGTTCTTGGAGTAATTAATAACAACCATATTAGTGAGGTCCAAGGGGGTAGCTGAGCCAATGTCTTGGATTGATGCAACTGGTGGAGCCAACCATGGTGGGAGAGCAACTCTGGAGGACTTTGAGGAAGAATCCTGAGCTTGATGACCGAGGTGCATGTGATTAAGCCCAGCGTGGTGGGATCATCTTCCCCTGTGGTTGTGGTGATGGTGGTGTAGTTTATGTTTTAGTTTCGTCATGTGGTGTGGCTGTTATGTGGCATGGTTGTTCATGTTGTTTGGTTGAGCTTTATTTCCTTGTTAGCTTTTGATCTCAGTGTATAAACCCTTAGGTTGAATGGTCTGTGGTACTAGTTTCATTTTCTTAATGAGAGGACCTCAGGGTTGCGCCCATTTCGATTGAAAGAAGAACATTATCCAATTCCATTTGTAACATATGGCAACCCATCAGTCCCTAGGTTGCATCCTTCACAAATTTTTCCTAGATGGAGCATTCCGTAGTAGCACTCCCTCCGTTTCAAATTATTTGTTTTAGATTTGTCTATTCCTGCATGCGTTATTCAAAATTAGAAGTAAAGAACCGTGACAGTAATTAACTTATTCAAAAAAAGTGAAGTACTAATAGGACTAATAATCAAACAGGCGCAAATAGTTAGCAAAAAACCCAACCCTTACATATACTAGCAGAATGCCCGTGCGTTGCGACGGGCGAAATACATAAAAATAAATCAAACTGCTGACTAAGTGACATGAGTGAAGTTCTTCAAATATATACCTCCTTTTATCAATTTCTTTAGCAGATACTATGCATCAATTTTGTGATCTTCTTCTTCCTCCTCTTCATCTTGCTCCGATCCCCACAGCCCATCCTCCGGCACTGGTGACGGCTGGTGTCGATGTCATACAACACCCTACCCGAGCCGCCTTCTCATCTCAGGCAATGTCAATGCCACCCGGCCCGAGCAACCTTCTTCGTCGGTCCATCATTGCCCCGGTCCACCCTCTGACACTGGTCACGACCAGTGCCATATCTAGTGCCGCCCTGCTCGATCTGCCTTCTCGTAGGTCCACAATGGACCCTTAACCATCCCTCTTCCAAAATTAAGAAATGTTATATTGTAGCACGCTGGAGAGCACCCCACCAACTTACTCAGATCAACCGACATGCATTTATAATACTATGATATAGTGAAACTATGCACATTTGTAAGACATATTATAACAATCATCCATTAATTCTCTACAGACATGCATCATGGAATTATAAAAACCAAATCAAACAACAGAAAATTTAGCATACCGCTATTCCTACTACCAATGGCTAATGTTGAATTTGGTAGAAGCCGCCAAATAACAAACTCAGCAATGTCCATGTAAATGTTGTCCCATGTTTTCAACATTAGAATTATGCTTGGATACAAAGAAATTTACCTTGACAAGAGGATCTGCAAACAAATGACGAACACTTAAGAGTCTTATCCAAAATCTGTACAACCTACCCAAGATTAATTCTCCAGTGATGTCTTAACATTTAAGCCTCTACACTCGAATTGTTTTTCAATCAACTGAACCTAAGTTGTAGCATACTACTAAAATAATCAGTACTTCATAGGAACCATTTTCACATCATTTGTATCCTAGGAACGCTAAAACAATGCATCTACTTAGATTATGCCTTTGCCAACTGACTGAATCTCTAGTTACAGAATTATGTTCACAAACTTGTTACAAAAAATAAGTCGATAGGCTGGGAATGTAAAACCCGCACATTATAGCACTTAGAGACTTAAGTCATATAGTAAATATACAAATGTAAATTCATGATGTCCGATTGACAAAAATATGCAGAAGCCCAATGCATCAAGAGTGAAAAAGATGTCTCTATGGAAGCTCATCTCTATGGAAAATCAGAAACATATATCGTATTTCAACGGTCCATTTGCCAGTGACATCCAATCAAGGACTTACCTGCTAAGCCATTTGTACCATTCACCTAATTTTCTGCTACCAAGATACCCCCAGGCTTCACCATCCAAAGCAGCAAAAACAAGCTCGAGTATACGGGGTGATGTTAGTACAAAAACCATGGTTTAGAAATAAATCACCACAAATTTGTACCAAATCAGTTGTCAAACAACGAGAAAGATACCACAAGCTGCACACTCGTAATTCAGCAAAGGAATATAAATAGGTGGACAATACCTACAGGATACCTTTTTTTTAGAATCTTACAGGACACCTTAGATAACATGGAATTAAGTAAGAAATTTCTGGCTTCTACATACAATACCTTTTTCTTGAGTTGGCCTAGATCATGAAGGTGACAAAGAGCATAAACTATAGTGAGCAAATGAATCAACCCTCTGTAAAATTTAATATATATCATGCTCGCAAATAGCAAAGGAATATAAGGAATGTAGGTGGAGAATACCTACATGCCACCGTTGATAACATGGAATTAACTAAGAAATTTCTAGCCAGTCTTACAATCCTTGTTTCTTGAGTTTGCCTAGATCATGAAGGTGAGAAAGAGCATCAACAAGAATCAATCCCTGTATACAATTTAACATTATTAATGAAGCATCTATAACCAGGTGAGTTTCATGCCGGGGAGGGCAGAACACAGCAGGCATGTACGCCGTCCACACCACGCACGCAGAAGCCGGACACGGCAGACATGCACACGCCACACCCTCTGCCTGTAGCCACCGGCTCCCGCGCACTCTCAAGCACAAACATGCACGTGCCTCTGTCGGTTGTCCTCTAGCGCTTGCCCACCTCAAGCCCCGCCCCACGCTCACCATCTGCAAAGACTCGCTGCCGCCAGTGCCCTTGGCCGGCATGCCTCGGCATCTCGGGCTGGCCCTCAAGCCTTGGTCGCTACGCTCGCCTCTTCGGCAATTCATACAGGGCCCGTGCCGGTCAGTGGTGCGAAGGGGTGACGGCAATGCGGCATGTCCATGAGGCATGGAATCCGGGGAAGCGCCGTGGGGCGCTGCGTACAGCGAAAATGAACTCCGGGATGCAAGCGGCGGCGCACACCGAACAATCAGGCGGATGGGATCGAAGAGAGACACATGAGTGCGGGAGGATGGATGGATTGCCATGCCTTGTCGCCACTCAACAGTGCCACCATCTCCGTTTAGGAATCTAGCCGCCTAGCACCTTGCCCATGGTGACAATCCAGCCGGTGGCGGCCTCGCTACAGCAGGATCCTATGTCCATGGTGATGACCTTCTCGGCTGCGGATAAAAAGAGCAAGGAGGGATTGACGTCAGGGGAGGGGACAGAAGAGGAGGGGACATCGAGTGGCTCCCTGGGATCTCCGACGAGTGCCGCCAGTCCGCGTGAGGGTGAGGAAGAGATCGGGAGAGAGGCTCATGAAATCACGATCTGGATGTGACCGAAGGAAAGTTTTTTTTTACATCAAAACCGAAGGAAAGTTTGTAGAATGGTTTGTGATCTAGGAATATGTGGCCTGGGTAAGGAAAGTTAAGATTTGAAAAGAAAGATTAGTACGGGGATGAATCGGGCTGGGTGGGGCTCTCATGATCATCTATTTGGGTATGTTAGAAAAAAACCATCGATGGGCTTTTTTTTCTTTGGAAAAAAATCATACGCGAGGTGGGCTAGCGTTGAGAAAATCGGTGGAGGGGGAGGTCCTTCGATCAACAACGACCTATGGACTGCTCCCTAGAGATACACACTCCATAATCCACATCGTCTTGATGTAAGAAATAACTTTTAACCCACTAATCCAAATCCGAACTCCCCCAGTGCCAGATCGGACTGCCCGGGAAGTCACTCATGTCCACCACATCGGCAACGCTCAAGAAATCGTCGAACATGTCATCGCGCACCGTCGCCACGTCCAGTACGCCGGTCTCAGCAGAAGAGGTATTGCTCTGCTCCCCACCTCCAGCCGCCATGTCCTTGATCTCCTGCTCACCACCGTCTGTTCCCTACAGACAGCTGTAATACATCTTCATGAGCTCGTCGATGGAGTTGCGGTCCGCCTCCGCAACGCCGTCAATGCCCGGCAGCGCAACACTGGCGGAGCTTCTGCAAGGCCGAGTGGGCCGTGGCCCGCCCAGGTCTGGAGCAATTTTTTTTATATATGTATGCTTCATACCTAGCCGGCCAGCCCAGCCCACAACCAGTACGCAGGTGCAGCCCACAGCCTATACACACATCAGGCTCTGCCTCGCAGACTCGCACAGACCGACAGACGCACAACCGCACGTCCAAAAAAAAAGCACACAACGGAGCTGCCGCTGACCGCCGTCTTATAGCGCAGCCGCCGGCTGCCGCGGGGCCCGCTGCCAGCCAGCGCCGCCCACGGGCGCGGCGCACATCAGTCCCTCTCTTCCCTAGTTCCCTTCATCCAACGCCCAACCGGCCACAACCACTCCTTAGCCGACCCACGCACGGACGCGCACACGCAGCCGCGATCAGGTTAGCCGGCGACGGCGGCGGCGCGAGGGCCAGGCAGTGAACTGCCAACTTGGAAAATCCTTCTCTGAATCCTTACAAGCTGCGAAGGTAAATCGATTCAAATCATCCCAATTTTATTCCCCTGAACTAAACCTAGGTCATCGTTCATTGAAATTGAATCATCCCCAAAATTCCCAATTGGCTGAATATTTCACTGAAGATCATACTGGCTTAGTGTCAAGTGTCCACAGAACACAGTAGATGGTTTCTAATTTAGTAGGCAAGTTTTGTTTCCACAATTGAGCAATTGGGCTTGCTATAGCATAAATAACTCATTCCATTGTGTTTACAGGTTACAAGTTGAGGTCTAGGCAGCCATGGGCATGGCCAGTCAGCAAAAAATTGATTTGGTTTTCAAAAGAAAAAGAGATGATGACATGATTGGATTTGAGGAAGATCCTTCACCAATGGCAGATCAACCTTTGCCAATGCTTGAAATTGAACAGCCACACCCAGAGAGCCAAGATGAAGGTCTTCATGCAAATGAACCTATAACATTCTGAGGTGTTGAGTTCTTGCAGCGAGACCCAGGATTACGCCCGCAAATTTGGCAATATCCACCCGAACAAAGAGATAGTGTGCGGAGAGCATATTTGATGTTAGGTCCTATGCAAGCTGAGCTACAGATCTATAAACCTTCAGGTGAAAAAGGGCATCAACGCCGCTTCCAGTACAAATGGTTTGGTAATTTCCAGAAATGGCTAGAGTATTCGGAGGACAAACATCGTGCTTATTGTTTGTATTGCTTTGTCTCTAGTAAAAATGAGAATAGACGAGGTGGTTCTCATGTCTTCACAGTAGATGGATTTGACAGTTGGAAGAGAGTTAACTCTGGAAAACATTGTGCATTCTTAACCCACATGGGCTCTGGACCATGCTCACCACACAATAATGCATTCACAGATGGCCAAGCCTTGCTGAATCAATCATGCCACATAGAAACTATTATGGCGGTTAAGGACAAGGAGAAAGTAGAAAGAAACCGTCTTAGACTGAAAGTTTCAATTGCGATGGTTAAGTGGCTCGCACTTCAATCTTGTGCTTTTAGAGGACATGATGAAAGACCCGAGTCAAAGAATAAAGGCAACTTTCTTTAAATGGTGGAGCTTCTTGCTGAATTCAATCCTGATATTGCCAAATGTGTGTTGGCGAATGCTCCATATAGTTCTAAATACACATCACCAGATATTCAGAAGGAGATCTTGAGTATATTTGCATGTAAAATCAGGAATCGTATCCGTGAGGAAATTGGGGATTCTAAGTTCTCTATATTAGTGGATGAAACATGTGATGTAGCAAAGAGAGAGCAAATGGCTTTGGTTCTTAGATTTGCTGATAAAGGTGGTATTTTCCAAGAGAGGTTCTTTGACTTGATACATGTAGCAAACACAAGGTCTTTGACACTTAAAGACAAATTGAGTTTTGCTTTAACCAACCATGGTTTTGACATTCAGAACCTTCGGGGACAAGGTTATGACGGTGCTAGCAACATGAGAGGCGACTTGAATGGACTTCAAGCTCTTTTCCTCTAAGAATGTCCATATGCTTATTATGTCCATTGTTATGCCCATCACTTACAACTTGCTCTTGTTAATGCATCCAAAGAAGTGGTTTCTATTTCTCAATTCTTCCAGAAACTGCTCTATATCATAAACACCGTTGAATCATCTTCAAAGCGACATGATCAGCTCCATCAAGCCCAACTAGTTGAACTTGAAAATGCAATTGCTAATGCCAATATTGAGACAGGACAAGGGGCAAATCAGATCCATACCCTTAAGCGACCAGGGGACACAAGGTGGGGTTCTCACTTTGGTTCAGTTTACAGCCTTATGAAGATGTTTGGTGTTGTTTTTTATGTCATCCAAGATATAGCAGCCGATAGATCAATTGGCTCATTGCGTGCAGATGCCGACACTTGTTTCGGCTACTTGTCCTCCTTTGAGTTCATATTTAACTTGTGTTTGATGAAGGAGATATTTGAGATAACCGAAGTGCTTGGCCAAGCTTTACAGAAGAAGTCATAAGATATTGTGAATGCTGTTCGTTTAGTCTCCTCAACTAAAGAGTGTCTCCAACAGCTAAGATCAGATGATGGCTACCAAGAATTTATTGTCACAGTTGTTGAGTTCTGTACAAACCACTCCATTGCCATTCCTGACTTTGAGGAAGCTTACATCATGCGTGGTGGCCGTGCCCGTCATCAACCCAATCAGCTGACCAAGGAGCATTACATTCGAGTCGAAATATTCTATGCAACACTGGACACTCAACTATTTGAACTAAATCATAGGTTCAATGAGAAGGTAATGGATCTTCTAACCACTAGTGCCACCTTGATTCCTAGAAACAAATTTAGAGGATTTAAAGCTAGTGATATATGTGACATGGTTAAAAAGTACTACCCAGCAGACTTCCCCCAACAAGATATCTATGGATTACAACTACAGCTAAAACATTCTGTTTTGGATGCTTCCGGATGAATATATGAGAAATATATCAAACTTGATTGATCTTTGTCGATGCCTTGTGGAGTCAGGAAGACATGTTGTCTTCAATTTGATTGAAAGATTACTTCGTTTGCTCATTACCCTTCCAGTTTCTACGGCGAGTGCTGAGCGTGCATTTTCCAGTATGAAGATCATTAAAACAAGGTTGCGCAATACAATGGAGGATGACTTTCTTGCCAATAACTTTGTTAGTTAACATAGAGGGTGAACTTCTAGAGAAGTACAGCTATGAAGATATCATTGAAGATTTCAAATGCGTGAAGGAACGGAATGCTGATTTGCAGTATGTAACTCCACACAACCTTGCCTGGTGGTCAAATGGTATGGCTTATTTTGGTTTGGAGTAGTATATATGGTCAAATGTTATGGCTTATTTTGGTCTCGGTAGTATATATGTATATATATGCATCTGCTCATCTTTTATTCAATGTGACCAGAAGGTGTAGTGACTATATCTATTAAAATAGTATATATGCTTTAGAATTTGAAGAATATTGTGCTCTCTGGCCCGCCCAACTTTTTTTTAAGCTCCGCCACTGCAGCGCAACCAGCTCCCGGCCACTGCCACTGTCGACATTTCCTCCCGCGCTCTGGTTGCCGACCTGTCGCTTGCGCTTGTCGACGTGGAGGCCGCGTTCCGCTTCCCGCGGCTCCTTGTCGTCGTCGTCGTCATCGTCTTCCTCCTCCTCGAGCGGCGTGATCCGCAGGGCGCGCTGCACCTGGCGGTCGAGCGACTCTTCCTGGGTGATGACCCTGGACCAGGTCTCGGCGTCCCTGGCGCTCATCCTATGCTGCAGCCGCTTGGATTGCCACACGAGCTTGCGCATCTGGTCGAAGCGCGGGCTCAGGTGCTTGATCACCGCGCTCAGCAGGGAGATCTTCCACGCCTTCTTCAGGTCGTGGGGCTTCCGGTACGGCGGCGGACCCTGATGTGCCTGAGTCTCGCCCTGCAGGCCTCACCAGGCCTCCTGGCCCGTCGGCCACCACGGCGGCGGCAGTCCCCTGTCCAGCGGGAAGCTCCGCTGCGGGGGCTCGCAGTGCTGGATCAGCGCCGAGAGCAGAGACCCCAGCGTGCTGTCCTGGATGTCGAGGAGCCCGTGGAGGAACGACGACCCCGGGCTTTCGAGTGCCGTCGACGGACCGACCAGGGCCGTCGGCCCGGTCCGCTCGAACCCAACGTCCCCCTTCCACCAGCCGCGGAGGCTGTCGGAATAGCCGGACACGGGCATGCCGGTCTCGTCCACGATGCCGTCCACGAACCGCCGCGCGTTGCACGCCTCCATCATCCTGAGCATGTGCCGGAGGACGCCGTCCTGCGCCCGGAGCATCGCCTTGCAGCGGTACCGTGACTCGGGCATCTCTGCCTCCTTCTCTGCTTGGGCCAGGTCCGTGCCTTGCCTCGGCGCGGTTGCTCCCCGGGCTGCCCTCGAGCTTCATGAGAAGCAACTGGTCCTTCCACATGCGCTTCTTGAGGTCCGCGATCTCGATAGACTCTGAACCTGACTCGGACTCGCTGTCGTCCTGCAGGTCCGGCTCGGCGGCAACAGCCACGGCAGGGTCGGCCTTGGTCTTGCCTCTGTCCATGGCTGGCCGTGGCAGCTGGTGCAGGCCAGGAACAGGTCTGTCGTTGCTCGGGCTTCCCATGGGAACGTAGCGGCTACGGGTGTAGCGGCTCGTCGATCGAATTTATAGGTGGTGCAGAAGAATGTAGAAGAAGGCTGACCGTCTAGGGATGCGAGCCCACCACTGGGGTAGTGCATGGCGGTATCTTCGCGAGCTCGGTAGCTCCCGTTGGAGCGCACATGGTTTCGATCATGACTCACGGCGTAAGTTGTTCTCTTCCAGCAGACAACACAAACACGCAGCAAAACATGGAAGTGAGAAGAAGAAGAGGATGCATGTACGTCAGTTCAGCCTGTTCACCAGGAACCATTAGTCTAATACTAAGATGGCATCCATGCATGCACTAGAAATTTCTTATGCGGAATGAGCCAAATATCCCAGCTGTTTCTTGTGCTGATCTCTTTTGGAAATGCGAAGCCCTGTGCTGATTGATCTCGGAGCGCAGCATACGCAAGCACAAACGTACTCCTTGAAAAGTATAGTCGGTACCATTGAATTTCGTGTCACCATCTCAGGAGACACTGAATTCAATAAATGCGTGGCCGGACGATTTTGTCAGTTGGACAAAAAAAAATAACCCTGTGAAGAAAGGCTGAGGCTGTCTCTTCTTTTGTGTCCTACTCTTTTTTTTTCAGCCGTGCGTTGTAACTAGATATAAATATTCAATTATGTCACCTTGTGATTTATCTGTGCATATTAATGTGATTTTGTAAATAAATATTAAATATTTACTAAATCCTGCACGTGATTACCTTATGTTTTGATGAAAAGTTTGATAAATAAATTAAAATGGAATTGGTTCAGAAGGTAAGTAAAATTCAAAACTGTGGCTGCTCCTGATGAACAGTAAATTCGAAAAAATAGCAAACAAATTCAAAAAAATCTGAACTTTTTACACATGAAAGATGAGAGAATTTTCTAGGTGCGTGCAAAATTTCATGGTGTTTGGACATTTCACGAGCCCGCGGTGAAAAAAATCGGTCTACGCAGTGCACTTTTGAAAGTTTCTTTGACAAGCCAAATTTGTTATTTTTGCCCCGAGCTTCTCAAATGTCCAAACACCTTGAAATTTGGCAGGCACATAGAAGATACTCTCAACTTTCATGTTTAAAATTTTCAGTCTTTTTGAATATTTTTACTATTTTACTGTTCATCGGCACGTGCAGCCGAGCCTGGGTGCAGAATGCTGCACTCAGTCAATTAAGGTAATTGATTATCATACGAGAAAGGTTAGACAAATGGGTGGTGAGAAGAAAAGTGAAACATGTAACCTTGCGTTCTTTTTAACTAGTAGAGGCTAGACGAGTATAGAGAACCCAAAATAGTAAAACGCCCAATATTGTAGTTTTCACGTACGATAGATTCTTAGGTTTTTTAATTAGTATAGAGATTTTTGAGTAAAGGGAATCCCTAATTTTTTTGTTGGTTTGTTTCTAGGCCAAATGAAATGCCCTGCATTTTCTGTCAATATGAATGTTGCAAACATTTCATTTCACAATATGTTGGGGACAAACCTCTTCGTTTGTTTTTCCTTTTTTCTGAACTTTGTGTGAAACTAGGAACCCATGATTTATTAACATTGTTCATGAATTCGAGCAACATACATTTGTGAGACTATATTGAGGTAACTTGGCTTTAACTAAATTCAAATGACTTGGTTTCATGTATGAATTTATGGCTTTTATCTGCCAGACGATTAGTTAATGGTTAACTGGTGAAGCTCCATGTGTCATGGCCGAAGAACACAGGCTGGTCCAAAGTTTGTGTTAGTCAAAGCTACATTGATATGTAAAAAACTTCCCTTAAATACATAAAACATTGAAATGCTACCACAAGATCAGCTGTGATTTGTATTGAGGTAATATCACCCAGAGCCACAGAACTGACGCTTAATATTCAATTTGGTGCTAAAATTTTGAAAATATGGATCTGTGGTCATTTAACTTGAATTCTAGTGCATGTACGATGCTTTCTACCGTATCCGGGCGTACACCCTGCCAGCATGTCAGTGGCCCACATGTCCGCGGCCGGGAGTAGATTTTTTTTTTAGATAACTCCCTGCATATTTTTAGTTACCCACAATAGCCCAGGTAGGACCCATCTCCCAGTGAACAGTATAAAAAATATATAAATGTAGGGTATCGAACACGCAACCTTCTGAAGCGCGGCTCACCTGTTGGACCACTACGCCAGATGACACTAGATGGTTCGTGTGGATAACAATATCCTATTTATCTTCTATTATGAAATTACGCTGGCCAGTTTGCTGAAATGGGCTATGTGAAGTACAGCCCATTTTGCACCTTTGTTTTTTTTTTTGGTAAAGAAACATGTAGATAGTATGTAAATTATGATCTCAGTAATAAAAATACAATCTAAATATTCATGTGTCTATATAGTAATCCCTCCGTCCCGTAATACAATCTAAACGCTCTTCTATTATGGGAAGGAGGGAGTAAATACAAACGAAATACTTATTTTTTCAATTGTTCATGTGTTTTTTTTAATTTATATACATTTAAAAAAATATAATTAGGAATGTTTGTATAATTTAAATAAGTAAGTAATAGTTATGTTCAAATATTTGAGTGTTAAAAATATTATACATACAATGACGATTAATATAAAGCATTTGAAATACAATGTGTAGTACATATAGACATTTATTAAACACTTCAATATATTTGTAAAATGTAAGTAATAAAATTTCAAATATTTGTGTACTAAAAATACTATAAATTAAACAATTATTAGTAAATATGAACATTTAAGTATAACCATGTGTATTATCTAAAAATATTAGTTAATACGGACATTGCTTTTATTAAATAAATATGTTTAATGACCCAAAAATATACACTTTGTTTATAATTAATTATACAAATGATGAATGCAAACATTTATTAAATATTTATGAATATTCACTTCTGTATAAGTTTTAATCATGACTTATATTCAAATTCATTATATAGTTAAATATTATCCATGATTGAATATTCATAGTAACAATTTAAATTTTAAATTATGAATATTTTTAGTTATACAAACATTGAACTATACAATTGTGCGTATAATTATTGAAATGTTTTTAATAATAAAATGTTATTTTTGAATTGTAATTTTAAAAACCAAATGTTTAGTACACACATTTATATAACACACGGGTTTATATAATACTCAGGTTTATAAGATATTTTACTAAAAAGAATTTATCTTGGAAAAGCATGTGCAAAAATATGTAGTAATACAAACTTCTTTTTAGAAACTGTAGTAATACACACATTTATATGACACACAGGTTTTACAAATATCTTAACAAAAATAACGCGTGCAAAATGGGCCTCGGCATACGCAGCCCATTTAATGTCCACATGCAGGCGCTTTGACGTTTGTTCTCCGTAATATGTGACCGGACCTGAAGTGTGTACTTGCCAGCAGGGACGGAGCCAGGAATTTGACATAGGGGGGGCGAGTTTCAGACTTGAGCTCTTATAGACTGATGGGCACCGGATGATCAATCAGAAGTTTAAAGTGTGCAAAGAAACATAAGCCCGGATTTGTATTTTCGTTAGCGTAAACAACTGACTACAAAATTATTATGAAAATATTCATCAATCTATGACACAAAAAAGGTATGTAAATTAGTTATATTACATAATTTGACAGACGGTACTATAACTCTGTTTTTCATGTCAACCAATTAGTTATCATTCATATTAACCAGCAAAAAACAGAGATTTGAAGCTAAGGTTAATTATTGAGAATGGCGTGCATCGTCGTCTCCGTGGTCGCTCATGGTGGTGGTGCTTTCCATAATCCCCTTACTGGCTGAGAGGAATGATCGATTGGGGTCTATGGGGTTGGACAGTTGGACGCAGATGCTCTTGGCAAACATTTTTCATTTTCTCTTCCTCGTCATATCTATACACGAGAATAACAATATAAGGGCAGCCAATAGGTTGTAATTAATGTATGATGTTTGTAGATATTGTATGGCACAACCACACAAATTTGAACAGATTAAAGATCACAAGAGATGATGAAGGGACTAACCGTGCAGGTGCAGCTATCATGGATCTGGATCTGGATTAATCTCTTGTGACTCTCGCTGGGAGGTTGGAGCACATTTGCCGTGCTCCTCTCCTTCACGGACAGCCTTGCCGGCCGTGACGGTGGGCTCTACTACGGCGAGCGTTGGGTGGAGATTGGATCGCACGATAGTTAGGAAGATTGGCGGCGCTAAAATCGGGACGATCGCAGCAGCAGAAAATCAAAGCGGTTGTGTACGTGCTGCTGCAGCCGCAAGTCCCAGGACCAATGGACCCTGGCCCCTTTTCTCTTTGATGGTGGGCCTTTTCTTTTTCTTGGCTTCGATCTGCTATGCAGTGTACATGGGCTAGGCCCGGGGGGTTTCACGTGGTTACGCGAGATATTTCTCAAAAAAAAAAACGTGGTTACGCGAGACAGCCGGACAGGGGGGGCGAATTGAGGAAAATCGAGTCAAAACACTGCCTAAATACCAGCCAGCCTAATCGCTATTGAGGTAAAACAAGTTCGTCGGGAGGGGGGCCTCTCGCCCCCCCTCGTCCCCCCTTGGATTCGTCCCTGCTTGCCAGAGATCTCGTTTCTCGTTGTAACTTTTGTAGATTTATGTGCAGCACTGTGGTCGGAAAATAAAAAAATAAGGGTGTTTTTTAAAAGAAACATGGCAACGTGCACCAAGAGTCACCGACAGGTGGGGCCATACACATTAATACACCCGCATACACGTACTATGACTGTATTTGCACGCTTGAGTCAAGTTAGGTGACCACAAATCGTATTTTCAAAGTTGTAGAGTCAAACTGAACATGGGTGCAAGTTCTATGACTCCCATTGATATTAACTCATTTGTATTTGTTGGGTTAAAGTGTCATGTCGCCTCTGATTAACGACAAGTATGGAGGAGTCCTCAATGGGTACTTGTGATTTACGGCCATATTTGTTGTTTAATTTATAATGGGTTAAAGTGTCCTGTTATACTTGTTTCCCTCCCATCGAAAGACAATTATTGTTGCTAGTAAGGTTTTGTGAAGGAGTAGAATTTGGTGATGCCACTCTCTTAATGCCTTTTAGAGTTAAGACTAGTGCAAATGCCCGTACGTTGCACCGGGTGAAATATTAAATATAACTTACTCCACGTGCCATTATGAAACACTTTTTTAATCCAATTTTTGCAAACATCATAAATAAGTTTACACTGAGTATTTCTTTTTGGACCATGAAATTTGGACGTACCCACAATGTTCGTCATGACCTATTCAGCTCCGCACTTTCATTTCATCCGATGAAAGAGTAGCTGTGTATGGAATAGTCTTTCAATCAATTTTTTTTTGTTATTCAGAAAAACACAAATATTTTTTTATTTTGAGAAGGTGTTTTTTTAATTTTGAAGAATAATTTTTTAAACGGAATCATTTTTAAGGTGATGAACTTTTTTTGGAATATTATATTTCATTTGTAATTTATTTTGCACTGTTTTTTGGGCTTGGCCCATTGAAAGACTTGACCGACAAACACACAGACAACACGCACGGACTCGATCTTTCTTCCCGTTCCCCATTCTTCTTCCCCACTGCTGGACAACGCCTCCCTTGTCCCCGTCGTTCTCGGAGGACGAGGGCAGGAAGAAACATGGGAACATGACTTTCTTCTAGCTAGTTGTTCCATTGACAAAAATATAATGGAAAATATCATCATGATATATACCCAGTGCAAGGTACATGTGCAGAACAACCTATAAAAGGGAGACCGTAGAACAGTAGAGAAACATCAGTCCTACACCCTCACCAAAGTCTTTCCTAGCCTTTTCTGTTTTTCCTTCCTCCTGAAGCTATGTACGTCTTTCCTTCTAAAGACTCATACAATGCCCTTGAGATATATTCTTTTCAAGCTCCTCACTCATAGAGCAAACACATTGTAATAAAAAATCATGGACAATAACAGTACTGCATCTGTAATGTATTCATATGGGGCCTTGGAAACAGGTGTAAACTTCAGAAACATATGTTTTTTATCTTTTAATCCTCTTTTCTGGCAAGAAAATGGTGGATTATAGATTATCACTTGTGATCATAATCACAAGGGAAGTACAATGTGATCGTCATAAAAACATAAACACGATATATTTGACAAAAAAACACGACAAAGGGGGAAATTTCCTTGTCCAACAAGGCCTATATAACTGTCATTTAAAATAATAACAATTCTCCAGCAAACACATGCATTTCACATACAGTAGTAGCATATGGAGTTCTCTTTGTTAATAAATTAGGCCATGTTCGCATGCATTAAAAGATCTTACAGGTTCAAAATTGACACCATGGGTGCGCAAAACTCTAGAGTAGAAAACCGGTATGATATGCACGTCTACCATCCTGTACATCTGAATATACAGTGAAGCTTGTACTGTGTGCAGCCTAAATACAATCCAATCTAGGTACAAAACTGAAGCAACTGAAAATATCAAGGGAGTTAAATCACAAATGTATTGACCAATATCTAACAAAAGAATTGTTAACATCAGTCCATTCTGGAGTAAGTTTATAAGCTGCACTGTCATCAAATCTTCTCAAAAACAAAAATGATGCTTTGCTAACATGATGAAAAAAAAGTGCAGCTCACTGTTACATATCACTAACCATAAATGCCATAGAGGAGGAATCTTGTTCATATTAACAGTGATTATAAAATTGAATTTATATGTACTAATTTGTGGTCACTATAAGAGATGACTACACACCAAAAGAAAACAAAAATGTATATGCAAGTAAACCATAATCAGATTGACTCCTATTTGTATGGTTCGTCCAACCAATGTATGCCTGATGTGAGGCCTGATGTGTAACAAAAAATTATTTGAATATAGTATATGCTCCAGTTTTCACCACTGGAACACCATATAGGGATCACAAACATATGGTTTGTGATGCAGGATTCTAGATATTGAATGGAAGCATCATGCCAAATATCAACCAGAAAATCATGTGTTCCAATGCAACAGTACTACTATAGTTTATCCTATTAGTTCTGGAAGATATTAGTTCTCACAAAACTAACTGGATAACTATGCAGTGTCATCGTCATTTTCGATATTGTTGACATGCAGGCAAAAAGAATCAAATGTTCGGTTCTAGGTGCAGATAAATCTGATGTATTTGCGCCACCACGACAAAGCAAAGAGTTATTTGTTAGAATTGACTTACATATCAATATGTCCAGTGAGTGCTGCACCAAAAAGCACATAGAATTAGTACAATACTGGAAGCTTTGGCTCAAAAAAAGGTTAACCTCTACTATCGGTCAGCTCTACTGCATCAGAGAATTACAAACATGGACATGATAAAATAAGGAACCATATAGGCATATTACAAACATGAGTGGTGAAGCAAACATATCCTAGTTGTAGGTTCTAACCGCTGAAAGGAACATGATAAGAGTATTTGAACGATATTAAATACTTGAAGCATCTATTTTTTGAACCTTGACATTTTAATTCTCAGTATAACCTCCAAACCTATTGTTGCAACATAAGATTTGTCTATGATCTCGGCTGCAAAACCAAACAAAACAGGAAAGAGCAAGACACACAAAATAACCCATTTATATTATTTTTGCTGCTAATGTCGGTTCCATCAGCCTAATATCATTGCTCCAGTTTATACATGAAGCCCCATTGTTTAGTGTAGATGGCAGTTTATATGTGTTTTAGAAAGCAAGAGCTCCAGCTTATAAGAGCAGACAACTAAATAACCCATTTACATAATCTAAAAACCTTAAGCTAGCAGTCCTGTGATCACAAGTTTATTACCGTGGACACTTGCAATTGTCTACTTCTAATATAATCATAGGTTGCATCGCGGCATTGCACCTCAACATTTTCTCACAGATGCGTCATTGCGGGTAGCTAGACTTCTAGAGGGGGGGCGCTCCTCCTCCGACGGGGCGATGGCGACCGACGTGCGATGGCGAGTCTCCTTCGCCGCCGATCTCATGACGAGCAAGCTTGCCTTCTCCGAAGGGGCGCTCCTCCTCCGACGAGAGGCTCTTCGCCTGGTCCTGATGGATGCACGCGGTGTCACTATTGATGCGCGGTATCTACGAGCAGGGGAATCCATCGACATCGGAGATATCGTGTCTTTCCCTTGTTATTTCGCTAGGGTTCGAGATCGACAGCCGCCGGCGAGCTCGGTGCCGACACCGACGGGCGCGCCGGGAGATGTGAGGAGCAGCGCGGTACACGGGCGGTACACGGAGCGACATGCAAGCGGGTCGGCACACGCTGATGCGGGCCCGAGCTCCCCCACCTACCCATCCATGGCGGATGTGCGCCACGTGGGGGCTCATCCAGTCCTCCATTCCCAGCCGAAGGTGGGTCGTGGAGATATAAAACCCAAGCCGCGTCCAGTGCTTGACCTAGAAACATCTTTCTCCCACTTCTGGGCGGCGGCGAAAAACCCTAGATCGAGCCCTCCGGTCTCCTTCGAGTGGTGGAAGGGGAAGGTGAGGGGAGATCCTCGCTCGTTTGCCGCTGTTGCGGCTTCCCCCCCACTCTCTTCCATGGATGCTGGGCGAGGCTTCAACGGGGAGCGACGCGGTGGCGTGGGGGCGGGCCGCGGAGTGGGGCGGAGCTCTGGTCGTGGAGACGGCCGGGGAGGAGATCGAAACAAGTACTCCTGGAAGCGCGACGACACCGGCGACCACGCCATCTTGACCTCATCCAACGCCGCTTCGGGCTCGGGAGACACTTCAAGGTGGGCGGCGGCGGCGGCGATGGCGCCGAATCGCCGCGAACCTCTCGAGGGGGGCGTCTGGGTGGAGAAGCAACAGAGATCCTCGAACTCGGGGGGCAACGGAGGAGGGCAAAATCCCCCCCCCCCCCCCCCCCCCCCCCCACCTCCTCGTCGCCCACATGGGAAGCAGAACCCCCGCCAGGTGCCTCGTACCAAGAACTCTGAATACTGTCCTATCTGCAAATCTCATGAACATCTGCCTGTTAGATGCTCGCAAGCCTTCTGTGAGCGCTGCAACATGCTAGGTCACCTTGCGTCTGTTCGCACAGCTTTTCTTCCTTGGGAATGCATAGCCCCGATGTGTGCTTTTCAATCCAAAGGGCAGGGGTTCTATTACATTCATGACTCTTGTACTGCCAATCAGCTCAAAGAGAGGTCTAACAGTGTTGTGGTCACTATTGTTGAGGGAGAAACATCCACTCGTCAACTGGAAATTGATCTCACCAATTACCTGGCCACTGGATGGCGCTGTTCTGCCCATGCCATTGGTCCGGGGGTCTTTGTGGTCCGTTTTCCTAACCCTCGATCTGTTGCTCAAATCTGTTATGTGGGGCGGGTCACTTTAAAAACTACCGGGACCATGATACATGCTACTCCTTGGTTGTCTGCAGTTGGGTCTAAAGGGGTTATGGAGGTCGCTTGGGTCAAAATTAGCAATGTGCCTCTAGATAAGAGGAGTGAGAGAAACCTTGCTTATGTTACATCTCTTGTTGGAGTCCCGCTTGAAATTGACCCTGCTACTCTACACCGCCCAGCCTCTGCTCGTGTTAAGTTGGGGTGTCGGAATGTAGATGAAATTCCAGTGATTGCTGAAGCAGTCCTGGGAGGTCACTTCTATGACTTCTTCTACGAGGTGGAACAAGTTCTGGTGAGTGATCCGGATAGGGAAAAAAAGCAGTTCAGGTGCCTCCTAACCCTGGAGAAAAAAATCCTAAGGATAAGATGCTGCACTCGACTCCTGGAGCTCATTTGGGCAGCTCCTCCATAGGGCTTGGGGAGAAATCTCTCTCCATTCCCCTTGAGGGGGAGCGGGACCCCATTCGGGAGTCGCAAGAAAGTGTGGAATCAGATGATTCTCTGCATAACACTCTCCTTATTGAAACCATGGCTTATGAATAGATGGCTCGTGAGTATAAAGTAAGAGCCTATGAGCTGAATCCTAATTATATGATTCTTCCTAATGAAAGTGGAAAGAAAACCTATTCTGATGTTGTGAGGACATCTTATCAGGTGCCGGAGGCGAGTAAATCACAAGATGCTGAGCTTAAAGTGACCAATGAATACACGGTGGAATCTCCTGAGACGACTATGGATGTTGAGGTGATCCCTACTCCTCCTCTAGCCACTGAGGAGAACCTACATTTCAGCCTACGGAATGTGCAGAGCAAAATGGAGCGTGTGGATGACAAAGCGATAGCGGTGGCCAAAAAAAGGGATGTGACAGGTATATCCAAAAGCCCCAACTCTTTTGATACACTGTCTGATGAGGTGCTTATTCTTAAAGCGATCAAAATGGGTGTGAACATTCCTGATGCTAATTTTACTTGCATTGACATCATTAGAGAACTTGAGAAAACTCGAAACTCAGATCTCCTAGATGATAACAAAGAACAGCCTCAGGAGGAAAAAACCCTGCTGTTAACCAATGCCAAAGGTGACCAAACGCCTTTAGACATGAGATGGGGGGAGGAAAATTAGATTGAGGATGAACAATTTACTGTAGTGCGCTCTAGAAAAAAAAAGAGAAAGAAAAATCAATGTAGTAACCTCTAGACCTGTCACTAGAAGTCAAAAACACAAGGGTTCCTTGGAGAAAAAACAGGGGAACAGTAAACCTACTCTGCTTCCTAGTAGGAATACCAGAAGAGGGGGGGGACACAGTTATTAAACGAATGGGCTGTTCTGGAATTGTCGAGGAGCAGGTAAGAAAGGGATGACTGCGTGCTTCTCAGATATTATAAAAGATCATTCCCTTGATTTTATAGGCTTGCAAGAGACTAAGAAAAAATAATTCCCTCCTAAATTTCTGCGGAGTATTGACCCCTTGGATAGGTTTGTTTGGAATTGGATACCCTCAATTGGCAAGTCTGGAGGTATCCTTTGTGGGGTTAAAAAAGAGACCCTCGAAGTTGTTTCCTGGACAGTGGGCAAATTTTGCTTGCAAGTTACCCTTTATGATATTAGACTCAAGTGTGTGTGGGCCCTTATAAATGTTTATGGAGCGGCACAGGTGTAACACCCCTGTGTAATAGCCACTGTGTTTATCTGTTAATTATGCCAAGTCATCTCATTTGCAGTGCCTAGTCATAGTGGTTAATCTCAACAATTCAAAAACTTCTCTGAAAATCAACTCAAATTCAAAAGTGCAAAATAAATTTGCTCAAACACTATTGGAAAAATGTTCACTAAATAGCAAATATTCCAGAAGCACTTATAAAAATATAATCAATGATACTTGGATTAGCTAAATGACCCAAACTACATGAAACAGCACCAAAATAGCACTATTTAAATCATTTATAATTAAATCAAATGCAAATAAAATCTTACTTTATCCAAACAAGTTTCTGGTGAGAGGTAATAATGCGCTGTAATATTTGGGCCAACTCTCACATTTTGCAAAATAGCAAAAGTGGCCTAACTATTATAAAACAGAAAAGAATAAAAGAAAACAGAAGAAAGAAATAAAAGAAAAGCAAAAGGCCACTGTGCACTGCCCCTAGTGCACAGTGCCTGGAGCCCAGCCCACCTGGCCCAACCCCCTCTCTCACCTTCATCGTGTCGGCCGCGCCTTGGCTGAGCGCGCGCGCGCCGGCGCGGCATCGACACGCCGACGCCACCGACAGCCACCAACGCCCGCGAGGATAAGGACGCACCCCATCCACCTCCCCTGGTCCTCCTCGACCATTCTCCCCTCTCTCCCCTCGCTAGCACGCTCTCTCTCTCCCTCTGCTCGCGTTGCCCGAGCGCAACCATCGCCGCCCCTCCGCCGTTTGCGTAGCCACCGCCGTCGCCTCGTCACCAAGCCCATCAGCTTCGCCGTCGTCGATTGCATCGTCTCCGACCACGATCGGGAGCCGGGGAGCCCCGCAACGCGCGGATCGAGCCGCCCCCTTTGCTGTTGCCGCCGGCGATCCCCTCCATCTCCGGCGAGCTCTTGCTACTACTAACCTTTCGAGAGCCTTCGGCGTGCCGCTCGGTGAGCTCCGACACCCACTCCCTCTTCTCCCTTGTCCTGCCGCGTCCGTAGCTCGCCGCACCGCGAATGCCCGAACCCGCGGCCGCCGACGAGCTCGTTGCCATGGCCAGCGTCGCCGTCACGCGCAACTGGACCCAGCATCAAGCTCCTGGAGCTCGTGCGAGTCCAGCGAGACCCCTAGCACCCCTCCCCGCGCCGTGTAGCGTCGAACCCGACGAGGCCCGAACTCCGGCGCCGTTTTGGCTCATCACCGGCGCCATTTCCGGCCATCTCCGGTCGGTCCAAGGTCACCACTCAACGCGGCGCTCTTCCAGCATTCGAACGCAGCAAACCGCGCGTGAAACGGTGCCCCGCAGCGCAATTTCGACGCGTTCCGGCGATCGGCCGCCGTGATTTCGGTCGCCGGAGCAACTCCGGCGACGTCGCCGACGTGGCATGGGTGGGTCCCACCCCTGAGCCACTAACCGTGGGCCCTGGGGGGCCCAGTTGACTGGTTGACCCAGTCAACTGTGCTGACTGGGCAGCCCAGTCACCGACATACGGGCCCCACCGTATAATTAAATTAATTAAAATATTTTTATAAATAAAAGTTAATTAGTTAGTTAATGAGGCACTGACATGTGGGACCCAGTGGATAATTAACCTCTGATTAGTTTTAATCAAATTCTGTTAGGCTAACAGAGGCTGACATGTGGGTCCCACTGGACCCACATGTCAGGTTTGACCTTGGTCAGCGAGGCTGTTGACTGCTGACGTCATCACCTAGTCATGCTGACTTCATAAATCATTTCTGTTAATAAAAATAATTCCAGAAAATCATTTAAACTTCGAAAATTAATAACTTTTAAACCGTAGCTCAAATCGAAAAACTTAAAACATGAAAGTTGATCAGAACGACGAGACGAATCTGATCGTGTCGTCTGTTTCTATGTCGGAACCCCCTACGTAGGAGAACCCATAACTTTTCCTCCGATTCTGGTAGATGAATAGTGCATAATCACCGGATAATAAATCCAACTTAAATCCTAAAGTAACTAAAATGACTTAGACATACTTTAGGCAACCCTGCACTGCATCTTAGCATAGCATGCCCTGTATTGCATTGTTTGCTGTGCATTTATATGTTTCCTCTCCCTCTTCTCTCTCGGTAGATCCCAACGTTGGCGTAGCTCCCGAGGCCGACGCCGCTCAGGAGCCCGACGACGCAGTTGACGATCTTGCCCTTGCCGCCGAGCAAACAGGCAAGCACCCCCCTTTTGAGCATTCTGATATCGCCCACTCTCTTCTCTCTGATGCTTGCATTAGAAGTTACTGCTGCTGCTGTTATCCTATATCTGCTGCATAGCCTATTTATTGTAACCTGCTATTGTTACCTACCTGCTATCCTAAACTGTTTAGTATAGGTTGGGTAGAGCCCCAGCAGAGACCCCACTTTACCTCGACTGCCCCGCTGGACTAACAGAAGACCCGAGCAACAGGATCGAAGACCAGGCCCCGACACCGCACGTCACTTCCCCTTAGTTGCTCGACACTACTGGGTTACTATCGAGTGTCGAGGGTGATACCTCATCAGCACTTCTGATGATAACCTTGTAGGTTAGTTAATCGGGCGTGGTCAGCGAGGGTGATTCCTCCTACACCACCCCCGATAACGACAACGTCGCGCAACTCCTCAAGAGTGGACCTCGAGGGTGATTCCTCCTTCGTTCACCTTGACGGTAACATCAAGTGGGACTCCATCGAGGGTGATTCCTCCGGGTTTCCCTTGGTGTCAGACACACAGATACTTTGGTTACTATGACTGAATACCGAACCATGATACTAAAGACGGGTCGGCCCTGAGGGGTACCCGCGCGAGCTTAATTGCGAGTGAAGTGGAATCGGGTGGACCTGGATGGTGCCCGAGAGTTGAACACGAGGCGTGGCCGGGCATTCCTCGCCCTTGCCGCAAGTCCTCGAGACGGGGCGACGGGGTCACATCTTTCGTGAGTCTCTGCTTGTTACCGCGCGCTCCTAATCCACTAACGGTTTGGATATTTGATCCGAGGGGCCTCTGGCCTGATAGCACTAACCATCACGTGGGCATAGTATGGGCGTTCTGCGTCGTATACTTCAGCCGAAGCTTAATAGACGTCAGCAACTGAGCGGCACATGCTGGGTTGGACTGGTAACGCAACCGCGCTTGTATTAAGGGGTTGCTAGGTCTGCTCACCGGCGGTGTACGCAACGTGCAGGAGCGTCCGGGGCGATGGCCCAAGACCCCTGGGGGCATAGGTTAGTCTGGTGTGCTGACCTCTCTGTTAAGTATTTGGTCGGGTTGCGGCGTATCGTTTGACCGAGGCCGGGCATGACCCAGTAAAGTGTGTCTGGCCGGAGTTAATCGAGCGTGGTGGGTAAGTTGGTGCACCCCTGCAGGGAAGAAACAATCTATCGATAGCCTGTCCTATGGTAACGGACACTCGGAATTGTATCCCGATCGGTACAACTAGAACTTGAGATGATAACTGGATAGTATGGCTCTGGGATTGCTTTCTCGCAGGGAGTCGAGAAAGGATCTCTGGGCGAGGTTGATGACACTACTACTACTTTACATTATGTTATTCTCCACTCTTCTAATGCTGCAAGACCGCTGAAGATGATGAAGATGCTAGTCTTCGATAGGACTAGGCTTTCCCCTCTATTCTGGCATTTCTGTAGCCCAGTCCACATATACAGCCTCCCTTTGAAAATGTTGCATATGTAGTGTAGATCCTTGCTTGCTGAGTACTTCGGATGAGTACTCACGTTTGCTTTATTTTCTTTTTCTCCCCATATCCAATTGACACCGCCAGATGACGGAGCCCCTGAGTTAGCTGCCCCCGTTGACGACTATGGCTACTACTACTACCCTCCTGGCGAGTACTACTACGAGGAGCCGACAGACGACCAGGAGTAGGATTCAGAGGGTCCTAGGCAGGAGGCCTACGCCTTTCGATCATAGAGTTTTATTTTGCCCCGCCTTCATAAAGGCTTATCTCTATTTCTGTAATATATCTGTACCCAGATATCCGATGCTTCCGCTGACACTTGTATGCCATCGAGCTATGTATTCGAGCCCTCGAGGCCCTGGCTTGTAATATAAAGCTTGTATGAATTTATTTATGTTTTAGAGTTGTGTTGTGATATCTTCAAGTGAGTCCTTAGGCTTGATCGTGTGCATTTGCGTGTATGGTTAGTGCACGATTAAGCCGGGGTCATCACAACAGGATGATAAAAAAGATGAATTTCTGTGTGAGCTTACATCCATGTGCTCACACCTTCAAGTTCCCTATATAGTGGGGGGAGACTTTAATATCCTTAGTGAGAACTGTGATAAGAACAAGGTAGTGAACCGATCTCCTTATGTGGACAAGTTTAATTCCATCATTCAATCCCTGAACCTTTGGGAGATTCACATGGTCGGGGGGAAATATACCTGGTCCAACCACCAAAGGCATCCTACTTTGGAAAAACTTGATAGAATCCTCATGAGCTTTGAGTGGGAGGACCTCTTTCCCTTAGTCACGGTTCGTAAACTGGTGCGAGACGTCTCTGATCATAACCCCCTGCTTTTATCATCAAATTCGATGGCGAAAAAAACTTCAAGCCAACGTGAATTCAGATTTGAACTCAGCTGGCTAAAAGATGAGAATTTCTATCCTACTGCAAAGAGGATATGGGAGCAACCAATTTCCTCTGAAGATCCCATTGACATCCTTAATATCAAACTCAAGAGACTCAAAAAATACTTTAAAGGGTGGGGTTCCCATACTTTTGGCCACACTAGGAAGAGAAAAAAAGAGATCCAAATGGAATTAGAAGAAATTGATTCCCTAGAAGAAGAGGGACCTCTCGATCCCGAGATTCACGAAAACAGAACTTGCTTACGCATGGAGCTCAATGAAATTCTTGCAAATGAGGAGCTCTTTTGGCTTCAGCAATCTAATGAGAGATGGCTTTTTAAAGGGGACCAAAATACTGCCTTCTTCCATCGTGCAGCTAATGGTAAAAAGCGTAAAAACACCATCCACTCCTTCACGGATGGAGAAACAGAGATTGAGAGCACAGCCAATCTTTTGGCACATGCCACTGCCTACTATAAAACCCTTTTTGGTCCGGCCAGGGGGAACCTATTCCATTTATCCGCGGATACCTGGTCGGAAGATGAAAAACTCATTGCAGAAGATAATATACTCCTGACCAGTGAATTTACAGAGGAAGAGGTTAAAAAAGCCATGTTTGGAATGGATAGTAATAGGGCTCCTGGCCCAGATAACACACTGGCTGAATTCTACAAGCATTGCTGGGATTTTGTTAAAACGGACATTATGCGTTTATTTCATGCCTTCCATAACAACACCTTAGATGTGGCTCATTTGAACTATGGGGTGATCACCTTGATTCCCAAGATGAATGGTGCTAAAAAAATCCAGCAATATCGCCCCATTTGTCTCCTTCGATGCCCATATAAATTGATCACTAAGGTGATGAATAACAGAGTAGCCTTCTTTGCTGACAAGCTTATCGGCAAACACCAGAATGCTTTCATAAAGCACAGGAATATCATGGATGGAATCCTCACTCTCCATGAGGTGCTGCATCACACACAGCAAAAGAAAAAAGTTGGCATAGTGCTTAAACTAGATTTTGAAAAAGCCTATGAAAAGATAAACTGGGATTTTCTCCTCGAATGCCATAGTAACCGAGGGTTTTGGACGACTTGGTGTTGCTGGGTGAAAAAAATTCTCAGCAATGGTACATTCAGCATTAAGCTGAATAATGAGATGGGACCTTACTTTCAGAGCTATAAGGGTGTTCGTCAAGGCGATCCCCATTCGTCATTCTTATTTAACCTCGCTGTGGAAGCTCTGTCTAAAATGATTCGCAATGCTCAAAAGGAAAAAATGATTGCTGGTTTGGCTCCGGACCTCATTGAGAATGGCATAGCCATCCTCCAATACGTTGACGACACTGTCATCTGTATTGAACATGATAAGGAGGCTGCTGTTAATTTGAAACTCCTCTTATATATTTTTGAACTCATGTCTGGTCTAAAGATAAACTTCCTTAAGAGTGAGATCTTGTGTGTGGGAGGAGACGATAATATATTAGTCTCCTATGCTGATCTCTTCAATTGTCAAATTGGGCACTTCCCGATGAAATACTTGGGAGTGCCGGTAAGCTACTCCACTCTGCGTAGTCTAGACTGGAGTTTTGTAGCTTACAAGTTCCTCAAATGTTGTGAATCGTGGATTGGGAATGCAGCTTCCTCGGGAGGAAGACTTATACTCCTAAATGCCTCCCTTTCTAGCATTGTATATTACTACATGGCTATGTTTTTACTTCCTAAGATGGTGATCTACAAGCTAGATAAACATCACACAAAAAAATCTGGCAAGAAACCAACGGTAGGAAACACTATCACCTTGTAAAATGGACCAGAATTTGTAGATCAAAGAACAAAGGGGGACTAGGGGTGAAAGACCTCCGTAAGCATAATATTAGCTTACTCACAAAATGGTGGTGGAAACTCGAGACACAACAAGGATTGTGGCAGGATGTGATTCGAGCTAAGTACTTGAAAAAAGATACGGTAACATCGGTGAGAAGTAGATTTGGAGACTCGCCGATCTGGAAAGCCATTATGAAAGTTAAAGAATATTATCTTGCTGGTAGAGGGGTGATCCTGAAATCTGGCAACCTAGCCAGAGTGTGGATTGATCCCATTTATAATAACTCTGCCTTGCGGGATAGATTCCCCGAGCTTTACAGCATATGTAATGAGCAGGAGATCACAATGGCCAAGTTTAAAAATAGTGTTAACCCAGATTTCTTCAGGAGACGCCTGCACCCTTCACTGATGGATCAGTGGGGGGAAGTTAAACGAGCTATTGATTCCTGGGCAATCTCTAATGAACCGGACCAAGTTATCTGGAACCTGGGGAAGAGTAAGCGCTTCACAACTAAATCTATGTATACATACTTGGAAAGGCACCTAGCTGGATGTGACTATAGATGGGTGTGGAAAGCTAAACTCCCTCTTAAGATTCAAATCTTCTTATGGCAGTTGTTCCAGGATGCTGTGCTGACACGTGATCTCATGAAAAGACGAAACTGGGCTGGTAACCCGAAATGCTCCTTCTGCAATGATAGAGAAACCTCGCAACACCTTTTCTTCACCTGCCCAGTGGCTAGGGTAGTCTGGAGAACCGTTGGGTGTGTCCTGGGCACAGATTTGTGTCCTGACAATTTGTGGCAATATTTCTCCTGGTGCTATGTCTTCTTACCGGATGGATCTAAGTTCTATACCTTTGGCCTCGCGGCGATATGCTGGGCTATGTGGAACTGTCGTAATCGGGCCACATTTGAACACAAGAAGCTAAAAACTCCTTTTGATGTGGTTTTTTTCTGCATGTGGATATATGAATTATTGGGCAGGTCTGATGGATGGAGCTGATCGCGAGACCATGGAGTGCGGCGCCAAGATGCTCAAGACCAATGCGACTACCATGATGATGATCTGTGTGGCCCCAGCGGAACCAACAATGGACTGATGAGTTGCTGTTGTACTATGTTCATCAGTAGTCTCCTACATCCTCACCAAGAACTGTTATGTTAGTCTTTGATCCTTGCCCTTACGCGGGCTTTTGTTGTCTGCTCATCATGTGAGCCTTTCCTCCCCCATGTTTGGAGACTTTTATGCTGGTGCCTTGGTTTATGCTGGTTAGGATAGTTGGTTTTAGATGGCACTGGGTTTTCGCCCCATAGTGAGCTGCTCGATGACGAGTGCTCATAGTGGGTTTCCCAGTGGTGTCTTGAACTCGCTTTCCCCTTTCCAGTTTCCTTTTAGACTCGGATGATGTATTTCTGTTATGTTAAGTAATGGAAAGGGGTTATGCCCAGTTCAAAAATATATATAATCATACAATGGGCAAGCACAAGTTTTCAGTATAGGATATCCATACGCAGACAGATATGGACCAAATTTCATCGGCTAGAAGCAATATATCATGTAAATGCAGAATAAAGTGATCGAAGGTCAGAGAACCATGATATCCATCTGCCAGGAGATTGAGAGCATACAGGCTGATGAACACATCGACGTTTGGCGAATTAGCATCACTCTTTTTCAGTTTTGACGGCAAAATAACAGGAAGAAAGGTCCCAGTCTGAATATATGAAACTTATAGTCTTCACGTCGGTATCATCCGGCATTATTGGTGCAATGTTCGAGAGCTGAACCTCCTTGGCCTCTACCTGAGTTGGATTGGACGCCTTTGGCACCTGCACGCGCATACACAGCAGAGACATGGAAACCAGGCCAAATCACTTTTTTATTTATTGCATGGATGGCAGGGCAATTCTGAATATCAAGTGACACCAGACACTTAATTCTACTAAACCATCAAAAGAGATGCCACACTTCAGTGGTAACAGAAATAATACCAACAGTGCCATCAACTCAAAACTATAATATCAACAGAAATAATATCAACTGACAGGAGTGAATTGGGCAGAAACTTTTTCATGTTTTTTTGTTTACTTTCACTTTGCAGTTTAATATATGCAGCAGGACACTGTGCTGCTACAATTTTCATTAAAGTAGCTACAAAAGGCCCCTGGTCAACATATTAACATCATGGGAAATGTTCCTGAATGGCTGAAATTATTCACTGTCAAATTATTCAGTATACTGTCAACTGAAAATAGCTGCCTGAAACTGACATGTTTCTGTGAGCATCTCAAATCTGGCGGACTTGATGCCTAAGTTATTTTCAACACGAATTGGTTCATTCAGATGCCCTGCCCCATATCACTGAATAACTAAAAAGAACTAAATAAGCTCCTACATTCAGCAATATAAAGCTAGCATAGTCAGAGGCAGGGGACAGAAACAAGGAATTGCATCCAATGAATATCAAGGGGATATATACCTCTGGTGTAGCCACCGCCAGCGACATTGGCGGTTGGACGGACGTTCTTGTTCCTCCGGCGAACTCGGTGCTTCTTCCTCCGGCGAACTCGGCGGCGACATTGGACGTTTCGACGAAAATTGCAATTTTGACGGGATTTGATGGAGCTTCTGGTCCAAGGACGCAACCTGATGGAGATTCCGGCCGAGGACCCTTCCTTCTTATAGCAGGCAACTAAAATCCGGGTAGGGAAATCCATTGATTGCTGTTGGAGAAGGACACGGTCTCCAATCACGACACGGGAGCAGCAACTCTGCCGCCGCTGGCAGCTTGCGGCGCCCTTGTTTGCAGAACCTCTAGGGCGGCACCTAACTTGCAACAGGTGATGGAGGTCGAGGGAGGCGGCGACCGCACGCAGGAGGCGGAGCTCGCCGTGGGGCAGACAAGGGCGCGCAGCTGCATGGGCATGAGGTCGGGAGAGGCGGCGGCTGCGCGCAGGGGGAGGCGGAGCTCGACGCAGCGCGCGAATCTAGCTCTGGTGCGACGGCGGCGCGGTTGCTGCAATGAGAGGAGGCCGGTCGGCGAAGGTCGGCGGCCGCATGCGCACCATCCAACCACGCGCAGCCGCTCGCGGGCACACGCGTAGCGACAACCGCCATGGCTGATGGCCTTCATGGCGTCGCCGCGGAGCTTCTCCTATCGCCGCTCGCCTCCGTTCGTCGGAGCCCCAAGCACCGCCCCCCTTCTCGGCGCTCCTTCCACTCCTCCGCGGCTCAGACTGCAGAGCGCCGCGGCTCTAGCCGTGAGCCGCCGTGGGGACTCCTGCCGCGACACACACACACCCCGGCGGTCCTTCTACTCCGGCGCTCCTCGCGCCGCGGCTGTAGCCGTCCGCCGGCAAGGGCGCGGCACTCATCTTATCCTTCTGCGTCGCGGCTGGAAAGGAAGCGGGCGTGAAAAAATGAAACAGAGGATTTTTTTAGGAAAACAAAACGTTTTTTCAGATTCACTAAAATAGGGACGGCGGGTTTAATTCCTAAAAATCATAGGGACCTTTGTGTAAAAAGGACGCGACGGTGAACCCGACAGACTCAATAAGCGCTTTATTAGTAGGTAAAAGATTACCTGGAGTGATATTACGAAAGTCTTGACAACTACTCCCTCCATTCGGAATTACTTGTCGCTCAAATAGATGTATCTAGCATCAGGTAGTATAAGTTTTTGAGAAGTAGAATTGTGAATTGGTGGAAGTCCTCTGATTTAATTCCTTAGCTCTGTTTGAAAAGGACAGGAGCACGGTAACTGGTGAGGAATGGAAGCATTCACTTTAAATTTGTTCAAACATCGATTCTGAACCACCAAAATTAACACAGCTCCTTCAAAAGAGGAGAGATGAGAACAAACATTTCAACACGGGCTTACATCACATGGCTTTGCAGCAATTTATTACTCTTCATATCCTGGTTACAGGTATCAGTTGCTCTTCATATTTTAAGAGAATTGCATTACACGTTGAAAAACAATTGTTCGGATCTCAGTTACATCATACAGCATTTGGCTGTTACACAGAATAGGTAGGGTCATCAACTCCTAACAAGTTGTATGTATATTCATCAACAAGAGTAATTGTAGCTTGTTTTCCCTTGTTCAAGTGGGCGGCGCCTTGGCGTGAATCACCAGTGTTGAGTCATGTGCTGTCACAAGACGCCTTGTCCTGAATCATCAGTGCTATCTGTGTGCTGCTGCTAGTAGAGGAGGACGTCATTTCTCTTTCAAGTCTCGCTCTCTGGTGAAGACCCGATTCTGCTTGCTGCCGCCGCCCTCTTGACCGGGCTCGACTCGGAGTTGCCGGAATCATCGTCGGAGCGCTTCCTCTTGAGACGATCAGTCGAGAGAATCTGCTCCAACACATAGGGCGGCAGGTCCTTCCTTCGGGTGTGCGAGACGTCCAGCTCCATGCCAGGCCTCCAGAACGCGTACGTGTACACCTCGTCCTTGAACTCCTGCGTCGTCAGGCGAAGGTCGAACTGCGGCGGCGGCTGCTGTTGCTGTGGCGACGGTGCCGCCTTGGACAGGCCCACGAAGAAGGAGGACGAGCGCCGCCGATCATCATCATGGGGCTTGGCGGCATAGGCGTGCGGGTGCGGATGGCAGAGCAGCATGCCGGCCGTGGCCATCTCGACTCTGACCACCAACTGCCTCAGCCGCGACTCCACCCACCCCTTCCACTCCCGGAGATCCTCCTCCCCGCCGGCCACCTTCACGTCCACCCGCAGGTAGCTCTTGTACGCCTTGAAGAAATTGAACGGCCTGAACAGCGCGTCCCACCCGCCGGCCATGGCGATCTCCTGGCATACCTTGTGCGCGGCCTCGAGCTCCGCTGTCATGGTTCGCAGGGTGGCGCGGGATACGTTGTAACACGAGTTCATGCACGGGTATGCCGGCGTGATGACGGGCATGAGGTGGCTACCGTCGCGGGGGTTCCTCCGCGGGTCCCACACGGGGAGCCCAAGCGGCATCTCGCCGTCGTCGTCGTCGTGCTCGATCTCCCTCAGCATCACCGGGTTGGGCCACTTCCACTGCGAGAAGATCCGGAAGAAGCGCGTCACGAGCATGCTGGGCGCGGCGTTGGGGTAGAGCTGGCACACGCGCGCCACGAGGATGGCCCACCCCACGCCGCCGACGAAGCCCATGGCGTTGGAGTAGATGCCCCTCGCCTTGGCCCAATGCTTCACGCAGCGCAGCGTCGTGCGGAAGGCGCCAGCGTCCGGGACCAGCCGCAGGATCTCGTCGGCGACGCGGACACCGTTGAGGCTGCGGACGGTGGCCATGTCCAGGCCGCGGAGCACGGAGCGGCCGCGCAGGTCCAGGTCGCTGGGCACCGCCGGGAGGCAGACGCTGGCGTAGAGGAGGTCCACCTGCACGCCGCGGAACCTCATCTTGATGACCGGCACGTACGCGCCGGGAACCAACTGTAGCTCCGTCACCGCCTCGGTCTCGGCCAGCACGCCGCCCAGCACGTCGAAGAAGTCGTGGTGGCGGTCAACGTAGGCGGGCCCGACGACGAGGGCGTCGATGTCAGCGCCGCGGCCATGGACGCCGAGGCGGTACGAGCCGAAGGGGAGCAGCAGGGCGGTCGCATGCTCGGCCATGCCGTCGGGGTACTCTCGCTGAGTCGTGAGCCGCTTCACCCAGCGGTCGACGATGCCCTGGAGGTCGCGCAACACATCCTCGCGGGCAGCCGTCTCCTCAGCGCTCTCGTACAAGCCAGCTTCACGCAGGTGCTTCTCGAGCTTCGCCGTGCTCTCGTGGTCCGCCGGCGTCGGGCCAACCAGGAAAATCGGGGACGCCATTGTTTGTGGGCTGCTAATAGGTAGGGCAGAACTAAATCAATCGACTTGAACGAAGATGCAGAGAGGTCTTGCTTTTATCTGCGTGCTGATTGATGGGAGAGGGAGACGGCATTATAGTCGAACTCGGATTCAGTAAAAGAAACGCGTGCGATTGCAGCGTTCGTTGCAGTCCTAAGCCGTTTCCGGCAACAGCTCGTTTGCATTTGGTAGGAATGAAACGAAAACACGTTTCGCAAAGGATTTGATTTGGTGGGATTTGGATTCCAAATCTACTTTCCTCGTTTGGCAGCCACATGGATTTGTGAAATGAAACCCTATTTGTGAAAGGATTTGTGAAATGAAATGAAATGAATGATCTATTTCGTTTGCCCACTATTTTGAATTGTACACAATCAACACACCCCATCTCTACAAACAACCCATTTACAATTTAAAAAACAAAATAGAGGTCCTGTGAAGAAAAAAAATGCGGACACCATCAGATTCACAATATAAATATATCTGATATATTCATCTAAAATGAAGATTGCATACTACAATATATTTGACATATTCTAACTGCACATGTCACATATATGTGAGACAATATATTCATCTAAAATATAGACAATATATGTCACAATTCACCATATTCAGATTGGGAGTGCACAATTCACCATGTTCATGTCCAAAAGGCAGAAGGGCGTTCATTCATACAAGCATAGTTCATTTCCATCAGGCACAAAGGCAGTACAGTTCAGTTATACAAGTATGTTAAGCCCATAAGACACAAATGCAACATAGTTCAGGAAAGGAAGGCATAAAGGCAAGACATATTCATTGATTGAGTTGCTTTAGTACTCATCTCTCCTTCAGTTTGCTTGGCAAGACCAGTAAAGATTGGAACTTGCACTCATCGGAAACCAAGATGTCATAAACTGACAACTTATCATATGGATCGCTGCTGGATGTAATGACCAAACTCGTTAAGGTTTGAGTCTCCATGCTTACCATGCTAGCCCCTGGATCAATTTGCTAGCATACACGGTACCGATGAATATCATCGCATGATCCAGAATTACATAGTTTAGCACAAACTCATAGCCCAAGCCTACCTTAACAATGTACGAATAACAATGGAATCGAATAAACGATAAGTAGTGTCGAGTAGAGACTCATGCCCCTACATTTTCCTTACTCATATCACTAGAACATGTATTGGCAAGTGTGACTTAACTGATATAACAGTCTTGCCATCCTACATGAAGTTTCGAGGTAAGTGGAGTTTGGTTTGTTTGCATAAAGCAATACTCAGAACATAGTGGTACACCCCAGTAGAGATCCTGGACACATTGGCTCAAACCCAATGGAGGTCCTAGACGCAGTGGTACACCTGAAAGCACAAGTGCTCCCTGTGTGATTTTGGTAATTAATGTCAACATACAATGTAAAAAGTAAAATAGTGATACATTTTTTTACCTATGGTGAAGAAGAAAAAATCTAGACAACATCAAATTCACAGTATAAATATATCTAATATATTCATCTAAAATAAAGATAATATATTGACAATATATTTGACATATTCTGACTACATATGTGACATATATGTTAGACAATATATTTGTCCTAAAATATAGACAATATATGTTCCAATTCACCATATTCAGATTGGGAAGCACAATTCACCATATTCATATCCAAAAGGCAGAAAGGCAACTATAGTTCACTCATACAAGATGCTTCATATCCACGAGGAACAAAGGCATCACAATTCAGTTATACAAGTATGTTGAGCCCATAAGACACAAATGAGGCATAGTTTAGGTCTGGAAGGCATAAAGGCAACATATATTCATTGATTGAGTTGCTTTAATACTCATCTCTTCTTCATTCTGCTAGGCAAGACCATTATAAATTAGAACTTGGACTTGTCGGAAACCAAGATGTGATAAACTGCCAACATTATCATATTCTTCTAACTCATGGATTTTGCTAAGACGAGTATCGCTGCAGGAGGAGTCACTTTTCAAGCTTGAACAACTTCAACTTTGTGTGGACTAGCGAGATTGTCCAACTTCTCTCCAAGCATAGACGCAATGGAGTCATCACATCGATACATTTTCCTTTTTAGTTCTTCACTGGTTTGATTTGAGTAGACGATGTCGCGACATAATCAATGTTGTTGTTGCCATTGTTGACATTCTCCGCGGTCATTTCTGTTGCACTTTCACCAGCAGTCTGGCTTAAACTCCAGTAGCATGGTCCTTGGCAATGACGAGTCTCGTTGAATACAAAAAAACTTAATAACCATGTCTGCCCCTAAACCGGCGACTAATTGCCGCGGAGATTGTTCATCCTGCCATTGCCACAACTAGAGTGGTAACTGCTGGATATGATGACCCACAAGTATAAGGGATAGTCCTTTCGATAAGTAAGAGTGTCGAACCCAACGAGGAGCAGAAGGAATTGATAAGTGGTTTTCAGCAAGGTATTCTCTGGAAGTGCTGTAAAGTAGTTGTGACGGATAGTTTGATAATAAGATAATTCGTAACAAGTAACAAAAGTGACAAGGTGCAGAAAGATGGCCCAATCCTTTTATTGCAAAGGACAAGCCGGAAGTTCTTATAGTGAGCAAAACATTTTCGAGGACACATAGGAATTTCGGCTAGTTAACCTCATCATGATTCATTGACTCGCGTTCACTGCTTTGAGAAGTTGTTATGTGGGTGGACCGGTGCTAAAGTGTTGTTCTTACTTGAATAAACAACCTACTTATGATTGCCCCTCTCGCAGGCATCCGCAACTACAGAACAAGAATTAAGATAAATCTAACCATAGCATGAAACATACGGATCCAAATCAACCCCTTATGGAATAGCGCATGAACTAGGGTTTAAGCTTCTGCCACTCGCGCAACCCATCATCTACTTACTAATCCCACAATAATGCCTTCCCCTAGGCCCAAGCATGGTAATGTGTCATGTAGTCTACGTTCACACGATGCCACTAGAGGAAGAACAGCATAACACATCATCAAAACATTGAACGAAAATCAACTTCACATGATTACTTATAACAAGACTTCTCTCATGTCCTCAAGAGCAAAATGAACTACTCACAAATCATATAGTCATGTTCATGATCAGAGGAGAATAAAATATAATTAACAATCTGAACATATAATCTTCCATCAAGTAAACCAACTAGCATCGACTACAAGATGTAATCAACACTACTAGCAACCCACAGGTACCAATCTTAGGTTTGAGACAAAGATTGGATATAACGGATGAATTAGGCTTTGGAAATGAGACGGTGTTGATGGACATGAGTCCTCCCACGATGAGAGTGTTGGTGATGATGAAAAAACGTCTTACATTATGAAACGGAGGGAGTATTATATTTGTTTAAATTTCTGAAAACGTCTAACTCTAGCCTGAAGGAACTGAGAACCTTTCACATGCTTTTGTTGTCTATTCGACATTCACAACTTAAGATATTGTCGCAACAGTAGCTTATTGTCGCTTGTTGATTATGTTCATAGTTCAGAACTTTAGCTTGGAGAACAACAGTTTTGGATCTTGTTTGTGTTACTGTAAGCAACAAAGGATCACCCAATCATCTCGATGCTTGAATCCACTAGAACCGAACAAGGGCATTAAAACCGAAACCGAAACGTGCCAACTAAATAGAGGAAATTTCTTGTTGAAGCTTGCAATTCATCTGCCCAAAACCGAAACGTGCCAACTAAACAGAACACCTTCAACTAGCGTTGGTTTCTTGTTAAGTGTAGCACAAATATTACTAACTTTGTACCAAACCAGAGTCCATTAATATGGATTGGGCAGAGTATTATTTTTTCCATGTTAAACTGTTAAGTTAGTTCCAGGTCACATTAATTGACCACAAAAAGGAGCATATGTTCCCGGCTTACTGATAAAACAAAATGCTGCCAGGATTAAACTTACACTTCATTCAATCAAGGAATACTAAAGTTGACTCAAATTATGTTATCAGCTTTGGCACAAAGGGCATTACAAGTTACAACACAAACTTGAACTGAAGACACTATGGGAAGTTCTTCTTTGCAACATGAGAAGCCCATATAGCTTTGCCGGCCAGGAAGTAAATTGAGGCAGCTGAATCGATCCTACTGGTAATTATCTTCTCCACCAAAAGCTTCTTAGTCTCAGCAAAGGGGAAGCTGGACGGCGGAGGGTTGTCGCGGCACATCTTACACGCCAGCCTATTGTATAGGAACACATTCTTTAGATTCACCGCGGCTTCCATGACACACCTGACATGCGTCAGCATGTATTCTTCAGATTCAAAACCAAAGATTACTAGCATTTCCAGACTCCGGTGCTGGAAACGAGATGCAGATGATTCCCACCTTACACCCTTCCTTATGCTATACAAGAGTGCCCTCCTCTTCTCCCTGTCCGTTTCCATCGTACACAAATGATCCCACACCTGCGTACCATAGGCCGACACCGGTAAATGGAAACAGTTTATCAATATTGGAGCCATTTTTATTCTAAGCAAAAAAGCTAAGAACATACTGTAAAATATAGCTCCTTCAAGTTGGGCGCAGTTTCAAGAATGAACAGTGACCAGGAGAGGTCATACCCTTCTGGAATTTCAGCCATATGCACAAAAGTTAGCTGGGAGAACACGGATGCCAGCCGTCTCGTCAGATGTTCTGGTTGCACCCAAATCTGCATCAAATAAACATGTGATGATATAAGCGGAAAAAGAAGTGAACCCGCAACTAGCAAAACATCTATATCTATGTCGACTTACCTTTTCGCTCTCAAATCCTAACCTCAGGTTACGCACAGAGGTGCCACCAAGAAACTCACTTAACTTGACCATTTTGTGGCTACTAAGACAAACATTAGTGAGATCTACAGTCTCGAGCAATGGTACATAACCAACTGATAGTGGATCTTGGAAAGCGATCCAACCATGAAAGGCCATCTGTGTGAGTTTTGGGAGGGAGATGAGCACGACTTTTCTAAATGAACAATTAACGATCTCAAGCTCACTGAGCTGCAGGTGTTCAACTTGCAGTGTGGTCCAAACCCCTGAGTCGCAATTGAACATGCGTAGATGTTTTAGTTGCTTGCAGGTAAGGAGGACATTACAGATGTCTGATTTACCAAATCTCAAATCCTGCAGTTTGAGGCGCGTGAGACCACCAAATGCACCCGGGCAAGCTTCAAAGAACAACATAAAATTTCTCCCATAGTAGAGCAGATCATCATCGCCGCGGCGGGAGTAATGCGCCTCTGTCAAAATTGCGAATTGGGCTATCTCAACCTTGTGGGTAGCCATGATCTGGCCAACAGCATGTCCAATGGATATGGTGTCATTGTCTCTCAAAAAGAACTTCATGGACAGGAGGTGGATGGTGTTTCGGCTTGGATCCCTGCGTGACAGGATGCTCTTTGTTGCTTCAACCGCAGCTCCATTGATTCGAACAATTTCGTGTTGGTAGCATGCAGTTGTTCCCTCAGGGAGGAAATCCAAAACGTCCATCTTAATTTGAGAGAGCATAGCAGGGAGCTGCTGCCACCGTCGAGAGAGGACACAGGTTCTTGCAGCGTCGCGAACATTGAGCCGGTCAAGAATGGTGAGCAAAATATGATCAGGCAAGTTGCTAAGCATGTCTTCTCGATTACCTTCCTGCATTTGGCATGGAAACATATTAGAGTTGATTTCTTAGTCTCGAAGGCGCATTTCAAATAATTTAGCCTAAAGATACTGTTTTGATGTAGTCAAAAGATGCAATTCTGTAGTCTTGAAGATACAATTTTGACATTTTTGACAAGGACTTTGCTAAATTCCACCCAGTCGGAAGTTAAGCAATAGATCCGCATAATTTTCCCCTTTCCTAATTTGCATGCATGCATTAACTTCATCTTATTATTTTTTTCTAGGCGTGTCCACTGTCTACTAGCAGTTAATTAGTAACTACTGATCATATACATACAGAAAAAACGAAATTGATGATGTCATCAAAGATTCTTCCCAATGTGAAAATTCAAAATATTTTGTAGTTCAAACCGTCGCTCCGATTGAAAAACCGTTTTCATATAAAAGATTCGTCGCGATAAAATCTTCGAAACAAGATCCCATATTAATATGTTTCGACGACTTTTCGGGTCAAAAGTTATCAGGCTCACGCTAAGTAAGTTATCACGTCTCTAGTTCATAAGTTACCATCTTGTTTATATAGAAATTACCGGGGCATAAAAATGGTCTACCAACCTTCTTCCGAGGTGCAAATGAATAGGTGATGTCATCCTAGATTCCCCCCTATTTCAATACTTCAAAATGTTTTGTAGCTCAAACCGTCGGTCATATTAAAAATCGGTTTTCACATAAAAGATTTGTTGCGACGAGACCTTCGAAACTAGATCCCATATTGATATGTTTCGACGACTATTTTTTGGATCAAAAGTTACCGGGCCCAGACTAAGTATGTTATCACGTATGTGATAACTAAGTTACATCTTGTTTATGTTGAAATTACCAGGGCATAAAAATGATCTTTCTACCTTCTCCCCATGTGCAAATGAATTAGAGGACAAAAAAGCTGATGTCATCTTAGATTTTCCTCTTTTTTAAAACTACAAAATGTTTTGTAGTGCAAACCGCCGGTCCGATCGAAAAACAATTTTCAGATTGTAAGGGCATATTTCTCCCTATGTGGTTTTGGTGATTGATGACAATGCTTTTGCGGACTAATCATGTGCATTGAGCATTTCAGATATTTCATGTCTAGGCACAAGACGATTCGGTGCCCCTCGGAGCTTATTGAAGACGGCGGTTCTCTACGTTTCTTTTCGGTGGATTTGAGTCGTAGGAAAGCCGTACTATTAAGAGGGGGTCCGCTTCGGAAAGGTTAGGGTGGAATCAACACGTACACATCTATTCCTTTGCACCACCTTTCCTTCGCTTCTTTGGAGCACCGGTCGTTTTCCCGTGTCGTTGCGAAGATGAAGGCCTCCAAGTGCCATAGGTTCTGTGGCGTGCGGTAGTACTGCTCAAGGGAGCAGTAGTACCACAGCGGTCCACGGTAGTACCGCCCAGGGTAGCGGTAGTACAGCGTCGTGCGGTAGTACCGCTCCTCGCGTGCAGTAATACCGTGGCCTCTAGCCCAGAACGCTGGCACGCACGGAAGTAGGTGCGGAAGTAATTTTTTACTTCCGCGCCCTACGCGGTAGAGTACCGCTCCCTGCGAGCGGTAGTACCGTGCCTGATTTTTGCACCGACCGAAACTCAGCGGAAGTAGTCACGGATGTAATTTTATTAGTCCGTGCATTCCCAGCCCAGTTGAACCCTGCCTTGCGGTAGTACCGCAAGGGCGCGCGGTAGTACCGCTCCGGCGGTTCTACCGCTCGCTGCTATACGCAACAGGGCCTCATCTGGTCTGCCGCGCGACCGGTAGTACCGCACCGCCTAGCGGTAGTACCGCGAGTCTGTGCGGTAGTACCACATGTCGCGGGCTGAGTAAGTGGGTAACGGTTGGATCTTTCCCCCCACTATATAAAGGTGGTCTTCTTCCCCAAGTTTATTACCTCTTCCCTCCCCAAGCTCCATTGTTGCTCAAAGCTCCATTTTCGCCCGATCTCTCTCCCTAGCCAATCAAACTTGTTGATTTTCTAGGGATTGGTTGAGAAGGCCCCGATCTACACTTCCACCAAAAGAAAGTTGATTCCCCCCACTAATCCCTTGCGGATCTTGTTACTCTTGGGTGTTTGAGCACCCTAGACGGTTGAGGTCACCGCGGAGCCATATTCCATTGTGGTGAAGCTTCGTGGTGTCGTTGGGAGCCTCCGATTAAGTTGTGGAGATTGCCCCAACCTTGTTTGTTAAGGTTTGGTCGCCGCCTCCAAGGGCACCAATAGTGGAATCACGGCATCTCGCATTGTGCGAGGACGTGAGGAGAATACGGTGGCCCTAGTGGCTTCTTGGGGAGCATTGTGCCTCCACACCGCTCCAACGGAGACGTACTTCCTCTCAAAGGGAAGGAACTTCGGTAACACATCCTCGTCTCCACCGGCTCCACTTTTGGTTATCTCTTACCTTTACTTGTGCAAGCTTATATTGTGTTGTATCCCTTGCTTGCTTGTGTGCTTGTTGTTGTTGCATCATATAGGTTGCTCACCTAGTTGCATATCTAGACAACCTACTTTGATGCAAAGTTTAATTTGATAAAGAAAAGCTAAAAATTGTTAGTTGCCTATTCACCCCCCCCCCCCTCTAGTCAACTTTTTCGATCCTTTCACACATAAAAAAATCGTCATGACAAGAGCCTCGAAACTAGATCGCATGTTGGTATGTTACGACGACTTTTTTCAGATCAAAAGTTACCACTAATGGGCTAAGTAATTTATCACCCATGTGCTACATATATTACCATGTTGCTTACACGGATATTACCTGGGCATAAACCTGGTTTATCTAACCTCCTTATCATCTCAGGTTAAAATTACCGCGGAGTTTGTGCGTGAGTTATCACGTATACAATGCCTATATTACCAAACTATTTATACAAATGTTATCGGGGTATCTTTTTAAACAACCCCATCGCCAAAGTTATCAGGACTGAGGCACATAAGTTTTCAGGTCTGCGATGTGTAAGTTACCATGCTATTCACACAAAAGTTATCAGGGGGATATTTCATCAACCCCCCCCCCCCTCCCCAAAGTTATCAGGACCGGGGCACATAAGTTATCAGGTCCGCGATGTGTGAGTTACCATGCTATTCGCATAAAAGTTACCAAGGGATATTTCATCAACCACCCCTGCCCCCCTCCCCCCACACCGGCGGCAAAGTTACCAAAACAGGGGTACATAAGTTATCAAGTTTGCGATGAGTGAGTTACCATGCTATTAACATTAAAGTTGCTGTGGGTACATTTTATCACCCCCTCGCCAAAGTTATCAGCACCGAGGCACATAGGTTATCAGGTCTGCGATGTGTGAATTACCATGCTATTCACGCAAAAGTTACCTGGGGATATTTCATCAACCCCTTCCCCCATGCCAAAAAGTTATCAAAGACAGAGGTACATAAGTTATGAGGTTTGCAATATGTGAGTTACCATGCTATTCACATAAAAGTTATCAGGGGGATATTTCATCAACGACCCCTCCCCCCCCCCCCCCCCACCCCCCCCCCCCCCCCCCCCCCGCGCACCAAAGTAATCAGGACCGGGGTACATAAGTTATCAGGTCTGTGATATGTAAGTTACCGTGCTATGCACAAGAAAGTTACCGGGAGAATATTTCATCAACCCCCCACACCCCCCCCCCCCCCCCCCCCCCCCCCCCCCCCCACACCACCCCCCCCCCCCCCCCGGCACAGCCGCACCCCCCCCCCTCCCCCCCATGCCACCCTGGCCGAAAAACCCCCAGCCAAACACACCCGGGCCCGGGGGGCACACCCCATACCCCCATATATGAGGAAAGCCCGCGCCCCTCCGCCCCCCGGACGGCACGTCGCCCCCCCCCCCCCCCCCCCCCCCCGCGCCTCCTCCGAGGTAGTGGAGGGAGCGGCCCCGCGCCTTCTTGATCACGGGCGGCAACTCCTCGACGGCGAGAGGGTGGCGGCACGACGATGACGGCGGCGCGTGCATGCGGCGGGACTGGCTGCATGGCGGGAACGTCGACTCCTCCTTGACCCGGCGTCCAATATAGACGCCGCGGTGGTGCGGGGGAGAGGCCGGCTCCTCCTTCATGTGGCGTCCGATCTGGACGCCGCGGTTGTGCCGGGGCGAGGCCGGCTCCTCCTTCATAGGACGGAGCGGGGACGCCGGCTCGTGCTTCACGCGGCGGAGCGGCGGGGACATGCTGTCTGGCTTGACTCATCGTTACATTGGCTTAATGAAATGTGTTGCCTGGCTTGAGTCTGCGTGCCCGGAAATGGAATGGTAACTGATATACGTGCGACACTTTTTCAACTGATTTTGTGTACGAGAGATAAAATCACTGTTAGATTCTCTCCCGAGTGATGCTATACATACAATGGTTCCTGTCCAAATATACGTACGGTGTTGAGTTAAACATGCATCTTCACCACTGGTTGTTATGAGAGAAGAATGGAAAATGTATCATGGTCAATCACGTTCTAGTCATACTTGGGACGGAGCAAAAAGGTACGCAAAAATGTTTTTCGTTTTTTGGTTCAGCACCATTCAAAGTCAGTGTCATAGCTAAATCGTACATGAACAGTCCAGAGTACTTCCGATGATGATTTCAAGAAAACTCGTGTCAATCAAATCGCAATACATGCCGTGGCCTAGTGGCTGTCAGCACCAGAATTCTACCCTCAGGTCGCTGGTTCGACTCCCACAGGGCTGCTCTTTTTTGCGAGAATTAAAGCGGAAGGGAAAGGCAGAGTGGCAGACGAGCGATCCGGATCGAACGCTAAACACATCGGCCGGATCTCTCGCTAACAGCCAGTCGGCAGGAAAATAGTTTTTCCATTTTGACAAATGAAAACTGCTTGCTATGTGTAAAGAGTTTTTTATTTTTGCCGAGAATATTGTGTAAGATGATCTACAGGAAGGATTCCCTGAAAAGAAAGGACAAATGACTCACCTCCATGGTGTAGATCAGCCGATGACCGAGAGGAGGAGCGAGGGAGGTCCTTGTCGCCGGATGTGTTTGCTGATGACTCGCGGGTGGTTCGACTCCCACAGGGCTGCTCTTTTTTGCGAGAATTAAAGCGGAAGGGAAAGGCAGAGTGGCAGACGAGCGATCCGGATCGAACGCTAAACACATCGGCCGGATCTCTCGCTAACAGCCAGTCAGCAGGAAAATAGTTTTTCCGTTTTGACAAATGAAAACTGCTTGCTATGTGTAAAGAGTTTTTTTATTTTTGCCGAGAATATTGTGTAAGATGATGTACAGGAAGGATTCCCTGAAAAGAAAGGACAAATGACTCACCTCCATGGTGTAGATCAGCCGATGACCGAGAGGAGGAGCGAGGGAGGTCCTTGTCGCCGGATGTGTTTGCTGATGACTCGCGGGTGGTTCGGTCTCCACTGAACTGATGGCTTCGGCGCTGACCGCTTTGGAGGGGATATATAAAGGCTTGGTTCAAGCTTCCAACTTCGGAGTCAGAAATTGGATAGCAAACTCGAAACTGGAAGGCAATCCCCCTTAATTCTGCTGGGGGTTGACCGAGAAAGAGACGGAGCCGATCTCCATCCGAAATGAAAATAGAAACGGATCAATTTCGGTATGCAGCTCGAAAAGGAGCTGCTTTTTATTCGCCGGCCTCTTCCGGAACTGCAAACAAGTGCAGCAGAGGCCGCAGTCGTCGGCCAGACGGTCGGCAAGAGCAAATTAGGAAGCCGGCGCCGCTGCCAGCGCTCGAGCGACGGACGGCCACGAAGCTCCGTTGCAGGTGTTGCTGATGCGGCGCGACGCGCCAGCCTGGGAGAAAAGAAAGACGACGGCGCGACGAGGGAGCGCGGCTGCGTCGGCATTCGGCCGGTGGATGGGCAGCTGACCCATCTGTGGCCTCCAATTAATCTCCCCGCATTTCTCTCTCTGTATGGAAACCCTAGATCTGAG